>CM063521.1:2515000-3715000 GCA_032199755.1 Ambrosia artemisiifolia | reverse complement strand
TCCGAGGAATTTGGACTTGCACGGTCGTGCAGGTGGTACGCACGGGAGTGCTGACCGAGAATTGCCGAGACTTCGGTCAAACAACTGTACACTTAGGTCTGAATGTGCAGGAAGTGTCTATTTCGTCCAGTTTTTGCCCGTTTCCTTCAACTTTGTCCTTGTAGTGCCGTTTAGGACCTGTAAAATCTATAGTACGAGGTTAAGTACCAAATCTATGAATTATAGTTGAAAACGCGCAATTTGAGAGTTTGATCAGGGACTTAAACATGTATATTTTAACGTATATTAGGCACCTCCCAACGGTGCCCAAGAAATGTAGAAGAGGCGTCATTGACTGAAAATGTGTTGAGGTGGATGGGGCGTTACCACCACACTGTCCAGCTTAAAGAAAAGATTAGAAATGTAAAACTACTAATTAATTATTGATTGGAATTAGTTGTGATATCATTAACCTTCTTAGACTAATTTAAATTGAAAGGGAAACGAAGATTTGGGCTGAAGACCACACGTCTCAAGTTTGAATTCGATTCCAATCAGGTTTTATCACAGTGAGTCTTCTTGAGGTGGGTTTTCTCCGAAACGGAAGATGGTGGGCTTAGACTACGCAAGGTTGTCTGCTATTGTGGACGTATGAGGTCGCCTTTTGCCATTAAGTTACCCGGGTAGCTTGGCTTTTATTCGCTGTCGACCTGTCGTTCCCAAAAAAAATTTTTGTCATCAACCCTATATGTAAAGAAAACTCTATGTTAAATCAAATATTAAAACATTTTATATTGGATCCTCTATGTGGAAAGCCTGAATTTATAAACTTATAACTCGAAATTAACTTGGTTTAGAGAGTAACGTGGTCTAGAGGGTGTACATGTGTATATCAAGATCTATACAATATCATGTTATTTATACTACTGTCAGCTTAAGGGTATGTTTGGCAAAACTAGTTGGTGGTTGGTGGCTGGAAGCTGATAGATGTAGCTTTTTAAATATATTTTTTGTGTTTGGTAGAGTAGCTGGAGCTTTTAATAAAATGTATAAAATGACCAAAATAGGCATAACTAAAAGCTTGTGTGCATGTATTTTTTTATTATTTTTTTATGGTAGAATGGGTATTTGTGTCATTTTACTCATTAAAAGCTTGTAGCTATTAGGAATTTTTTTTTCTTAAACGCTAGTACTAGTAGCATTTCAATATGAAGCTTTTTCTCCCAACCTAAATGCTTCAAACCCCTTCAACCAAATAATGTTTTTTTATTGAGTATGAGCTTTCTTAAAAGCTTGAAGCTAGAACCTAATAAAAGCTCATTACCAAGCATATACCTAGGGCTGTAAACGAACCGAACTTTCAGCGAACAGTTCATGAACCGTTCGGCGGGAAGTCCGTTTGTGTTCGTTCGTTTAACAAATGAACGAACACGAACAAGAAATTTCGTTCGTTAAGTTAAACGAACGAACATGAACATAGGTCGCGTTTGTTCGTTTATGTTCGTGAACGTGTTCGTTTGTGTTCGTTTATGTCCGTTTATACTTGTTCGTTTGTGTTCATTTGGTTTTTAAATTTTATATTTAAAATTTTAATATTATCTATATCCTAATTGTGAATGTTGGTGGAAAATTATATTTGTGGTCCTCTCTTTTGGTTAATTTATATTTCCTGTTTTGCATTTTTTTTTTTCACTTTTTGTGTTTTTATTTCTCAGTTATTTTGCTCCTGAGAAAAATACTTTATACATATAACAATATTTTGGTTTTCTTTTTTTTTCTTATAATTTCTTTGTATATTGCACCCAACGTTTAACGTCTTTTTCGTGTTTATTTTTATGTACATTTCAATGTCGATTTCGTTCAGAAACGAGCCAATCAAATATAACACATTTTGATTCAACGATTTAAATTCGAGTTCGTCTAAATGATATGTAAGTTTCGAGCTGGTGTGCGTTCTAAGATGTAAAATGTCAATAATAATCTATACATAACTACGCCACATAATCTATACAAACTAAAGTTTGTCTATATTTCTACGTAAAATTGGTATACTTTTTTGTATAAATTTGCATTTGTCTACGTTGATTGTATGTAACACATTGTATCTTACGCATTGTATTTTAGACTTCGTGTGTTACTGCACCGTTTGGCCCGCCGTATGCCGCCGCAAGGCGCGGCACACAAAATACTAGTTATATATATATATATATATAAAGAAACTTACAATAACAATGTTTTAAATTTTATATCCATTCGTACGTTTGTGTTCGTTTGTGTCCATTAACAATGTTTTATCTATATTTTCTAGTCAAACGCTCGTTTGTTTTCGTTTGTGTCCGTTTGTGTCCATTAGTGTTCGTTTGTGTTCGCAGACAATGTTCACGAACAGTTCGTGTACAACCAAATTACAAACGAACACGAACACGGACAAAATTTTATGTTCGAAAATTGTCCACGAACAGTTCATGAACAGATTTAAAGCTTAACAAACGAACACGGACAAGCTCCGTCTGTGTCCGTCTGGTTCGTTTACAGCCCCTGCATACCTAAATATCTACTTCATTGTTACAATTAGGGAACCCGCGCAATGCTGCGGGGGCAACATACACAACCAGAAGCAAACATTTTCAATGAAACCTGTCAAATGGGTCAAAACCATTTATTTAAAATGAAAACTATTTATCATGGTAAACATCTAGTGCAGTGAAGTAATACAGGTCTAGGTCTAGACTCATTTAGGTACAATGAAACACATAAAACAGATGACCATTATTGGAGTAAAATAAAATGGGTAAAATCCATTAAAAATATGAAATATAGTTCACTAAAAGAAATGAGTCAAAATTCATTGAAGTAAACGACATATAATTTTTTTTAATTAAAATAAGATCAGCTTACTTACAAAAGTTAATTTATAAACAGTTACATGAAAAAAAGCTAAGTGAATCACTCATATTGATACCATAAAAACTCAACAGCCTTGCAATTGTTTGTTTTCAGTTGGGTCTATTGTCTAGGGTCAAGTTATCCTACACAATGTAACAAAAATAAGAAGGGTGAGAAGGATACAAAAAACACAATAGATCACAAAATATGACACAATGAGCCACAAAATATAACACATTGCCAAAAAAATATAACACAATCCTGAAGAAAAACGACACAATGAATCGCAAAAATGACACAATGATAAAAATAAGAAAAAGACACAATGATATAACGTAAACTATAAAAACTACAAGCTAAAAATAAAAAAAAAGTGAAAACCTAAAAACTAAGATCATCGGGTTCGATGAGAGGGTTCTAATACCGCTTTAATGAGTTCAATCGGACTTCGTTTGATACTCTTTCTACGACTTCCAATTTTTCATTCATTGTGTATTTGATCCTAACCCCTATTGTCTAATGATTTTATTGTTGTGTAAAACTTGTGGGTTGTGGTTAAGGGGGGTCGGGCACTTCCGACAAACTTGCCAAGCCCCACCTAACCCCATGTTGCCATGTCAAAATCACACCCAAAGTGTGGGTGTCATTCGGTGAAGTTTTTGAGGATAGCCAAGGAGGTGGCGGTGGTGTCGCTGCACGACAATCTAACCGTGCTCCCACTTGCTGTGGAGTGCCCGACCCCATTATTGTTCAAAATTTTTTTTACGCGATAAACTAATAACTTTATATAAAACCAAAGACAGCCAATTACAAGTGATACGTAGGTAAACGTGCCACAAGTTGCGCCGCTACCCTTTTTTGTATTGCAAAACCTACTCTATTGAAAATAAAACATTGGCCTTTAGCAGCTGGAGAATTACTTTGCACAACTTTCTCCACGCGTTCGAGGAGCTTGATTGCTTGCGGGGCCAGCACTCCAAATGTATCAAAAGCGAAGGGCATAAACACATGCTGGTTCTCTAGACAAGCCGCTTCATGTTTATCCACTTTTTTGCTCTCGGCATTCAAAACTGCCTGCCCAACCACAAACCCCGAATCTCGGAGTCCCACCAATGGGGATACCCCAGTAAGGTCAACGCACGCATGCTTTCCTTGCCTTGCGCCCATCCGAACCATAGTCACCTAAATCACGGTTCGCTCCGGTACGGGAACGCGGTTCGGGTACGCGGTTCGCTAGGCTCGATGAATTCGGTACAGAGGGGGGTAGGTTCATTTCGGTACGTACCGGTACGATCCGGTACGGTTTTCCGTATAGTCCGGTTCGATGTACCCGATATAAATTTTAATGATATTTACCATAACTAAATGATGTTGTTTCTGATCCAATACTAAAAAATGATGCTGTTATTATCCATACTAAAAAATGATGTTGTTGTTATTATCCAATACTAAAAATTGCATGACCAATTGCAGTAGAAAAAGTGCAAAACATAATGACACTTATCTAAGAACATAATAATTAATTCATATATATTTGGAATGATTAATTCAGCCACTTGCAGTAGATTCATTCTAACAGAAGATGAATTCAAAAACAGAAGGTTCATTCCAAAACAGCCAAGTTTACCAAAACAGAATTTTCATCCAAAACAGAATTTTAAATCAAAACAGAAAACTTAGAAACAGACTTCAGAACCTAATCGAGTCGCTGGTACAAGTGTCTCATCTTCATCTACTATTTTTTGAGATTGACTTCCAAAAGCCATTTTAAAAATAAAATAAGAGAACAGAGAAGAAAACAAAGGAAAACAGAGCTCGTGACTTTTATCAGGTAATATAAGATTGAATAAAATTGAAGATGATTTAAGAGAGAATTTATAAATGATAATATGAGAGGGAAAATAGAGGTTAAGTGAAGAGTCTTACCTCTGATTGGAGCTCGTCAGACTGTCAGAGAATTCATTCTCCCGCCCATTTTTGGAACGCTAAAACAGGGGAAGATGAAGAGTCTGTCAGACTCCTTCATTTACTGTTTTTTGTCTAAGAAATCGATGAATTGTAGATATTTGGATCGTGAATTGCAGATTTTTGGATCATGAATTGTACATATTTGGATCGTGAATTCCAAATGTTTGGATCGCCGTACCATACTCGATCGGAACGGTGGCGAATTCCGATCCGGTACGAAACGATCCAATACGAAAATCGTGGGTTCATGAGCGATTTATATGAGTATGATCCGAACACAAGAACGTCCGCTGGCCTCAAGGTGGACCGCCCATCAAGTGGGTCCGTCAAGAAATTCACGGGAGCCTCTTTTTTGGCTGAAATCCCTGCCCTTCATAACACATCCCATAGAACATCTCTAACCAGGTCATGTCTATATTTAAAGCCTGGCAACTCCTTACAATGTAGAGCGTGTTCTCCAAACTTGTCCAAGCGTGTTTTTTTACAGATCGGACACGGTTCGTCGACGGGGAACATGGGAATCATCAGTCGGTATTTGAGGACCGCCCGATATTCAATAGTCCATGAGTTATTCAGAAAATTAGAGTTTTTCAAAAAGTTCAACTTATTCTGGACCAGTCTAGTGCACAACAAGACTTGGGCCATGTTTGGCTAAACTTCTCCTTATCACCTTATTTCCTTTTTCACCTCCTTATCTCCTTAATCCCAAAAGTCTCAAATCCTTACTTATAACTTATCTCCTTTTCAACCCACAAAAACTCCTTTTCAACCCATTACCCAAACATTATTTTCTCCTTATCTTCTTCTTGATTAAGGAGATAAGTTATAAGGAGGTAAAATAAGGAATCCCAAACATGGCCTTGTTGCATCAACTCGACAAACAAAGGCCCTCCTCTAGTGTAGCAGTTATTGCTGCTCGTTCTCATCTTTATTGGCTACAGAGTATTAAAGGAAGTTGTTATGGCTCTGTACCTAGAAGGCTAGAAATAAGAAGACGCAACATATTATTTGGCCACTTTTGATAAACTCATGAGTCATGAACATGATGTGATAACTGCAACCTCAATCATGCTAAAACAAATGCAAGCATTTCTACATTGTTTTCTGAAACAAGTATAACAACACTACCAAAGTCAATTTCCTCCACAAATAGAATCATTTTAATTCAATTTAAAAAAGAAACAAATATACATATAAAGTGCAATCGCTTGGTGCATGTTGATATTAACAAGAGGACAAAAATCTCCCATGTGTTAGCTCCTTGTACAACATTGAAAAGGGATCTTTGAAATCTTTCATATACATCTTATTTATTTTTTTTTAAATCTAAAAAAACTAACAAATACACCATATAAAATAAACAAATTCATATTTCAAAACAGCTTATCTTTTTTTTTTTGAACGACTATTGGTGATGGCGGTGGAGCTCCGCTTACACCCCGGGCCATGCCTGTACATGTAACCCGTCCACCCAGGATCGGGGTTCTCCCCCAGGTGAAATCCCCAGTGGAAAGGAGAAACCGCACAAGGCAGGGATTGAACCCAAGACCTTGAGGGTGAAAACTCCCACCACACCTCCCCATAACCAACTGGGCTATGGCTCATTGGCCAAAATAACTTATCTTAACAGTATATAATCATTTAAGCGTTTTCCAAAGCACCTTTTCAAAGACAAATATATAATCAAATAGCTCATTAAACTTACAAATAACAGATGTTTTAACAAATCCATAGCTTTTTCGCAAATAACAAATGTTTAATAAAAATCAATCCAAACAATGCCAAAAGAATATCACAGCCCTAGCGGACTAGGTCATCGACCTCTTCTTATTTATGAAGTTTTTTTCAGTGGTTTAGAAAAGGTATTTACCTAGTGTTTCGAACAGTTATCGTTTAGTGTTGCCTTTGGTATAGGTGTTTTTGATAAGACTACGGTGGGCTCTGGGTTTGGAGTTAATGCTTGTTGCTCACTTGCTTGCATATTTTTGTAAGCACAAAAACAAATCCTAATAAACAATTATAATATCATTATGATTGAATAGGAAGGCTATATTACTGAAAAGGACAGATCAATATTAAAAGAAATAATACATTCATAGATAGTGTGTTTGTCTTGTTTACCTTGGGGTGCCAAGTTGATTTTTGGAGTATATAAACTTCATTTAATTTAATATGTAGCAAGATTGGCCCCTATTTACAAATTAGGCATTGATCAAGAGTAAGAAGCCAATCTTCTTGTATCTGAATACATTTTTTTTAGAAAAAGTTGAATCTATAATATCATAGCCGAGTTGATAACGTTAAATGAGATCTCAAAACAACCTTCAAGCTCAATGTTAACGCGTACAACTTACATGCGAAATGTGCGTACAACATATGATAATATAGTGTCTAAAAGAATTTTATGGGTACTTCAATATCACCTGAACATGTATTTCATCAGTAACAAATGATAACAAATTACCACATGGAGAAATAGAAGAAAGCAAGAGAAACATAAAATTGAATTGAGCTAAATATATAATAACAAAGTAACTAGACTTATTACACATTTGCCCTCCCAATTAAAAAAACTGGCCTGAGTAAACGACAAATGTGCTTAATAAGTGAACCTTAGAAGCGTTGAGTGCATCTAGGAAGAACAATTTGTTAAGGTCACAGTTATTGAACATGCATTTTCTTGCACTAAGACATGTAAAATCACACATTTCATGAGTTTAATCAAAACTCGGTATGTAGTGCGTGTGTGCAATAACTTGATCAAAGATGATCGGCGGCAAACATGTTTTAACCTTACAAATCTCAACTACAATCAAGACTGGTCAGTTGACCCGTATACGAATATATCAATCCTCATATGACAAAGAACTTAATAGTACAAGGAGTTGTATAGGAGGCCATGTAATGGAATATGGTATGAACTCAAATTCCAAATTAAACATGGTCCATATGTAAACATGTTCCCGCTTTGCAACCTACAAATGGTCTATTTCAGGTTTGATTTGTAGAACATTATATAAAGAGGGTTATAGAGGTAGTAGAAGACGATATGTACTCAATAGCATTGAGTGTAATGGTAGCCGAAGAAACCATTGATGATGATCTGTAACCGCTGCTCTAATTAACAGAGCATTCGCTGTTCAGGCGCCTTAAAGAAACCTATGGGTCGCGTCTTATGACCTTTGAGAGGGTTACATGGTTGTACATGTAGGCAAGGTTGTAAAAATCCCGATTAATCGGTGATTAATCGCTAGTCCCCACTTTACTGATTAATTTTGAGCTAATCACTAAATTAATCGGTGGCGGTCCAGGGTTGTAAAAATCGCGATTAATCACCGATTAGTCGGACCAAATTCGTCCTACTCGGACCTTAAAAACTCAAAATTAGGTAAAAAATGAATTCGAACGGGTCAAAACTTGAGCAAAGCGATCAAATCAAACAAGTTCTTACGTCAAAATTGGATGATAATCCATGATTTAGAACCAAAATCGATGAAACTCCATGAAACCTTGTTGTGTTTGAAGGTTCAGTACGATGAAATAATGAATGGGAGGAAAAAACGGGATATGGTGGACGATGGAGGTGATTAGGGTTATTTATGTTTAGGTATTTTAATATTTAACCCCAATCCATATTCACTAGTTTATATTTGGCCCCTAAACTTCTAAATTTATACATATAAAATATAAAATTAACATTACATATGTATAAATTTCGAAAAACATATATAAAAATCCAATCCGATTAAATCCCGATTAATCCTGATTAATCCCGATTAATCCCGATTAATCCCTAGTCAGTACCTCACCGGCCGACTAGCGCCTAGCGAGTTCTACAACCTTGCATGTAGGTTTAAAACTTGTTTTATTGGTAGATTACCATTCTATCCATAAGAGATTCTTTTATACATATATTGTATAGATGTATAGATATAGATATAGATAGTTAAACGTTTAGATTGTATTGTGCTCAAACATGTCATGACTATGTTTAGTTAGTTTGGTAATTTATCCTCTTCATAATTTTTGATGTACTTAAACATTAATTTTTGCTTCTCTGTCACCATTAACTCAATAGTTTATTTGCATGTGAAGCCTTTTCGCCAAGTTGGAAACTTTAGAATATGATCATGTACCTTGTACAACACAAATACGCAATCTAACCATCATATCCGGTTCTTTCACTTCACTTCTCTTTCATTATTATTATTTCATAATTACAATCATAATAAACACCATTTCCTGTTTCTAGGGTTTCATTATTAACTCTTATATATTATTCCCTTATCTAACAATTCTGCTGGTACTACTGCTTACTTACATCAATTCAATAATAAATAATTGTTCAATTTTATTGTGTTCAATTTCATAGATGATGAAAATACTTGTTCAATTTTATTGTGTTGAAATAAATAATTCAATAATAAATAATTGTTCAATTTTATTGTGTTCAATTTTATAGATGATGAAAATAATTGTGTTCAATTTTATTTTTCATATAATATTCACGCTTGGGCTGGAAATGCTAGACTTATTGGGCTGAATATTCCAGCATGCTGGATTCTTCATATGAGCTTGCGGTATGGGCTTGTTCTAACAGTTGGGCTCAAGTCATGTTATTTCAGAAGATGTTATTGGCTCATATTATTGCAGCTAATGGGTCTGGTGGGCTGCTGCTAATGGCTATAGATAATTATTATTCTCGTGGATTGATGCATTGGCGAAGCTTGAAGTTATTCTAGAGGGGCTCGAAAGTGACCGGAACCCTAAATTGGGGGGTCGAGCTTAATAGTATAATATTTTCGGTAAAAACGCGTAAATTTACACTACGGAACAAAAAAACAGGAGAAGGGGGGACCCCTTGACCCCAACTAAGTTACGCCCCTATATTGATGTTTTTTTATAGATTCCAAAAAATTCAACAAGATTGCACCCATGTATCATATTATTCTTTTTTTTTTATCAGATAGTTTTCCTTTCCCTCTTGATACTCTCTCTATTTTGGTCTAGGGTTTATGAGATTTATTGTATATAGATCATTTGTCAGACAATGCAAGACGTCTATGAGTGTAGGGTTTGTAATTTCCATACTTGTGCCACGTATGAGCATTGTGAATACTCTAACTGAAACAGTCATGTAAGTTAGTTAGAACGTTTAATTATTTTTATTATATTGTTATTTTTCACATGTTATTCAAATTAAACTTGAAAATATCACTAAATAGTGGCAACTAATCATCACCGGTCACTTTAGCTCACTCAAGTTTATTGGGTTAAAAACAATTTCAGAAAAATAGAACAATACGGAATTACATGATATTAGTTTTCCAAAGTCTATGAACGGTACTTATGGCATGATATGTAATTCAGTCAACTTTCAGAGTAAAATCGTCAATTTGCGCTCCATATAAACTCAACCTACTCCCTCTCTCTCCATCCCTCCTTCCCTCTATACAACCACCCCATTATTGGTTTTACATGTATGTGACTGATTTTAACAATTGTATTTTACACGTTACATAGTTTTTTAAATAGAATGAAATCATGTTAAAAAAAACCCTGAACCCATTATTCGCCGATACACTTTTTTTTTCAAACTTGATCAATAGCGGTGATGAAACAACAATCCGATCTGTTGAATTCCACCTTCGAATTAGACGTACGCGTGTAATCAATTCTTTTTCATCGAGAAATCGGTTCTATAGGGTTGACAATTTACATTAGTATAACTAGGGTTATTAATACAGGCGCATAACTCTAGGTTAGCAAGTGGAAAAAAAAAGAAGATAAAAATTTGTAAGCTCACTTTCTTTCATGTACTGATAATATTTAGAGAATAGAATTTTTCAATATTAATGCAATCCAACTGCTTTTGACAAAAAAAAAACCATCGAAAAAGAAAATTAAAGCCATTTGACTTGGCTTTTCATTAGAAAAAGGAGTCAAAGATAAGAAATTAATCATCTTTAAATTAATTAACAAAGAAAAAGAAAACTAACATTTAAAGTACTATAATTACCAAACCTTTTGTGCATAGAGGGGTTGTACCCTATGCTTAGAGAGTTTTTCAAAAAACTATAATTACCAAACCTTTTGTGCATAGAGGGGTTGTACCCTATGCTTAGGGAGTTTTTCAAAAAAAATTTGATGCTACACTTTTAACCCAAATGTTTTTCTTTTTTACTTTTAACACAAATATATTCATCATTTATAATCTAACACTAACAATTTTAATTTTCCACTTCTAACCCAAAACTTCTCATTTTTTTACTTTTAACACAAAGATTTTAATCTTTTACAATTTAACCCTAACACTTTTTTTCTTTCAACTTAGGTCCCACATAATTTTCATCTTACGCAATTTTTTCGTTTTAAGTTCCGTTCTAAATTTTGCGAGTTATAACAAGTTTGTCGTAATGCGCGGGTCCTAGACCGACTTAGTTACTTCACATTAACCATAGTTATTAAAAATCATCGATTTTACGCCTTTGGCATTAACATGTCGTAACGAGCGTGCGTGGTTCTACGATTTTACGCCTTCTTTTCATTTGGTTTTATTTTTCCTTTTTTTATTTATTTTACTTTTACAAGCTTTTTGGTGTTAGTGGTCGCTGGTGGTGGTGTGGCATCAATGCTACTTTGTATGGTTTTACACCCCCGCCGCAACGCGCGGGGGCTTAATACTACTTGATAAATAAAATACAATAGCCAATGATCTCTAGCCCAGCTGGTTTGAGGTAGGGTGAGTTTTTTTTCTTAGGGGTTTCCATTCTAGGGTAGGTCACAGGTTCGATCCATGCACAACACAAAAAAATTTCCCGTGATGGTTTGAGCTTAGGCAAGGAGAACACTGGTGTGTGGGTAGGGATTCAAACTTGGGATCGTTAGATTATGGTTGTATAAGGATTTCCACTAAACTAAGTCTTTCAACAAAAATAAAATACAGTAAAGCTGTAACTTGATAGAAACTACTCTGTCTCCCATGTTCTAATTTCTCTCTCCATATGCCGTGATCTATCCATTTAAAAAATAAAGCTTATTGTTTCTCTGCCACTTGATAAATCTCCGCCGTTGATAGTAACAACCACGGTGATTGTTGATGGTGGAGATGAATTGCTGCACAATTATGACTCTTCTATCTCGTACATGAAATTGTACAGTTATGACTCACAAAACCAAGAACCAGACCACTATCCACAAACGGGTTGGTTGTACAGTTATGACTCAAAATGACTGAGACCACTGCGTCAGTCGTCCCTGTCATCGTCCACTACCTTGCACCACCATTGTCCGGCGTCTTCTCCCTCACCCGAGGTCACCAGCATCATCAGATTCCGGAAATAAAAATATATTAACGCTAAATCAAATAATCTAACCTCGGGGTTTGTCGATTAATTCAAAAAAGGAACATGCATCTTCAAGTTTCTTCATCGGATCTGCATTGGAACCTCGCTGGTGATCACAACCCCTTTCTCTCTCATCAATCTCTCTCTCTCTCTCTTATGCTGCTTTCTCTCTTTATCTGGTTCTCACTCTGACGCATTCTCTCTCTATTTTCTTGATGGTGGTGATGGTGGTGATGGTGAGTGTGGCGGCGGGAACTGTATTTGGGGACTGACGGTGGTGATGTTGCCGGCCAACCTCTGCCGCCATCACCCTCTGTCCCTCCACTATGACAACTAGGGCTGCAAATGAACTGAACGAACATGAACAAGGCCTTGTTCGTGTTCGTTTGCTAAGGAAATTATGTGTTCACGAACAGTTCATGAACACTTACCGAACGAGATTTTTTGTTTGTGTTCGTTTGTTAAGATAACACGTGTGTTCGTGTTCTTTTGTTAATTTTGTTCATGAACGCACACGAACATAAACGAACACTAACAAGTGTTCATGAACCCAAAGAAGTGTTCATGAACCAAAACAAACACAAACGAACATATATTATTTTTGAATAAGATCAAATTCACATATATTAAGAAATTAAATAGAACACCCAACATAAAACCTAACTATACAAACATACTTAGTAAATAACATAATATTGGTAAAACATAATAAAGTAGTGTCTCAAAAAACTAAGCTCTCATCTTAAACCTGAAGTCTCATTTATTTAAACTTGAAGTCTTATAGTCTTACTTCATAAAAATTATTTATTCATGTTAGTAAAATAAATAAAAATTAAAGAATACAAAATAAAATTATAAAAATTATAAAAATTAAAAACTCCATTAAACTATCGAACACAAACAAACATAAATGAACACATTACCGAACGTTCACGAACATAAACGAATGAACACAGCGTGTGTTCATGTTCGTTCGTTGAACGAACGAACGAATTTTTTTTCGTATTCGTTCATTTATTAAACGAATGAACAAAAACGAACTTCCCACCGAACGGTTCATGAATTGTTCGCTGAAAGTTCAATTCGTTTGCAGCCCTAACGACAACCATTTACAAAAACACCTATACCCACCGTCATAAACAAAGAGAGAATGGAGAGTTTTGGTCAGTCAAAAATAGAGAGAATTGAGTGGAGAGAGGATGGAAAGTTTAGTTGTAAAACAGAGAGAAAATGGGGACACACGGTACACAAAAAGAACCCAAACCAAACATGTGCCCTGCTACATAAATCCAACCGGCACCGTGTATGTTAATAGAAACAATAACGACGCGTTAAATCACTATTCAACTTCTAGATCTATAAAGTTATTGATAATAAATGTTTTTTTTTCTTCAGAATTTGGAAAAAAAAAACACTTTAGTGAAAAAGTATATGAAGAGCTATGTACTAGTGCGCACATACGTATGTCCCGCATAACGACTTATGCACATGACAACGTTGAAGGAACATCTGGTGGAACCTTTTATAGAGCCCGCACGACACCTAGTATGTGACAGCTGCATAGAGAGGATGAAAAGTACGTATGACCAATCACAAGCGTTCATTCCCCGCTCCATGATCTCTTGCCATCAGCAAGAACAGAAAGGACGAGTAAGAAGCACGTCCAGCCAATAAGAGGACAACAACAATTCCCTCAACGACCTCACTTGTGAGGCCCACGCGAATGAGCTGTCAATCACTATCAGCACGTTAGGCTGACCTACAGATACTATAAATATCCCTTCACTCCATGAAGAAAGGGGTCGGTTTTTCTCACACTAAAACACACACACACACACTGTAATACTTTAAGTTTTGCTAGAAAGATTGGTTGAAATACTCGTTAATAGTCCTTGTAATCGTGCTTATACATATCATTTATTCATACATTATCGTTGTTAGTCGAGTGTTATTTGGTTGGTGTTTCATTTTTCCCTAATTTTTCCAACAAATTTGTCATGCCATGAAATTTACCATAAGTTTGTTAAATCGTAAACAAGGGTGGATCTAGGGGCAATTCGATGGGTTCTAAAGAACTCATTCGGTTTCTAACTTTTAGTGTTAATGTATATAAAAAAATAAAAAGAACCCATAAAGAAAATTATATTAGGAACCATTACTTTTTTTTTTGAACGGCCAACAAAAGCTTTCATTCCAAAACGGCTAGCAGGATGCTAGCCAATCACCAAGTACATACATACACCAGGGAAAGGAAAAAGATAACACAACAAAAATAAAAAACTACAGCCTATTTTATGCATATGAAAGCATTTCCAAATGTCCCACTCCAAGGCTGAATGTTTCGATCTAGACTTGATCCAGAGATACGAGCATGCTTTAATTTCACCGATAGTAGCATTAATTGACCTTTGAACTTGGTTGAAAGCCGCTTCATTTCTAGTTCGTCAAATTGACCAAATCACAGTAAGACAAATCGCATGAAAAGCTTTTTTTCTTTTAGGCGACCCAACAATGAACCGTTCCATTTCCAAAATGTCCTTGAAACAGAAAGAGTAAATCGGCTGCAGACGACACCATTGAGCGATGAGTTGCCAAATTGTTTCTGCAAAACCACACTCCACAAATAGATGTTCGACTGATTCTGGACATTCACCACATACAGCGCAGCTCGGGTCGGCAGCCTGTTGAGATAAGCCCTCCACGCTAATATTCCCACCTTCCTTGGAACCCATGAGTTTTTCTTGCACACATAATTCGGCCTTGAATGTTGCAGCTCCAACAATTGTTCTTTTAAGCTTCCCATCGAGTATGAACCCAACCCACCCAAAGACCAACCCCATTTGTCATCTATGTCTGATAATGAAATCTGACCCAATAATTGTAACAGCTGCTGTATTTCTCCTTGTTCGATCCCATCCGCAATTTGTCGTTTCCAGCACCAATTCCACAACCCAGCCCCCAAACTCACCCGGTCTACTATAGAGCACATTTTATCTTTTTCAAGAGCAAAAAGATTAGGAAACATGACATACAAAGGAGCATTCCCAACCCAAGTATCAACCCAAAACCCGATGTCCAACCCTCGGCCCACCACCCCTTTTATCAGACCAGAAATATCAATACCAATTGACTTCACCTCTGCCACTGCTGAACCAATACTTTTCCATGGACCCGATTGTGTTAGTTTGATTGGAACAAAACTCCACCCTCTCGAATTGTTATGGATGGACCAAACGACCTTCCACCATAGTGTATTTTTTTCTTTTTTAAACCTCCACCACCATTTCGCAAGCATTGCCAAATTTGCATCCTTTAGCGAGCCCAATCCTAGACCACCATATTCCTCCGGTACAGTAACTTTCTTCCAGGCGACCCAATTCATTTTAGCCTTTTCGTCCGAAACGCCCCAAAAAAATACTCGCCTCAACCTATCCAACGAATCCAAGAACTTTTCCGGGGCCTTGTATAGTGAGAAGTAATACGTAGGAAGAGAATTCAGCACTGATTTCAATAATACCACCCTTCCACCGAAAGAAAGATGTTTGGCTTTCCATAGAGACAAGCGTTTTCGGAAAGTTTCAAGTACCGGATCCCAATTTTTGCAAAGGTTCATGTTGGCACCAGCTTGCAGGCCAAGATATTTAAACGGAAACGTTCCGACCTTGCATCCCAACGTGGGTGCCATGTTTGATACCTCCACCAATTCTTCTCCAATTCCAAATAGTGAGCATTTCTCCATATTTACCTTCAAATCGGACACCAAGTGGAAACATCGCAACAATCTTCTCAAATTCTTTGCATTAGTCATCGACCAATCTCCGAGAAATATTACATTATCGGCATACATGAGGTGTGACAACACAAGCCCCGAAGACCCACAGTGTATACCGTGAAATAACCCAACTTGAGTCGCCTTTCTTAAAAAACCCGATAAAGCTTCCATTACTAACACAAATAGCAAAGGAGATATCAGATCGCCTTGTCTTAGTCCTCGACCATATTGGAACTCAATTGTAGAAGACCCATTAATCAATACCGATGCTCGTGCCGTATTAACCAAAGTCGACACTCATAATCTCCACCGATCCGGAAATTTCATTTGATCCAAAATCTTTTCCAAGAAAGACCAACTAACCGAATCATATGCCTTATCAATGTCTACTTTAAAAAGGAAACCTTTTCTTTTTTGCCTCCTCATCCACCCAACCAACTCGTTTAGCATAAGCGGTCCATCTGTGATGCTTCTACCCGAAAGGAAAGCCGATTGTTCTGAGCCAACAATATTCCCAACTACCTTTTTTAGCCTCTCCGTCAACACCTTGGAAATCACTTTGTTGATGCAATTCACTAAACTAATTGGTTTGAAATTTGCAAATCCCATTGGATCTTTCACCTTTGGAATCAAGGCAATAAACGAAGGTGAACAGGCTGGATTTAGGATACCATTGCTGTGAAATTCTTCAAATAAAGCCATGAAATCAGATTCAAAACAGCTCCAGAACCTTTTAATAAACTTGAAGTTAAAGCCGTCCGGGCCCGACACTTTATCACCATCACATGCCCACACCGCTTCCTTGATCTCGAAGAGAGGAAAAGGTTGAATCAGAAACACAACTCAGTTTCGGACATGAAAACGGTGGTCTTGATAGCATCGGCTCCTTAAATTTGTTTGAGAAAAAAATGATAGGCTTGGTCTTTAATAAAAACAGGATTGCTCACCCATACACCATCCAAAAGAAGACCATTGATTCTACTGTTTGTTGTGTTGGAGTTTATTACACCATGGAAATAGCTAGAGTTCTCATCACCATCTAGTGCCCATTTGACCCGAGCTTTTTGTCTTAGATATCTTGTTTACGTTTATCCGCATCCAACATAAAAATTCTATATTCCTCCCGCACTTTCAATTCTAACGGAGATAAGGGTCGTGTCTCCGCCAATTTTTCAATCCTTTCAACCTCGCTTTTTTTAATGTTGTACTCGTTGTCTAGTCTTCGTTTCTCACCAGCTACCCAAACTCGTATCTTGTTCTTCAAAAATTTCAGTTTCATAGCCAAACCCAAATTGGTTGGACCAGAAAAAGAAAACATAGAGCACTGATGACGCACATAATCCTGAAATCCCGGAATGTCAAGCCACGAATTGAAAAATCTGAAAGGTATATGTCCGAAATCTGCAGGGGATGTAGTTAGAATTATAGGACAATGACCCGAAATCCCACGTGATAGAGCCGTAACCGATGCACCCGGCCATTTATCCCAAAATTTCTACACACCAAGAACCTGTCGAGCTTACTAAGTTTCTCACCGTTATCTGACATATATGTGAATTTATGACCCCCCCCCCCATATTATATTCATATATCTCACACATAGAAATGAACTCATTGAATCTGTTCGCTTGTGACAAACTGAACTCCGAATTCATCCTTTCGGAAGAGTCTCTAACTTCATTAAAGTCCCCGAAAAATACCAATATACCTTGAGCTGAGTTTCTTACACGTTCCAACTCCAACCATAATTCTTTACGTTTACCAGGATCGTTGGATGCATATATATTAACTACATTAATTCGTAATCCCAAAGACACCAATACCCCAGAGACCACAAGAAACTGTCTATTTTTAACGACACCAGTCTGTTGAAAAACCGTTGGATTCCATAAACATAACAATCCCCCAGATCTCCCTTCCGCCCAAACGTGTTCCGATTGAAACACCGAATTACCCCAAAGAACACTATAATTAAAAAACGACTTACTCTCTAGCTTCGTTTCTTGTACAGCCAAAAAGTTGATCCCATTGCTCGTCTTTAACCCTTTGATCCAGGACGTCTTTCTCGAGTCCCTCACACCCCTTAAATTGATTAATAAGGAATTCATTGGTCACCATTTTGTTCACCATCACCAGAGACCAACTCTTCCACATCTTTCTTGAATCCCTCCAAATGTATTCCTACCATCTCACCGACCATGGTTGTTAAATTCACCTCCTCATCTATCAAAGTCTTGTTGTTTGTGGCTTCTGCTTCGTTGATAAAATTTCCATTTGTCGCCTCATCGTTTCTAATTGCATCCAAATTAGTTGTTTCTCCCACCTTTTCATTGTTATCACCATTTTTTTCATGAATGAATTTCTCCATATCCACACCCTCTGTTTCTTCATTCTCCTGAGATACCATGGAGTCAATTGATTTATTTAGGTCAGGAAACATAACTGAGGTGGATACATAACTTTTCCCCAATAAAGACTGGACCCCTCTGTTGGGCTCCTCATAGCCCGAGATCTTTTTCTAGACCTCAAACTAGGAGAAGGTCCATTACTATTGCAGCCCATGTTGAAATTGTTGATAATAATTTTTGGCCCACAGTTAGTTGGGAAGTCCAACGACATCTCATTATTTTGTGGGACCTGTGAATTGAATGTCTGATCCACTTTGTCACCCAATACCTCGCTAACCCAGGCACGTGTGTTCCCATTTCCCCATGCAACGGTTCGTTACCCAACTTTTCAGCTACTCGTTTCGTCTCTTCGTTGTCACTACCAGCTACCTTGACCGGAGATTGAACTCGCCGGAATTCTCCTTCTTCCATCTCCAAGTCCCCATCAATAGAATCTTGTGAGCTCTCACATACCGACGCAATCTCAGTTTTTAATTCGTCGACCATCGTTTGTACCTTCCCGTAGTCTTCTTCAGTCACCCAAATCTGGAATTTGTCGCCTTCCCACACCAACTCTATTTCTTCGTCAATCTTCATCGGAGTCGATACGACGACGCAACAGTCACCGTATGAATTATCCAGAGATTCCCAGGAGAATGTGGACTTCTTAGCTATAGGACCATATAATTCACCAATTTTATTGTAAACCTCTTCGTCTCTTAATTGTAATGGTACTCCCATCATTCTGAGACATACAAGTCGTTCGAACTCCAGGAATTGACCATCCCACAAAACCGTAGACGATAGCACCTCGCTCCAAATCGGTTTTTCCTCACCAATGAATGACAGAGCTGTCTTCTTGTCTCTAAATACAATCAGCACCTTTAGACCTCCGATGTAGCTAATCGGACATTCTACCCACTCCCCTTCAATTAGCAATGGTTTTAACAGTTTCATTGCCGATAAACTTTTGACTTCGCCAAGAACAGACCTCATCATGCAATGGCTAGGGTATAGAGCAGCCCTCTTGTCTATCCTAATCGACTTCTTTGAACTGGAAGGTTTTTCCCCAGTTACCGCGTTTCTGAAAGTGTACCCGTTTGTTACCTTGACCGGAGGGAACTGTTCCATTGAATGTATTTGTTGTCTATTTCCTTCCTCCTCACCACCCTGTTTTTCTACTCCCCTTTGTTCAGTACGTCCAGTAGGTTGGTGCATATCAAACCTTTTATGGTTCCTGTCATACGTAGCAATCGACACCACAAGTTTTGCTTGGTAGATCTTCACTAAGTTCAACCTGGTCAGCAACTCTGTTACATCTTGGACCCTTTCATACCTTACAAACTATAAGACCCTACCCGATAAACGGGTAATTAAACGATAATTTACGAGGAAATAAACTTAGTTTGGAAGTTTATGAATAAAGCATTACATATTAAACGTGTTTCACAAGTTTTTAGCATATACGCATTACATTTCAAAACATACGTATAGTCTAGTTAGTGTCGAACACGACAACAAAACGCCTTCCAAAAACCAAGTTTCAAAAGATTAAGTTTAAGCGTTGCGGAAGCAGTCGAGTCTGATACGTTCGGTTCTTGCTCGAGTCTTGATCATCATCCGTATCACATACATGATTTCCTAGGGGTTAAACACGGTTAAAACAACCCAAAAGTTAGTTTAAACAAGTCAATGATAAGCATGAAAAACACCCAGGAGCGTATCCATACTCCCATGGGCGTAGCCCTACTTTTACTCAAAATGGGGTTTTGGGCGTATTTGGGGCGTATGGCAGCAGGATTCCATTATTTCAGATAACTTGACAACAGAGAGGCCGTAGCACTACTCTCCTGGGCGTATCCCTACTCTGCTCAGAAATGGCTGCACGTTTTTATTTAGCATTTTTGCCCATTTTCCTTGCTCGAGGCTGCACTTTTCATGCAACTTCAAAACCATTTTAGGGACTTCTTAGAACTCATTTATGGGTCACCAAGCATAGTTTATAAGTGACTAAATCTCGAGTGCAATACCATATTCGGTTTCTAACACTATTACCATAGTGATTTGCATCCTTTTCTACTTGACCCGTTAACGTTTGCATAAGTTGAAAGCATGAGTTTTTATAATTCCCAAGTTCTAATTGTGATTTATACATACTTGTCAAGCCTCGACTCGACTAAGTGACTTTCCGACCAAGTCATTTTTTTTTGCCGTGATAGCGATGCCTCGTGTCCATGGCCACATGTGCCACTTCTCTCGGTCTTGCTCGCGCGGCCCTTATGACTCGCGACATGATTTTGTTTATCCAATGTTTTTCATACCCCTTGGGAGTCACAACATTATCTCGATTACATGACATCTTCATTGTTATACTCTCCTACTTATGCATATATGTATATGTTTATGAAGTCATAGTTGTGACTTTCCTTAGTTCGCGACCCTTTTTGATTCTAGACTAGCTTGAAATTATTAGCATAAAGTCTACGGATATACTCAAGCAAATAACAACAATCAACATCGGCATAATGTTTACCCGCGGTTTAGGCCCTTGTCTAACTGTCTAAGTAGTGTTTTTAATCAATTGACCCATTAGCCTAATTGGGCTATTGACAACCTTCATCTAAGGCCGTTTTCTACAATTAAGAAACTTCGTTAAGCTTCTTTTGTGACACCCCTACCACTAGTTACCAAATATACATCCAAGATATAACTTAGCATATAAGCATACAAGGTATATAGTGAGATTTAAGCCATCGAGTGACTTACCTTTGTGCATGCTCCTACCTGCGCATTTCCTTCGATTCTAGGCCTCCCGAAGCCTCTCTTTTTACTACCTAGTAGAGTGTAATCCACCTAGGTTGTTAGGATCATAATTAACAACATGGTTACACATGATCAATCAACCTTTTACTAGTTTTTACCATGTTCAACACATTTATCGAGTTTTAGTCCAAATTCATTCATTTGGACATTTTAACAAACACTTGGTGGGCATGAATTATCAAGACTAAAATTTTGGGTGTTTTATGAGCCATTTGCCTATCAATCAAGTATTCAGACTTGATTCATCATAAGATGACAATTTTACAACCCAAGTTCACATTCTTAGTTCTAAAACATTGATTTTTAGCTTATGAGCACACATGTTGCTCATACCCATCAATACCCACCAAGTTAACTTAGGGATTTCACCCAATTTGATAGACTAGCATGAATTCAACAAAATTCGTTGGGATTAAAGTTCCCTTGGACTAGAGACACCTTCCCTAACATCCAATTCGACTTTTTGTAAAAACTCTAGATTATCAACTTGTCATGAACCTATCAAGTGAGGTTTATATCTAGAGCCTAAACCCACTTCATGTGTATATAAAAGAATCACCAAGATCTCTACATAATTGTAATTCAATCATTTAGCAAGTGTTTATAAACATAATTAGGGCCCCTAAACCCAAGGGTAACCTCTAATCATCAAGTATTCATCATATGTAAAAATCTAATTTTTACATCTTGCTACCTTATGATCAATGCATTGATTTATGCCAAATAAAAGGTACCTTGGAGTGTATTAGGCCTAGATGATCCGATTTCTAGTTAATGCAAGCAAAAACCCCTTGATTCCATCTTGATTGGAGGCTTGTTAGTGAGTTTTAGGGTTTGGAGTGGGTGTAGGTTGGTGATGAACGAATTTGGGGAAAATGAGGATAATACCCATATTTTTTTTTTATAAATATCTAACCAAACTCAAGTTTGGTTGTTTGGGCAGATTTGGCCCCTCCATATCCCACAAATTTTATTTAATTAAACCCACTAACTAAGTTAACCCATACAATGGCTTTTAGCCTTGTTTTAAATAACAAGGTTAACATGGTTATTTCCCTATGTTAGGAATTTCGTATACATTGTGTTTCATTCGGTTAAATAAAAGCCACGTGTGCTTTTATTAACGAAAAGCAAGGTTTAGAAATATTTGGGGTGTTACAAATCCACCCCCCTTAAAGAGGGTTTCGTCCTCGAAACCGGATATATAAATGAATTCCCATGGGTCGCGCCTCATGGTTAACCTTGGCTTTTATTTCTTCTCACAAGGGTTATTTTAATGGAATTGATTACGCCCCTTGGCTTATGTAGACACATTCATTTACCCTACCGGATTTATTCTAGTTTAGGCACCCGCTGGTGTCATGGTTGATTCATCGATTTGACTCCTTTGCGTGTTTGGAACCCTCAAGTCCCCGAGGGCTTAGGGTATACATTTGATTATTTACTCTGCTTAGAATCATTTCTATGCACTGAGGCACATATTGGGTTTGGTTATCATAACGGCTTCCCAAAGACCGTCATCCACATTCAAAGTGGTTTTAGTTTCCGTTTGATTTCGGCTCAAAGGCCTCTTATAATTCCATGGTTTTACCGGAAAGCATTGAGTCCTTTCCGTAACTCATGTTTTCCTTGTCCTAGACACCGCGTGTCCTTTTTAATAGTGTTTTCACATGTCACTAGGCTTAGTTATATTTATGCATTCCTTTGGGTCCAAGTGGTGACGACTTCACTTGTCCCGTTTGAACCTTCTAGTGATTGCCTAGCTATCACTAGACTATTAACGGTTTATCGTTCGTTTTATTATTATCTGATTACTAGTTCTGTGAGTAGTTAAATCATCAGAGTTTTCGGTTACCAGTAGACTTAAGTTTCATAAGTCACAGGCTTTATTCAGTCATCCAAGCCAATGACTACGACTTCTGATGTGTTTCTATACACCGATCGCCAAAATTCTGAGTTACGTTTGTTGGACTTTATAAAAGCCAAACTCCCGTTTATCATGTGTATGTGTCCTAGTTCAGAGGCCCTTACCTGGGCTAGTATTCCGTATTACTCTTTCAGAGTTTGAATATTCCACGGAATCCTCCATATAATACCTTAGATAGCATTTAGCGTATCTCATGTATACTTTAACGCGCATTGGTATCATTTTATCGGATTTTAGTATGTGAGTTTCCACTCTTAGTCAAAACTAATTCTAGGCGACTAATCACCTATTATCTTTTTATTACGGTGCCCCAGGTTTTTTTGATTTTTATTCTATCAATAGAGTTACCATCGGGTTCGTGACCCCTTCTTAGCCAGCCTTTCGAATTAAAATGTTAGCTTTCACAAGCATCTTATTTGGGATTCAACTCGAGTGTTCCAAATCTTTTAGTTATCTAGGTATTATTTCGTATATAAAACCCCGTCTTCACGTCCCCTTCCGGATTATGTTTTTATTTAATTCCTCGGAACACTTTGAATCCAAGGCAATTTCTTTATTGGTCTAGCCTTGTAAGGCCCGTTACTGAACTATGACCCGTTTTTGCTTATTTGTGTCCTTTAGGACTTATTGACCATTAGATTTATTCAGTGTTTCATTAAAAAGGGTTCTTACTCGTCTTTGCTTCATGGTGTTATATTACCATGTTTATTCACACAAGTCTACTTACTTATGTCTTCTTTATTTAGGATTTGTATGCATAGTGGTCTAGCAGACCGCGTTTGGTTTAAGGCATTGCCTTCATTTATTCGATTCTAAGCCATCTATATATTTTAGACCTCTGATTGTTCGTTCACCCATCATGTGCTAATGCCCATGAGGTTAATTCCACTCTCTTTGCTTTAACGTGCCTCGATTAGGTCACATTATTTATCATTGTTCTTTTATGATTGCAGCTAGAAGCTGTGATCGTTTTCTTGGTGAGGGTCCACCTACGACTTCTGGGGTCTCCTACGAGCCCCTTTTTGTTTAGCATTTGCTTCGTCTCTTTATTTATTTAATATATCGTCTTGCAGTTTACATCCGTGTTCTTAGTTCAGAGGTGTGAATCATATTTCACACTTGCCTCGTAGGCTTTTACTCTCGTTTGTTTTCCTGTTTAGTGTGACGCGTAGTTCACATTCGCCCGTAGGCTTTCACGAATTAATTATGATTTGGTGTGACGCATGGTTCACATTTGCCCGTAGGCTTTCACGGATTCTGTTACAGTCTTCGTTTTGAATTTGTCATGGCTATCCTATGATAAGCCAATATTGTTTTTCATACTCTTTACTCGTCCGACCGAACCAAGGTTCTAGTTGGTGTCTGATTCAACTTTCGAATAGAGTTCGAGTCTAGGTTTAACGAAACTTTCGAATAAGGTTCAAGTTTACTTATAGTTCAACCTTTAAACAAGGTTAGAATCTTACCCTTGTTGTACCTCGTTAAGTGGTTCACGTTGCTATACGAATTAACCTCTCGAGTTTGATTCAGATTTATTTAGTGTTTACCCTTAGATAGGGTTCAGATTTGTCTATGATTTAATCCTTGATTAAGGTTCAATTCCATTAAGGAATTCACCTTCGGTTATGGTTCGAATGCATTTATGACTTAACCTTGGGTTAAGGTTCAAGTCTATTTGTGGGTTAACTCTTGATTACGATTTGAGTGTGTTTACGACTTAACCTTTAATTAAGGTTCAAGTCCTTTTTACGGATTAATCTTTATTGAGGTCCGAATGTGATTATGACTCAACCTTTGATTAAGCTAGGTTCAAGTCTGCTTACGAATTTAACCTTATATAAAGGTTTAAGTTTTATTATGACTTAACCTTGTTTAAAGTTCAAGTCTAGTTGCGGATTTAACCTCTTATAAAGGTTTGAGTTTTATTATGACTTAACCTTTGATTAAGGTTCAAGCCTATTTCCAAACTGAATCTGTATATGACTCAACCTTTGATTAAGCTAGGTTCAAGTCCGCTTACGAATTTAACCTTATATAAAGGTTTAAGTTTTATTATGACTTAACCTTGATTAAAGTTCAAGTCTAGTTGCGGATTTAACCTCTTATAAAGGTTCGAGTTTTATTATGACTTAACCTTTGATTAAGGTTCAAGCTTATTTCCAAACTGAATCTGTATATGACTCAACCTTGATTAAGGTTCAAGTCTATTTCTGAACTGAATCTGTTTATGACTCAACCTTGATTAAGGTTCAAGTATATTTCCGAACTGAATCTATTTATGACTCAACCTTGATTAAGGTTCAAGTCTATTTACTAATCCGTGTAAACGTTGTGGTAATACATTTGGCTATATGGCCCCGCGGGTCGTTTATGCTTCAGTTTTACATACCCGGTCTACCGGACCTTTATTGGTTCGGCAATACTCCCACATTCTATGACCCCGCGAGTCATATAGTCGGAAGTTTCACATGCCCATTTCTCCCGACCTAGTCCTTGCTACATGGGACGTATGCATAAAGAACACAAGAAGCCCACCGTATCATGTGTTTAACACTTACCTGGCCAGGGTAAGCAATTCGCACATGACACTGGTGATCTCGTCGCGTTCATCACCATACTTCCCAAATAGACAATTCCCAGTCGCCTGTTTGATTTAATGAAATCTCTTTTGTTAATTTGCTTTAGTATGTTGATTTCGTTTTTTTTTATCGGATTGCATTGTTTTGCAAATGCAATCATGTTTTCCAATTTCCGTTTTGGCTGGGCCTAGGCCCACCATCACCGTGTAATTGGTGTGTTTCCAAGTTTTGAATTGTTTAAAGCACCTTTCTCATGATTTATTCCTTATTGATTTCATGTTCATACATGTTACATAACATTTCGACTAGATTAAGATAACTTTGGAAATGAATTCCTTACCGGATTGATGATCAGCTTGAACCGAACGCTTAACTCGTTTAACCTTGGGCTCTGATACCACTTATAAGACCCTACCCGATAAACGGGTAATTAAACGATAATTTACGAGGAAATAAACTTAGTTTGGAAGTTTATGAATAAAGCATTACATATTAAACGTGTTTCACAAGTTTTTAGCATATACGCATTACATTTCAAAACATACGTATAGTCTAGTTAGTGTCGAACACGACAACAAAACGCCTTCCAAAAACCAAGTTTCAAAAGATTAAGTTTAAGCGTTGCGGAAGCAGTCGAGTCTGATACGTTCGGTTCTTGCTCGAGTCTTGATCATCATCCGTATCACATACATGATTTCCTAGGGGTTAAACACGGTTAAAACAACCCAAAAGTTAGTTTAAACAAGTCAATGATAAGCATGAAAAACACCCAGGAGCGTATCCATACTCCCATGGGCGTAGCCCTACTTTTACTCAAAATGGGGTTTTGGGCGTATTTGGGGCGTATGGCAGCAGGATTCCATTATTTCAGATAATTTGACAACAGAGAGGCCGTACCACTACTCTCCTGGGCGTATCCCTACTCTGCTCAGAAATGGCTGCACGTTTTTATTTAGCATTTTTGCCCATTTTCCTTGCTCGAGGCTGCACTTTTCATGCAACTTCAAAACCATTTTAGGGACTTCTTAGAACTCATTTATGGGTCACCAAGCATAGTTTATAAGTGACTAAATCTCGAGTGCAATACCATATTCGGTTTCTAACACTATTACCATAGTGATTTGCATCCTTTTCTACTTGACCCGTTAACGTTTGCATAAGTTGAAAGCATGAGTTTTTATAATTCCCAAGTTCTAATTGTGATTTATACATACTTGTCAAGCCTCGACTCGACTAAGTGACTTTCCGACCAAGTCATTTTTTTTTTGCCGTGATAGCGATGCCTCGTGTCCATGGCCACATGTGCCACTTCTCTCGGTCTTGCTCGCGCGGCCCTTATGACTCGCGACATGATTTTGTTTATCCAATGTTTTTCATACCCCTTGGGAGTCACAACATTATCTCGATTACATGACATCTTCATTGTTATACTCTCCTACTTATGCATATATGTATATGTTTATGAAGTCATAGTTGTGACTTTCCTTAGTTCGCGACCCTTTTTGATTCTAGACTAGCTTGAAATTATTAGCATAAAGTCTACGGATATACTCAAGCAAATAACAACAATCAACATCGGCATAATGTTTACCCGCGGTTTAGGCCCTTGTCTAACTGTCTAAGTAGTGTTTTTAATCAATTGACCCATTAGCCTAATTGGGCTATTGACAACCTTCATCTAAGGCCGTTTTCTACAATTAAGAAACTTCGTTAAGCTTCTTTTGTGACACCCCTACCACTAGTTACCAAATATACATCCAAGATATAACTTAGCATATAAGCATACAAGGTATATAGTGAGATTTAAGCCATCGAGTGACTTACCTTTGTGCATGCTCCTACCTGCGCATTTCCTTCGATTCTAGGCCTCCCGAAGCCTCTCTTTTTACTACCTAGTAGAGTGTAATCCACCTAGGTTGTTAGGATCATAATTAACAACATGGTTACACATGATCAATCAACCTTTTACTAGTTTTTACCATGTTCAACACATTTATCGAGTTTTAGTCCAAATTCATTCATTTGGACATTTTAACAAACACTTGGTGGGCATGAATTATCAAGACTAAAATTTTGGGTGTTTTATGAGCCATTTGCCTATCAATCAAGTATTCAGACTTGATTCATCATAAGATGACAATTTTACAACCCAAGTTCACATTCTTAGTTCTAAAACATTGATTTTTAGCTTATGAGCACACATGTTGCTCATACCCATCAATACCCACCAAGTTAACTTAGGGATTTCACCCAATTTGATAGACTAGCATGAATTCAACAAAATTCGTTGGGATTAAAGTTCCCTTGGACTAGAGACACCTTCCCTAACATCCAATTCGACTTTTTGTAAAAACTCTAGATTATCAACTTGTCATGAACCTATCAAGTGAGGTTTATATCTAGAGCCTAAACCCACTTCATGTGTATATAAAAGAATCACCAAGATCTCTACATAATTGTAATTCAATCATTTAGCAAGTGTTTATAAACATAATTAGGGCCCCTAAACCCAAGGGTAACCTCTAATCATCAAGTATTCATCATATGTAAAAATCTAATTTTTACATCTTGCTACCTTATGATCAATGCATTGATTTATGCCAAATAAAAGGTACCTTGGAGTGTATTAGGCCTAGATGATCCGATTTCTAGTTAATGCAAGCAAAAACCCCTTGATTCCATCTTGATTGGAGGCTTGTTAGTGAGTTTTAGGGTTTGGAGTGGGTGTAGGTTGGTGATGAACGAATTTGGGGAAAATGAGGATAATACCCATATTTTTTTTTATAAATATCTAACCAAACTCAAGTTTGGTTGTTTGGGCAGATTTGGCCCCTCCATATCCCACAAATTTTATTTAATTAAACCCACTAACTAAGTTAACCCATACAATGGCTTTTAGCCTTGTTTTAAATAACAAGGTTAACATGGTTATTTCCTTATGTTAGGAATTTCGTATACATTGTGTTTCATTCGGTTAAATAAAAGCCACGTGTGCTTTTATTAACGAAAAGCAAGGTTTAGAAATATTTGGGGTGTTACACAAACCCAAAGAAATTTCCCCTGCTGTCTCTCTTTTTTGCAACATAAGCATCTTTGATGTGACCGTACGGCTCAAAAACTTTCCATAGTAAAGTGCTCGATACTCCACCAGGTAGGTTGGCTTACGAATATCGTAGTAACTGGGCCCCGATTGTCTTCCTTGTTTTCTCTCCAGTGACCCGTGTCTCCTCGTCTCCCTCTCATGGTTTTTTCTTTTCATGCAGACATATATTGTTCATTCATACATCACATCATAAAATTTAACCAATCACTATAACTAGTTTAGACATATACCTTTGTAATAAACAATAACATTTGAAAACACAGGGAACCATTACTAATTACTAAAGGTTGTAGGTAAGTGGTATTAAGTGGTAGAGACCCGTAATCATTTTGACACAACTAAAACAAAACGCAAGTCAGCAGCAGATCCAAACAAATAACACAGACAACACAACAGCAGATCCCGCCGACCTTGCTTCTCCTTGGCTCTGTAAGGTTTTTTTTATCTATTTAATGTTCTTAGGGTGGACGGGGCGCTACCAGAATTGGGCACGGGTACCCTACTACCAGCACGGTAACACCGCCGCCACCCGTGCTGGTAGTGGTCCCGTGAACCGTTTGCTGGTTCTAGTTAACGGGCTAGTAACCATTGATAATAATTGCAACAGTCGTTTTTTAGTATTATTTTATTGCTTTTTGACCGTTTGAATGAATTTAATTATAACGGTAACAATTTTTTGACCGTTAATCTAATATAAATGGTAAATCAAAATCCAATCCATCCCCCACTAAACCGTTAATCAAAATAATCAATTGTCCAGATTCAAGTTGATCATAAATGGCAAACCAAAACCCAAATCCTAATCCAATCCCGCCCCCAATAAACCGTGTGCGAGCATCAATCTGGACCTTGGAGGATGAACTCGCCTTGGTGAATAGCTATCTTTATGTTCAAGAGCAAGGACACCAGCGAAGGCAAAGTTTTTGGAAAGCGGTTGCCACAAGATTCAATGAACAAACGGGTGAAAACAATCGTTCAACGGACGCGATACATGGAAAGTTTGTATCTTTAAAGGCGAAGTGCGCAGTATTTCAACAATTAGTCGTTAATTGGAAGCACCACAATTCGGCTTTAAACAAAGATGGATGGATTGAAGAAGCCCGTAACGAATACCGAAACCTATACGATGATAACTACCCGAGGGTCGATGTTTGGAGAGCTATGAGAGGACGTTTTATAATATTTTAGGTGTTTCTACTATTTATTTTACGGTTTTAAATAATGTTTGATAATTTGTTTAATTACCGTTCCTTAAAAAATAATAAAATATAAACATTTAAGTGAAGTGAATCAGTGGAGTGCTGCCTACAAAAAAGTGAATCAGTGAAGTGATGTGGCAGTATATAATTGGTTAAAATCAGTGAAACAAAATTCATATTCTAGGAGTGCCCCTTAAGCCCTTACAATTTTTTTTTCATTTGTTTCTGCCATAAATTAATTAGCTGTCCAATGATTTGATGAGCATTCTTAGACTATATGGTGTGCCCCCCTTTTCCTCCAACTCCCCCAAGTGCCACATCAGCGCCACATCATTTCCCCCATTTTCTCCCCTAAAGTTTGAAAATGGTTTCTCCCAATTCCCCAATTCCCTCTTCCCTTTTTTATTCTTTTCCATTTGAATGCAGGCCCCACCTTTAACGTTCCCTTTTTTTTGGCCAATCACCATGCTCGGTGAGTTCGGTGGTTAAGCCCCGAGTTCCCCGAATTGTTTTCGGGAGGGGCGGTGTTTTGTTTTGGTGCCGAGGCCAGCTAAGCTCCCCGATTGCACACACCACACTCTTATAATTGTTTGATGAGAAAGTTAGGTGAGCTTCTAGAAGAATGAATATTATTAATTTATTATTATTATTATTATTCTGATCCACCCGTGTTTCCAACATGATTGTTACGTGATGGTACTTTTTTTTTTTAATTTTTATTATAAACTGAAATAATCTTATGAATACTGTGGGTATATGTTTACTAGTGACCAAAAAATAAGTCAACCAAATAGTTAACGTGTCAACACAAAATAAGCAAATTCGTCAACAAATGTCATTATGTGTGGATTAAAGTAAAGTTGTCATTATGTCAAAAGGGAGGCATGGAATCAACCGCGTTGATTCATTTTTTCTACTCTTCTTTTTGAAAAGTAATGGACTCAACCAACTCTATACATGTTATATAACCATCTGGATCGATCTCTCCTTTCATCATTCAAATGGCATCCCCAACAACTATTGATCACCTTGGCATGGACCTTCTTCATAACATACTAGCTAGACTTTCCTCTATCGATTTCGCCTCTGCCGATTGTGTTAGCCGCTCCTGGAACCATGTTTGTGGTCGCATTCTTTGTCGCCCCAAGCTATCCTCAGCGTGCTCGTTCAACCAATCCCTCCAAGTAACTTATTTCTAGCAACATTTTTTACACTATCCATAACTTATTTCTAGTAACTTGTGTTATTCTACTATTTTACACCTTTATATATGCCTCAATTTGTCTAGGTTGCGGTAGAAGAAGTAGTGAATAAAGTACTATCGGAGCGAATTCGTCCTCATTTTGCCATTGCTTCTGTTGGTACACGGTTCCATATTAAATTCAATATTGAAGAGGCTCACAAACTTGTATGTTATTTAGACTTCAAAATTTATAACAATATCTATATTTAGCATGGTATGTTATTTGCTTATTCATTGGCTTGTAAATTAAATTTATTTTTTTGAATGAATTGTAGATTACTGCAAAACTAGGCTCCAAAGTTCCACTCATTACTAATTGTTCCCCTGGAATTATTGGAAGAGATGTAAATTCTGGTGAATTCAAAGAGGTTTACTTTTTTTTTATGCTTTGTTTTTGTTTTAAGTGCTAGGCTACCCCTTGTTTTTTTTTTAATGTTAAGAATATGATTTTCATGTAACCGACAGGCTTCACGGGCATATGGAGATACTTCAATTACGGATGAGTTTGATCGTTCTCTTGTCCAAGAGAGAGCAAAGGGAGGAATAATGTTAACCGTGGGATTTTTACCCGGGTTGAAAGTGAAACTAATCAAACTTGCAAAGGAAGATCTCACCTCTCAGGACGCAAGAGCTTATAGTGAAAAATTTATAAAAGACATTAGGGAGTTCTCGGCTTCTATATCAGGATGTCAATCCCCTGCTGCCATAATGATGTTCAGTGTAAGCATGTTAGTTGAGTATATATTATAACGTTTCATGGTTGTTTACCAAATTTTGTTAACAGGAACCTCTACAAGGCGTGATTGATGTTATGGAAAAAGTTGGTAAGTATTGTATTAGCAATACATAAAGCAAATGACTTATCATAATTATTTCATATTTTTATTTTGGTTTCATTATTTTAGATCACGCCATGTCACCTGAAACAGTCATTGTGGGCGATTATGGCTACCGGTTCCATAGTGATACTGAAAGTTTGAATAACATAACTGCTACTAAAGAGCGTGTTTCAGCTGTTGTTGCTTTGGTATTTGTCATGGACCGAACTAAACCTCTTGGTAATAAAAAGAAAGATTTTTAGATACTTTTTTTTTTCAATATTGTATGTTTTTTCATTTCCTTATTCTTGTTATGTTATCTTATGATGTGCCTTTTTGTTAAAGTTTCCCTTTGAGTCTCCTCACTTTGGTTTAGCACCCAATTCCATTTTCCTATAGAAATTTAAAATATACTAATTACCAAAGGGTTTTTGCATTAGGCTATTGTACCTTATGCTTTATGGATTATACTGGTGGTATTCCATAAAACAATGTGCAGATTTTGTGATAGTGGCCTGGTTTGTACGTAGCTTTTACACGTATCTTCATCCCATAAACAAAACCATATCTTCAATCCCCCACCCCCCTCTCTTTCTCTCTCATCTCTCTCTTTCTCTCTGCAATCTCCCTACACAATTGACAACACCCTGTACGTCTTGCATCTCACCAACGTGAATCCGGTAGCCTCCTTCCCGCTCCTACTCTCCGTCGCCGGTCGCCTTCGCCGTCGGACACTTTCCCATAGCGGATTTGCATGTTGTCTTCTGGTACGGTGTTCTTTGAGATAACTATGGTGCTTCAAGTAAATGTTTGGTTTTCTTTTTTGATTTTGTCAAGTAGCAAATGCAAGCATTGATATATGTTTTCAATTGTGATTGAGATGTTTTCTTTGATCTAAGAACTTTTTTTGTTTATTTGAATAGGAAAATGTGTTGGCTGAATCAAGGATGATGATTCCTGATTGTCGCAAACGTCCTGAGTCCTCACTAGCAGACCTAAAAGGAATATTGGTATGCAGTTTATTTATTAATTTTTTGGTATGATAAATGTCTGCCACTGATATGATATAACTAAATAAGTGGCTCTTTTATTCTTTGGCCTGATTTAAGTTTGTATTCTGGTAACTATAATATCATTAATCAAAAGAATATTTATCGATTGTTGAAGGAAGTGATGTACTTTGATATTTTGAATCCTACATGAATACTTTTTGTAAACAAATAAAGAGAATACTCCATTGATATCCAAAGAAAGGTCAACTTTAAAATTTAAAAGGAGAAGACTATTAAATTGCAGAAATTCTACACCACAAAACGACTCTGTATGCAATGTTTAATAGGGATAGGTGATTTAGAGTAGTCATGTTTAATTTAGATTTTAGTGGTGACAAGGTAGCAGGTCGGGCATGACAGGCGGGTTGTGTATGCATATTCATAATGGATCGGGTCGGGTCACACATTTTTTTCAACGTTTTTAGTTATACCTTAAGCGTTATGATAAACTATATTATTACAATAATAGTATAGTATTTTGAAACAAGGTGATTTTTGAGGTTGTATGCATCTATTGTTCTTTGATTTGGTGGGTTCTTTTAAGGGTTTGTAGGATATCCCATCATCACTGAAGTTTGGATTCATCATTGAGGGGGAACCATCCATTGGCAAACAGTGTGCAGGTTTATTCTATTTTATATAGCTCTTATTTAGTTTAAACAAAAATTGTTTATTTTCAGTACATCTACAAAATGTAAGAATTTGTAGCTATTTCCGTTCTTCTACGATTTTGGGTGTCATACTATCTAGGTAAATGTGTTTATTCTATTTGTGTATCATTTATAAGTATAATGCTGCTTTTGGTAAGACGAATATTTAAAATAGCTTTGGTTGTTAATAGCATATTTGATTAGACGATCTTAACTAACATTTGATATAATAAAATGTATAACCTAGCGTTGGCGACAGCAGTAGATCGCTGTCAGGGGCGGATACATATTTTTTTTAGGGTGGGCACCGGTCGCCTACTAGACTGGTCGCACTTGGCAGTTCGGTTGATTTTTTTTGCAACAGATCTGAGTGGGAGATTTGTTTCAGGTGTGGGAGTGTTGAAGCGTCAAAATTATTGAATGAAGGTAACTTAACTAGATACATGGATATATGAAACTAACTACATTAGTTTTGTCAAGATCTTGAACTAACTGGCACTTTACAGATTTTAGTGTGTGAATTTGTTGGTCATAGAATCGATTGAAATATTTATTGATAAGTCAATTGTTTTACCATATTATGTGACTGTTTGAATGTCGAAGTGATTTCAAAGGTAGTTAAGGGGTTATGAACTGTATGGGATTATGGTTCAACTCATCGTTCGTGTGTGTGTTTTTTTTTCATAGTTACTCCACCTTTCTTTACTTCAGCCGTTGCCACTCCAACTCCTCATCCATATACATGGGGTGGTCAGGTAATAATTGTTGTTTTCATGTTAAATTTATTGAGATGCAGTGCTATATTTGCCATTTTATTTAATAATTTGTTGTAAATAAAATTATGTCAACATCCTATGATGCCACCTTATGGGACTCCAGTTCCATATGCTGCTATATATCCACCAGCAGAAGTTTATGGTCATCCTGGTATGCCTATGGTAAGAATCATTCTTCCTTGGAAAAGTTTTCTTTTGAGTTACATCTTCCACATCATGTGAACTTTGAAGTGCATATTGCTATATGATCTTCATTTTTTTAATTATCCGTGTAGACCCGTGGCACTGTGTAGCCAACCATGGAAACAGAATTGAAGGCCGCTATTGGGAAGGATACGGTCAACAAAAAAGTTCAACGCTCCTAATGGGAATGATAGGGTCAACAACAAGTCGAACGAGTCTTCTGGTGTTAAGACTGTGAAGAGTGGAAAGGCGACTTCAAGTTCAAGGGATGATGGTGTCGCCCAAAGGTTCTTATACCTGAATTTTGATACATAAAATTAGTTGGTTCTCAATGAATGTGGTGTGTTTTATCATAGATTTTACCATTCTGATCTTAACTTTTGAATATGAACAATGCTAAAAGTTGAAATAGTGGTTCATCTAATGCAAGCGACGTGGATAACCAGCAGGTATGTGTGTTCAAATTAGTAGCTGGATTTTTAGTTTTGAGATTAAAGTATTTCCTTTTGTTGTATATTGACGTATCAAATCCGTAACTCCAGGAAAATTCTGGAGGTAAAAAGGGAAGATGTAGAAGATCTAGATGCTTTTTAATAAGATAAGTTCGCTTTGTCATTTTCAATTCTTCCCCTATTCTCCTGCTCGCGTTTACAAGGTTTCCCACTCTTTTGAGTTACATGTTGGGTTTGTTGACAGGATAGTTGAGGCTAAATGAAGATGGTGTGACAAATGAAGATAGCCTTACTTACGTTGAAGATGTTGCTGATATTCCACCTTAAATTGCATTGGCATTTTGAATATTGCCAGTTGTTTTGCGGTGTGATTTTTTATCATTAACTTTGTGGTTCGCTTTTTTGTATCTAAGTTTCTATTTGTTAAGCGCCTTCTGTTTTTGAATGCATATCCAAATGTATGTAACCTCTTTTGGACCCATTTTGTACTTATCACCCGAGAGTGTGACGATATTAGACTATGTAAGCATGTAATCTAACACTATACAGCTTAATATATGGCAACCGATATATGATATCCAACTACTTATTACCAAAACACGGTCACCAGATTGCCCCCGCCGCAACGCGCGGGGGACGGGCATCTAGTTCATATATATATTGCAACCCTAAGGTTAATTCCAACCATTTATGATATTTATTTTTTAAATGTTTTTAATAGGCATGAGAGAAACTCAATTTCATACCATAATATCAAATGGGCTGCTACCTATAGGCCCGGTGTATGAAATATCAGTCAAAGAAAGGAGTCTTCATTTTGAGACAGTGCTCATTGCAAAAAGAGAAGGATCGAATGAGAATGTTGATGCTGGATTAGTCATTGGTCAAGCTTTTAGGGAAGTATGTTATTCGTTATTTGCTTGTTGCCTTTTAGTAGTTTACAATTAGCAACTTCAAATTGCTAAATATCAAGATAAATTAAGATAAAGCAAAAATTAAGGTATTTTAAAACCTTATTTTATCATTTTTGTTCAGAGATTTATATTCTTTTGAGTATAGATATGCACAAACTATTTTACCTTTTTTTTTCTCTCATTATGTCATTCCTTTTTTTTAAATGATAAATATTAACCTTTTGGGTGGGGTTGGATTCAATTGGCCATTAGAGTTAAAGTGTTACTGTGGTTTTGCTCTCTTAAGATTCTCGAGAAAAGCGGATTTGATATAATTTAAATTAAATAAAAAAAGATCAATATTTTTTTTTTGAACGAACTAATTTTTCCTTCCTAATTTTTTTTACACCCTTTTAGATCAACATTAACCATTCATATCGTCCTGTATACATTGGGGTAACAAAAAGAAGAAAATGCTCTATTGGACAGAACAAGGCAAGATGGATGACTTCTCTTGCATTCCATAGAATTACAAAGTAAGATTAAAGCATTTCTTCTCATTTTATAATATTTCTTTATGGATTATTGATAGCTAAGCCGGTAAAAAAATTGTAACGTTTAACTATAATATTTTCGTGTAGGTTTACCGGTGAGTGTTTTTTTGTTGATGATATGGATATGGGAATCAAAACAGGCGACACCTTTCGTTTTTACTATACAGATCCCGCCACTGCTTTATCTTCTATCGCCAATGTCTCTAATCATTTGAGATCTTTCAAGCAAGAGCGCACCGCTGGTGGTGATAAGCGAGAGGTGTTTGGCGGTTTTATTTTCACTTCATTTGACCGAAGTGATTTTAGGAAACCAAACGTTAATAGCTCACCATTTTTGGACAACTTCCCAAGCGCGACACTTGGTGGGATACTTTGTGGCCCGGTATTTGGGCGTGGCGATTTGAACTCGTATTTGAAAGAATCCCAAGATCGTAACTCAGTGTCTTGTTGCATGCATGAATATGGTGCTGTCTATTTTATTATGTCTTACACTCCATAGAAATAAATAAATAAATTGTTGCATGCATGAATACGGTGCTGTCTATTTTATTATGTCTTACACTCCATAGAAAAAAATAAATAAATTATTGTACGTTTCTATAGCTTTGGTATGGGATACTCCTATGTCCTATCCTAGGATCCTACATTTTATGTATTATATGGTGTATGCCTGAGCATGTTATAATAAACGTTTTTATGTATGAGATCAAAATCTTAAATATCTATATCTATATCTATACTATATTATAAAGCATTTCTGAATGACTTCTTAAAATTTAAGAGGTACAAATTTGATTCCTTATGATACAACACACAATGCATATAATAACTATTTTTGAGGGTAAAATTGTATTTTAAACACCATATTTAATCAAAAGGTAATCAAGAGTCCTGAGATATTTATGAGACCACATGACATTCAATTCTACAACTATTTTAAACACATTAAATAGAACACATATAAAAAATAATTCATAATGCTACATATTTTGTTATAATATTTTATATAGAATTAGGTATAAACTTTATAAAAGTTAAAGTTTTATAAACCAGATAATACTATATAGAAATCAATAATGAAAGTCGTGTTTTTAATCATGATGTAACGATTTGAATTCTGAAATTACTATGTATGGCTAATGTGATCTATACTATACGGTCACCGGATTCTATGATCGGAAAAGAAATATTATGTTTATAATGGATTTCGAACAAAGATATTAAGAAATATTCTTATAAAAGAATCGGACAATAACAAAAAAAATAAACTAACTAATAATAATGGGTTCTTCTTCTTGAGTACTTCAACTCAAGTCCACATTTCAAGCGCAAGTAAATTTTCCGGTTATTTATCGAAAACCAGTTGACCGATATTCATAACCAATTAACCAAACTAGAGCAAATGAATAATTGAAACCAATCGGTTTTTGAAATATCTTAATCGAAAGTTTTGGTTATGGCTCGAAACCGAAGTGAACCAAACAACAGCTTGTACATACCCTTAAATCACCAATTGGAGTGTTGTGATTTTCGCCGCAACGCGCGGGCACCCAACTAGTGTTCTTTAAGTTGTACAGGGGTGACTCTTATGCGTTACTGTTGTTATACGTGGCAAAGAGAGAACTGAAGTAAGGGGAAGTGGTGAAGGCATCAGGTTGACCAAAAACGTGGCACCACCAAAAAGTCTAGTCCGTAGATCAAAATTTTGAGAGCCAACATCTATAGAATGAATTTCTAAACAGTAAAAAGCTTATGTTATTAACTAGTATAAGCACCTGCGCTCTGCTTCGGGCACATAACTTTTTCGTAGATGTAGTCCTAATTTGTGGTAACGTTGACCTAACAGGAGTGTTAAAATTTGTAACGTAAAAATAAGGGAAAAATAAAATGAGTTTAAACACTAATAAAAAAAGCATAAAAAAAGAAACACAAAAAGGCTAGAAAAACAAAACAAATCGGTAATCAAGAATGAAGGCCCATTATAAGAAAATTAAATGTTCTTAAATAGAGGTGAGCATACAAGTATCGGACTGTAAAAAACCGAGAAGCGGACTGACCATTGACCTTACCTGACCCGATATGTTATATCTGGGTAATATGTCGGTGCTGTTTTTAAGGCTGTTTTGGGTCTCGGGTCGGTTCCGGTCCAGGAACCTAAAATACCCGACTGTACATGATGGGCTTTGTCATCAAAATAAATGGGCCCAGTCGCCAAGCCCACTTATTGATAATTTGTTAAACACTTAACCTACGTCTATACCATATTATAAAGCATTTGGGAAGAATTCCAACCAAATTCAAGTAAATACTACATTTTATGCTTACAGAAGAACAACTTAATGAAGTTAGTAAGTGGCAAATTGTCTTTTCATATAAATATATTAAATTGAATAATGAATAATTGTTTTAGATACATTAGGATCACATTCATTTTGCATTACTTGAAATTAAATTTATTCAATAGTTTTCATTTTTTACCTTGTTTTGTAACCGTTGAAGCCTAAGAGTTGTATGATGATTGAAACAAATTAATGTAAAAAAAATTATCAAGTTTTGAGAACACAAAAAACATTAATAAATATTAAGATCAAATGTCTTTTTACATTAAACACTAAGTTCTAAGAATTAATATATATAAAAAACCATTAATCTATATTATCTAAGGTAGTTACATTCTTTCTAGATAAATAGTATCATGAAGGGCAAGGATGATAGAAATAATGTGGTACATGTCAAGGATGATAGAAATAATGTGCTACATGTCATATGATAGAGAGCAAATGAACACGTCTAGAGATATCTTGAAGAGTTGTTTAGGTAGAGTCTAAGATTGTCCTAAAGGATTTTAACACCCATTATTTATTCTAAACAAATAAGTGTGTGTGTGTGTGTGTATATATATTGATAATATTAAAAAAATAGTAAAAAAAGTTGTGATATAATTAATATTTCTTTGTTATAAACAGATATATTATGGTGACTATAAATATTCTAGAGATATCTTTAAACGTTGTGCAAGTAGAGTTCAAGATTGTCCTTGAGGATTTTAGTATTCGTTATTTATCCCAACCAGAAAAGTATATATATTGATAATATATAGGTAATATGAAATCTAATTTTAAAGTGTGCTTGTATTATTAATTATGATTTTAGCACTCCTTCAAATACAATTTTAAGATTGCATTATTAAGATTGCTAAAACGAAGAGCAACAACAAAACTCGTGCTAATAACGTGTTGGAAAATTATTGGGTTTTGTGGAGCCTTGATTTGGGCTTGGATTAGAAGACAATAAAGTGGCAGACCAATTAAATTGAAGACTTGGCCCGTTTTATTTAATTAGCCCATTATTAGTTTTCTTAGGGATTAAGTAGTAAACCCTAATCTTGTATTATAAATATAGGCATCTTGTACTTGTAATCCTTATCACGAGTGAGGCAGAAAGCAATAATAAAATATCCTGGTTGCAGCACGTGGACGTAGGTCAACTGACCGAACCACGTAAATCCTTGTGTTCTCGTGTTCGTTTATTTTTTATCTCTTGCAGTTTCGTTTGTGTTTGGTGTGTTGATCGAGAGATCGAATCCTAACAACTAGTATCAGAGCTATGGCTCGTTACACACAGGTAAAACACAACGCAAGAGATAAATCATAATGATTTATGATTGGTACCACATTATGATTTCATAAATCGATTGGATTGTTATTTTGGCAGAAGGCCGTATAATATATTATATCAATCTATTTTTTTCGTTGGAGAATTTGGTTCACCACAAAACAAGAAAGCTATTTGTCAACCATCCTAAAGTGCCGCACCAAGACAAAAAGTTTAGTCGGGTGGTTTGGTTGTTGTGGAGTTTGTTTTGTTTGTCCGAGATTATTTTTCTGATTGTTTTACCGACATCCAAAGTTAGGAAACTACTCAGTTTGAGACTATGGCTGAGAGTGGGAAATTTCAGATTGAGAAGTTTGATGGAAAAGACTTTGGTTGGTGGAAAATGCAAATGGAGGATTTGCTAGTTCAGAAGGATTTGGACATGGTACTGGGTGACAAACCGGAGAAGTTAAAGCAGGATGAGTGGGAGGCCTTGGATAAAAAGGCTAAGGCAGTTATTAGATTGTCGCTAACGAAGGATGTTGCGCTCAACATTCTGAAGGAAACCACAACGCGTGGGATTATGGATGCACTTTCTAATGTGTACGAAAAGCCTTCGGCAGCTAACAAGGTTTTCCTGATACGTGAACTGGTGAACACGAAGATGAAAGAAGGAAGTTCAGTTACAGTGCATATCAACAACTTAAACTCGATTTTGTCAAGACTTGGGTCAGTTGGTATCAAATTCGAGGATGAGGTTTAGGCTTTACTACTGTTATCATCATTGCCAGATAGTTGGTCAGGGACTGTTACAGCGATTACTAGTTCTACCAACGAGTTCACTTTTGATGGGATTCGGGATCTTATTCTGGGCGAGGATGTCAGACGAAGAAATTCAGGTGGATCATCAAGTGAATTACTAAATGTTGGCAAAAGAAGGAAGAATAACAGAGGTAGTGGGAGCAAGAACAGGATGAGGAGTCAGTCTAGGGTTCGAAGTGATGTTATCTGTTGGAATTGCAAAGAGGTTGGACATTTTAGGAATCAATGTCGAAACGAGAAGAAAGAAGTCAACACTGCATCAGATTGCTCAGATGATGACGCATTAATTTGTAGTGTGGAGAGTTATGTGGATTCCTGGGTCATGGATTCTGGTGCTTCATTTCACGCTACCCACAGCACTGAAGCATTGCGGAATTTGAAGAAATGTGACTTTGGTAAGGTAAGACTGGCGGACAATGATATTCTTAATGTTACGGGCATGGGTGACATGGATATAGTAACTTCAGCCGGTTCATGGATTTTGAAGGATGTCAGGGTGATTCCATGCTTAAAGAAACAGTTGATTTCAGTGGGGCAGTTGGATGAACAGGGACATAAGGTTAAATTCGGGAATGGGCAGTGGAAAGTTATCAAGGGAAATCTTGTCATAGCTCGAGGAAGAAAGCGGGGTTCGCTTTACATGGTCAGTTTACCGTCTGAGGGAGTGACCGTCCCAGTTCAGAAGAGAAACAAAGTCGGGTTCACAGAGTCTTGTGGGCAGAAGAAGGTTTGTTTTGCAGATGATAAACCCAGAGCCACAGGTAAGATTCAGGTTGAGCATGCTAGGAAAGGTTCAGAACTACCAGTCAATGGTTTTCGTGGCAATGGGAGCATGGGTTGTGCTTCAGTCAGAGTTACTAGACGACAATGGGTTAAGAGAACCAATATTCCAGCTGTCGAAGTCTCTCCAGGTGATTATCTGCTTTATTCGGAGAGTGTTTATTCTCAGGGTGTTTCAGGATCCGGCAGTTCGTGTCAGTGGGAGCCGGTAGAGACAGAGAATGGGTCACCGGCAGACATAGCCATGACTGATGTGTTGGAGCTCGGGGGAACTTCAACGGTCCTTCAGGTTAACTGATGAGAAGGCCGCTACAACCAGGAATATGAGGAAGATTACAAGAGGTACAAGTTCACAGCGGATGGTAGTTTGAAGATTATCAAGCCTCCAAGTGGGAGATTATTGGGTTTTGTGGAGCCTTGATTTGGGCTTGGATTAGAAGACAATAAAGTGGCAGACCAATTAAATTGAAGACTTGGCCCGTTTTATTTAATTAGCCCATTATTAGTTTTCTTGGGGATTAAGTAGTAAACCCTAATCTTGTATTATAAATATAGGCATCTTGTACTTGTAATCCTTATCACTAGTGAGGCAGAAAGCAATAATAAAATATCCTGGTTGCAGCCCGTGGACGTAGGTCAGCTGACCGAACCACGTAAATCCTTGTGTTCTCGTGTTCGTTTATTTTTTATCTCTTGCAGTTTCGTTTGTGTTTGGTGTGTTGATCGAGAGGTCGAATCCTAATAATGTAAAAAAAATATCAAGTTTTGAGAACACAAAAAACATTAATAAATATTAAGATCAAATGTCTTTTTACATTAAACACTAAGTTCTAAGAATATATATAAAAAACCATTAATCTATATTATCTAAGGTAGTTACATTCTTTCTAGATAAATCGTATCATGAAGGGCAAGGATGATAGAAATAATGTGGTACATGTCAAGGATGATAGAAATAATGTGCTACATGTCATATGATAGAGAGCAAATGAACACGTCTAGCGATATCTTGAAGAGTTGTTTAGGTAGAGTCTAAGATTGTCCTAAAGGATTTTAACACCCATTATTTATTCTAAACAGATAAGTGTGTGTGTGTATATATATTGATAATATTAAAAAATAGTAAAAAAAGTTGTGATATAATTAATATTTCTTTGTTATAAACAGATATATTATGGTGACTATAAATATTCTAGAGATATCTTTAAACATTGTGCAAGTAGAGTTCAAGATTGTCCTTGGGGATTTTAGTATTCGTTATTTATCCCAACCAGAAAAGTATATATATTGATAATATATAGGTAATATGAAATCTAATTTTAAAGTGTGCTTGTATTATTAATTATGATTTTAGCACTCCTTCAAATACAATTTAAGATTGCATTATTAAGATTGCTAAAAACGAAGAGCAACAACAAAACTCGTGCTAATAACGTGTTGGAAAATAACAATCTAGTAGCAACCAACATACAAGTTATATAAACATGAGCGAAGACTCTAGACATCATGTATGGAAAGAAAGAATGAAAGAAAAGAGAATTTTATTCATTGATATGTTTCATATACCAAATAAAAGACCACTATTTATAAGGCTATAAACATTGAAAGATATGTAAGTTATGTATGTGAAGAGTCACCGCATTATTTAGATACTAAATACATATTATAAGACTATAACATTGATACAAACGTAATAAAGACATGGAGATGATGAATGTAAAGAGTCATCACATTATTGTTAATTTCCTCATCAATTTTATAATTATGTTTAAATTAATTTCTTCAACAATTTAATATTTAGGTAGAAAGACAATTGTACCCCCTAAATGACTTCAACAAGCATTATACTATAAGCAATAAATGTTGTATTTACTTATATTTTTGCGGGTATCATTCACTGATGTTTTATAATAATACAGTATAGATAGAGATATAGATAAAAACCATGTGTAGTGGTAAAGAAATTTGGAGCCCCTCACCTGGGCGTTTTTCGATATGCGTCATGTGGGTCCACTAGGAGCTTGAAATCCAAAAGTGGTGTAGTGGTGTTGCGAAATGGGCTTAAAATAAAAAATAGGTGTAAAGATATTAAAAAATGAATTAAAAAAAAGAAAAAATAATAACGAAGTAGCATTGTATGATTGGTGGAAGATGGATGCCACCCGCGCGAAATATTTCGCGTGTAAGGGCTTAACGCCCGTTTAACAAAGGGAGGGGCGGTGTTTGCCCGATTCACATGTGAGTACATGCTCTAAGAAGTTGTCTTTAAAAAAAATGCCAAAGACATTATAGCCCAGCGGCATCTTTGTGGTGAGATAAGACTTAAGGACCATAAGATCCTGGGTTCGAATCTCATAAAGGGGGTTACACTTCAGTGTTACGTGAGTGATTCCAATTTGTTGGCCGTTAAAAAAATAATAATAATAAAGAGAGAGGCTATTGTACAAAGCCTTCTTAACGTACAAAGTGTAAGAAGGATTCTCAGCCATTAGATTTAGGTGATGGCAAGATGGTAATTAACAATCCTAATCATATTTGGGTTAATCTAACCAAGGGTAAATTAGGAAACACGCGTTAAAATTTCTGTGAAATCGTAACAAACATAATCGATGCGAAAATTTTCAACGATTGAACCTGATTTTTCATCGTTTTCAACTCGATTAAACGTTCAGAATGATTAAACAATAAAAAACATTTGATTACAAACAAAATCAAAACGTATTTGCAGAAATAGAAGAAAAACAGAGTATGATAATTCAATTGATAAAATTAATCGAATCATATTCAAAAATCACTATCAACACATGTATTATTCACATAAACGAACGATGTTGATAATAGAAGAAGAATTAAAGAAAAAAATGGGTTTCAAAAAAGTTCCAGACAATGAAGATCAGAACTGTTAAACATAAAATCATAAAACGCACTTGGTTTTTTTATAAACGCATTTGGTTTTTTAAACACTATTTAAACTTGTTTTTTACAAAAACGCACTTGGTTTTTTGTAAAACGCTCTTGGTTTTTTGTAAAACGCACTTGGTTTTTGTAAAACGCATTTGGTTTTTGTAAAAAGCACTTGATTTTGGTAAAACGCATTTGGTTTTTGTAAAACGCACTTGTTTTTTTTGTAAAACGCACTTGTTTTTGTAAAACGCATTTGTTTTTATAAAAAGCATTTGTTTTTGTAAAAAGCATTTAGTACTCACCTGTACCTCATTTTTCCCTTTATATTCATCTGTTTTCCTCCAACAAACAAACAGCCATATTCACACACAGTTGATGTAAGGTTTTTATGGATTGGTTATTTTTTTTCTTTTTTTCTTCTTTTTCCTTTGTTTTGTGATTAGCGAGAGACACAGAGGTGTTGGCTTGGTTGTCTTCTCCATAGATAGAAGGAAGTGACTAGAAGGAAGTGGCTTGGTTGTCTTCTCCATAGATAGAAGGAAGTGACTAGATCTGAGCCACGATTGAGGTCGGTTTGAAGGAGAACAACGTGAAGGGTTTTGAAGGTGTCGGAGGTTAGATGAGAGAGGAGAGAGGGAGCGGTGAGGCTTTGGTCCGGCGGTTGGGTCAGGCAGCGGCGGCGACGGTGGTGGTGGTGGTGGTGGTTGTGGTGGTGGTGGTTGTGGTGGTGGCAGTGGTTAATGAACGATATGAAAGAACCATTACCCTTTACCCTTTTAATCAACCAAAATTGGGTTAGTTAGAGTTAACTAGGGTTTACACTTGTCAAGTTGTGGTGGCTTCTTACACTTTGTATGTTAAGGATACTTTGTATCCTATACTTTCTCAATAATAAAAATAGTTGAATCATCAAGTCTCAAGTGTCATTCACCTCCAACTACTGAACCAAAATCGTTATCTCTCTCCCACCTCACTTTCTTCTTCTTCTCTCTCTCTCTCTAAAATCGCCATGGTTTCCTCACTCTCTCTCTCCTCCTCACACCTCCACTCTCATCATTATCATCATCATCAACAGCAGCATCATCTTACTCTCTCTCCTACTTTCTCTCTCTTCCCCCTTCGAATCCTCTTCAATAATTCCTCACATTCCCTCAAAAAACCTTCATCATATTCAATCAGATGCAGCAACGAAGGTTCTGCTTCTTCTACGCCTGCAACTGTTCGGAAGCTTGGAGTAGCAGTTTACAAGCCTAAGTCCTACGAAGTTCTTGTTGCTGATGCCGCTACTTCCCTCTCCTCTGCTCTCGATGACGGCAAAACTCGCCTCGAAATTGATTTTCCGTAATTATTCTTCTTCTTATTATTAATTTGTTGATTAGTTTTAATGTTTTATAAAAAAAAAGTTAGACGGTTACGAATAGGGATGCGAACGTGTCCGGTTAACTGGTACCGAAAAAGTTAGACGGTTACGAATAGGGATGCGAACGTGTCCGGTTAACTGGTACCGAAAAAGTTAGACGGTTACGAATAGGAATACCATACCATACCGGTAGGGCTGCAAACGAACCGAAACGAACACGACGTGTTCGTTTGTTAAGGAAAATATGTGTTCACGAACAGTTAGGGATGAGAACGTGCACGGTTACGGGTACCGAAAAAGTTAGACGGTTACGAATAGGAATACCATACCACACCATACCGGAGATGTACGGTTGGTATGGTGTGGTATGATAAGGTAAGGTATGGTAAGGATCTTGGTTTTAAAAAGCGCGATGCGCATAAAAGTGACGAGGCGCAAAGCACAAAAGCGGTGAGCTTTTTTGTATTGGAGGTACAAGAAGATTATATAATTTTTTTATATATCCTATAGGATAGGTTTTTAGCATGCTTTACCTTAAATATAGATATAAATAAGGTTTATATATGATTTAACTTAAATTTAAAACCTTTTTAGATACATGTATAACACTTTGAAGCACAAAAACATACCATGTACGGAAACTGCACGCCTCAGGGGATTTTTTTTTCCAAAAAAGCTCGCTTTTCTTGCGCTTTTTGTACACTGCGCGCCTTAGGTCACACAAGGCGCGTGAATCTGCGCCTCAGGTCGCCTCGTGCTTAAGCGCGCCTTAGGCACTCTTTTTATAACCATGTTAAGGATACCAAAATTGAGCTAAAACCAAAACCGAATACTGCAGAGTATGCCAAATCACGAACCGGTACCGTACCGCATACAGGTACCAAAAGTAGCTAAATTGAAATCTGAATACCATTATGGATATGTTCAGTCGCTATGATCGTATGGTACGGTATTGGTATTCGGTACAAAATTCTCATCGCTAATTACGAATGCGTATTTTGTTGTTGAAGGAAAGTTGTAGCTTAATGTGATCAGTATTATTTGTTCTTCATTGCATGATTTGTTTGTTTAGTGTTTTCATTAAAAAAGTTGCCATTTGTATACTGTACATGTTGAGGACTAGAAATTTTGTGTGAATGTGATTGTAAATAATGGATAATGTATATGGAATGATAAGGTGTTCTTTTATAGGGATTCAAAATTACAAATTAACTCATAATTATTGAAATTAAAACTAGAAATAACGACGCTAATTAGACTCTTTAGTGTTTTACGCAATGAGGCTAAATAAGGAAAGAATTGTAGATGGCAAAATTTGGGGAATTTTTTTTGATTGGCGAAATTGGAACCCTAACTGATGGTCAGACAACTATGGCGCTCACCGCTTTCTCAAATGATCCGACTCGTCGAGACTTTTCCGTCCGCTGTTAATGAGCCTCGTAAGTTCATAACTCCATTTGTAGCCCAAGTTGTGTCTCCATTTGTAGCCCAAGGCAGAAGTGTGGACCCTTCTGCCTTGTTTCCCTTTAGCTAGTCTATATAAGAATCTACCAACTCTTGGATAAGCTCATCATCATAAAATTAGGTAAAGAGATAAAACTTGGATTAGCATATAAGTGGGAGGAATTTGATTTTGGTATGCCTGCCTCTTGATTAGGTTGAGGGAGAATTTGAAGTCACTAAACAACTCTGGACCAATGAGCATAAATGGAATAACTGGCTAAGAAAAACCAGCATAATGGAGTTAGGATATAATTCCAGTAAGTTAAAAACACACTTGGACACGCAGTTCATGACCAGCTGCACTGGCTTCATAGCTGCCATCAATACTAGTGGTTCAAGACAAGTCCAAGTCACTTTACTCACTAAGAGGGTGTTTGAGATTGTGTTTTAAATCTGATTTTTAGATTAGTGCGTTTTCACGTTTTGAAAACGCAGATAATCAGTTTTTAGTGTTTGGGGTTGCGTTTTCAAAACGCAAATAATCAGTTTTTTAAGCTACCAAAACGCAATAATCTATAAGCAGCGCCACCCCTGCTTTTCCAAAACGCATAATCTGTTTTTAATAATCAATCCCAAACACCCCCTAAGTAATAATGATGGCTTGTTTGTAATAGAAGTTCAAGAAGCCAATCACTCTTTCTTTATATATGGGAGTGTATATACATTGTTTGATTGCCACCTATTCAGTTTTCATAACTCATAATTTGATAAAACTGTTGCTTACATTTTAAATGTTAACATCAACAGGCCATTGCCTACCAGCATTTCTTCATATAAGGTATCTTCATAGACTTCATGCTTTCTTGCTGGTTCTGTAAAATGAAGCTTCTAGAAGCTTTTCTAAGTAAAAAGCTTCCCTTAATGACATTGTGAAGGGATCTTCAGATGAGTTTACTGATGCCAATGTGCAACTTGCATTGGCTGTTGTAAGGAAGCTACAAGAAATTAGGGAAACACGAGCTCGCATTGTAAGGCATTTTTATTTTTCACTGAAGTTTCTTCATTTGAAGTATCTGTTAGACGTGGCAATATGGGCCCGTTAGGTATGGGTCCAAACGAATAATTTTTTTCTTTTACATCAAAACTGGGTAGACCCAAAACAATTTTTGTCCCAAATTTGTGATTTTTGATTTATAATAAATTATTATGTCAAATACGACTGCAATGAACATGTTAACAACATAGTCTTTTGAATAAAGTTGAAGCTAATTTTTTTTATTTAACCTGTTTGAGATGAAACATGACCCAAATCAACCCATTCACAAATCACAAGTAAATGGGTCTAAAATGGCACCTCATTGTCAACCGTTGATGGTATACGCATTTTGAACTTATTGTTTGATGCTTTGATGTAGGTGTTCCCTGACAAGCCAGAGAGACGTAGAGCCTCAGAGCTATTCAAATCAGCAATTGATTTGGTAAGTGAAATAATCCTTTTAAAACTGATTTCTTAAGGATTTATTTAACATTTCAATGTATGTTAATTGGTTCACTTGAAACGATAGATGTTGTTCAACTGAAGTTTGTTTGCTCCTCCAAAAAACTCTATTATCAGTTTTACAGGAAGATAAGATGGATAGCATGTTTTTTTCATTAATTTACTTCAAATTTCCAATCATTATTGTAAGCAGACTGTGAATTGCAGCATGGTCCACTATGAACCACTCATCCAGTTATAGTTAAAAGTACAAGATTTTGAGGGAAATAATATATTTTCATTGTATTGAATTATTGAAGCCCCGCTTACGGCTGTGCGCATATAATGTATATATGTGTGGCCCTCGGGGGGCAAAAGTAAAGTTGCACTAATTTTAATGTTATTTTACTAATTTCGTGGAAATAACGTTAAAAATGACGGACGGTTAATCATGCATCATGTGGTGGCATTGATAGCCAAAAGACAAGGGGGTACGTACATCGGTACATGCACCAATCGGGTTTGTCCCGATTGCTAAGCATTATGTGCCTTATGTCCAAGGCTTGATACAAAACCACTATCGAGCCGGAGGTCTCACTGGAAGCAGCCTCTTTATTCCCACGGGGTAGAGGTAAGGCTGTCTACATCTTACCCTCCTCAGACCCTACCTTAGCTTTTGCTATTGGTGGGATTAACTGAGTATGATGATGATGATGATGATGATGATGTATTGAATTATTGATTAGTGGTCAAATATATAGGTGTAGAACCCAATCCTAAACCATCTATATTTCCTAATTTATCTCTAACTCGTATTATAAGTTTATTTAAACCTAGCTATTTAGCTTTAATATAAAACTCTATGGCTATCTAGAACTAAGGATGAACATAAACCTTTAATAATATGGAAATTTACATTCCTACCAAAAGGAAACAGTATCATAAAACTAGTTGAGAGAACAATGGCAGGGCTAACCCTAATACATGGCACCTCCAGTCTATGCAAAATGGAAGTCTGAAGAGGGAAATAAATGCTAATTATGTAAGGTATGAATTGTTAATATTCGACTCAAATTTTGTAATTAGGGTTTTGTTAATTTGATGTTTATCCAACTTAGATAAGTAGTTATGGTTATCCAATATACTCAGGATTCATCTGGTATGATTTTAAATGCTTTTAGATGTGAATCTCAGGGTGTTCAATGATTAGACCCTTCTTTTGTAATGCCTTTGTATGTTTTGAGGTATTGAATCATATTAAGGTGTTTATATGCACATATCTTTGTGGAAACATCAATATGTTCTTGTCAGCTGTTTGATATTGATACAATCTGAAAACGGTTATCCGGCTGTTAGCTGCTTAATATGATGCCTGCTGTATTCTGCTGGCGGTCAGCTTAAGTTGTATAATGATCATGGATCACAATCCCTGATATTTAAATGTTGATGTCATTTTAAACCCTAATCTGAGACTAATAAATCTCAATATGTCATTAATCCAGGTTGATGGAGTTACTATTGGTTCTTTGGATGATATTCCAGCTGGCCCTGTTTCTTCCTTCTTCAAATCTATAAGGGACACACTTGATTTCGATTTTGATGATGAAAATGAAGGTTAGGCCTCTAGAAAAACAAACTTCTATAAGCTTCCATACTGCAGCGTTTTTTTTCATGTGAAAGAGGAATATATATTTGTGACCATATTGGCGAATATATAAATAATTACATTTTTTGTTGTGTAAGTGACCGTTTATGACGAAACTCTTATTTTCATGAGTGACCCATTTATTACACAGAGAGGTGGCAGTCTGACCAACCGCCAACACTTTATGTATTCATTTGCTGCAGCACCCGTGAACTTGCTACCATCGAGACATATCTGGTACGGGTATTTTCTCTTATATGGATTGGTTGAGTACCGGGTCAAATGGGTTCAGGTTGTTTATTAACACTATCTAATTGGTTACACTTTGAGTTGGCCAGCTTTACATGGACTAGCATTAGTTATTTTTGGTTAGTTGTTTGAATAATTATTTGAAGTACACCCCTAAAGTTAGCGTTGTATCTTAAATAACCAAGCACGGAGCTTACTTTATGAAAGAGGTGGCAAAATGATAGGGTTGCATTATGAGTCAGTCAAGTTCAACTGAAGGCTGAAACACTTATTGTCCGAACTTTAGATTATTTTTTAATAACTAGTGTGTCATACATGATTGTGAAAATTTTATTATCTCATTGGTAATCTAATTTTTTAAATAAAATGATTGAGGAGGTTTTACGCATTGATTATACACTACACTTTGGATGACTTCCCTTTTAAGCTATTTTTTCTATGGTTTACCCACTAGAGATTAACAGTAACTCGAATCAACCCAAGCACAAGTAAATGAGTCGAAATTGCCGCCTCCTATCTAGCATTTCAAAACTCTGCAGAATGACAAGATGTTTGTGATGTGCATTATATCTTTCAGTTATAAGATTACAAAAAGCATGCTGCTCTATTCTGTTATTCATTTTTTATCTGATACTGTCATACTGAGGACTTATACATACAACATTGGTCCATGCTGGCGTGCAGGAAAAGTTTGGTGCATCAACACCGGCCCTCCTATTTAATCTGGAACTCGAGACGTTGCGGTAATATTTTTAGGGATTTGATTTCAGATAAAATTCATAATTATGTCGTTAACTTCAGTTTTTTTTTCTCTCTGACAAATGGAACTTTTGGATTGGATTTGGCAGAGCTGACCTTGGTCTTCTTGGTTTTCCACCCAAAGATTTACACTACCGATTTCTTTCTCAATTTACTCCGGTTTTTTATATTCGAATAAGAGAGTATTCCAAGGTATTCCTTCTGATCTTATGATTTATTTACTTAAGTTACTTTTGTTTTTGACATTACATTGATCGATGTTTTTACTTTAAAATGAAAGACAGTGGCAGTAGCACCATATATTGTGAATTATACTGGGGCCCTCTTCCGCCAATACCCTGGTAAGAATATTAATTTAGAAGTTTTTTTTTAACGGCCAACAAATCAAACCCGAGCACTCTCGGGGCACCCTTTCGACAAATTCAAGTACTCCGAGAGTACCCGAGTTGTCAAACACCAATTCCGGGGAAAACCCGGTAACCCACCCGCCCGTAGGCACGACGATGAAATTACCGGTAAAACCCGTCTAGCTCAAGAATCAAACCCAGGATCCCCTGGGTCTTCTATCATTGTCCACCAATGTCTCTACCACTACACTGCAATGGTATTAATTTAGATATTACGTTAGTGAAATGTCAGCAGTCTCATCAGATGCCATTTATGCAAAGAACGCTTATGTGAAATAAATATATTTACAAGTTTCAAAAAAGTTTATCTTTTTTAAACAATTACTTTCAAATATTACTAAATGTCTTTCACATGCCACATCATAAATTATTAAATAATTACTTCTAAAAACAATTACAATAATTTGACAAATAAGATGCCACATCAAAAATATTTCATTAATTAGAAAAATAACCTGTTGTTATGGCTATTGGTTTCTACAATTAGGTAGTTGGGATGATATATATATTTTCGTTCGCATCTTGTATGTTTGTTATGGAGTCGGTCTTCCTTGATATATGTACTGAAACTCTAGACGTATAAACAATAATCCTAGCATGTTTTAATCTATAGCATTATTATTGATACAATATGTGTGTTTTTTTTTTGGTTTATTGCAACTATTGTTGCAGGACCCTGGCAGGTGATGCTTAAGCAAACGGATAATTCCTATGCTTGTGTTGCTGAAAGCGAAACCCGCTTCACACTTAATGAAGTAAGTGCGGAGGATAACTAGTCAAAACAGGTTTGAGTCAACCGGGTACATTTTGTGTGGGTTGGGTTGACCCAGAGCACTGTTTGTCCAAATTTTTATAAGCAATTGAGGGGAGTTTGACATTGCTTATTTACGCTTATAAGTAGGGATGGTTGTAAAATCCCACCTAGCCTCCGATTAATCGTTAGCCGGAGGTTCACCGACTAAACACCGATTAATCGGTAGTCGGTGGCTGTCTAGCGATTTCAGCCCGATTCCGGCCAAAATCTGCAAAATTTCGGTCGGATTCCAACCAAAACTTGTAAATTCTGGCGATTAATCTTATATATTTAAAGATATGAGTCGAAGAAGGGTTAAAATATGCCTACTTAAAGAAAACCACATATAAAACGTGTGTATATATACAAAACTGAAAATTACATACAAAATCCCAATCCAATTAATTAGGATTAGTCACTACTAATCCCGATTAATCGCTAGCCGGTACCTCACCGACCGACTAGCGCCTAGCGATTCTTACAACACTATAAGTAGGTAATAAACATATTAGAACAAAACTTTTTCATCTTAAGGGTAAACTTTTAATTTAATTCATCAAGAATAATTAGTTTGGTATGGGCGGACCAAAACATCTAATTAAGGATAAAAGGTAACCCGAATAAAAACATCCATAAACATTTGTTTGGTATGGACAGACCAAAGAAGAACTGCTAAGGGTTCTTGGACTGAAGGAGGAACAAGGAAGCCAACTTGAGTTCCTTCGCAGGGGCTATAAGGTAAATTTCTCATTTCTATTCGTTTCTTCAAAATACTCCCTCGACCTCATGAAAATTGTAGCTTGTATTTTCTAAGGAAGTTTAGGCTAAATTACTCATTAGCCCAATTTAGACATCTGATAAATTAAACACATGTTTTACACTTCCTCCATTTCTGCATTAACCTTAATCTCTTTGTAGTGTAGAAGGGGTAAAATAACTTTTGCCCTAATACAAAACCCTATGAGGTGGCAAAGCCGACAGAGCGGGCAGGTTGGGTAACAAGTCAAACTGAGGTTAAGTTCAAAATGGGTGGGTTTTAGTTGCGGTTGGCCCAACCTGCTAGTACTTTTTTATCTTTTCATTTTCCGAGGCTTACAAACAACTATATGTCTTATACAGCAATCCATTTTTAAAAAAATGATTTATAAAAATTTTAGCATATTGTATACGCACTTTGAGCAGCCTTCGACCAATTTGACCCGCTCGACCTGTTTTCATTTGTCACTTTTTTATCCAACAAATTTACCCTTTGAAGAGTGAAGACTTCGTAGAGTTTAAACTGTGTACCTGCTTCCATAACCCAAATATATTTACCAAAAATATATTTTGTACATTTGGCGTAATTTGGTGTGTTTTCTGCAGACTGCAACATGGTGGGAGGAAGACGTTGATTTGGAGTTATCTTCAGCATGGCGTAACTAAGTTGGACCCGATAAAACAGGGCCTAGTCATGATCATTTCATATTGTTTATATGTATATCAATCAGTACACATCGTTCGTCTTGATTTTTTTTGTTAAGGTTTTATATACTTCCAATTTTGTCAGTAGGTCTCCTATTGGTCATAGTGAAGAATATACATGTATAATCATAGACTTGTTTTTATCAAACGGTTAACATCTTCCTTCCTTAAGTGAAATCCAGAACAGAGCGCTTGTGCTATTCAGTTAACCCATCTAGTTCTAGCCTTCTCAATATCCCCTGCTCCCTGATGTTAAGAGATAAATAAATCATTGAGTTATCGATGCCACCATTTCCACATTGACAATCATTCTCAAAGCCTTTCTCAGATTTGCACCCAAAACAAACCTGATCTTGAACTTCACCGTGAACCTCTTTCTCATATGGGTACGCTATGGGTACGGGTATAGGTACCGTACCAGTTTTACCAATTTGGAACCCGTATAGTATCAATACTTGTAAACATTTACCTACTTGGTACCTTTACGAGTGCTCAAAAAATAATAATAACAAAGTGGTACCAAAACGGGTATCATACTGTACCGATATATTTGGTACGGTATTTTGTACCCACTTTTGTTTAAATTCGGTACCGACAGGTATGATACCCATCTCATCCTTACTCCATGTCCATGGTATTCCCCGAATTCAAATAATATCATCTAAATAAAAATGGGTCACTCACATCTATATTAAGGTCTGCCGGTCTGGGACCAAATATATTCTCTTTTGGGCTCGCTTGGAAATGATTTAACACCCCTTAACTCTACCTCATCCCTTTAATTTTCTCTCTTTTGATTCATGTTAACATGTTAACTTAGTGTCACTTTAACGCCCCTTAACACGGAAATGAGCGGTGTATAATGAAAGTTAAAATGTCATATCACCGTTAACATCCTTGGTGTTAAGGTACACCCCACCCCATGACCTAAGGATAAACATCTTTAAGAATCTATTATTTACTAAAATATAAAATATCATATGATAAACATACAAGTCTAAGAGTTCCATAAAATGTACTAGACTTAATTGGGAAGAAATAAGATAAGATGGTTAAAAGAACATAAAGAGGGAAAGTTTGTTGTGGATATATAGGTGTTCTTTATCCTTTCTAACTGCTTTCCATAAAACAAGCAGCCACAAACTTTAATTGACACATGCCAAGCACATAAGACAGGACAAAGCTTTGGTTACTTCTTTATACAGAAAAGAAATTGCGTATTTTTAAATAAAAATGGGGATGGGTTTTTTTTCCTTCCCGAGCATCCATAACGAGTCGTTCTTTGACCATAATGTTACGTAGCGACGGTCAATGTTGGTAGAGGAAGACAAGAGAGAGTGAGGAGGGGCAAAATTCGTCGCCTTCCTCGAAGATAAGAGAAATCCATCTTGGTAGAGGGCAACTTAACGTACTATTTTTGTAGTTTGTAATTATCTTATGTTAACGTGATAATAATAACACGCAATGTAGGTATAATATACAAATACCGTTAGATACGTGTCTGCTTTCACTCATGTATCTATTGTTCATGCTTAAATCTATATACATATTTTTATTCAATACATGAATAATTAGACATGTATGAATCTATACATGTTAGTTTAAACTATTATTAAATGGAACAATATGACACACGAGTAAAAGTAAATACGTGATTCTTAGTAGGTTGTATTTGATGGCTAATTGAGTATTGTTTCTTACATAATTTATATAACACCTAAAAGATATATGTATTTTTTTAGAAATGATATTAAGTGTCCAACTAGTTCCTAATTAAAGTTGCACAACTACAAAAATATATATATAAAAAAAATGGATCTTTGTAAAAAAAAATTCGACTTTTTTTTCCCTTTTCCTTTTTTCTGCCATTATGCTTTCCAAAAGTCTGAAGGTTATCCATTGCATGGGTTCTCTAAAAGCATGTGCATGCACGCGATAGAATCTTACCAAATAAATTATCTTCAAAGGCATTGCATCGCACCAAATAACATTGATACCTTAAAAGTGATTTCTTTTGACTGACTCAAACTTATACCACATTTGTTTAGATAATTTCACTTGTTGAGAAAGTATTGGGTACAAAGTCCCTTAACCTACAAAGTGTAGGAAGCCACAATAATATGCCACGTGTGTAAGATGTCTTTTAAAACAAAAAAAAACTGATTTTCAATTATGAGAGGGGTATTATAGACATTTGCATCGATCAATTAATCACATTCATAATTATGATTTTCACAATCCCTGTTTTCACGATCTTCATCATCAATTCTTACCTTATTAAAAAAATTCTCATCACCTTGCATCTATCGATCAAAAGTTTACCAGAATCATACTCAATTGCAGAGTTCATCATCATGTTTGGTAGGTTACTCTGTTTTTTAATTCACATAATCGTAATCTTATTTTGATTTTTAATTGTTTATCAGACCTAAACAACGAACCTGAAATCTTAATCGGAGAAGAAGATGATGTTGTCGATGCTCATAGTCTGAATTTTGAAGGTTAGTTTATACTATTTTGATTTATATTAGCAGATCACAAAAAACAGAGATGAACAGAGTTTTGAGGTAACTGCTTGGTTTAACATGCGTTTTATTATGTTTAACATGCGTTTTGAGGTAACTGCTTGGTTTTATAGAAATGATTTTTATTCAAATGCGTTTTATTATGTTTAACATGCGTTTTGAGGCAACTGCTTGGTTTTATAGAATTTGTTTTTATTCAAATGCGTTTTATGATGTTTTAACATGCGTTTTGAGATTTGTTAGATAAATCCGTACATGTGCATGTTAATGCTTACTATTATGTGCCTTTTTATAGTATGAACATGTCATTTTGTCATTAAATTTAGATTTTATAGTTGTATGTTTTATGTTTTATGACAGATCTTTCTAAGAAAGATGTTCCCATTGATGATCAAACTCCAATATACAAACCTGCTGTTGCATCTTCATTGAAACCAGAAGATGCAATGAAGATGAAAACGAGATGAAAAATACATTGTTACAAGATGAAAAAAAAGAAGTTGAAAGTGCTGAAGACCATGGAAATGAACACCAGGCAGATGAAGAACAAGTTGTTGATGAGTGATTTTTTTTTCAGTAAATGTGTTTTATGTTTTTATGCATGCGTTTTGGTATATACTGAATAGTTTGCACATCTTCTACTGTTTTCTAAAGTGCATTTTATGTTTCCTTGAATGCGTTTTACTATAACTGAACATTTGAAACTCTGTTTTTTACGAATGCGTTTTATGATCATATCGAATGCGTTTTACTAATACATCACATATATATTTCATTTCACAACAAAACAAAGCTTTTTCAAGCTTTTACATACATTATCCATATATATTTCATTCCACATCAAAACAAAAGCTTTTTCAAGCTTTTACATACATTGAAAACTCTGATGACTAAACCTCTGATGTGTAACAGCTGATGGAATAAACTATGTTTGCTTGAATCATCTGTTGGAGCCTAAGTGTTGTTGACTCCAATAGACCTTGTATCTTCAGACCTTTGGTAGACAGTGGTATTTATGTATTGGTTTTATATCACCAGTTAAATAGATTTCCATATATCAAATGCGTTTTAGTATTTATTGAATGCGTTTTAATATGATTCATACAAAACATCAAATGAAACATGCATTTTTAATACCAAAAGAGACATTCAGGTCTAACACTGTAACATTCAACAATGTAAAGATGCAAAATTAACAAACTTATCAATCTTAAAACTTTCAGCTCATATTATCTACTCGCTTTAGCACCTTCGTGTAAACATTTTTCATCATCTTTACCAACCTTGATGTATCCCCTGCAACATTCTCGTCAACCCTATTTGATGTATTGTCTCCAACAATTTCATCAATAACATTGTCCCGAGCAACATACTCATCAAGTATGTTTGATGTAGCATCTTCGACATTTACACACTGTCAAAAAATAAATACATGCGTTTTAAGTATTACCAAATGCGTTTTATGGATAAACAAATGCGTTTTATCTGATTAATGAAACTACTGATTACTGTTGATTGATAACTTCTGATGAAGTGTTTGTAACTACTGAAGAAGAAGTTAATAACTACTGCTGAATCAAACCACTGATGGCCTAACTTCTGATGAGCAAACTACTGATGAACATTGATACACATGCGTTTTATGGGTTTACAAATGCGTTTTACTTTTTTGAACATTGATACACATGCGTTTTACTTTTTCTTGACGAGCAAACCACTGATGACCTAACTTCTGATGAGCAAACCATTTCATCCATTCCCCCTGTATATGTAGATACTTCTTAATGTTTTTGTCCATTTTTTTCATCCAAACCTGCAGAAAACATAACATGCGTTTTACTCATTATGCATGCGTTTTACTATATTTTACACTGATTTTTATAAACAGATTTATTATAAACAAATCATCTCATTCATCATTAAAATCAATAAAACGCCTTTATTATTTACCACAAACGCACTTACAAATTCTTATTAATCATTAGAATCATTAAAACGCCTTTACAACTTTCATCAAAACATCTAAAACGCATTTACTAATTTCATCAAAAAAATCATTAAATTGTGATGTTCATCATTCAAAACATCAAAAACGCCTTTACTAATTTCATAAAACAGATCTAAACCATACCTGTATTAGTTCTCTTCGAAGGCCTGTCATGATTCAGTTTGCTTCTTCGTTCTCTTCCTTCACCTGGTTCGTTTTTTTAGGGTTTTAGAATTAACTGGCACAATTGTTTAATTTATTTTCGCATACGATCAAAATGAAAATAACAATATGAACATTTACTTACTTGATTTGCGTTTTGGAGCCATAATCCTGCTTTGATCGATTGTTAATTCTTCGTTGATGGAATGCTCTGTTTTTTTTTTGTTACAGAGAGATTGATTTTGTGTGTGTTTTATGTGTGTGAATTCCACGATTATAGTGTTTGATTATGTAACCGTCCATAAATGAGATGATTTGGGCGCTCTTACTAAAAAAATCAAATTATTATAGTGGCAATTTGTCTAATTTGCCCTCCTCTTGTTAACTATCATTAAAAACACGTGATTGTAATTAATGTACGATGATCTTGATTAAAAAGCAGATGGATGGTCAGGATGACTTCTTACACTTTGTATTTTAAGGAGACTTTATACAATAGCCTCTCTCTTCACTTGTTAATAATGTTAAACTGGATTTGTTCTTTAACAATAAAGGTTCTGACTTTAACGAATAGTTATGTTCATAACAATATTTAATATATCTACTATACCCTTTTGTTATGTCAGTTGATTTAATATATAACTAATACAATAACATTGTTACCATGCTCATAACATATTTTAATATTTGATTGTTTGTTGTAGCTAAAAGTAATAAAAAAGTAAAAAAAAAAATTAATGATTAACTAGGGCAGAATCAAAACTTTCTTATTGCGATACATTATAAGCATCTCTTCTTTAAGTATGGGCTACAACTAGAAGTTTTAAATTATGAGAAATTGAATTTTAATAACTAAACCATTTAAAATTTGGTCGTTGGAACCCAAACTACAAAATTAGCCATATACACTTATACTATTAACCTAAACCACAAGTGTCACATGACGCTTCACTCTCCTCTTTCCTCCCTTCACTCCCTATGGGGTATGTTTGGCAAAACTAGCTGGTGGCTGGAAGCTGGTAGCTGCAAGCTGGAAGCTTTTTAAATATATTTTGTGTGTTTGGGAGAGTAGCTGGAACTTTTAATAAAACGTATAAAATGACTAAAATAGGCATAATTAAAAGCTTGTAAGGAATGTTTTTATTTTATTTTTAAAATAGAATGGGTATTTATGTCATTTACTCATTAAAAGCTTGTAGCTAGTAGGAGCTTTTTCTTAAACGCTAGTACTAGTAGCTTTTCACTATAGAGCTTTTTCTCCAACCTAAAAGCTTCCAGCTCCTTCAACCAAACAAAGCTTTTTATTAAGTAAGAGCTTTTTCTTAAAAGCTTAAAGCTTGAAGCTCCTAAAAGCTCTTAAAAACTCCTTGTCAAACATACCCGTAGTCTCACAAAGGAGCTGAAACGACCATATATTAGCCCAAAAAAACGCCTGAAAACATCTCTAAAGTAACATTAATTAAAATCAAAAGAAAAAAGCAACCGATATTTTCCACGTGTCATGACATCAGCTTAATTACGGAAAAAAGCGTAAATACACAAAGGTGAAAGGTGCATGAAAACGTGAGTACATAAAAACTGAAAAAGCACTACTATTGTTATAGCACCACCAGTACCACCACTTTGCAACTCCAATCGTTCATCCCTACCGTCGCCGTCACCACCGTGCACCACTACCACAAAGAAGACGCTATATATGGAATTCCTTAACTTAATCTGCCCTATTTCTCCTTACGTAAGCAATACATCATCACTCCTTACGTTTCTTTTTTACTAATTTTATTTTTTTAATTATTTATCGCCTGTACCGTCTTTCATCACGGTTTAATATGTAGCGAGTCAGTCAACTGAATAATAAACATAATAATAATAATAATTCATCTATGAAGTTGCACTATTTTAAAAATGTTCAAACCTGCTACCTTAAGTTGTCCATAATTTGATGTTTACTCCAATTAAGTTTGTATCTAATTTCGATTGATTTCTTTTGTTCGATAAAGGAGCTTCAGATATAATTTGTTCCTGTAGATAGTTGTGTTATAATTTTTTGATTTCAAGTTTATTATTGTATGTGTTTATTGAAGTTTTTGTAAAATTTCATTGGAAATTTGAATGTCAATAAAAAAAGTACAATATGTAATTTTATATTTTTTTTAAATAATTAAAATTAAGAGGCTAGGCTTAAATTATTACTCCTTCTTAGTATATAAAACATACAAATGTGTTATAGACTACATGAGGTATAAAGTAGTTAAACGAGTTGTATTCATGTTTGAACGTACTTGTGTTAAATGTTGATTGAGTCGTTTCTGACCTGTTAAACACGATAAGACCTGTGTTATTAGACCTACAATTTAAAATTGTGTATAGTAATACAGTGGACAGGAAATTTTGGTTTCATGACACAATAATGTAATAGAATCAATGGCGGATCTTGAACGAAAAACCTGGTATGGTCGGACTCAATACGTCTAAAATGTTTTGGAAATTTTCGGTAAATTATACACTATGAAGTGAAAACGTTGGGTGGGCCGGGAGCCCGGGACCTCATCTGGCACGTAGGAAGATCCGCCATGAATAGAATCCTATTAGAGTTGTTGACGAACACCTACACCACCTTTTGTGTGTGTATCTTTGAGGGTGAACTTCATGCTAAAAATATCATGAAATCTAATTGTTTCGTTGTATCATGTTAAGTGATTGGCTTTCACCAATATTACCTATATTATTCTCCCATTTGATGGGTCACTATAAGTCTGTATGGAAATGAAGTTGAAGAACAACTGGTATTGTTGTACTTTAATGGGTCATAAACAAAATCACTTGGTAATTTAATTTCGTGTGATGCGCTTTTCCGTTTTAGTGATCTTTCTAACGGATTCTAACTGCATTTCTTGGATCAGATATGGGATGGAAATGGAATTTCAAGATGCTTTAATGACATATATCCTTTCACTTATGGACTTTTCTGTTATATACATGCTCAATATAGAAAAAAATTGTAAAAATTCACACAATGACACAAAGTGTTAACTTATTTTACTTCATTGATTGTACTTTCTTAATAAGGTTCACTATTCTAGGTTTTGGAGCAAGTATAATAACAATTGTCATAATTGTTGTGCTTACCATTACCGAAAGGAGTACCAGAGGACGTAGAAAGGTAACTAGTGCTTGTTGCTTTTCAAGTGAATCAGAGGAAGCAATATGATGTACTCGTGTCATTTTGCAACCAGTGTCTATAGTTGGATTACAAATGAAATGTATATTGGAGGTTACCGCTTATGTGTTTTTCCCGATTTGTAATTTGCTGATGTGCATTGCAGATATACCTCTATGAGAAGGTCTTCTTGCTACTCTTACCTGTCATTGGGGCATGCATAGCATGCTTTGATATAATTATGCTTTTAAGTAACACAAGAAGGCGCCATCCTGCTTTATATCATGAATGGCTCGTTAGATGCTCTCAACTCCTAGTTTGGGTAAGGCTTCCATTAATGAACTTAATTATTAATATAGCTGTGGAATGAATTTAACGATTTAAGTTCATTCGGTGCATACTACAGGTTACCATACTTCTCGTCTCAAGGTTTGATTGCTGGTTATTTGTCTTATCGAATTGGGTATTGTGTTTTTGGTGGATCATGAAAGTGTTCTTAGGGATCCCAATTTTGCAAGCAACCTTTTCTTCTATGGAGGTATTTACTTTCGTCTTCATTGTTTTAGCTTATTTACGCAAAAATAGAGTAAAACACTTTATAATTTATGCAGCTACATTCAACGTTCTCTCCTTTATGTAGTTCACCCTCAAATTCATATTGATTGGCATAAAAAGCTCGAATAAGCATAGCCTGGACTTTCTTCATTTGATTCCATTTTATCTATTTGGATTGTAATTGTCAAAAACTGACCAAACAAGAATCTTACTGTTAAATCTTATTTCTTTAGAAAGACATCAGTTAATTTATGATTATTTTTTTTTCTGCAGGTTTTTAGCTGTGTAAATGAGAGCTTAATAGTTTTGGTAGATGTGCTGTTTTGTATCCTAGTTAATGTTATCCGGATGAAGCAGGCATCTCGCAGGAACAGGTAATCCATTCCGTAAGTTTTGTTGTGTCTGGTTCTCAGTCAGATGCACAGGAAGTAGAGGTGCATACTTATCTTAGCGCAAATTTATAAGTTAATTATCCAGAAATTATATAGAAAGAGTATCAATTTATAAACTGAAACTTGATTCTTATTTCTGTCATATATGATGTTCTTTTGACTTTTTATCCAACAACCCTGTAGTTCAATGGAAGAGTCACTGATCTCCTGTGAAGTAGGTGTGGATGACCATTTCCGATCGAATCCTGTACGTATTATTGTACTTATTAATCTTAATTTAGGATGTAATGTTTTACAGCAAGCTTTACTAGTATAAATGTAACATTGCCTCATTATTCACTATTTTGAAATAAGGGAACTTACGTGTCGTTTTCACTTATTTATCAAAGGGAGTTCCTGGTAGCTTTTGGAATGTAATGACATTTAGAACTATAAATCCAGTCATGGAACATGGTGCAAAGAAACAGCTTGATTTTGGTGATTTGCTTCAATTACCAAGTGACATGGATCCTTTGTTCTGCCATGATTCTTTGCTGAACTGTTGGGAAGATCAAACAAGACATAATTTCTCTCATCCTTCTTTGTTTTGGACAATTTGTTATGCATATGGATGGCCATATATGTGTTTAGGCTTGTTAAAGGTACTATTGGAAATTATCTCCTAAGTACTTTCTAGATTACAGAGAAGAATAACAAAGTAAACAAGTTATAAGAAAAAAAAAAGGGATATTGTGTAGTTAGGATACCCAAGTAGAGGTGCACAAACGAGCCGAAGCCCAAACCCGGTACTAGGCCTGGCCCAGAATAGCCCAAGCCCAAAAAGTCCCAAGTAGAGGTGTCCTTTTCAAACAGGCCACCTAAGTAGAGGTGCATAAATGAGTGATTTAAGTTTGGCACTGTTTTCAAACCAGGCCACACATGTATATCATGTCAAGTGATCTATTTTCGGATTTTACATATCCGAGGATGAAGGTTCATTTTACAGTTTTAAGGGCAAATTGTCATTTGTAATTGTACAATTTCAAGGGTACATGGTAAATTTACAATTTCAAGGTAAAAAATGGTCATTTTTGGCAGTGAACAGCCGAAATGAAGCAAACTGAAAGTTGAAAAACCAGTGGCTTAACTGAAAACAAAGCCTTACTTGGGTGGCCTAACTATACAAATATCAAAAAGCAAAAATAACAGTAAAAACTTAAATATCAGTGGGGAATTCAAATTTTATTTCTCTTCTATGTCTCATACTCCGTAAATGCAGGTAGTAAATGACTGTCTTGGTTTTGCTGGACCCTTGCTTCTTAATATGCTGATCAAGTATCTTCAAGAAGGTTAAAATCTATCTTTGTTAATCTTTTTCTTTTGTAGAATGAATCTTTATTAAGACTTATGACCTGCAGGCCTGCTCTTGTACTAAACACATCATATGTTTCAGTACGAGCTGGGCCCACAGGTTCGAACAGATCATGCATGAATTATGGCCGTTTTTCCATATTTTCATTAACCACTGATGATTATACATCTCACTTTTGCTATCTACATATTTAAATTAGATATGCGACTAATGTTATGTTTGGGGATTCTATGCCATGTGAACTGCCTCGATTGGTATTCCCATTAATAACCATTTTTTTTTTCTATAAACAGGAACCAGGAATTTTGATGGTTATCTCCTTGCCATTTCCCTTGGCTTGACTTCCATTTTGAAGTAAGTCTTGTACTATTATTATGGTATTACATCATTAAATGTTTCTTTTTATACTTGAGGCACGGTGTGTCGCATTTCAAACTACCAGAATCAGTTCAGATACTCAATAATGGAAAGCCATGTTCTATTCCCTTGTTTGATTATTAACAAAGAAAGTTATGAATGAAATATTGATGATATTGTATTGTATATATGAACTTTTGCTATTCTAATGCGAGTTATTTTCTGATGGTGCAGATCTTTTCTTGATACTCAATATACATTTCGGCTTTCCAAATTAAAGTTGAAGCTACGTTCTGGTCTTATGACCATTATATATCGAAAGGTAAATCCGTCTTGTCTGTTTCTTGGTTTTCGGTTATAGAGAGACAGACACATGTGTATATATGTATGCATGTATATATTCGGTAAAGTAAGTTAAATGGTACTATTTTTTGCTAATAGTTCACTGATGCAAGAATTCAGTAATCATATGATAAGATGGTAATAAACAAAATCCAAAGTGAAACCCAAGAAAGTTTATATGATATTATATTCTGTTACAATTGGACCTTCTATGTAATAAAACAACTATGTAGACGATTGACAAGCAAAAGATAATATGCTTATTGTAGACCATTGACAAATCTTGTAGAACTTTTAATTGTGTAGCACCACATTTTTAGCAACACTTTGATATATGTTGGATTTAAAAACAACTCTTTGATCATGAAGCTGGTTTTGAAACTCATCTTTTGCTTTTACGTCTTTCATAGTATTCTCCCTTCAATCCTAATTATGAGCGAGAGTTTGTTAATTGTTACTAACCATCGATTACGTTGGCCGTTTCAGTGTCTCCATGTTAGCCTGGCATATAAAACACAATTTTCTGAGGGGGAGATTCAAACATTCATGTCTGTGGATGCTGATCGAACTGTAAATATGTGCAACAGTCTTCATGACATGTGGAGGTCTTTGTCTATTTTTTTCTCATATATTCTTAATAAATAAGGCCTTTAAGTGCATAATAAAGTAACAATCTAAGAAGTCTTATTATTTGTACTGATTTGACCATCTAAAACATCTTTTAACCTTTCAGCTTGCCATTACAAATTGGAATTGCCCTGTATTTGCTCTATACACAAGTTCAGTTTGCTTTTGTTGCTGGAATCACAATAACTATTTTGTTGATACCAGGTAGAATGTCTTCAAATTTCATACTTCTTTGATGTATGATATCTATGTGATCCGTTATTATTTCTGATAAAGCTCTAATCATTTAATGATAACATGTACAGTAAATAAATGGATTGCTGAACTGATTGCCAGTGCCACTAAAAACATGATGGAGCAAAAAGATGAAAGGTGTCTGTCCCTTTGCTAAAGTATTCATAGTTGTTAGAAAACAATTTGCTTTTCCATTACAAATAGTAGTTTCTTGAGAAATCGTATCTAGAAGTGCGGTGATGGAGTTCTACTTTCAGTTGAATAAACTGTAATTACATATTAGAAACCATAACACTTTTACAGGGTTAGAAGGACCGGAGAACTATTGACATATATTCGCACTTTGAAAATGTATGGCTGGGAGCTTCTTTTTACTAGTTGGTTAATGAAGACAAGATCCTTAGAAGTCAAATATTTATCAGTAACAAATTCTCTCTACAAAACTATTTAATTGATAGAGATGGCATTTTGAACCATTTATTTATGCACGGGTCGATTTGGGTTATGTTCCATCTAAGGATTAAATGAGTCAAAAGTTGCACCCTAAATCATTTTACTCGAAGATTATACTGTTTTTGAAATACGGTAAGTTTTGTAATCATTTTGCTACACTAATTTTGTATAAAAAAAGTCAAACTTCTTTTACAAAGAGTGTTTTGTAAATTTATACTCGTTTTCAGTCAAACCTGTTTAGGAAATTTATACAACCGGCCCGGCTCGGTCATCTTGCCATCTGATATGTCTAACATCCTAATACAGTTATTCTTACTGTCTGATATTTTTTTTTATTATAGACAAGAAAGTACTTGGATGCATGGTGTGTATTCTTTTGGGCAACAACACCAACTCTGTTTTCTTTATTCACATTTGGACTCTATGTAATTATCGGAAATCAACTAGATGCAGCTACGGTATAATAAACACTGTATCCAGCACATAGATTTGCTAGTGGTTTTCTTATTTACATTACTTAGACATGCGAATTTTTACCCATTCACTTTTGAATGGGTCGATTCTGGGTTTGAATGTTAAATATCAAGAGTCAAGCGGATATAAAAGAAAACTATCTTAAAAGGAAAGATATCAAATGACCTGAACATGTCAAATGGGTTGAAAGTCGTCTAAAGTGTACTTTAATGCGTAAAACCTCATAAATCTTATTATAATAATTAGACTGTTACACAACAGATTTTTTTTTTTTGTATTATATCTAACGCACGTAGTATTCATAAAAGAACTCAAAATATTGGACAAAAGTTGCAGTTTAACCCAAGTTACCCGTACAAATTACCTATTTTGACACGTTACTGACCCCATTATTAGTTGAGGGTCGCTTTTTTGCACCTCTTAAAACTATTTGCTTATTGATTTAACCCTCTACTTACGCAGGTCTTTACATGTCTTGCTCTATTTAACAATTTGATTTCCCCATTAAACTCATTCCCATGGGTCATAAATGGGTTGATCGATGTGAGTTGTTTATACACCCTTAACAATTTTATTTTATTTTTAGTTAACAGTTAATTTTATTTTTATTTTATTTTTTTGTCAAAATTTATCCACAGGCAGTCATATCTACCAGGCGGCTGAGCAAGTTTCTCTCATGTGTTGAACATGAATCATCATCTTGCTCCAGAGAACTTTCTAAGTTTACAGATGAAGAAATGGATATTGTGATGAAAGATGCTTGTTGTGCATGGTCAGTTGATAACGAAGTCAAGGAGCTGATTCTGGATCATGTCAATCTTGCCATTCCAAAGGGTTCTCTGGTTGCAGTTATTGGAGAGGTCAAACCTTAACATTCCTAAATATAGGTCGAAAACGGGCCCAATCGGGTCAAACCGGGTTTGTATCAAATGGTGAATTTTAAGGATGACTCCAAATGGATCGGGCCAGATCGACCCGCTAACATGTATTTTGTCCAATTTATTAGTTTTTTAGATAATTAGTTTATTAAATATGAGTATATAAACTATAATAACAATAATAATTCAAGTTTGGTGAATAGAACAATTTAGAAGGTTATAAACACATAATTATGTCATGGGCTACTTTCAGTCCGTTTACACTTAAACGGGCTGAAATTGCCACCTATAATCTATTCTCTGGCTTTTAGTCATAGTTTATTGATATATTATGTATGTTTATGTCCTATGTGAAATAGGTTTCAAATGATAGTTTGATACATAAGTAATGTAATAAGAAAAAAACCATGATACACACATCCCGCTTTACACAATAGCTCATAGATCATAGATTTTTAGTTACTGTAATAGTGTACGATAAAGAGTAAAATGAAAGAAAGATTGGTTTGAACATTCTAAAATATATAAATATAAGAAATAATAGTTATTTGATGTATTTAGATTTAGTTATCTATACAAACAAGATATACAAATTAATAATAGATTTGATCTAGATTAAATGAAATCAATGATTCAGTATGTTATACATGTATATCTTCATTCAAATTATATTCTATTGCGTTCAACATAATGACATACATGCTTGCAGGTAGGTTCAGGTAAATCATCCTTGTTGAATTCTATCCTAGGAGAAATGAAGCTTATCAAGGGATCTATATGTTCAAGAGGATCTGTTGCCTATGTCCCACAGGTGAAAAAAGTTGACTAAATATGTAACTTTCAAGCTTTTCTTCAATCATAATATTCATATTTAAACTCGACTTTATTTGGAGCTGTAGATTCCCTGGATTCTCTCTGGCACTATCCGCGATAATGTCATATTTGGAAAGGACTATGATCCGATAAGGTACTGACCTCTCGAAACTAAACTTGAACAGCCCTTTGAATATATTGATGATTGGATAGGTTTATATATATATAGCGTAATGGGTCGATGAGTCACAACGTCAACTAACTACCTCTTAACTACTGAAAATTAACTGGAACTGCTGATGTGGCAGTGCAGTATTCTCAACAAGCCTGTAGACTGTAGTTGATACTGACACATGGAACTATATTCTTTTTTACAGATACTCTGCTGTTCTAGAAGCATGTGCGCTAGACACAGATATTTCACTTACTGTTGGAGGTGATATGGCTTATATAGGAGAGAAAGGGGTAAACCTTTCAGGCGGTCAAAGAGCTCGTTTAGCCCTTGCCAGGTGTCATTATCTAATTGTTTCTCTTTGCAAATAGCATTTGATGATTCATATGCAAAAGGTTATTTCTTTACTTATATGTTCAGGGAATTCTTATGTTTACGGGAAAATGAACAGGGCCGTCTACCATGGATCTGACTTGATCATGCTGGATGATGTCCTTAGTGCAGTTGATGCACAAGTGGCTTCTTGGATATTATCAAATGCTATCCTTAGCCCTCTTATGGACCAGAAAACACGCATTCTTTGTACACATAATATTCAGGTAATGGTTATTTTGGCTCAGTGAATGGGTTCATTCAAGGTTTCGTTTTTTTCTTTAACAAGTCAAACAGTTAAATTAATACAAGGTTAGATTAGTAGGAAACGTCATAAATCTTACAGGTAAAAGTCCTCCAATGTGTATTTAAAACGCAGAAAACCTCCTAAAAGTATTTTATTCAAAAATTGTTGATTATGATCAATATAATAGAATTTCAACCCCAGTTACTTATGAACACGTCAAATCAGGGTTTTTTTAATCTATTAGTATAAACAGGTAAAATAAAAGGTTACAAAGGAAACTAATCAAATGGGTTGAACATGTCTTATGGATTTAATGACATCTCAAGCCGATTTTTAATGCATAAACTCCTACATGGCTAAATAAAAATATCCAAAATATTTTATTATGATTGAAATAATATAACTTTATAATCATTATTTGAGACACTTGTTATTTATAATAAATTTGGACAAAAACTGTCCTGGTTAACACGGCACATTTTAACCCAAACCAAAAGGTTACATGTTTTTTACTAGAACTTTTTTCATGTTACATAGCCGACAGCCCATGTTACCACCTCTACTAACATCCTTTTACACTTTACAGGCAATATTTTCTGCAGATATGGTTGTTATAATGGAGAAAGGACAAGTGAAATGGGTGGGAAGTCCAGCCAGCTGTGCCGATTCACCATACGCGTCATATGTTAGACCTGAAGAACTTAATACCTCTTATGACACTAAAGCACAAGTAGAAGTTGGAGATACTTGTATGAGAGTCCAAGAGGATGATGTGGCAGAGAGTGAAATTATAAATATTGTGGACCCTGCTGATGACATCATCAGCGTTGAAGAGAGGAAAGAAGGCAGAGTTGAAACAATTGTGTACATGTGAGTCCATGTTCCAGTATAAATCATTTTGAGAAGACAAGCAGCGGTGACAATATGGGTTGGGTATCATGTCAAAATGAGTTCGGGTTGTAACGCCTAATTATCTAGTATGGGTCGAAAGTGCTGGGTCAAGTTGGGTTTACTCGGTAAAACGTTTGTGCCATTTCTTCGTTTTAGTTATTAATACAAAACTAGCGAAACCTGAGCCGCCTGATTTGTTAGAGACAAAACAAAAACACTTATCGACCCATACTATTACTACCACCTCTATTGACCAAGCTTTAATTTTTTGCTTCTTTAAATCAATATCAAACTGGACTTTACTTTCTCATATCATGCAGGAATTATGCTGCATTTTCTGGTTGGTATATAACAGCCATAATATGCCTATCAGCACTTCTAATGCAAGCTTCCAGGAATGGAAATGATCTGTGGCTCTCTTATTGGGTTGATACAGCTGCATTAAAAGCTCATCCAACATCCTTTTATTTGGTAATTATATTGGTTGTTAATGTTGGTGTTATGTTCTCAAACAATTTAAGCCGATTTAGTGAACGGGTTGAGTCAAAATGAGTAGAGGGAAAAAGTTCTTAGAAAGTAACTTCTTTTCCTATAGTTTTTGAGAGGAATTTTATGCTGCAATTAATCTAGAGGTTGAAAGATTGGGTGGGTTGGATAACGGGTCAAAACTCCACGGGTATGTTGACCTGAAATACTTCCTTGGTCATATATGTTCTTGTTTTGATCATTAATCAACAACTGATCATAATCTTTTTTTATTATTTTCAAGTTTTCACACACTGTATAATATTTATTCCATATGAACAATTTCCTGACTTGCAAAAGAAGATTTACCAACTTTTAATTGACACTGCAGGTTATACTATGTATCTTTTGTTCAGCAAACTCCATTCTTACTCTAGTTAGGGCTTTCTCATTTGCATATGGAGGCTTACGCGCAGCAATTCATGTGCACAATAACCTATTGAAAAAGCTCGTTGATGCACCAGTTTCCTTTTTTGATCAGACCCCAAGTGGAAGAATACTTAACAGGTAACACAAGTTCTAGAGGGAGAGAAGTGTCACTTTTGTACCGGTTGAATTGGGCCGGGTCAGGTGGAGTTGACATGACACGCTATTTAGTCTTTTTTTTTTTTTTTTTGAATTCCATAAAATTTGTCTTAACTATGATCACAGAATATGTTATTACAAAAATAGTAGGATTTCTTGAATACTTTGATTGGTAGGCTGTATGCACAAAACACATTTTGGGAGAGTTTCGAACCAATTGACCCCTTTCCCTATGTCTAGTTTTCCCATTTCACCCGTTGTATATAAAGTATTAAAACATTAAAACTTAAACCGAATTGACCTGTTCACAAGTCGAAATTGCCACTTCTACTAAAATTCCTTTGATAAGATCAATATCACCTTTTTAACTTTGCATGTTGATTGTTTTTCTAGGTTGTCTTCAGATCTCTACACAATTGATGATTCTCTGCCATTCATCCTCAATATTCTTCTTGCCAATTTTGTTGGCCTTTTAGGGATTGCTATAATTTTGTCCTTTGTGCAGGTTTTTTTTAATGAAATAAAGTCATTGTGCTATTTACATTGATACCTTTTAGTTTTTATTGCTAATAACTTTGGTCATTTTACATTTTTGGGTGTAGGTCATGTTCTTGCTTCTCATTCTGCCGTTTTGGTATGTCTACAGCAAAGTGCAGGTACCAGTTACATGAACAGTAACTCCTGCCAATATATTTCTCTCATAGAAATACTTATATAGATAAATAGAAAAAAATGACTCATTTAGTTATGGGTCGATTAGGCCGTGTTTTAACTCAAACAAGTCATTTTACAAAATAGCTAAAAGTGAGTGGATTATACAGGTTGAAAGTCACTAAAGTGGTCTTAATATATGCAACCTCCTAAATGGTTGAATTCAAATATTTAGGTTATTGTTGTATATTGTTGTTTTTATAGTCATAATTAATGCATTATCTTATATAAGAACAAACAAAAATGCGTTTATAGGTCAACCCGGCTGACCCGCCCAACCATACTAAAATAACCAGTTCTAACTAAAAACAAAAAGAAGAGCAACAACTAAGCCATACCACACACACGCACACAAACACTTCCAATGATGCAACGGTAACACTGCTAAATAAAGGATTATTCAGTTTTACTACAGGGCAACATCACGTGAACTGAGAAGGCTGGACAGCGTATCACGATCACCCATATATGCATCATTCTCGGAGACCCTTGATGGATCATCAACTATCCGCGCTTTTAAATCCGAGGTGAAAGTGTTGCCTTTAAATTTGGTTTTATACGAAGTTTTATCAGGCTAACTGTACAGAAGATAATTAGGTAACCAACCTATTTTAAAAAGTTAAACTAGGAAAAACTGTCAAAGTGTCAAAACAATTTCGATTTAAGGTAGTTTCCTAAAAAAATATATTTGCAGGCGCGACGTCAATAAAAAATCAAAATGGTCAAAAGTTAATGGCACGTTAGTTACGGCGTCATCATTTTGAAATGTTACCGGGTCATACTAAGTTTTTATTTGGTTTCTTTGAATCAATTTGTTATTTTTTTGAAACCTTGATTCTTTTTGGCATAAAAATGCTTGTTAACCAAACTACAAACACGAACAAAGTTGGTTACTTTTCAATGCGATTAGCCCGTGTTTTACCTAAGGGTGTTGATGAATATTCTTTTGTCAATTTTGATGAGCAAACCTATCAGGCTATCAGCTTAAGATTTCATATAAACTTAAAACTAATGACATACGTACATGCCTTTCTTCTTTTAGTCTTGCTTGAATGACAAGCAACAGTTCCTATGATCATTTCCAGTAAAAGAAAATTATGTCACTAAGTAATGATCTATATCTGTACACAGGACCTTTTCTTGTCTAGATTCATCGACCATGTCACAATGTATCAGAAAACTTCTTATTCAGAGATAATAGCTAGCCTGTGGCTGTCCTTACGCCTACAAGTATTCCTCTTAAACTTGTATTCAATATTGCATTTTAACCAAACGTTGCAAGCTTATATCTTAAAGTGTATGGCCTCAGTTCTTAGCAGCTTTTGTTGTATCTTATATTGCGGTAATGGCGGTTATTGGATCTATCGGGCATCTTCCTGTCAATCTAGGTACCCCAGGGCTGGTAAGTCCTCAATTTCCCGAGTACACACCATTTAAGAAAAATACTAGAGGGAAATTTAGGCCCATTTATTTATAGATTGGTAGTTTGAGTTATATCTTTAACGGGTCAAATAAAAAAATTTAGTTGGAAGGGGAATGGGTCAAATGAGCGGAAAGTTGCGCATGGTCTATTCTTGATGACCTCCTTAATCATTTTTTCCCAAGTTTTATTTTATTATTGTAATAATATTGTTTTTGTAACGACAACCAACATATCAACTATTTATAAAAAAAATTAGAAATGGATAAAGAATGTTCATGGGTCAGCCCAACCCGCTTGCTTTACCCCATACCAAAATGACCTGTGTCACTGTCAACCCGACACATTTTGACCCATGACCCAACATGCCTGACCCACCCATCTTGCCTCTATACATTATTTTAGTTATGGTTTTTAAATAACAACTGACAACTTTCTTAATTTTTGTTTTTTCCAGAAATAACATGATTTTAACATCACTAACTGTGTAAACTAAACAGGTAGGTTTAGCTCTTTCCTATGCAGCTCCAGTTGTATCATTGTTGGGGAGTTTTTTGACAAGTTTCACAGAGACTGAGAAGGAATTAGTCTCAGTTGAGAGGGTTCTTCAGGTTTGAAGATAACTACTTTTTCTTGTTAATATCTACCATTATATTTTTTTTAAACATTTACATATACAAATTTAACATTTGATTGTACTCATTATAGTACATGGATATCCCTCAAGAAGAACTTCAAGGACACGCGATTTCAGATGCAAATTGGCCATTTGAAGGACAGATTGAATTCCATCATGTAACACTTAGATATATGCCGTCATTGCCTCCTGCATTTCGTGATCTTAGTTTTACAATAACCGGAGGAACACAGGTTTGTTCTTGTAACATAATTAATGTTATTTGTTTGTACTCCTAAGTATTTCCAGTCCTAATTCCTATTATTGTGTGTTTGTGCTTATTGATCACAAATAGTAGTGGCAACACGGGTGGGTCAAATATTCAATATTGGTGCTGGTCAAAATAGGCAATATTAGTACTCATATTTAATATGGATTCGGGTTAAAAATAATATTATTAAAATAATAATTGTTGTGTTAGATACAATTACAATAGCCATATTATTACAATAGTAGTCTGAACTTCAAGTGGAATGCATTAGGACGTATGCATCATTGCATACACTCTCGGCGTGTTTCAACCGTTCTATTATCAGAAGGATTTTTTTTAACCCTCTTGAGGTTAAAATAGCCAGATCCACCCATTAATAAGTAGATGTACTTAAGTTTTCACTCATAATCCTCAGGTTAATGTGGTTTGTGAGCAGGTAGGAATTGTGGGAAGGACAGGTGCCGGCAAATCAAGCATCTTGAATGCTTTATTCCGCCTCAACCCAATATGTGCAGGACATATAATAGTTGATGGCATAAACATAGCAGACATTTCTCTGAGAGATCTTAGATCGCGTTTCGCTGTTGTTCCTCAGACTCCATTTCTTTTCAAAGGAACTTTAAGGTAGAATCAAATGCACTCAAGTAGATGTGGCAAGATGAGCCAGTCAGGCGGGTCCTCGTTGAAACAGGTCCATTGTTTTAGTGCAATTTAAAACCGGCTACGTTAGGTTCGATTGAATAACAAAAAACTTTTTCTCCATAGTTAATTCTTTTTGTAAATAAATAATGAGTTACTATGATTATAAGGATAGAGGTGATTCTTACACACCTCTTTCAACCTGTTTGACCCGACGGCCCATTTGACATGTTTTCGTTTGCTCTTTTTTATTGGACCCATTCATAAGTAAATGGGTCAAAATTTTCAAGTTCATCTTTTGGAAATAACAAATATTTTCGTTTTCCTGCATATTAACTCAAGGGACAACCTAGACCCCTTTAACTTATACGAAGACTTAAAAATCTGGAGAGCTCTAGAGAAATGTCATATTGATGAGGAGGTCCGGGCCGTTGGGGGACTAGATATGCAAATAAAAGAGTCTGGAACTTCATTCTCAGTTGGGCAACGCCAACTCCTTTGCCTTGCACGCGCCTTTCTCAAGTCTACTAAGGTTAAAACGACTCTTTTTTTGTATCATAGAGGTTGCAAAATGGGAGGGATCGGTAACAGGTCAACATTATTGACCGGAAACTTTTGTCTGAAATGTTATAACATTGTATCATACTATCATAGGTTCAAATTTTCATAGTTGTATTTACCCTTACAAAACACTAGAAATATCATTTTTGTTCACTCAAGAGTAAATAAAATTAAACCAGTTACTTATATTTTTTAAAGGAAGATGGGACAATGATTCACAATAACAACCATTTATTCTTACTATGGAATCGGTAAATGTAGTAACTTTAGTTTTTGAGAGGTGCGCGTATAAGAAATAAATATATTATATATAATTATTGTCCCAGAGTCCGGAAGCTATCCGTTTCCTGACCAGAGTCCAACGGGTTATCCATAGCAGTGTCTCGACTCCGGGGGGGGCATGGGTTCGTGTTTAGTAGGTTAGGGTTTGCCGTCCAGAAAGGGGTGGCGGCGCAGCTTGTTGCTCGCCTGCCCGCTATCTTGATGTAATCTTTTGCGGTTATATGTTAATAAAATATGAGTTTCAGATTTCAAATATAATTAACAAAACTATAGTATGACAAAGTGTTAGGTTTACAAAGAAAACCTACAAACTTCCTAGAATAATAAAGATAGAAGAAGAGAACTTGGGACAATTTTCTGATCTATTTCTCAAACAAAATAACAATGCAGACAACTCTTGAATTAATAAAAACCAAACAGAAACATTAATTATCGAAGCGGGCCGGTTTCTTGCGTTCACGATTGGGCCTGTTGCTTAATTCTTGTTGGGCCAGCTGTGGTCCATCACGAGATGTATCACAAAGTTTTTGCATCAAGCGATTTAGGAGGTTATATGCATTAGATACACTTTGTATGATTTTCAAACCATGTAGCATATTTGACACATTTACTTTTTTTTAACAATTCTTTTTGAATTGGCCCATTTGTTACAATAAATAAAAAGAAATAGACCCATTTATGAACGGGTCAAAATTGTCACCTCTTAGTCTTTTGCTTGTTTTTGATATTTCAAAGTCTAATAGTTTAAAAATGATGTAGGTGTTATGTCTGGATGAATGTACAGCAAATATAGACACTCAAACTGCTTCAAAACTTAAAGATGCAATATCCAGTGAATGCAGAGGCTTGACAGTTATCACAATTGCTCACCGTATCTCCACAATTCTACATATGGACAATGTTCTCGTTCTTGATCAAGGAGCCTTGGTAAGTTTGTTTAATAAGCTGGCTCTTTTTTTTAATCTGTTTATGGGTAGAGGTGGCAAAATGTGTGTGTTGGGTAACGAGTTAAAACATGTTTTCTTATGTGGGTTGGGTCAATAATTATCAATTTTTTAGATTAAAATGAGCTTTGGGCACTTTTGATCTGTTTGACCCATTTTATATAAAAACTTAGTTTTCATTTTATCTTTCCGATCCATACAAGTAGGAAAAAACATGAAAGGATCCTGTCGTAAGTCGTAACCATAACCAAAGTGGCAGAAATCATCACCTCTCGTATTAAGTACGTGTAGGTACAATCTTATTGCTTCATAAGTTATGCAATTATTTAGGATTCGTAGCTATTTTAATAAAAGGGAAATTAGATTTTAACACCCTGAACTATTGATTATTGGCCGCTGACACACTGAACTACAAAATTGTTCACCGTCATACTGTACTTTCAACTTCTTGGCCTGTGTCACCCTTAGACTAACCATTGTTTGTTTTTTGCTGACGTGGCCATTTTTGCTGATGTGGCATGGTGACGTGGCTATTTTTTGCTGATGTGGCATTGTGACATGGTTATTTTTTGCTGATGTGGCACGGTGACGTGGCCATTTTTGCTGATGTTGACGTCACCATGCCACATCAGCAAAAATGGCCACGTCAGCAAAAAACTAACTATGGTTAGTTCGAGGGTGACACAGGCCAAGAAGTTGAAAGTACAGTGTGTTGGTGAACAATTTTGTAGTTTAGTGTGTCAACGGTCAATAATCAATAGTTCAGAGTGTAAAATCTAATTTCCATTAATAAAAAAACACATGATATGTAGCACGTGGGTGAATTCTAGTAATTGTATACGTGTTGGGTTGGCAGGTCTAACTCGAAAATCTTGCAATAAACACAAACCCAAAAGCAACACATATTCACGGGTTGACATTTTAACTTGAAAAAAAAAACCTATTTTATTATTGGTATGACTCAACTCTTTTAGAATATGAATAAACCTAACATAATGCATTAATAATTTAATATTGAATTCAACTGATTTCATCACCTCATGGTATGATTTTTTATTTGGATCGTTTAATTATTTAAATAAACAAATGTTTTTATATGTTATTTGTTGGCGTGGTGCCAGGTGGAGCAAGGAAACCCACAAATTCTAGTCAATGACGAGTCTTCTAGATTTTGGAGCTTTGCTAAAGCATCCTCAATGTAAAATGCCACCAGTCACGATTATGTTTCTTTGTGGGTGTTAGCCACGCCCAATAATATATAATAAATATTTAGAACTTGTTGTATACTTGTATAACATATGGTTTTGTAGTTAGTTAAGACACTTGTTTATTAGATTATTATGCCATTGAAAAACTGCCTAAGGGTTGCATTTAAAACAAATGTAAATAAACATAGTTTTTACACAAAAAAAATTACATCTACACTACACTTAGGGTGTTCAAAATGTTCGTGGATCGCTCGTAAAAAGCTCGATTGTAAACGAGCCGAGCTTGAGCTTGGCCTGGCTCGGCTCGTGAGCTCACTTGAATGGTTTTATTTTATATGTATTAATTTTAATTTTAAATATTTAATATAAAAAATATGTGGGAAGGGGTTGAAGTGTTTACATTTTAATTTTAATTAATCAACATAAATTTACAGAAAAAAAAAAACAAAAATTACACATATAATACTTTTAATATGTCTTTTTGTCTTTAAAATGATGAAAAATAAGAAACATACACATCTATAATTGTACTTTTATTGCTATTTTGTTTTTATGTTATGAATATTTGTAAAAAGAATATAAAAATAAAAGTAACAAGCTGGCTCAATTTGGCTTGAGTTGGCTGAACAAATTAAGAGCTAAGTTAGAGCTTGAATTTCCAACTCGATAAAATAGATAAGACAAGCCGAGGTGGCTCATTTAGGTTTAAGTTAGAGCTCGAGCTCGAACTTAGCCTGGCTCGCCTCTGTTCGGTTACAACCCTATAGAGAGGTGATTAAAACACCTAAAAGCATGCTAGCTGTCATGTACATTTAGACTTAATTGAGTTAATTCTTTAAAACTCTCTTTTCCCTCCAATAATTGAGTTAACTCTTTAAAACTCTCTTGTAAAAGCAAGTTGTGGTTTGGATTCATGCTTTGTTAAAATTAGTGTTGAAGGTTAGAATTTGAGAGAAATTAGTGTTTGAATGTGTGAAAATTTAAAAAAAAAATGAAATTTAAAAGAGATAAATTTTAATATTAGAGAAATAATATATACGCACACATCCTTTTTTGTATATTATATTACCTAACCTGCCCCAACACTCCATGACCCACAAGGCCTGCTTTGAGGTTGTTCATCCACAAAAATAAGAGGCAAAAAACATCCTACAAAAATAAGAGGCCAAAAACGTCCTATGAGCACCCTAATAGGCCATGTTCCGAGGAGAAATTGTCAGGTGGAGGAGAAAATGTCGGTTAGATTTCTTACAAGGCTGGGTAGTGTGGAATGGAGCTCATAGGGGCTCCATTCCGTCAGTGGCGAATCTTGACCTGAAACTTCGGGGGGTCGGAAGTCATCAGAGGGTCAGAAGTCACTAGTTTTGGAGGGTCGAAAACCAGTATCGGGGGGCCAACACCTTATATATCAAACAATTTCTATACGAATACTATATAATCGGAACTGCTGAACGAAAATTCGGGGGGTCGGCCGCCCCTCCCGCCCTTAAAAGGATCGCCCCTGCATTCCGTAATCTCAGTGTCACATAGGCGGCCACTTTAAAATGGGGTCTTATTCCCCCTTCCAATAACACTTAGAAAATAGAATAGCGTCCCTTTAATTATTAAAAAAAAAAGATAGAGAAAGAAAAAGAAAAAAAATTGATTGGTTAATTGAAGGGGGGCCACCAGACCACCCTATACCTCATAACGCTAGTTATTCTGCTCACAATTGATAAATGACACCCAGGAAATTAGGGAGGGGTGCCATTTATAGGAAAATGCTAAGGTGGCAGGGGCACCCCTTACACCGACTAGCCTAAAGGAATGATTATAATCGTTTTTTTTTTTTTTTTGAGTGGTGTGTATGAGTGAGAGGATGTGGGGGGGGGGGGGGGGGGGGGGGGGGGATTGAAATGGCATTTGAGGGTTGTGAGATGGCCATGAGAGAGAGTGTGAACAGATGCTACATCACTTACGCTTATGGGGGGTGCTCCTATCACGTTAATGTTAAAAGATATATCTTTTAACCAGTCCGTCATAAAATACACTAGTCCATCTTAACTTATTTTCTTGATCACAACTTTACTCGAATGTTGTTTTCTTTCGCTACGGGTTTATTCATGTATTTTTGCCAGACTGATTTATCTTCCAGTGACACAAATATTTTTAAATCCACAACTCACTCTATTAACATTTTATTAGGTGTTTGGTCATCATCTCTTTATACTCCTTTTTCCTGTCCACGTCACAACTTCCCGAATATTCGCGAACATGAATTTCCTATTTATAAGTTTTTCTTCTACTTAGAAAAATATTTGTAATCGCACGTAACCATTGATTATTATTGATTATGATGAATGCATGTCACATATGGAAGAAATGTCAAGATCAAGGGGACACATGTATAAGAGGATAAAAATAGTTGAAAATGATATGAAGGTGTGTGCTGGGAACTAGTTATTGGTGAAGAATACGATAACAGAAATTATTGTGTGTGCATTGGTGGCACCATACGCATGTAGTTCAATTATTTGACAAATAATTGTGCCAATGGACAGGCCAAATTAGATGTGTTGGTAAACCTTTATTATTAGCATTTTAATTTATTAGTTTTGTGGGTTAGTGACTTAGTGTTATGTTATTAAATTGATATTTCTTCAATTTAACTTAATTTTATTAGAACATTTAATCTTATTTATTATATTTAATATTCACATACATACAAAATCAATGAAGCCCAACCACTACATATATTTTTTTTGAACAGAATTACTTCACCCCTATTTCACCTTTTCTACACTCATTTTTTTCACCTTTTATGAACTCGAACCCTTGTGCTCCCCAAAGAAGGAATCCCTTCTATCACTAGGTTATAGCATAAGTAACCATTGCATATATATGTTAACGCAAATGTAATTTTTTTTTATAAATTAGTGAAAATCTACGAAAGGAACCCCTGGAAATCATTCATGGATTCGCCACTGCAGCAGCAACAACAACAATCCACGTTATAAGAGTTCATTTGCTATATTCATATTTAAAGTGCATGTAATCATAGGGGTGATCACCTTATAACACTAAGGGTGGAGGGGGCGCCCCCACGAGTAGGGGTTTGCAAGTTGCAACTTGCTACAGCTACATCGCCGACATCCCATCGAGTAAGATGTGTGGGTTGTGAGCTCAGCTAGAAGAACCTGCATGCTTGAAAAAGTATCAAAATTTGACAAATGATCATTTGATGTATCTAAAAAAATTAATCAGTTTAAAAACATTATAAATACTCATTCCATTCTCTCACAACACACAAACACATAAAAATTCTCAATCTCTCTCAAATACAAACCATTTTCTTATCTCTCTCAATGACAATAACCTCGGGTTGGAGTGTAGATGAGAAAATAATGTTGGTGCAAGTTTGGCTAAGTCCCACATCGAACACGAAGTGGTGATCGTGTGCACTTTGGGACGCAACACTTGCTCGATTCCGTGAAAATATGTGTCAAACCAATCGTAAGGTCTACCAGCTACATCAAATGGTTTGCATAATCCAAATGGCGGGAAAATTGAGTCGCTCTTCATCGAGACCGCAAGCGAGGAGGCGACGAAGGAGGAAGCGATCGCCACGACCCCTTGTAACTATCAAATGATCTGCGAGTGAACAATTTGATCACGTTGGGGCACGGGAAATGATGAAAACATATCCCAATGAAATGATTTTAATTAGTAATTTTGTATTTAAATTAGTTTTTTTATATTCTAGTTATGCGAATCTATGTATTTTTTATTTAAATGAAATTTTATTTATTTTTGGTTGTTTAATTTTTTTATTATTACAAAAACGAAAAAGTTATACGGAGTTGAAACTTGAAAGGAGCATTGCTAGTGATTTGTGGTGTTAGGGAAGTTTAAGGTAATTAAGAGGGGGCTAGAAGTGGACCCTTTACCCTAGACCAACATATAACTAACGATTATACATCAATGTCTCCCTTCAAAGCATTGAACTTGGCCTAACATTATCCAAAGTACGTAAATTCATCCTTAGCTTTTGTAAAGTGAAAAATAATGTCGTGATATCATGTGTAATTATAATTAGTATAAGACATTGAGATAAGACATAATATTTTAAGTTATTTACATATATATTTGTCTTTTGTGTTATAAAAAAGTTACAAGTCAAAAAATAGAGATATTCTAACAAAAATCTTCTCTTACGTTGCTTTAAGAATAGTTACATTTTGAATGCATTTATACGTTGTTATATATTTTCATCAAGCAAATTTGTAAATCTGTAGTAGTCATAAAATACAAGGAATTATTTTGATTCTTTAAATTGTGTTCATGTATCATTTTTCATCTTTGAATGTACAAATATACAAATATGACAACTTTTTTTTACCTTTTCTTTTGAGAATATACTTTTTTACTACCTATCATTCTATCAACTTTTCACACATATACTTTTTGTGTCTATTTTAAAAACTTAGTTATGTTTGTGCATTTCAAGGCATTTACAACGACACGTAAACATAAACGTAAAGTGAAAACCTAAAAAGGTGTAACACAAAGGGTGTAAAAATGGAGGAAAATTAACCGTTCAAAAAAAATTTGTTGGTATATTTCGGTCTGACATATGTAAAATCGTATTTACTGACATGGATAGTCATTTCTTGATATCTTTTCGTGCTTCACATTTTCAACTTCTTCATAAGCGGTAGATTGAAATTTAGTGACAGATTGAAATTTAGTGAGTTTGATTGGAATTAATCTTAAAACTATTCTCATCTTAGGTTTTACAACTTCTTGCAAGAAGAAGAAAAAAAGGAATGCGTATTTACATGGTTCATTTGATCGATCTGATTTGGCTATACCCACGACCGCAATAGACAAAACACATTATAAATTTTGAATACGATTACAACTACACGAATTAAATTACGGTATATTCCATCACATACCAATCTCGTGATAGAGTTTAACACCACAAAATTGACAAAAATACGCTACTACAACTTATACACACAAACATTTTTCTTTTTTATGAAATAATTTCATAATATTGACACCACACAAACAAAATATGTTCTTAATCTATACATACATTTAATTGCTTGTGAAACTAAACCCCATTATTTATGATACGTGACAAATCTCCATTGGTTGATTGTCGATAATTCAATGAAACAATACATAGACAGAGACATCACTGACAACATCCCACAACAACCAATCACCACATGCCACACCTGGCCGTGGGTCCCGCCACCACACATCTCCATTTATTCCCTCATTCACAACCAACCGTCATACACCAAACCAACTTTCCAACTAACTTATTTCTCTATAAAGTGAGTTGATCAAAGAAGTGTTGAGGGTTCATTTTCATAGAAGTATTTTTGTTTGATCAAATTGGCCACGGCAATTTGCTTCTTAACAAGTGAAAATGGACGGTCCGGATTGTCGGTATGGCACCGGAAACCGCCATGTAATTTGCGGGAAGTATGAGATGGGAAGGTTGTTGGGTCAAGGAACGTTTGCTAAAGTGTATCACGCGAGGGACCTTCTCACGACGGAGAGTGTCGCAGTTAAAGTTATCAAGACAGAACAAGTAAGTAGAAAAAAAATATATTAGTTCGGGTCTATTATGTTATATAATAATAAACTCTAACTAATATATTGTATACAGAATATATTAGTTAGAGTTTATTGTTATAGTACTATAGTAACAAGATATTACTTTTTAACTTAGTAATAATAATAATATAATAATAAACTCTAACTAATATATTCTTTCTAATACAGGTAAAAAAACAAGGTTTGATGGACCAAATCACACGGGAAATCGCGGTGATGAGGCTCGTCCGACACCCTAACGTCGTCCAGCTAAAAGAAGTAATGGCGACGAAAACGAAGATCTTTCTCATAATGGAGTACGTTAAAGGGGGCGAATTATTCGCGAAAATCGCGAAAGGACGATTAAAAGAAAGCCAAGCTAGAAAGTACTTCCAACAACTTATAAGCGCGGTGGATTATTGCCACAGCCGTGGCGTATTCCACCGCGATTTAAAACCCGAGAATCTTCTCTTAGACGAAAACGGAGACTTGAAAGTCTCCGATTTCGGTTTATCTGCATTGCCGGACCAGCTCCGGCACGACGGAATGCTGCACACTCAGTGTGGCACTCCGGCGTATATATCGCCGGAGATTCTACGGAAAAAGGGTTACGATGGTTCGAAGGCGGATACATGGTCATGTGGGGTGATATTATATGCTTTGCTTGCTGGTTGTCTTCCTTTTAGAGAAGATAATTTGATGCATTTGTATAAGAAGATTTTTAAAGCAGAATATGAATTTCCACCATGGTTTTCCGGGGATGCGCGGAGGTTGATTTCGAAGCTGTTGGTGGTTGATCCGTCGCAACGGATCACGATTCCGGCGATCAGGCGGTCGCCGTGGTTTACTAGAGGACTTAAAGGGAGTGATAGAGGTATGTTCATAGTTTTTACTCTGATTTTTATATAATATAGTTGTTTAAAATTTGGCCTAACTTATTTTATTTTAGCTTTTGACATATAGATATAATAATAAAAATAAAAAGATAAAAAATGAGTAAAAAGAACTAGATTCTGGAATATTAGAAAATAAATGTATTGTTGATTGTAGGGTGAGGTTCATCTATAAAGTGTATTTTTCGTATAAAGTGTGAGAAATTTCTATAGGCATTGTATTTTAAATTTTAAGCATGTAGCATAGTCTTATTATATAAAAAAGACAAAATGTAATAATTTAAACCACTAATTAATGTATTTCTCAACATGCAAATATGCAAGCTAAAACACCATACAAAGAGAGTGATCAGTTTGTTTAAATTTCATGTCTAGAATAAATTTTATTGTGTTTCAAATTTTTGCGTTTAGTGTTTTTCAATATAATACAATGCAATGCAAAAGGAAATTAAAACATCATAGCCAAAATTTAAAACACAATACTACATAGACTTCATACACTTTGTACAAAAAATGCACTTTATACAGGAACCTATACCATTTATTGAAATAAGTTTAGGGTTGGGCTCGAGTGAAAAAAAGTAAGTTCGACAATAAATATTGTGGGTCGGTTCATTAAGATTTATCCATTTAAATTGTTGGAATATGAAAGAAGTGAATTTATGCAATTTTTTACTTATTTTATTGTATAATTTGTATATTTTTGTAGTCCCGGTTTAGTTAAAATAGGTTAAAACACATGTCACAATCTATAGACAAGAAATTCAGCATGAAGTTGGATTGCGTGGTGGATTATTAAATGGTGTTGCTTTTAAAAAAACCTCACCTTACCTTAACTAGCTAAATACATATACATAAATAATAACTAACAACAACAAGTATCAAATTGTCTCATTTAGGATTTTAATCCGTGTTTGGATTGCTTGTTTTTTTTGAACGGCAAATTTCTTACACCCCATTTTTTACACCTTTCACACCTTTTTTTTTTGCACACCCTAGGAGTTGAACTCCCAACCTCACCCAAGAGAGGATTTCCTCTCTACCACTAGGCTATAACCTAAGTGGCTTGGATTGCTTGTTATTTTCAAAGATTGGCTAAATTGTCACCAAATTCTTTTTAACATGAAAATTCTACGAATACTTTGCAGGTTTTCTAGCTCCAATACTACTTAAAACCCCAAGTTTGATTGACATGACCAAAAATGATGATATAACAAGTGAAACTGAAAAGCCAATTCGAAGGTCAAAATCTTCACCGCGATTCTACAATGCTTTTGAGTTCATCTCCTCTATGTCATCCGGTTTTGACCTATCCAACATGTTCGAGACCAGTCCAAAATCAGAATCCTTATTCACATCAAAATTTTGTGCATCGATGATCATGAATAAGCTCGAGTCAATAGCTAAAAAGTTGAACTTCAGGATCTTATACTCAAACCAAAACGAGTACAAGTTGAAAATGGAAGGTCTATCAGAGGGGCGAAAAGGAAAGTTGGTGGTGTCAGCGGAGGTGTTTGAGGCAGCACCCGAGGTCACAGTGGTGGAGTTTTCAAAGACGGCAGGGGACACACTTGAGTACAAGAAATTTGAGGAGGATGTTAGACCAGGACTACAAGACATTGTTTGGAGCTGGCAAGGTGGGAATAGTAGTTGATAACAATCATAAAAGTAACACATTTAGAATGTTTAGTAGGGCTCACTAATAACCATGTGTACCTATGACACTACTTAAATTGTTTTAGTTAATAGATGTATCTCCTTAACTTTTTATTAACTATAATTAGAAAACGTTATATCATTATATATGAATATATTGTGAATGTACCTTTTTTTACATTTTAGAACAAACCCGCTATTCAATTCCATGAGATTTAAATATATTGTAATATGCACATTGCCGTTAAAATAATTTATGTTTTCTATTAAAATAATTGATATACTAATCGATTGAAAACCTAGTCGATTCGGCATTTAACCTGTCAGTTTAAAATCATATCAACAAAAACGAATAGGTTAATTATACATTGATAAGATGAAAAAAAAAGTATGTATGTTGCTTATGTAATGAAAGGATTAACATGTATAACCGAATTACAAAGACTTGCAAGTGATGTTCTAACTAAGCATTCTATTGCAATGCGTTTGGAATTCAAAAGTTTTATATTGGGTTTTCAAAGCGAGAGAACCCAATTATATATAGAGAGTATATCCATTAGTTTCTTAAAAAATACCTGTTTGGGATTTACAAATACATTTTATTCCTTACCATTCTAAGAAGGTGTTTGGGATTGATTTTTTAAAACAGATTATACGTTTTGAAAAAGCAGGGGTGAAGCTGCTTTTAGATTATTGCGTTTTAGTAGCCTAAAAATCTATTTCAAAACTCAAACTCAAACACTAAAAACTGATTATTTACGTTTTCAAAAAGCAAAAATTTGAAAATCAATTTCAAAACGCAATCCCAAACACCCCTAATTTGTATGTAATCTTATATTCTTAAGGAAAAAAATCAGTTAAAAAATGATTAATTACATACATGTTATTGTCACTATAAAAAAACTAATATACTAATATCAGTCAATATTATCAATATCTACATATTTTATTATATTAAAAAAATTATTTGTATTTTTTTTCATAACCCTTGTTTAGTAATAGATCCATTACTTGCAAAAATATTTTTTTCTTTTGAGATGTATATCTTGATGACATTATTTATATTTTTATATTACAAAATTAATCAACCGTTGCTCCCCTGACCTTGTTATTCGCTGAAGTCGGAAATCATATTAGTTTTGAATGAACGCGCACGCTACATTTCTTAACATGTAATGAAGTTTACAGTATAAGTAGACTCACAATATAATAAAAGTAAAAAAAAAAAAAAAGATTAAAAAAAGCTATAGAATATAAAAGAGATCTCAACTAGTATACATATTAGAATGTCCTACATATGTGGCTCAGTGGTAGGCGGCCCGTGTTCCCCTTTCTGCGATCTGGGTTCGATCTCCATTGGCATCATTTGGGGGACACCAAGCAATGACGGTGAGAACTTGTGGTCCTAGTGATGCAAGTTCAATCCCGAGCTAACCAGGTTTCATCCGGCTGTTACTCCAGCGATATATATCATGTGGAGGCAGTACGGTTCCGGGCGAAAGCCACCCCACCGCTCCAGCATAGACTCGGTTCAAACAACATAATCTGGACGAGTAGGGTAGGGCTCGTCATTGCACAAGACTATTGTCTGGATAGGCGCGATAATCTCTGCCGTGCTCTGAGAAAGAAAATCGCCTTAAAAAAAAGTATACATACTAGAATTGGTAATTATAAAAAATAAAATAGAAAAGTTAATGAATCACATTTCGTGATGGGTTATGGGGTCAGGTGATAATATGACAACCCCTAACTCATTTTCTTTTTCTCCACAAGTGACACTTCTAATCGATTGACACATTAAGGATATAATTCATTATTATATTACATTTTGTTCTGGATATGTCTTGAAAATGATTATGCGACGAATTATTTAATGACAAGTGAAAGAAATTTTGCATTGGTACAGTTAATGACGATTATTTAAGTTTTGGTAGGGGCCGAAGCCCTAGTTTGAATGTCTTTCAAAGGTTGTTTTTTTGATACGATAAGATGTATATCAGATATTAAAGAAAACTATATTACATTAAGAAAGACATTTCTGTAGTTTTATGGAAATGCTTAGACCGAACGTAATGGTGGGGGGAATATAGCGTCCCTCCTCCACCTGGATTCATTTGATTGGCCCAGTAAAAAGGAGGGTTCAAAACGCATTTTCCAGCATGAAAAAAAAAACACGCCAAACCCATTATTGCAATAAAAAACGCCCCTGGAGGTGGTGTTCCGGGGTTATAGGACGTTTTAGGGGGTATTATTGGGCCAAATAAAGGCCCAATTTTGGCACCACTACGGATGGTCTTATTAGGACATTTTCATGGAGAAGCAATGTTTGAAATACCAAAACATTAAACGACATAACATTGCACATGAATAATAATGTATTAACATAATTATCAAGGATGAAAGAAATGCAGTTGGTGTCTAGTCAAATAGTGAAAGTGATAAAAAAATCTCATTACTGTTATTGGATTTAATCGATCATATTTGATGAAGGGATTGGATACACTAGTCCACTGTCAAACATATTATAACGATGTAGTCATTTTTAACATTTGTATTTCATCTCTAGCTAGTGGGTTACATGTCCGAGTTTCGTGGCGAGGGCCACTTGATTTTATTAAAATCTAAATGGACTCATAGACGCAATGGTAATAATAATGTTAGTGATGAGAATTCGTCTATGTTGGTTTATAAAATTAGAGGCTGGCGGGGAAGATGATAAAATTGACAGAAAATAAAGAAGGGAGAAAATGGTGTTTGAGAGAAGGTGAGGAGTAAGAAAGAAATGAGAGAATGCAGGTAGAGGTGATTGAAAAAAAGAAGGAAGTAAAGAAGCTAACGCCGTTAGTAACCACGACATTACCGTTTAGTACTCGTTGTAACTAGATGCATTATTTGTTTAAATGAAATATTATACGGATAATATAGCCCATAATATTAAGTCATAAAAAAAAATATATTTCCCATCAATATTATCATGAAAATAATATATTCCCAACACCATCAATAATTCATACTTCTGCTACTTTCCACAAATGGTCCCCCGATAATTATTCTTACAAATTGTATTATTATATACTTTTGATAGATTGAAAACTGATATAATTTGTTTATTTCGTAAAAGCGTATTAACAAGTTTACATCCGGGATCTCCACGTCATACAAGTTTGAATTGTGATTTGTGAAAGATTTGTTTCTTCTTACTATCCTTTCTCTTTTTTCTAAGATACATTTTGTGTAGGATAGACGACTTTTTTAGAATGACTTAGTCGCTGCAGAATGGCTTACAACATCGACTTCGATTTAAGAACCTGTAGGGTTTTTTCATAGAGGACATAACATCTGTTTAACAGGTCAAAAACGCGTCCTCAGAGAAACCATAACCTCTGATACCAATTGTGCCACCACAAGAGTTGACTCTCTGGCGTAACGCATGTTAGACAAAACCCCCTTTTGGCTCGGATTCGAACTTGCGACCTTTAAAGGAGGCCTAGTTCTTATCTTAATTGCCTTTGCCAATCTACCAAATGATGTCACCCTCTTTTCACTGACGCCAAAATCTACTGTCAACGCTAGAAGTGAAGAATCAAATATGTGGATCGCGTCGGTAATGCCAAGCCTAACCTACCTCTTAAGAACCTTACATTTGGATTTCTCTTGCCGAAACAATTATGATTCATATATTATGGTTCTCGCAACTCATTTGTTGGCACGATATACGCCCAATTGAATTTTTTTGACTCTTTTTTTCGATCATGTTTCCATTCACGTGCTTCCAAACTCTCATCTAGCTTCTGGAAAAAAAATTATTTTAAGCTCCAAGTACTTGCAAATCAAACCATCCCCAAAATACCCATGTTTTATACTAGCAAACAATTAAAAACACATAATTAAACATGTTAAATGTTTGTCAAATACCCTCACATCAAAGCCCCCCGCGTTGCGGGGCAGAGACGCCAGGTCATGCTAAGTAGCAAGCGGACGATGACAAAACTCATAAAAAAGCGTAAAACAAAACACGATTTTTTAACACCAAGTGAGTCACGTGACATAAAACGTAGACGGAATCAAATTTATCTCAACACGCATTAGAAAGTCGAGTGGGTCAAAAAACTCAAGTGACCAAATGTGACCACTAAATACTGTGTTAAATAGCAACAGAACACCAAGCAAACCTGAAAAAAAATGTAAATCAAAAACTAATAAAAAGCTAAACGCACTGAAGGTGCAAAGGGTGAGCTTGTCACTCTAAAAAGCGAGAGCCGTTTCAGGTAAGGCGCGCTTATAAATACGTTGTTTTTAGGGGTTTTAGACATGTTTTAAGCTGCTTGCAACCTATTTTTAGATGTTTCATACTTGTTCAGACAGTTTTTTTTTACAGGATATGTTTGGTAGAAGGCAATTTAAATATCAAGTTTCTACGATAAATGTTGCTAATTATTCGCCTTGTTAGCTCTTGTACTTTTCGATATATTTGGCAAACTATAGACAAGTATGGGCATATTATGAGTACAAAATCTCACCTAATTGTGATTACTGAACCTTGTTTCGCCTATAGTTTGCTGGGTGGATTAGTCATTTGTGGGTCGGGTATTCAAAAGTATGTCTTTGGTGTATACAAATTGGGTAGAACATTTGAGCCCGTTTCTTTTGCCTTGACATTGTAGCTAGACTCAGTGTTTGATGTTTATGTATACTTAGTTGAGCAAAATATGCATACGGATTTGAGAATTTATGACAGTGGTGTTGGTCTATTACTAAATGATGCCATCATGAAGTTTTGCAAACCATTTCATTTTTAGTTAATAAGAACGCATATTTCTTTTAAGAGTAAATTTCTTTTTGAGTCCCTGAGTTTTCTTGATTTTAACTACTTGAGTCCAACATTTTCATTTTTAACATTCTGAGTGCCTAAGTTTTAATTTTGTTATGGGTTGAGTCCAATTTTCTAACTCTGTTAGATTTTTTCTGTTAATATTTATGAAATGACCAAAATACCCCTACCATTAAAAATAAATAATTATTAAATATACACACACACAACACACACAGATCTCAACTCTCTCTCTCACTTCTCTCTCTTTCTTCTCTCTATCTCTCTCTCTAAATACCAAATCCACCACTACCATACATCTTTAGCAACCACCACCACCACCCAGACGAGCCACCAACGACCAGACCTAACCACCACCCGAACCCAGACCTAAACCCAGACCTGACCACTACTCGAACCAGTAACCACCTAACCCAGACCTGACCATAACCCGAACCAGTAACCACCTAACCTAGACCTGACCACCACCATAACCCGAACCAGTAACCACCACCCGAACCCAGACCAGACCATAACCCGACCAGACCTAACCACCACCCGAACACAACCACCTAACCAGTTCCCCATTGCAACCCACCACCACCGTCCCCTCACCAACCAGCCACCTCCACTCGAATACAACCACTTAACCAGTTCCTCTGTTCATGTTTTCATCTTTTTAATGATTCTTCTCACTTCCACTGCTCATTCTTCTCCTAAATCCCATTCACCGGATATCAATGGCCGCCATTTAGAGAGAGAGAGAGACGCGAAGATAGAGAGAGAAAGCTAGAGAGAAAGCAGAAGTGAAGGAGAAGGAGGAGGTCGGCCGGATTTGCTCAGGTGACGGACACGAGAAACAGATCTGGGATGAATGGTTGTCCAGCGGCGGTGACACCTTCTTCTTCGATTGAAACCAAGGTAAAACCCTAGATCTGGGATGAATGGTTGTGCAGTGGTGGAGGTGTAGCGGTGGTGGAGGTGCAGCGGTGGTGGAGGTGCAGCGGTGGTGGAGGTGCAGCGGTGATGGTGGTGCAGTGGTGGTGGTGGTTTGAAGGTGGAAGTGGAGGTGTGAGGTTTGTAGTGGTGGTGAGGGTGGTTCGGAGGTGGAGGTGCGGTGGGGGTGGATTGTGGTGGTGAGGCAGGTGTGTTTGCGTGTGTGTGTGTGTGTGTGTGAGAGAGAGAGAGAGAGAGAGAGAGAGAGAGAGAAAGCTTGCTTTATGTGTGTGTGTATATATATACTTATTTATATATTATTAAAAACTTCATGCATTAAAGACTTGTTCCTTATACATTATGCATTAGAAAGTTGTACCTAGGTGTTAAATGACTGAAATGCCCCTCTACTTAACTGACTTGATTAACGTCGTTAGAAAATTGGACTCAAAGTGTTACAAAATTAAAACTTAGGCACTCAGATTGTTAAAAATGAAAATGTTGGACTCAAGTAGTTAAAATCAAGAAAACTCAGGGACTCAAAAAGGAATTTTGCTCAACTAAGTATACATAAACATCAAATCCGTATGCATATTTTGATATCTTTTACTACTCAACAATTGATATTTGCTGTCGTTTTATGTGTGCACATGTCCCACTTGAACTTAATGAAAATACCAAGGGTAGGTTTGCGCAAAGCGACTTGAATTTAATGTTTTTTTTACATTTTAGCGCTCCGCAACGCGCGCGAGAAAGGTACTAGTACAATACAATGTGGGCTAGGCAGTCAGTCATAAGTTGATTTGAATAGATAAAGATGTTATGTTGCTTTACTTGTGTTTAAAAACATTACACCATTATATAATTTGTTAAGCTGAATAGATTTAAATGGGCAAGACAACCCACCACCATGTGTCACAACCTCCTATTGGTCGTCGCTACGCCTATCCCACAATGGTCGCCACCTCATTTGTCACGGTTACCACCACAACCATTGTCACCACCTCTACCGCCACCGATCTCCTACAACAAATGCTGCCACCACCACCACCATCTTGACCGATACAAATTCATCCACTGTTGTTAATGCCTCCACCAGTAGCCGCTACCACTAACACGACCCATTTAAGGCAAGCCTATTTTTTGGTGTGGGTTCCAAACAGAACCAATTTGACACTTCTTTCAAATGGTATGTTTTAATCTAAACACACTTTAACGCGAACCCATTGCGACGTCACAAACCCGTTACCACCACACATTCAAAAACATTCTTCTAAAGTAAAAAATGTTGATAAAAGAAACCTAGCAAAATGGTTAATAGTTGCAATGCACAAATTGGACATGACAGTCAAAACCTATTTGCAGGTTAAATCAAGAGAGTGTATTCTACAAACTCCACAAAATATAATCATAGCAGATGAAAGGCTATTTTTCTATTTTGCATACTCAACTGCAACAGATTTTCTACAGTTGTGCATTCTACACCTTCTCAGGTTTTCGACGAATAATATAGATAAAACTTAACCCTCATCTTTGAAAAAAGCGCTTGCGCCCCCCTTCGACATAACATTTAGTGTTTCAGGGCGCTTTTGTAATAATTACACACCCTAGAAAGGCTAGAATGATTTAGTTAGCCTATAAAACTGTCTGTCTTGCCCATTTCTCTATATTACCTTTAGATTCCAAGATATTGTCATTCAGATTATTTTCAACAAGGTGGAGTACTCTCACATATTTTTCAGCCTCTTCAAACCGTTCTTGTGCAGCAATGAGCTCCACACATCTCTCTCTAAGATCCATTTGGGCGGCTTTTTTTTAACCAAAACCGTGTTTGCTTTCATTTCCATAAGCAAACTGCACTTCCTACTTCCTCCTTCCTTTTGCGAATGACGTCCAAGTGAGCTCGAAGCCATGATAAATTAATGTTGGCTGCGTCTATAGGTAAAATTTGCGATTGACGTCCAAACCTGCTCCACCCCCCCCCCCCCCCCCCCCCCCCTTTTTAACCAACTAAAGTCACCAAGTCCTTCATATAGGGCGAGAGTCCAGCAATTGGTTTGGGCTAAAAGTTAAGCAAATTATATTGGGCCAAATATGTTTAATGGGCTGAGTTGGTAAATAATGTGGAGCCTCAACCGGCAGATGAAATGACAGATGACGCTTTCTTTCAAAAGTAACATGTCCGTTAATATGGAACTCTTCTGTTTAATGGGCTGGGTTAGGAACAAGTTGTTGGAGAGGGAGGTTGGTTTGAGCCGGATCCGGTTCTGGGTTTTTCCTTGTTTTTTACTTGTTTGGGCCAAGGGTCTTTCTGGAAGCAGTCTTTCTATCTCTAACGATAGGGGTAAGGTTTGCCTACATCCTACCCTCCCCAAACCCTACTAATAGCGTCGCTATTTGTGAGATTTATTGGGTTCAGTTGTTGTTGGCTGGGTATTACCGGGTTTGAACTTGTTTCAAAACAATGGTTAGATGTTAACATTGGCGAAAGATAAGAAGGGCCAGGGGTGGCCCTGGCCCCCCTGTTTTCTGGCGCAGTGGTATAAATTTGTGATTTTCATAGGTAAATTGAGTCCAGGTTTAGTCCGGCCCCCACCAATTCCGAAACCAAGCTTCGCCACTGGATGTTAACACGGTGGGTAAAGTGGGTCGCAAAATACTAGAATAGATTCTTCACAGCCTTGCTACTTTATAGTTCGATAAGAACGCATTTGATAATTTAGACATGACCTATTTTGACCTGAATCAAATTGATTTTTTTTTTTTCTATAAGAGCTCAATTTCGTCCTAACGGCTAACCACCTCCCCTACTACAAGAAGCGATCAACAATGCAAGAATAAGCGAAAGTGGTCAGGATGTTCCAAACCACTAGGTCGCCAATACACAAGGGCAACACGATAAACATTAAACGCCTGTTTGTCCGATGCATAATATTTCAAACCAAAAGGGTGTTACAAGTACAACAGTATTACCAGAGTTGAGTTTTCGACCATATATACAGATAAAATTTAAACCTAATCTTTGATAAAGGCGGGTCTCGACCGTTCAAGAAAAATATAAGGCGTTTCAGGGCAATCGTGTTTATAATTACACATCCTAGCACGATCTAGTTAACTAGCCTATAAAACTTGTTGTCTTAACCATGAGTCTATATTACCTTTAGCTTCCAAGATGTTGTCATTTATATTCTTTTCAACAAGATGGAGTACTCTCACACATCTTTCAGCCCCTTCAAACCGTTCTTGCGCAGCCATGAGCTCCACACATCTCTCTCGCAGATCCATTTGAGCGGCTTTTTTAACCAAAATGGTGTTCACTTTCATTTCCATAAGCAAACTGCACTTCTTGCTGGCCTCCTTCCTTTTACGGATGGTGTCCAGGTGAGCTCGAAGCCATGACACATTAATGTTGGCTGCCTCTGTAGCCAACACCTGTTGCTCTATTTCTTCAATGTTATCAATGTCATCGTTGGTTTGAATTCGACTGACAACTTCACAAACGATCTCAAGGAAAGATGATCTCATAGAAACGGGTTTGAATACGCATTCAGCTGCAATGTCACCGTGTTTCTTGAAAATTGATTCAAGAATTGGTGCAACACTTTGCTTCACATTGTAGCCTCGGACACATATTATGTCGGATTGAGATGAAACATTTCCCATCTGTACAATAAAAGGATTAGATGTGGCAAAATGATCGGGTCACGGGTTGGGTTGACTCAAAATTTTCCCCTTTAACAAAGGAGATGAAAATTTTCAAGTTGTAAATGAAAGGATACATATTACAGGTGGCAAAACGAGTAGGTTGTACATGTTCAGGGGCGAAGCTTGGTTCACCAATCAGGAGGTGCCGGACTCAATTTTTTTCGATCGGTAGTGGCAAATCGGCAGCGGCCGAACTCAACCCGGACACAATTTACCAAGGAAAATTGCAAATTTCCACTGCTGCGCCAAAAGGGGGGGGGGGGGGGGGGGGGGGAGGTCCACCCCTAGCCCTCAAAATGCTTCGTCCTTGGACATGTTGGTTTTCCTATTTTCTTTAAAATTTCATAATTGTTGACATATTAAATGCATTTTCAAAAATTTTATTATTTGTTGCTTAAATTAATCACTTGTAGCATAAACAGGTTTCGTTAATTTACCGCAACGCGATCCTCTACATGGTCAGATAGCGTCGGCATCTCCGTCTTTACACAATGTGGTTGTCTAGCCTTACATAGCTCCTGCATAACAAATAGATTTCATAAGATTTTAAAGTGATTAAAAAGACAGAGTTGATGATATTTACATCATAAAGCTCCTCTAGACTCGAGAGACGTGTCATAGCCAACAGCTTCTGTAATTTATTCTCTAGCACCTCCTTCTCCATATCTGCATTCCACTCCATAGTTCGGTCACTACCAGTGTCGTCGGAGCTCGGCAAGGTGGTGGCGTCTGCAATGTCCTCTACAGGCATGGTGGTGGCGGTGGTTGTGGTGGCAATGTCATCTACCAGCTGGTCACGAGCCTTAACTGACGGATAAGGTTGAAGTGATAAACGTGCCTTCTTCTTCGACGGTGGTATATAATCATTAGCAGAACTATATAAAAATTGACAGCTGGCCCTCCACCAATCGGTTGCAGACTCTGCAGGAGTTGGTATCAAGACTTGCAGTGGCTCAAATCCAGGCTGAAAATTAATATAGAACCAAGTTAACGAATGCGAATAAAAAAATTATGATGACGAAAAAATAATAATGTGCATACCACGGTAGCATCAAGGACAAATGGTAGTGCAAGCTGCCACGTTATAGATTGGTTCTCGTCCCAGCTAATGGCCCTGGGAATCGCCTCACGCTTGACAGCAAACTTCCTGGCATATGGGAAAACCTCGAAGATCCATATCTAGAAAATCACAATGATACAAATTTCAGGAAACGAAACTACAGTTATAATATAGTTACAGTAACTGCTTAAACAAAATAACAAGGAAACCTTAAAGGCCCAAATAAATCCATGTAGCGAATACATAAGTGGCTTCGTGGTGGGTATAGAAGTGACTCGAGCAGAACGTTCGGCCAGAGCATTATGTAGCTGCCCATACACAGCCTTCCATACATGTGAACCCCATGGATATGAGCTCCATGAGTCCAAATCCTCTACTAGTCTTAAAAGAGCCGGTTCGACCACGGATTTTGCTTCGCAGCCCATGAACCCGACCTCAAGCAACATCAGCAGACAAAGTCGTACTGCATCAAGGTCCGATAACTGATCAAGAGAGCTATTAAAGACGTTTTTGAGATCTGAAACCTTTAATTGAGCTTTAACATGACCAAATACCCTCTCTCTAAATGTCATATCTGGTTTTGGCCTCCCTTGTATCAAATGATGTCTACATAGATGAGGAACGAATCGCAGTCCTGTGATGAGACAAAACTCCTCAGGTCCAAACCGCAACTCCCTACCACCAACACGAAAGAATAATGCATTGTGAAACCCGACGGGAATGTATTGAGTCTGTAGTATCAGGTGGACTAGATTCGCGTCATTAGATGTACATCGCACATCTAGCCATGGTCCAAAACATGTAGCCCGAAATAACTCTGACCTAGCAGAGCCTGGTCTCAACTTATCCCTGATTTCTTTTGCTACTGATATGTGACATCTAATCTTCACTTTGGCCCCAAAATACGATTCCTGAAAAAACCATTATACACCGTTCATCGTCATATTAACAGACTGTAAATTGTAATGAATTTTTTACTTTCTATTTCATATGTGCATCATTAAAAACTGCGCCAATCACGTTTAGCTCTCTTTGAATGTATATACGCTTTATTGGATACGCATAAATAGATGAGTTAATCACCAAAATGATCTTTTCATACACACCCATTTACCAAAACGCCCGAAATCTTTTTGTTTCTAACAAAACACATGATCTGGCAAGGGTCGGTCGTAAAAATGCCTTTCAATGCAATTTTGACCTAAAACAATCAGAAAGTGAGCTTATATTTCGCTTGAAACCATGGATAGTCGTATAATAATACATGAATTTTCAACATGTTAGTTATAAATCTACAATAGAAGCTTAGAGTGTGACTATATTCATAAATAGTAGCAAAACAAACATTAAAATGACTAGATTACTAAACTTGTGCTCACAAATGTTGGATAGCTATAATAGGTGGCCGAATATGGCTAGATTCGGGACTTGAATCTATATAAAGATTGTTTCAGTATAATAGAAGATCAAACTTGAGAACTAAGGGTTGCGCTAAACGTATCCCACCCGACCCTATTTTCTAGTAAATGTCCCCATCCCTCTATCACATCAATCGTTCCATCTTTCTGAAAGCACTTATACGCCTATATACCACTTGTGTGCGCCCATATATAAGAATAACTCCCAGTGTTGTAAAAGTCGGTTTAGGAGACGTCTAGGCGCTAGGCGGGACTGAATATAGGAATAAGGACCTAGTTGGTGAACTAGGCGTTTTGGCCATTAGGTAGGCCTAGGCGGTGGTTTTTTTTTAAAAAAAAATATGTTTTTAATTATTTTTTTAAAATTTCTAAGTATTTTTTAGTATTATGTGTATATATCTTAACATATTTAAAAAAAAAAACCTAAATTTGTGTAGATATATATAAAATACGTATAAAAATACCAAAATGCCTAATTCCGCCTAGCGCCTTCTGCAACATTAATAAAACCCATATAAAAGTGTCATACATCCGTATACTGACATAAGGGGTACATTTAACCAAAGCCATTAAGAGATTATGTGGAAAGTTTTCTCCACAAACCTTCTTCTTTGGTGTATCTGAGGCATGTTCTGTCTTGACCATCTTTTAACCAATCTGCAATCAAACAAAACAATTACTAACAAAAGATAAACACATGGGCCCATACCTAACTAAAAGTACATGATGAGGGTGGTAATACACCAAAAAGAAAGCAACTGGCAACATTATGCTAGTCTAACTTATTTACTACACGGCATGTTTGGAACTGCGTCTTTGATTATAGCAACAATAACGTCACGAATATGAGCATATCGACAACTGCTAGCTAACTTATATGATTCGAATACACGTTAATTCTCGATCCCTGCTGTTATCTGCTACCTTTCAACAATTTTTATCTATCAATTGGCTAGAAATAGAATCCCCTACTTGAACGAAACTAGGTCTCGTCTCGTAGTTCTCGAACGAACAACCGAAAAGATTCTCAGGAGTCGGTATTCTTCCTCCAAAGATTATAGTACCAACCAAGTACTTCCTGGCGAACTCTAATATGATCAAGTTCTAATATAATCATAACTATAAGTAAGCATTTCTTATAAAATATAAGCAACGCCAAACCCTTCTAAAGCCCAAACCTCCATTTCTCCTACCCGTTATCATGAATCATATTGAATATTTGACATGGTAATTATTTAGGGATGAGCCTGATACCAAATTGTACCAAACCAATCCCGATACCGAAAATATAAGGTAAGGTATTGGTATTTTAACGAGCCGAATTGAGAATACCGATACCAATTTTCGCAAAAATTAGGTACAGAAAATGAACCAGTACCGAAATTCGGTACCGGTATCCGTATTTAATACTGAAAAAAACAAACAAGCAAGCCTTTTAATAAAAACATAATATATGTACAGCAATAAACATAAATAGAAAATGTTAATATCAAACTTAATAATAAGCAATTAAGATATAGACAAAGTGATAACCTGATTAGCAAATAATAATAAAAGAGTTGTTTTGATAATGAAGAAGAATGGATGAGTGTTGAGAGTTGTTTGATCGGACAAACAGACGACAGGGGAACAGAGTTTGTTAAGCGGACATCGGGAAAAGAAGCGTTGTCGATTCATCTCCATTGGGTCCATGCCTGCACTACTTGGTGCTAGAGGACGCTGCATATTTAGATTTTTTTCCTAAACCGGTCAAAGAAAGTCAAGACCGGTTCTGGTGGAAGTTGGAACCGGTTCGGGTTTCGGATTGTTTGCTATTTTAGACTTTTAGCGCATGTTTTTTTAGTATAAGTTTATTTTATTAATTTTAGTATTAGTATTTATTTTAATTTTGTATTTATTTATTCCTTTGAATTTAAATTAAACAAAAGGGGGAGGACTAGCTAAGAAGGATCATCCCCGCACCATTAGCTAATTCACTTGTGGAGGACTACCCTCCTTGATGATGTGGCAGCTTATGTGAAGGTTAATCCTTTAGGCTAGTCTAAACACCCGTTAGCCTAAAAATTGGTGAATATGGGGTGTGTGAGTAGGAGAAAGAAGAGAGGAGAGAGAATAAATGTTTTTATGTTAATTGTTATGTGAGTAGGGCAAAAAAAAGAAAGCGTTTCATTGATTGGATAGATGTCATGTGAAACAACAAAAAAACACTTAAAAATACCTTTATTGGTGTCGTGATGCTGCACATCTACTTGGTGGTTTGACGAGTAGGAGGTTGCCGGTGCTTGTTGAAGGTCATTTTTGTTTTAATATGAAAAACAGTAATGAAAATGTGGTGATATTGGTTAAAACAAGGTAATGGTTTCTAATAAATCATACAACGTATCAATCCTCAAATTATTCAACAATTTAGTTTAGATCATTATTAGAATATGCCAACTTAAAGTGGTTCCAAATGAGTGATCACCACCCGTCCCAATCGTCATTGCGACCACCTATCTTGCAACTCAGCCCCACTGCCATGGTCCCTACCATTGTGCAAACGCCGCCCCCTTACCTCGCTAGCTGCAACAATAGCAAATATAGCGGGTGATTATAATCATGTTTTGTGCATTATTATTGTTACGAGTTCAAGCTTTTTCATATCAAAGCTTCAATCTTGTGATGGCAAATGGAGCGATTATTATCTATGGTGCAAGAATCGCCATTTAAATCGATTCCTAATCCAATAATCCTGGCACAAGTTGCTAAACAAGTCTTGAGACATCTTGATATGATTGTGAATGTACCAGTTGATCATTGCATGGGTAAGATTCTTGAGAACTATGACGTCGAAACCCCCTACAAGCAACGATTATGAAACGTCTAAATGGGCATCTTTAACTTGTGTAGACTGAGGTTAATATCATACAAAACTCAGAAGTAACTGCTATAATCTTATTGTTGGTCAACATTAGTCTATTGACTTTGTAGTGATGCCTGAAAACAGTGCTTAATAGTTGACAATTAAAGTAACTGCTATAAGTGTTTTCCAAAACTACAAACAATCCACAAAAGGATAAATTCATAGCAGGAGAAAGGGTGTTTTAAGTACCAACAGTTTTAGTAGAGTTGTGCATTCTACACCTTCTCAAGTTTTCGACTATATATACACATAACAGTTAACCTCGTCGTTGAAAAATGGGGTCTCGCCCCCTTCGAGAATATATAAGGTGTTTCAGGGCAGTGTTGTTATAACCACACATCCTAGCATGATCATGGTTAGCCTATAAAAATGGTTGTCTTGACCCTGAGTTAATAGTACCTTTAGAGTCCAAGATGCTGTCATTTAGATTATTTTCAACAAGATTAAGTACCCTGACACATCTTTCCGCCTTTTCAAACCGTTCTTGTGCAGCCATGAGCTCCACGCAGCTCTCTCTCAAATCCGCTAAGGCAGCTTTTTTAACCAAACCCGTGTTTGCTTTCATTTCCATAAGCAAACTGCGCTTCCTGCTGGCTTCTTTCCTTTTAAGGATGGCGTCCAAGTGAACTCGAAGCCATGACACATTAATGTTGGCCGCTTCTGCAACTAGCACTTGCTGTTCTAACCCTTCCATTTTGTCAATATCGTCATTGGTTTGAATTTGACTGACAACTTCGCAAATGATCTCAAGGAAAGATGATCTCATAGAAGCTGGTTTGTATATGCAATCTGCTGCAATGTCGCCGTGTTTCTTGAAAATGGATTCAAGAATCGGAGCAACACTTTGCTTCACTTCGTAGCCTTGGACACAAGTTATGTCGGATTGAGATGAAACATTTCCTGCCTGTACAATAAAAGAATTACATGCGGTAAAATGATCAGATCGGCTAAAGGGTCAATGTGGTTGGGCCAAAAACTGATTATAAAAACTGCTTAAATGGCTTGTACATTGATACTTAACCCACCCGTACACATCAACGTGACGGAGTGAACAGTAATTTCACTCACAAAATCCATCAACACCCCTTTTGCTATATAGTTAATTCATAACAACCAATATATCAATTGCAATTTTATTATTTATATATGATTTACTAGTTAAAATAGCCACTTGCAGATTTAAAGAGATATTACCACAACACGATCCTCTACATGGTCAAAAGGACCAAACAAGGTTGACGTCGTCCGCATCTCCGCCTTTACAGAATGTGGTTGCCTAGCCTCCCATAGCTCCTGTGTAAGAAATATGTTTCATAATATTCTCAAGTAATTAAAAGAAAAAAAAAAAGAGCTCAGGATATTTACATCAACACGCTCCTTTAAACTCGTGAGACGTGTCATAACCGGCGGCTTCTGTAAGTTATCCTCTAGCATTGCTTTCTCCATCTTTGTCGTTGACCCTGTACTTTGGGAACCAGTGGTGTGGTCTGAGCTCGGCATGGTGGTGGAGTCAGCAATTTCCTCTACGGTTATGGTGGTTTTGTCAGCACTGTCCTCTTTGGGCATTGTTGTGGTGCCAGCAATGTCCTCTACGGGCATGGTTGTGTTGTCAGCACCGTCCTCTTTGGACATGGTGGTGGTGTCAGCACTGTCCTCTTCGGGCACGGTGGTGGTGTCAGCAATGTCCTCTACGGGCATCATGGTGGCGTCAGCAATGTCCTCTACGGGCATGGTGGTGGCGTCAGCAATGTCCTCTACGGAAATGGTGGTGGCGTCAGAAATGTCCTCTACGGGCATGGTGGTGGCGTCAGCGCTGTCCTCTACGGGCACAGTGGTGGTGTCAGCACTGTCTTCTTTGGGCATATAGGTAGTGTCAGAACTGTCTTCTTCGGGCATACCGGTGGTGTCCGCACTGTCTTCTTCAGGCATACTGGAGGTGTCATCACTGTCCTCTGCCAGTTGGTCACAGGCCATAATCGCCGGCTGAGATCGCGATGATAATCGTGCCTTCTTCAACAGCGGTGAAGAATCACTAGCACAGCTGTCAAAAAACTGACAGCTGTCTCGCCACCAATCAGTGGCACACTCTGCAGGAGTTGGTGTCAACACTGGTAATGGCTCTAATCCAGGCTGAAAATTAATACCACACAAAATTAACTAATACTCATAAAATATCGAAAAGACAAGAAAAACTATGCACATACTACACTACACACCACTGTGGCGTCCGTGACAAATGGTAGCCCACCCTTCCGCGTTATTAAGTTGTTCTTGCCCCAGCTAATGGCCCTCGGAATCCCACCATGCTTGATAGCAAACCTCTTAGCGTATGGGAAAACCTCGAAGATCCATATCTAGAAAATCACAATAATAATAATTTTCAGGAAAGTAAACTGTAACTGTAAAAAAAAACAGAGAAGTTGGACAAAACAACATAACCTTGAAAACCCAAATAAACCCTTTTAGCGTAAAACCAACTGGTATATAACGGCATCCGGCAGAACGCTTTGCCAGCGCATTATGTAGCTGCTTGTGCACAACCTTCCAGACAAATGAACCCCATGGGAATTTGTTCCATGAGTCCAGGTCCTCGACTAGTTCTAGAAGATTCTTGTCAACCAATACACGGGGATCACAGCCCATGAATCCGACCTCAACCAACATCAGCAGACAAATCCGTACCGCATCAAGGTCCGATAACCGATCAAGAAAGTGATCAAAGACGTGTTTGAGATCCGCAATCTTTGGTTTAGATTGTAAATGACCAAATACCCTCTCCCTAAATGTCGTATCTGCCCTTCTACGTTCCAAATGATAAGGACCGAATCGCATTCCTGTAATAAGGCAAAACTCTTGAGGTCCAAACCGCAACTCCCGACCTCCAACACGAAAAAATAATACATCTTGATGCACGACCGGTTTCGGGGTATATTCAGTTTGTAGTATCAGATGTACTAAAGACGAGTCGTTAGATGTACATTGTACATCTAGCCATGGTCCGAAACACGTGCCCTTAAATAACTTCGACCTAGCCGAGCCCGGTCTCAACCTATCCAGGATTTCCGTCGCTATTGCTATGTGGCATCTAATCTTCATAATAGCCCAATGTAACTCCTGAAGAAACAACATTATACATTGTATATCATCAAAAAGAGACTAACAAATTTTCGGTCATTTATGTCACTTAATGGTTTACTTGGTTGGCTCGGAATAACTCGATCTTCAACAAATCTAAATCTTCAATTTTATCGGTGGTGGAGGGTATAAAGGCGCAGGCTTACTCTTGGATTCATTACAGAACCGAAAACAAAAATTTACGCTGGATCAAATGGTGCACTAACCCTCGTTCATGTTTCTTCTAATTTTTTGTTCATAGTTTGGTTCATTTACTGGCGATCCTGTAACTATTTGCCAGCACCATGCTGGCTGGTTTTTATATACAAAACTTGCATAGCATAATGGTTTAGAAATCATAACAGATGGCCTAATCACAAATACGACCTTCTCATACACGCCTATTTAACAAAATGCCGATACTCTTTTTGTTATTTATAAAATACATAGATCTAGCAAGGGTCGTAAGACGTAAGGATGCATTTCTATGCAGTTTGACTAAAAACAATCAGAAAGTGAGCTTATAATTCGTATGTAACAAAGCGTAGTCATACAATAACACATGAATTTCCAATATGTTAGCTATTATAGAAGCATAGAATGAAACTATAATCATATATAGTAGCAAAACAAACATGAAAATGACTGTATTGTTATACATGTGTTCACAAATATTAAGGTTTAACAGGTTCCCAAATATGGCTAGATTCGGAATTTTAATCTAAATAAGGGTTGTTACGGTAAAAAAAAAAGTAAAATTTGAGAATTAAGAGCATCCTCAGTGCAAGAAATTTCAAACGCCTACAAACGCACCATCCATCTGGAAATCTAGATGAACACAAACAAACGCCCTACCTCCTATGCTAAGCAAACATGGAGGTGGTGTTTGTTTAAATTTTAAACATACCCCACACTATTTTTTACTCAGTGTACCCCCGTCCTCCTATCACATCAGTCATTCCATCTTTTCAAAACGCTTATACGCCTGTGTACACCTTGTATACGCCTGTATAAAAACCATATAAAAATGCCAAACGCACGTGTACTTTTTTTATACACTCGTGCACATAGGGGGTACAACAAACACATAGGTCCACTAAGAAATTATGTAAAAAGTTAACTACACAAACCTTTATGTTACGCTTATACGGGCCACGTTTCTTTCTCTTGGCCATATTTGAACCAATCTGCAATCAAACAAGACGACAATTACTAGCGAAAAGATAGACATAGGAACCCATTTCTAACTAAAAGCACAATACTAGAGTTCCAAATCTACCCAAAAGAAAGCAATTGGCAAACAACAACAGTACACAGTAAATCCCACTAGAAGCAAAACTATTTATAGGGTCTGAACCTTCCCCCTGTCCAACAAACGACAATAATGAATTTGAATATGGGAGAGTTAATCGACTTGGCAAACCTAGCAACCATGTTGGAATCATATAATTTCAAAGATGATGAAGAGACAATTGTGTTCGGGTCTATAAGGATTCGGATACATTCTCTATCAGACATATTAAGTTAGAAAAGCTAAATCTAGTGGCCAACCCAATTCAACATTCGTGGTGGTATGGCAAGCAGCTGTCACGACTCACGTGAGATTTCCATCCATAAGAACTGATGGAGTTGTTGACCTATATAGTTTCAAAAGAGAAAAAGAAGCTTAGATGTTCGGTCGTTTACTTCACTTAATGGTTTACTTGGTTGGCTCAGAATAACTCGATCTTCAACAAATCTAAATCTTCAATTTTATCGGTGGTGGAGGGTATAAAGGCGCAGGCTTACTCTTTGATTCGTTACAGAACCAAATACAAAAATTTACGCTGGATCAAATGGTGCCCTAACCCTCGTTCATGTTTCTTCTAAATTTTTGTTCGTAGTTTGGTTCATTTACTGGTGATCCTGTAACTATTTTGCCAGCACCATGCTGGCTGGTTTTTATACACTCGCGCACATAGGGGGTAAAACAAACACAAAATAACACATAGGTCCACTAAGAAATTATGTACAAACTTAACTACACAAACCTTTGATTTACGCTTATACGGGCCACGTTTCTTTCTCTTGGCCATATTTTAACCAATCTGCAATCAAACAAGACGACAATTACTAGCGAAAACATTTCTAACTAAAAGCACAATATTAGAGTTCCAAATTACCCAAAAGAAAGCAATTGACAAACAACAACATTAGTACCCAGTAAATCCCACTAATAGCAAAACTATTTATACGGTCTGAACTTTGAACCTTCCCCCTGTCCAACAAACCAACAAACGACAATTGAAAAAAAAAATTAAATAAATTAAATAACAATAATAATAAATAAAAGAACAAAAATAACCTAAACAAAGATTACACACATGAGGTGTACATCCACAAACATACATACATTTTTCCCCGATTTCTAGTCATTTTGTTATTTATTATTATTATTATTATTATTTTTTTTTTTTTTTTTTTTTTGAAACGGTGACTTTCTTTGTGTTTGGTCACCGCACTCCCGCAATTGGAGAGTCCCGTTGCCTTACTTTAGCCAGACTATGTGCCGGGCCCACGCTGACATCAAAGTTTGGCTTGGGCGATCCGGAAACCATACCGCCAGCTGCCACTTGAGAGTCATTGTGCAACCACAAGAGCAAAACTCTCTGGCGTAACACACGGCGGGACAAAAACCCGAGTGGGCTCGGGATTCGAACAGACAACCTCATAAGGCCTAGCTCACATCCTTCATTGCCATAATCCCCAAAAAAAAAGTGACACAAATGGGAATCGAACTTGGGTCTCCACTGGAGAACGCGACAACCAATCTTTGAATAGCAAAACCGATGCTACTAAAAACAAAGGTTTGGGTCTTATTAGAAGAGTGGAAGAATTAAAGAAGATAATGAATTAATTAAGAGATGTTAAACTGATGATGATGATGTAATTAAGAGATGTTAAAGTGATGCATGCAGTAACAAAGAGTAGGCATTGAGATTAGTAGGGTTCGTACCAGATGCAGTAGTCTACTGAGTGTTTTAAGGTCAATTGCTACTAACTACTAAGGATGATGTGATAAACCATTTGGGTTGAGCTGATTGATGATCATGGAGTCAAGGATTTGGGTGGGAGGCCGGCGGTTGTGTAATAAGAGGGTGTTTGGGCCGGTCCCTTGCGGTGGTGTGGCACACTCTTTGTTTTTCTTACGGGATGTGGAGAGTTGGACCGGCAGCAAAATGCTGTTGGTGGGCCGGGTTTTAAAAGTGCGTAGGTGATAGTTTGAAAATGACTTTTTGGGTTTGAATAAGGTGAAAAGGATGTGGAAAAAGTAGAAAAATTATAAGTTAGGAATGTGTGACTTTTTAAAAAAGAGGATAAGTAATAAGGGGCATGCTCTAATAATCATATCAACAGCAGGTTTAGGCTATGTTTGCCCAAGATGAAAAGGAAAGATTAGTTTAATTTCGTGCCTCAAAATTAAAAAAAGGGAAACGAAAGAAAATGGACCGAAGAGGAGGAACTCGCGTTGATAATCAAGTGCAATCAATTGCACGGTGATGGCGCATCGACGAGTCGTGGTGTTCGAAGTCGAGGACCACAATGGGCTAAAGTGCTAGTCGAGTTTGGTAAGCTTGTCTGGGGAACCCAATGTACTTGTGATTCAATCTCCCACAAATACGGGAATCTCAAAACGAAGTGTAAAAACTTCGAACAAGCATATAAAAAAGTCTCAAGGGATCTCCCCAACGAAGAAGAAGACGTGCTCCTAGCATTTACTCACGTTTAGTATCTTTCCGAGATTGGGCATGATTTTCATCATATTTCGGCATAGCAAACGTTACGCCCAACATTACCTTAGGTTTTATATTTTTAGGACTATATTTTTATTTTTATCTAATGTAACGTTTTTTTAGTGTAATGTTTTTTAGTGTAATGTTTTTTTTAATTTAATGTAATGTTTTTAATTTTATGTAAAATATTAATGTTTTTTTATTTTATTTACTAACTAGCAAATTCCCTGTGCGTTGCGGCGGGATTTTGGTTGGTCTCAGTTCGGTTAACTACGACACCAATATAGTATCAACAATCGTTTTAGCAACCTAAAGATAAAACCTAAAAAATAAAGTCATGTGTACTCAAAAGAATATCGCAAACAAATATCTGACATATGCTTTATATTGATCGATAACTATAGCATTGAATCTATTGCTCGGTCGGAATCAATGTGGTATTGATATAACTGGACGGTATCAGTTTGGTTTGTCACTATACCAAAACTCAATATAACTTACAATATCACCGAGAACAAAGTTTTTAATAATAATAGCAATAATAATAAAATCAAAAGTTGATATTGTATTCAAAAGTAACTTGAATATAGGATGATATGAAAAAACTAACACAAAAACATAATATAAGAATATTGGATAGTAAAAAAATAAAAGGAAATTTAGTAATTAGAAATGAAGAGGAGAAAGGACAAATTGTCATGTGAAACAAATTCCTATTCACCCAAATTGTATATGTAGATTGAAGACCACGTTTTTTTCCTTTACCAATGATATTTTCGTAGTTAACTCTAAAATGGAGGTTCCTTTGTACACTGTAGCTAAGAACCTATTATAAATGTAAGATAGAGTATTTCCTTTACCAATGACATTTTCGTAGTTAACTCTAAAATGGAGGTTCCTTTGTACACTGTAGCTAAGAACCGATTATAAATGTAAGATAGAGTAATGTTTAAAAAAGAAACCATCGCTCACCATGAGCCACAGCAGAATCAAGTGAGCAGGATTGAGGTTTTACCCAATGTCACGTCTGAGCCCAGTTGGCATTTGGCAATATATGATAGGATAATATTTTGGGCTCACCTTGAGCCACAACACATAGTCTAAAAGCAAGTGGAGCAATTTTTATCTATGGTGCAAGAATAGTCATTCAAATCGATTAATAATCCAATAATCAATGGCTCAAAGCATGAATTGCTAAAGAAGTTTTGAGTCATAGATTGTGAACATATCAGTTGCATACTTCCATGTTGCATCTGTAAGATCTTGAGAACTATGGCGCCAAACCCCCGACAAACAACGATAACACACGATAAATAGACATTTGAGACGTTTAACTTGTGTAGATTGAGGTTAATGCCCCGTTCGAGAAAATACGAGGCATTTCAAGGCAATCTTTATAATTACACATCCTAGCATGATCTAGTTAGCCTATAAAACTGGTTGTCTTGACCCTGAGTCTATATTACCTTTAGATTCCAAGATGTTGTCATTTAGATTCTTTTCGACAAGATTAAGTACTCTGACACATCTTTCTGCCTTCTCAAACCGTTCTTGTGCAGCCATGAGCTCCATGCAGCTCTCTCTCAGATCCATTAAGGCGGCGTTTTTGACCAAACCCGTGTTTTCTTTCATTTCCATAAGCAAACTGCACCTCCTGCTGGCCTCTTTCCGTTTGCGGATGGCATCCAAATGAACTTGAAGCCATGACACATTAATGTTGGCTGCTTCTGCAACTAGCACTTGCTGTTCTAACCCTTCCATTTTGTCAATATCGTCATTGGTTTGAATTCGACTGACAACTTCACAAATGATCTCAAGGAAAGATGATCTCATAGAAGCTGGTTCGTATATGCAATCTGCTGCAATGTCACCGTGTTTGTTGAAAATAGATTCAAGAATCGGAGCAACACTTTGCTTCACTTCGTAGCCTTGGACACAAATTATGTCGGATTGAGATGAAAGCTTTCCCGCCTGTACAACAAAAAAAATAGATGTGGTATAATGATAGGATCAGCTAAAGGGTCATCAAACAGACTGTATTGGGGCAAACCGGTTTGGTTTTCCTGTTTTGTTTCAAATTCATATTAGAGTAGGAAAATGAGTAGGGCAGGTTGATTTAGGTAATGGGGCAAACCGGTTTGGTTGAAATTTTAGTTTTCGTATTTTGTTTCAAATTTAAATGCAATTTTATAACTTTTATTACATACTACATAAAATAGTCACTTCTAGACTTTAAGAGATTTCGATGACTTACGACAACACATTCCTCTACGTGGTCAGAAGAACCAAGCAGGTCTGAGGTTGTTGGCATCTCTGTCTTTACACAATGTGGTTGCCTAGCCTTCCATAGCTCCTGTGTATGCATAAGTTTCATAAGATTTCAAGCGATTGGAAAGAGTGAGTTCAGGATATTTACATCAACACACTCCTTTAAATTCGTTAGACATGTCATAACCAATGGCTTCTGTAACTTATTCTCTACCATGGTTTTCTCCAGATTTGCCCTCAACCCTGCAGTATGTTGACTAGTGGCATTGTCAGAGCTCGGCATGGTGGTAGTCCCGGCAATATCGTCTAGGGACATGGTGGTGGTGTCAGCAATGTCATCTACGGGCATGGTGGTAGTGTCAGCACTGTCCTCTGCCAGTTGGTCACAGGCCATAATCGATGGCGGAGATGGCGATGATAACCGTGCCTTCTTCAACAGCGGTGAAGAATCATTAGCACAGCTGTCAAAAAACTGACAGCTAGCTTGCCACCAATCAGCGGCACACTCTGCAGGAGTTGGTGTCAACACTGGTAATGGCTCTAATCCAGGCTGAAAATTAATAGCACACAAAATTAACTAATACTGAAAAAATATTGAAAACACAAAAAACTAATGCACATACTACAACACACACCACTGTGGCATCCATGACAAATGGTAGTGCAAGCTTCCAACTTATACATTTGTTCTTGCCCCAACTAATGGCCCTCGGAATCCCACCATGCTTGATGGCAAAGTTCCTAGCGTATGGGAAAGCCTCGAAGATCCATATCTAGAAAACCACAATAAAATAATTTTCAAGTAAGTAAACTATAACCAAAAAGAAATGAAAAAAGTTGAACAAAACAACAAAACCTTAAAGGCCCAAATAAATCCACTAAGTGAATAATCAAGTGGTATATAACGGCGTTGAGTAGAACGCTTTGCCAGCACATTATGTAGCTTCTTGTACACATCCCTCCAGACGTATGAACCCAATGGAAATGTGTTCCATGAGTCCAGGTCCTCGACTAATTCTAGAAGAATCAAGTCAACCGAATTACGGGGATCGGAGGCCATGAATCCGACCTCAACCAACATCAGAAGACAGATCCGTACTGCATCAAGGTCCGATAACTGATCAAGAAAGAGATTAAAGACGTTTTTGAGATCCGAAACCTTTGGTCTAGCTTGTACATTACCAAATACCCTCTCCCTAAATGTCATATCTGCCCTTCCATGTTCCAAATGATCAGGACCGAATCGCAGTCCTGTAACGAGGCAAAACTCTTGAGGTCCAAACCGCAACTCCTGACCTCCAACATGAAAAAATAAAGCATCTTGATGCACGACTGGGGTCGGGGTATATTCAGTCTGTAGTATCAGATGGACTAAATACGGGTCACTAGATGTAGATTGCAGATCTAGCCATGGTCCTAAACACGTGCCCCGAAACAACTCCGACCTAGCAGAGCCTGGTCTCAACCTATCCCGGATTTCTGTCGCTACTGCTATGTGGTATCTAATCTTCAAATTAGCGCAATATAACTCCTGAATAAACAAAAAAATACAATGTATATCATCAAAAAAGAGACCAATAAATTTTTTAATTTGTATCTTATATGACCATCAACAAAGGACCTAAGAACCATCTTGGAACCATATACTTTCAAAGCTGGTTGGGTCTGTAAGGATTTGGATACGTTCTCTGTTAGATCTATTTGGAATAAGTTGGAAGAGCTTAATCTTGTTGCCAACCTGATTGAGCAACTGCTATGCCTTAAGTGTGCTCCTATCCAGGCGGTTGACTCTCTTGGAAAATTTTGCTTAGCAGGCTTGCCATTCTCCCCAGTCTTGCCATCAGAGGAGCAAAGTTTAAAAGAACGGAAACGAGCCTCGAGGCGAACCGAGGCGTAAGCTCGAGGCGCAGTCAACAAATAAATATCAAAATTATGTGTTTATAAAAAATAAAATACTTGACCTCTAAAGTCTAAAACATCAAAAACACACATCAAAAATAAAATAATTGACCCAAAAAGTCTAAAACACCAAAAAAAAAAAAAAACACATCAAAAACACCCTAAATCACCTGAGGCGCACCCGAGGCGCACATTTTCTTAGCGCCTCAGCCCTTAGAGTCGTATGTACAATCTAAACCCCATGAGGCGCGCCTCAGACTCGTTTTCTTAGAGTTTTGCCTTGGCGTACGCCTCACCCGTTTTTTAAACCATGAGTACAGAATCGGTGGACCACTTGTTTCTCAAATGCCCATAGACAATAGGGGTCAGGAGCCAGATTTCGTGGTGGCATGGCAAGGAGCTGTAACGTGAAAACTTTATCCATAAGTTACTGATGAAGTTTTCGACCTCTACAATTGCAAAAGGGGAAAAGAAACTTAGATGCTCGGTCGTTTATTGTCTCTTTATGGTTCACTTGGATCACTCGATCTTCAACAAATCCAAATCTTCAATTTCAATTTTCAGCGGTGGAGGGTATAAAGGTGTAAGCTTACTCTTGGATTCGTAAGATAAATGTCATTAAGATTTTTAGGTGATTAAAAAATAAGAGTTAAGGATACTTACATCAACATGTGTGTCTAGACTTGTAAGACATGTCCTAACCAACGGTTTCGGTAACTTATTCTCTAGCATTGTCATCTCTATATTTTCCATACACCAGGTACTTTGGTGATTAGTGATGTTGTCAGAGCTCGGCGTGGTGGTGGTCCCGGTAATGTCCTCAACGGACATTATGGTGGTGTCAGCAATGTCGTCTACGGACAAGGTGTTGGTGTCAGCAATGTCGTCTACGAGCACAGTGGTGGTATCAGCAATGTGTTCTGCCAGCTGGTCATGGACCATAAACCACGGCTGAGGTGGCGATAATAAGCATGCCTTCTTCAACAGCGGTGAAGAATCATCAGCATAGCCATCATTCCCATCAAAAAATGAACAGCTAGAGCGCCACCAATCAGTGGTACACTCTGCAGGAGTTGGTGTCAACACTACTAGTGGCTCAAATCCAGGCTGAAAATTGATAGCACGTTAAATTAAGTAATACTAATAATATAATTGAAAAGATGAAAAAAACTAGTGTACATACTACAAACAACACACCACTGTGGCATCCATGACAAAGGGAAGTGCAAGCTTCCACGTTATACATTTGTTCTTGCCCCAGCTAATGGCCCTAGGAATCCCACCATGCTTGATAGCAAAATTCCTAGTGTATGGGAAAACCTCGAAGATCCATATCTAGAAAATCACAATAATTTTTTTTTCAGAAAAGTAAATTATAACTACAAAAATTTCTTAAATAAAATAGCATAACCTTAAAGGCCCAAACAAACCCCTCTAGCGAATAATTAAGTGGCAATAAAGCGCGTTGCGCAGAACGTTTTGCCAGAGCATTATGTAGCTGCACGTACAAAACTTTCCAAACATATGAACCCCATGGAAATGTGTTCCATGAGTCCAAATCATCCACTAGTTCTAGAAGAGCCGAGTCAACCACTGAACTGGACTGGCAGCCCATGAATCCGACCTCGACCAACATCAGCAGACAAAGTCGTACTGCATCAATGTCCCCTAACTGATCAAGAGAGCTATAAAAGACGTTTTTGAGATCTGCAACCTTTAAACTAGCTTGTACGTTGCCAAATACCCTCCTCCTAAATGTCATATCTGGCCTCCCTTGCATCCAAGGTTGTGTCTCATATTGAGGACCGAATCGCATTCCTGTGATAAGGCAAAACTCTTGAGGTCCAAACCGCAACTCCTGACCTCCAACACAAAAAAATAATGCATCTTGATGCATGACCGGGGTACATTCAGTTTGTAGTAACAGATGGACTAACTTCGAGTCGATAGAGGTAGATCGTACATCTAGCCATGGTCCAAAACACGTTCCCCGAAATAACTCCGATCTAGCAGAGCCTGGTCTCAACCTAACCCGGATTTCTGTCGCTACTTCTATGCGACATCTAATCTTCACTTTGGCCTTAAAATATAACTCCTGAAGAAACAACATTATACATTGTATATCATCAAAAAAGAGACTAACAAATTTTTCACTTTGTATCTTATATGGCCATCCCAATCATGAATTGGATGTAGGAGAGTTAACAGACTTCAAGGAACTAACAACCATGTTGGAATCATATAATTTCAAAGCTGATGAATAGACGATTGTGTTTGGGTCTATAAGGATTTGGATACATTCTCTGTTAGATCTATTCTGAATAAGTTAGAAAAGGCTGTGTCCGTTTCAGCATTGGAGGTGCTCTAAGAAAAGGTTGTGCTAAACGTACCCCACCCCCACCCTATTTTAGACTCAATGTACATCAGTCATTCCACTTATACGCATGTATACCACTTGTATAAGCCCATATAAATATGCCAATACGCACCATAGTTGTTAATAGCGCTTAGCGCTCATAGCAAGCGCTATAGCGAATAGCTCGATAGTCACTATCTGATTTTGGCACCTCCATAGCGGTTAAATAGCGGAATTTTAGGGGTTTTTTAATATCAATAGCGATATAATATATGTATAAAGTAGCGGGACTATAGGTTTTTTTGTTAAATACACATATAAAACAACATATTTGGACATAACATACATATAAAAGATTTCTAAAATTTTCTTCTAGGGTATCGCTAAACATAAAAATATAAAATAGCGCCAACTATTTCAACACTATTGCTAAGTAGCATATAGGTATCTAGTCGTTATCTCCCGTTATTCGCTATAAAGTATTAACAACTATGACACAAACATACTTTTTTTATACACTCGTGTACATAGGGGGTATCGCAAACACAAACCTTCTTAGTTGGTGGATACGCATACGAGGCATGTTTCTTTCTCTTGGCCATATTTTAGACTCCATGTACACCCATCCTCCAATCACATCAGTCATTCCACTTATACGCATGTATACCACTTGTATAAGCCCATATAAATATGCCAATACGCACCATAGTTGTTAATAGCGCTAAGCGCTCATAGCAAGCGCTATAGCAAATAGCGTAACGAATAGCTCGATAGTCACTATCTGATTTTGGCACCTCCATAGCGGGTAAATAGCTGAATTTTAGGGGGTTTTTTTAAGATCAATACCGATATAATATACGTATAAAGTAGCGGGACTATAGGTTTTGTTGTTAAATACACATATAAAACAACGTATTTGGACATAACATACATATAAAAGATTTCTTAAATTTTCTTCTAGTGTATAGCTAAACATAAAATAGCGCCCACTATTTCAACACTATTGCTAAGTAGCGTATAGGTATCTAGTCGTTATCTCCCACTATTCGCTATTAACAACCATAACGCACACATACTTTTTTTATACACTCGTGTACATAGGGGTATCGCAAACACATAGGTCCGTTAAGAAATTATGTAGAAGGTTCACAACACAAACCTTCTTAGTTGGTGGATACGCATACGAGGCACATTTCTTTCTCTTGGCCATATTTTAACCAATCTGCAATCAAACAAGATGACAATTACTACCGCAACGATAGAAATAGGAACCCATTTCTAACTAAAGGCACAAAATTAAAGTTCCGAATCTACCACAAAGAAAGCAACTGGCAACGTTATGCTAAACGCCTCTTTCTAAAGCAGAGCCGGTTTTCACAATCGCCTCAATTATCAGGGCATAAATACGCATTAAAGCGTTATTAAAATTGATGCATATAGTGATTAGTGCATTAAGATTACACATGAATTGACCATCCACAAACATACAAACATTTTGTTTTTACACAAAGGAAGGTTACACTATTTTGATATTTAAAACGAAGAAGACATTTAGCCAATCGCAACGGAGGATTTATTTTCTAGGGAGCAATCGGAGGTTTAACCGAACTTTTAAGGGGACAATCCAGGATTTCAGTAGGTTAGGGTTCGTCATCCAGACAGGGGTAGCGGCGCAGCTTGTTGCCCGCCCGCCTGCCCGCTTCTAATTTTCACAGTCATGGAATGAAATAATACGTATTTAAAGAAAAATAAATAAATTAATGCATATAGTGATTACTGCAATTAGCTACACATGAATTGAACATCTAATTAAACAATTAACAAGGCATAGTGATGCATTAAGAATTGATAAACTTAATGTAATTATGTATCGCAAAAAAGAAGAGACTAATTAGGGTTAGGGTTGGTACTAGATGCACTCTAGAATAGCTGTTGATTGAGTGTTTGAAGATTAATTGCTATGTGAGTATATATATAACTGACGTTTGGTGGCTGAAGATTATGTGAACCGGCCGGAGCTGATCATACAGCGACGCACCCAATAATATTGGTTTCAGTCGTTCAGGGTGTTGTTTGTAATTGTTTGTTATTTTTTTAACCAGTTAATTACGGAAATTTTAAAAATTGCTTGAAAAACCTAAAATTTTAAAAATTGCTTAAACAGTCATTGACTTTTGACGAAAGGGAAATATCATTAAAAAAACACTAAACTGTCTGATTTTTCACATTTAAATCACTCAACAATTTTTTGCATATAAAAAACACTACACTTTCAATTTTTTCTTATAAAAGTCATTCAACATTTCTTTGTACTTAAAAAGCAATATAATTTCTATGTTTTCTCATAAAAGTCACTCAACATTATTATTATTATTATTATTATTATCATAAATTTTTGTCATTTTTTTGTAGTTTTTAAGATATTTTGTAGTTATATATTTGTTTTTGTAACAAATTATATGTTAAAAAAAAATCTCTTGTTGCAATCAAAGTATTAGTTCTGCTAATTTAATAGTCATACAATTCTTAAGTACCAAGAAAAAAGTTATATAACAAATAACCATTGTTTTTTAATCAATATAAGACGCATGAAGTACTTAACTTTCTTAATCAACTTCGTCATTTTGACATTTTTAAAGGATAAAAATATATAGACCGCTTAAGCAACACGTAAGCAAACACAACTAGGAGCTCCGGTTCTGGTTTATTTAAAACAAAAACATCACAATTTTGTTTGGTGACTTTTATGAGAAAAAACAAAAAGTATAGCATTTTTCAGGTAAAAAGAAATGTTGAGTGACTTTAGTAACAAAAAACTAAAAGTGTAGTGTTTTTTATGTGCAAAAAATTGTTGAGTGACTTTAGTGAGAAAAATAGAAAATTTAGTGTTTTTTATGATATTTCCCCTTTGACGAAATATGCCAAAACAGTTCATTTCGTTAACTGGGTTAAGTCAGTGTCGTTAAGTCAAGGGTAAAATCATCCATTTACCTCAAACATTCCCTGTTAAAATATAATAACTAAAAAAAATCAAAGAAATATATAATTAATATTTAAAAACTGAGGTGGGACCCACCACCCACCTCATCTTAATCGATCTATACCACACACCACCACCACATTCACCTTTCACCACCACCACCACCCACCATCTCTCCACCTTGCACTACCACCACCATCCACCCATCAACCTGAAACCTGCTCAACACCACCGATAAGCATCTCCCATTCCCTTCGTCACCAATCTACAAATCAAAACAATATGACAATTGAAGATACCACAATTATATAAATTTGTAATTGTTCTTGCCCAAAAGAAAACAAGATCCCTCTGGTACACAATCTTGTAATATAAATAACTCTACATCTTCATCTGGGCATAGGATTCTGATTATTCTTCCAACCATATAAAGCAGTTTTTGTAGCAACATACACAGTCCAAACAACACAAGCCTAATCAACACTATAGGAAGACAAACCAACACCTTTAGCCACTCATACACCCCTTGAATCTTGGGTGTCTGGTTTCTAAAAGGGTCAACAGTGGTTGACCCAAGAGAGTCAAATCCTTCAGACCCAAGAACCCCATAAGGGTTCTCTTCAGTTCTTGTTGACCCATCATCAAATCTTGACTGGATTGGAATAAAAATTGAATCTTGAGTTGTGGGAGTTAAAGATTTTGGAAAATCTTGATGATCATTGATGGTTAGGATGTGATCGGAGATTGTGTGGGTGGGGTTGGTGAGGGCGGAGGACGGTAGGAGAGGGCGGTTGAGATCGATGGCAGCAACCACTGGTGGAGTCAAAAAGATGGAAGAAGACAGACAGAAGAAATAGACGAAGACTGGTCAGATTTCAGACATCATCAAGTGTTTAAGAGGTTTTTCCTTGTTTTAAATTGTCTTTTTTGAGAACCTGAATCTTTAGCCGAACCCTATGACTTTGTTTCTTGTGCTTTTGTATCATATGGAAGCTTTGTTATAGATTTAGCCGAAGGTTGGAAATACATGAGTCAATTATGGTATGGTGTTGGTCTTCCTTCATAAATATCCGACTTTGGTGGTGGAAGGTGGAGATGGGTGGTGGCGGGGTTAGGAGATGGGACCCACTTAAATCTGTGTTGGTGAGATGAGGAAGAAGACAATAATTTTAACAAAAATGGACAATTCCGCCCTTGACTTAACCCAGTTAACGAAATGGACTGTTTTGGTCTATTTCGTCAAAAGTCAGGGACTGTTCAAGCAATTTTTAAAGTTTTGGGCTGGACTGACATATTGGCCCAAACCACAATGACAGTTTTGGTAATTAACTCTTTTTTTAATAAACGGTTTGGATTAATTTTTATGGTGGAAATAGTCAATAGTTTAATAAAATTGTTTGTTTTATAATTGTTTTGACTAGCTTATTTACAAGTAATTTGCATTTTATGGTGTTACTAGTACGAAACCCGCGCGATGCGGCGTGAGTGATACTTTGCATTGCGGTACTTATTTCAAATTTGTATAATATTTATTGTAGCATCATTGTGGTAGATATACGTTATAAGCGTCGTTACACATATCTAGTAACTAAACAGATTTAACATTTAAATAATAAAATACTTTAAGAAACATTTGATAAAATAAAGTAACATAAGAAATGAAAACTAAGTATTAATAAACATAAAAGTTGAAAACCAGAAGCTCGAGCGTGACCAACTTGAATCATAAGATCAATTTAGTCATACGCCTTCCAAATATATCTTTAACATTTTCAAAGGACACATATATTTTTATTTTCTTGTTGTTGATTTATAAAGTCAACATGATAATTAAAATGAAAAAAAATCATATCATAACTGACTAAATTAAAAGAAAAGTTATTGGAATGAACAAAATAAATTTCGATACTAAAAATAACACACCTTTTAAAGAAACATATAATATTAAACCACATGAAACATGTTGTGCTTTTGAATTGACACCCAAAGTATCTTAAATAGAGTTTTCAGTTTAGTGCGTGAATCTTCAGTATATCATCAAAAAGGATGCTTTTGCATCTTTATGCAAAGCTTTTATCCTAAGTCGTTGATTGATTATTCAATGGTTTAAGATCAGGGTTTCACAACTGGGATGGATTTAATATTAACCATTCCCCATGTGTATATAGTGGAGAGTTCAAATGAAAAAAAAATGTCTTGTAATAAGATACCATCTAACGTGGACAGGTACAACAAAACCAAAGACCCAAATGACCGTGTGTACTCATTCTAGGGTGCTAGAAAAGTAGGCGATTGTGGATGCCCATGTGGTGTCATATGTTCCTTCAAACACTGACGGGCGGAGCAAGACTTTGGTTCAACAGTTAACTGCCAGGAAGCATAGACAGCAGCTACGAAGAGCTCACAGAAAGGTTCCCCAGAAACTTTAGCTAGAAGAAGAAAACACTAAAAACCCCCAACGAGATCATGCACATCCGATAGTATTTTGGGGTAGTGATGTGGCAGCACACGACTGGATGGAATCATGGTATCCAAAGGTGGCGCCCCGTCCCCACCCCCCTAGAACTTATTGAATCAAGATGAAATTGCTTGGAAAATTTTGGTTTGTTTCCTTCATTTCTCCTTCTTCCAATTTGGAGAGATTTGGATGGAAATAATCTTTTAAACATAAAATACATACTTTTCATTTCATTTCCTTCGAACTCAGAGACACGATAGCTGGTTAAATCTTTCATTTCCACTCTCTTTATTTTCTCTTTTAAATTCTCTTTCTTTTCTTTTCCTTGGTTTATTAAACTCGGGAACACAAGGTAAATGTGCAATTTACCATTTTGATAGTACTTGTTTCTTTAAAAGCAACCTCGTCTTTGTAAAAGAGGGTCTCGCCCTGTTTGATAAAATATGAGGCGTTATAAAAGTTGTCTTGCCCATCTTATTATAATTACACATCCAAGCATGATCTAGTTAGCCTATAAAACTGGTTGTCTTGACCCTGAGTCTATATTACCTTTAGATTCCAAGATGTTGTCATTTATATTCTTTTCAACAAGATTAAGCACTCTGACACATCTTTCCGCCTTTTCAAACCGTTCTTGCGCAGCCATGAGCTCCTCAAAACTCTCTCTCAGATCCCTTAAGGCGGCGTTTTTAACCAAACCCGTGTTCTCTTTCATTTCCATAAGCAAACTGCACCTCCTGCTGGCCTCTTTCCGTTTGCGGATGGCATCCAAATGAACTTGAAGCCATGACACATTAATGTTGGCTGCTTCTGCAACTAGAACTTGCTGTTCTAACCCTTTCATTTTGTCAATATCGTCATTGGTTTGAATTTGACTGACAACTTCACAAATGGTCTCAAGGAAAGATGATCTCATAGAAGCTGGTTTGTATATGCAATCTGCTGCAATGTCACCGTGTTTCTTGAAAATGGATTCAAGAATCGGTGCAACACTTTGCTTCACTTCGTAGCCTTGGACACAAGTTGTGTCAGATTGAGATGAAGCCTTTCCCGCCTGTACAATAAAAGAATTAGATGTGTTAAAATGATAGGATTGGCTAAAGGGTCAAACGGATTGGATTCACACAAATGTTACCACAGCGTAGATGAAAGTTTTCCAGTCGTATAATACAGATACAGATTAGAGGTGGTAAAATGAGTGGGGTAGGTTGATTTAGATAACGGGTCAAATGGGTTTGGTTGAAATGTTACTTTTCCTATTTGATTTCAAGTTCATAATAACCAACATATTAAATGCAATTTTTTTAACTTCTATTATTTACTAAATAAAATAGTCACTTGCAGACTTGAAGAGATTTCGATAACTTACAACATAATCCTCCACGTGGTCAAAAGGACAAAGCAGGTCTGAGGTCATAGGCATCTCCGTCTTTACACAATGTGGTTCCCTAGCCTCCCATAGCTCCTGCATATATACATAAGTTACAAAAGAACTTCAAGTGATTAGAAAGAGTGAGTTCAGGATATTTACATCAATACAAGCCTCAAAATTCGTGACACATGTCATAACCAACGGCTTTTGTTGACTAGTGGAATTGTCAGAGCTCGGTACGGTGGTGGTGTCAGCAGTGTTGTCTACGGGCATGGTGGTGGTGTCAGCAATGTCGTCTAGGGGCATGGCAGCGGTGTCAGCAATGTCGTCTAGGGGCATGGCAGCGGTGTCAGCAATGTCGTCTACAGGCATGGTGGCAGTGTCAGCAATGTCCTCTGTCAGCTGGTCACAGAACACAACCGATGGCTGAGATGGCGATGATAATCGTGCCTTCTTCAACAGCGGTGAAGAATCATTAGCACAGCTGTCAAAAAACTGACAGCTGTCTCGCCACCAATCAGTGGCACACTCTGCAGGAGTTGGTGTTAACACTGGTAATGGCTCTAATCCAGGCTGAAAATTAATAGTACACAAAATTAACTAATACTCATAAAATATTGAAAACACAAGAAAAACTAATGCACATACTACACTACACACCACTGTGGCATCCGTGACAAATGGTAGTGCAAGCTTCCACGTTATCAATTTGTTCTTGCCCCAGCTAATGGCCCTCGGAATCCCACCATGCTTGATGGCAAACTTCTTAGCGTATGGGAAAGCCTCGAAGATCCATATCTAGACAATCACAATAAAATAATTTTTAGGAGGGATAATCATATAAATAAATACAGTAAAAAATAATAAAAAAAGAGTTAAACAAAACAACATAACCTTAAAAGCCCAAATAAATCCATTAAGCCAATAATCAAGAGGTGTATCGCGGCGTCGTATAGAACGCTTTGCAAGCGCATTATGTAACTTCTTGTACACATCCCTCCAGACGTATGAACCCCATGGAAATGTGTTCCATGAGTCCAGGTCCTCAACTAGTTCTAGAAGAATCAAGTCAACCAGCTGACGGTAATCGCAGGCCTTGAATCCGACCTCAACCAAAATCAATAGACAAATCCGTACTGCATCAAGGTCCGATAACTGATCAAGAAAGAGATTAAAGATATTTTTGAGATCCGAAACCTTTGGTCTAGCTTGTACATGACCAAATACCCTCTCCCTAAATGTCATATCTGCCCTTCCATATTCCCAGTGATCAGGACCGAATCGCAGTCCTGTAATGAGGCAAAACTCTTGAGGTCCAAACCGCAACTCCTGACCTCCAACACGAAAAAATAATGCATCTTGATGCATGTCCGAGTTCGGTGTATATTCAGTTTGTAGTATCAGATGGACTAAAGACGGGTCACTAGATGTAGATTGTAGATCTAGCCATGGTCCGAAACACGTGCCCCGAAACAACTCTGACCTAGCAGAGCCTGGTCCCAACCTATCCCGGATTTCTGTCGCTACTCCTATGTGGTTTTTAACCTTCAAATTAGCGTAATATAACTCCTGAAGAAACAACAAAATACACTGTATATCATCAAAAGAGAGACTAATAATTTTTTTACATTGTATCTTATATGGCCGTCAACAAAGGACCTAACAACCATGTTGGAATCATATAATTTCAAAGCTGGTTGGGTCTGTAAGGATTTGGATACATTCTCTGTTAGAGAATAAGCTGGAAGAGCATAATCTTGTGGCCAACCCGATTAAGACACTGCTATGCCTTAAGTGGGCTCGTATCAAGGCGGTTGACTCTTGGAAAATTTTGCTTAACAGGCCTACCATTTTCCCCAGTCTTACCATCAGAGTAGTAAAGAATCGGTGGATCACATTTTTTTCTCAACAAATCCAAATCTTCAATTTCATCGGTGGTGGAGGGTATAAAGGCACAGGCTTACTCTTGGATTCATAGATAAATATCACAAGATTTTTAGGTGATCAAAAAAATAAGAGTTAAGGATACTTACATCAACTTGCGTGTCTAGCATTGTCTTCTCCATATTTTCCCTACACGCCGTACTTTGGTGATTAGTGGTGTTGTCAGATCTTGGCATGGTAGTGATCCCAACAATGTCCTCAACGGGCATGGTGGTGGTGTCAGTAACATCCTCTGCCAGCAGTTCATGGACCATGACCGACGGCTGAGGTGGCGATGATAGGCGTACCTTCTTCAACAACGGCGAAGAATCATTAGCATAGCTGTCAAAAAATTGACGGCTTTCGCGCCACCAATCAGTGGCACACTCAGCAGGAGTTGGTGTTAACACGGGTAGTGGCTCAAATCCAGGCTGAAAATTAATACCACACTAAATTAAGGAATACTGATAAAACAATTGAAAAGACAAGAAAAACTAATGCACATACTACACCACACACCACTGTGGCATCCATGACAAATGGTAGAGCAAGCTTCCACGGTATAAATTTGTGCTTGCCCCAGCTAATGGCCCTCGGAATCCCACCATGCTTGGTAGCAAACCTCTTAGCGTATGGGAAAACTTCGAAGATCCACATCTAGAAAATCACAATAAAATAATTTTTCGGAAAGTAAACTATAATTATAAAAAAAAAGGTTGAACAGCAACACAACCTTAAAGGCCCAAATAAATCCACTTAGCGAATAACCAAGTGTTATATTATCGCGTTGAACAGAACGCTTTGTCAGCGCATTATGTAGCTGCCTGTACACAACCTTCCAGATGTGTGAACCCCAAGGAAATGTGTTCCATGAGTCTAGGTCCTCGACTAGTTCTAGAAGAATCGAGTCAATCGGTACCCTGGGATCGCCGGCCATGAATCCGACCTCAACCAACATCAGAAGACAAACCCGTACTGCATCAAGGTCCGATAACCGATCAAGAGAGCGATCAAAGACGTCTTTGAGATCTAAAACCTTTGGTCTAGCTTTTACATGACCAAATACCCTCTCCTTAAATGTCATATCTGCCCTTCCAGATTTCCAATTATGAGGGCCGAATCGCATTCCTGTAATGAGGCAAAACTCTTGAGGTCCAAACCGTAACTCCCGGCCTCCAACACGAAAAAATAATGCATCTTGATGCATGGCTGGGGTCGGGGTATATTCAGTCTGTAGCATCAGATGGACTAAAGACGAGTCATTAGATGTAGCCTGTACATCTAGCCATGGTCCGAAACATGTGCCCCGAAATAACTCCGACCTAGCAGAGCCTGGTCTCAACCTATCTCGGATTTCTGTTGCTACTGCTATCCGGCATCTTATCTTCACAGTAGTTAAAAAATATAACTCCTGAACAAACAACATTATACACTGTATATCATCATAAAAGAGACTAATAAACTTTTTGCATTCTATTTTATATGGCCATCATCAAAGAACTGTCAATCATGTGAATGAATGTAGGAGCGTTAATAGAGTTAATAGACTTCGTGGACCTAACAACCATATTGGAATCATTAAATTTTAAAGATGATGAGGGAGACGATTGGGGTTGGGTCTGTAAGGATTTGGATACATTCTCTGTTAGGTCTATTTGAAATAAGTTGGAAGGGCTTAATCTTGTGGCTAACCTGATTAAGCAATTGCTATGGCTTAAGTGGGTTCCTATCAAGGTGATTTGTCTATTCGGTGGAGCACATCTTTCTCAAATGCCCATTTACGATGGAGTTGCGGAGCCGGATTTCGTGGTGGTATGGCAAGGAGCTGTCATGTTAGATTTCCATCCATAAGTTATTGATGGAGTTGTCGACCTCTACAGTTTCAAATAAGGAAAAGAAGCTTAGCTACTCGGTCGTTTATGTCACTTTATGGTCTACTTGGTTGGCTCAGAATCACTCGATCATAAACAAATCCAAATTTTCAAATTCATCGGTGGTCGAGGGTATAAAGGCGCTGGCTTACTCTTTGATTCGATACATAAACAATCAACCAACTACAAAAATTTATGCTAGATCTCAAATGGTGTCCAAACCGATTCATATTTCTTCTAAAGTTTTGTTGTTAGTTTGGTTCCCTTACTGGTGATCCTGTAATTATTTCCCAGCACCATGCTGGCTGGTTTTTATATGCAAAATTTGTTGTAAAAAAATATGTATTTGAATGTGCTTATGCAGAGCATAAATGTTTAGAAATCATAAAAGATGGCTTGATAAAAAAAATGACCTTGTCATACACGCGTATTTAACAAAATGCCCCTACTGTTCACTTTTTTTACAAAATACATACATTTAGCAAGGGTCGTAGGATGCATTTCTATGCAGTTTTACCTAAAACAATCAGAAAGGGAGCACATACTTCATATGTAACAACGGGTAGTCCAATAATACATGTATTCCAACATGTTAGCTATAATAGGAGCATAGAATGAAACTATATTCATAAATAGCAGCAAAACAAACATGAAAATGACTAGATGGTTAAATATGTGTTCACAAATGTTAGAGAAGTATAACAGATTAACAGGCTCCCAAATATGGCTAGATTCAGAATTTGAATCTATATAAGGGTTGTTTCGGTAAAAGAAAAGATCAAATTTGAGAATTAAGAGCATCCCCAATGCTAGAAATTTCAAACGCCAACAATCCCACCATCCATCTGGAAATCTGAATGAACACAAAAAAAACCGCTCCATAGGACGTCTCCTCCAATGCTAAACAAACAGTGAAGTGGTGTCCTTTTCAGCATTGGAGGTGCTCTAAGAAAAAGGTTGTTCTAAACGTACCCCAACGGCCCAACCCCACCCTAGTTTTTACTCAATGTATCCTCCTATCACATCAGTCATTCCATCATTTCAAAGCGCTTATACACATGCATACCACTTGTATACGCCCATACAATACTCATATAAAAATGCCATACGCCCCCATGTTTTTTTATATGCTCGTGAACATAGGGAGTACAACAAACACATAGGTCCATTAAGAAATTCTGTAGAAGGTTCACTACACAAACCTTCTTAGTTGGTGGACGCGAATGCGAGGCACGTTTCTTTCTCTTGCCCATCTTTAAACCAATCTGCAAACATGACAAAAATTACTAGCGAGCAATTTCTAACTAAAAGCACAAAATTAGGGTTCCAAACATAGCTATCAATAGCGGCTATAGCGCTCTCTATATTGCTGTATTATACACTATATGCATAAATTTAACAACTCTTAATGCTTCGTTATGCTTTGTTAATTGAGGCGATTGTGTAATCCGGCTCTGGTTTAGATTGAGGCATTTAGCTATGTAGCGAATAGGTCAAGTGTCACTATATATTAAATAGCGATATATAGCGACATTTATATTTATATTTATATTTATTTTTTTCTTTTTTTTTTCTTATCTCCGCTGCTCGGTACAGGTAGCTTGTCGCAATTGACCGCTATTCTCTACTTTATCACTAAACATGAAAGAGCATGCACTATTCCGTCACTATCACTACGTAGCATACAAATAACTTGTCGCTATTGACCGCTATTCGCTATCGACAACTACGGTTCCAAATCTACCGGAAAGAAAGCAACCAGCAACATTACGCTAAATGCCTCAATCTAAACCAGAGCCGGATTACACAATCGCCTCAATAAACAAAGCATAATGAAGCATTAAGAGTAGTTAAATTTATACATATAGTGTATATGACTGCACAAAACTACACATGGATTGAACATCTAAGTAAAGTACTAAAAATTTAATTTACAAACATACAAACATTATGCCTCAATTATCAAGGCATATAGACATATTAAGAGTTGTTAAATTGATGCATATAGTGATTACTACAGTAACAGCACACATGAATTGAACATTCAATTGAACAATTAGTTAAGAAAAACACATACATTTGACTGAATTAGATGTGATCATACATAATCAGATCGCAGACAAATAGCAGCATAATTAGGGTCAGGGTTCGTAACAGATTGTTAGGGTTAGAACCGAAAGAGACAAACTTGTAGAAGAATGGAAGACTCGAGTTGACTTATGTCATTGATTTGTTAACAGTGGTTTATGTGTGACGTTTTACTCCATCGATGTCATCTTTCTATTTTTTATTGTTATTTTACAACGTACAAACAAAAGATTTCGATATTTGTGGGCATATGACACGGGACGAAGGAAGTATGATATTTAAAACAAATGTTTCGGTTAGTTTTTGTGATGATAAAAGTTAATAAGTTGTTTTTCTAAAAAAATGTTTGCTTAGCTCATTTATGTAAAATGACTAAAAAGTGCAGGTGAGTGTTAATAAATACAAATGGTAGGTGGGTAGGTATGTAATTTGTATTCTAGAAGTCAAAATCCAAACAAAAATCAGTATTTGTGACTTCTCCAAAACAATTTTTAACCCATATCAGAAAGTCAAAACGCCAACAAGTCAATAAGCTAAATCCCAAACACCCTCTAAGAGCATTCACGTAGGGTTGCAAACGAACACGAATAAGGTTTTGTCGTGTTCGTTTGTTAAGGAATTTATGTGTTCATGAACAGTACACGAACACTTGCCGAATGAGATTTTATGTCCGTGTTTGTTTGTTAAGAAAACACTTGTGTTCATGTTCATTTGTTAATTTTGTTCATGAACGCACTCGAACAAAAACGAATATTAATGAACACAAACAAGTGTTCATGAACACAAAGAAATGTTCATGAGTGGAAACAAACACAAACAGACATATATTAACTTTCGAATAAAATCGAATTCACATACATTAAGATATTAGCTAGATTCATCAAAAATATAATCTAATTATCTAAACATACTTAGTACTTAACAGAATATTGGTAAACATAATAAAGCAGTGTGTAAAAAAAATCTAAGTTTGCATCATAGGTGGATGGAGGAGGGCATCGGAAGGCGTTGGAGGTGGAGGGCTTTGACGCCGGAAGGTGGAAACATGTAATGAGTGTGGACACTAAAAGTAGATCTATTGATCTTGTATAGTCAGATACTTATCTCACATATATTATTTACTTATTTGGGTAAAATAAATAAAAATAAAATAATATAAAAAATTATAAAATTAAAAACCCTATTAAACTAAAAACACACAAACGAACATGTTACCGAACATTCACGAACATAAACGAACGAACGCGGCCTATGTTCACATTCGTTCGTTTATTAAACGAAGGAACACAAATGAACTTCCTGACGAACGATTCGCGAAAAGTTCAATTCGTTTGCAGCTCTACATTTACGTATTCTCATCCAATTTGTTACCTTATAATTTGATTAAAATTCACAAACTTTAAAATTTACATGTCATTTTAAAAAATCTATCACATCTTATCCACCATTTTTATATTTATCTTACTTACAAATACTTTATTATATTTCTCATTTTTGTATACTCAATAGTTTGTTGTGTGATGAATAGCATGAAAAGATGTCATAGCAAAAATTTAAAATACAAGAGTGATGTAAGAAATGGTGAATAGAATGTAATGACGTTTTAGTAAATTTTATTTTTAAAGATATGAAATTGTTTAATGGATGGGATGTGATCACGTGAATGCTCTACTAATAATAAGAGTTATGACCCCTTTAAACCAATAAGAACATATCATAAGACAATTGAAATAAACATACCAATACTTCCTCATTCACTCACTTTTTACCCTAAAAAGGATTTAATGAACCTTGTTTTCATCCTCTTTTGTTGTTAGATTTTTCATTCTTTGTCACTTCGAGTATGTAAAGGTTTTTTTATACGCCTATTCCTAGGGATAACCTTTACGATACACTAATACACCCCCCCCCCCCCTTTCCTTTCACCTCGAGCTCATCACACGAGCTAAGAGTATTTGGTTTACAATTCGGTGGCTCGGTTGTTGGACTTAAGCTAGAACTATCATTCCCCCCCTCATTGTACGTGGATCCGCCTTCAATCTCCTGAAGTTTGCTAACCAAATTGGAGTTCTTGATGTCTTGGATAAACGGGTAAAAGGACTAAACTACCATGTGTGACCTAATTTAATGATAAAAATAAACTAGGTTTAGAGTAAAAGACATGACGTACAACGTTTAAAAACATAAAGCACGTATTATGTAATTTTTGAAAGTATATGACATAATTTGCAAGTCTCATACGCATGGGCCACCTAAAAAATATTCTAGTTGGCAATACAAATTTCGTTTTCAACTCTTTATGATGAAGCGTAGAAAAATAAATTAACACCACAATGTATTCACTTCAGGTAACTTGTTCATCACGGCAAAAAAAAAAAATCAATTATATTTAACTGGTTTGATTTTTACCTTTGATAACATTTAGGGGCTGTTTGGCAAGTGCTGAATCAATAAGTGCTGAACCAATAAGAGGTCTGAATAGATAAGAGGCTCTGAACCAGTAAGTGCTGAACCAATAATGATTGTTTGGTTGTATGTCTGAATGGGAGTGCAAAATGACTATTTTATCCCTAAGTATTATTATTATTATTATTATCAATAAAAACCCCACTTTATTATTATTATTATTATTATTATTATTATTATCAACACACAAAAACACAACACTGACATCTTTATCTTTAACCCACACCCACACTCTTTCCTATTCTTTATTTTCTTTTCTTCAAGATTTTTTCTTTTCTGTTCTTCACGTTTCTTTTTTCTTTTCTGTTCTTCATTCTTTCTTTTCTTCATTTATCATTCATGTTCTTTTTTTTTTCTCACACACAAACACACACTTTTAATATCACATAAGAAGTAGATGGTGGTTGGAGATCGGAGGAGGAGAGGAGGAAGGGTGGGGGGCGGATGGTGGTTGGAGCAGAGGAGGAGGGTGACGAGGGCTGAGGAGCGGCAGCAAGTGGGGAGGAGCGGCGGCGGGTGGAGGAGCAGGAAAGAGAGAGGCGAGTCGGAGGCCGGAGGAAGGCGGCGACCGGCGGTGAAGGTGAAGATGAAGGTGAAGGGGTTGTTCAGAGGTGAGGGCAAATCCTGTCCATTTTTTCATTCAGATTGGTTTTCAAATCTGAATCAATAAGTGGCCATTCAGATCACTTAATCGTTAAGTGGACCGAACCAAACACATACATCTGACCGATTCAGATGTGTTAGTCTATTAAGTGGCTATTAAGTGCCAACCAAACAGCCCCTTATATTTGTTCTTCGATTAGTTGCACATTATTCTTGACAACTTGGTTTCCAAAAAAATATAAATTTTAAAACTAAATATATAAATTAAAAATAACATAAAAAAATTCTATAAACTAACAATTTACATTGTGAACAGTTGTTATTCGTAATTGGTTCAAGTGTTTAGTTTTTAGTGGACGACGTTGTCTTTTTTTCCTACAAATTCTCTCTGTTTCTTTTTTTCTTTTTTTTTTCACACACAAATTTTTACATAGTATCCTAATTTTTAGGCTTGTATTCTCTACTTTTCTTACTACAGATTTTTACTATTTATTTTTCCAGCTTTTTTTTTCATTTGTTATTTTTTTATGTTTGTTTTTACTATTTCTTATTTTTACGCTATAACTTTCATTTTATTAACATTAAACACGAATTACGGCACCGCCGCGAAGCGCGGATGAAAAACTAGTTTAAAAACATTACAAAGATAACTAAAGTACTAAACTAATCATCAACCTCTAAATTGTCAGAGTCGGAATCTAGATGCACAACTCTTACTCTTATTAATTGCCGATAAGCGATGTGAGTAAATATACTACCGTGTTGCATCAGGTATACGCGAAGGGCCTCGGCAATTACGGCAGCCCTGTTACCGTGTTGATAGTGGGGCACCCCTGAAATTCAGGGTAAGTGCTCCCCTACTTTTCTCTTTTAGTTAAATATAAATAATTTATATATTCTAGTTTTAATTTATTTAATAGTTTATTGTTTATTTATTTTTTTATTAGTTTTTTATAATTAATTAATTATATAAGTATATTAAATAAGAATAAGAATATTTAATACTCCCAATGGCTACTTTTCAAACATTTATTTTCTAACGGCTAATTCTAGTGCCTATAAATTGAACCCAACTTTCAACTTTTCAGCACATAATTTACCATAAAAACACTTAATAAATGGCAAAAAGAGATTGAATTGAATATGAAGATGAGGCTTTAGTTAACTCTTGGATTCACCTCTGCAAGAACGAGTCACGAGGTGATGTACCGTTTAAAGAAACCACATTTCAAGAATTCCAACAACGTGTAGGTGAAACCGATTGCACTTCTGGCCAAGCTCTTTTAAGGTTGAGGCTTTTGAGAAAGAAGGTTACTTGGTTCGGTTAAGTCTTCAACATTAAGATGGATCGCGGTGCCGTCATAATAGAGACCAAAGAAGCTTTGCGTAGATATTTATTTCTTTCCCAAAATAAATGGCTTCAACTTGTAAAAAAGGTGATGTTAAAAAACATGACTGATGAGGTTGATAATAAGGTAAATGTTTAAAATAGTTTATGATCTTAAGAAAGTAAATTTGTAATGATTATGATTTGGAAGGTTGTGACGGTTTCAAACCACAATAGCATTATGTCATTAATGTTTTGAAACTCGGACTGGACCGGTCGGTTAGACCGGGCTCCGGACCCCCGGCCGGCCCGGGTTGTTACAACGGACCGCTTAGTGCATGAACCGGCGACCCGGCCGGTTGGACCGGTTATTTTTTTATTTTTTAGGGTTTTTTATTTGTTTTTGGGCCAGTTCTTTAGACCGGTCGGACCGACGAACTATCAGGGATTCCGATTCAATGTTCGGTCCGATTCTGAAAAAATTGTATGTAATACTGGCAACTCTAATTAAAAATGACGATTCCTAATCATCACTCCACCTGTACGAAACCATCCACGTGGAGCATCTCCATTCGTTCAAAACACGCCACCAACGTGTCACCTCCATTGAAGAAGAACCTTTACAAACAACAAATCTCCCATCCCATTATTCCAAATCCCTGCAACACACCAAAACACACACACACACACACAGTCATCTCTCTCTTTCTCATCTCCGTACAACTCGCCGGTGGCCGGATCTCCGCCGGAGGCTCCGACCGTACAAAACATTTCAGCCGTGGCTCCTCCGTCAGGCCAACCGCAACACAACCACAACACCAATAATAATAATAATATCACTCGTAGACGAACCACCGGTCCGTCAAACTCTCAATCGTCACGTGACTCACGTGCGGCAGCTCCGACTCGGATCATATACAGAGAAAGGACATCGGATTCGGATCTAGACTTACCGTTTTGGCAACGGACGTGGTTCATTGGATTATTATTATTAATGGCGGTTTCGTTCTTCGGTCTTGCTGTGTTCCTGTTTTTGACCTTGGATTCGGATTACACGTCGGCTCCTGTTTATGCTGCTACTTCTGAAGGCGTTGAGGTAGTTTTTTTTTATTATAAGATCTGATTACTGTTTTTAATTTTATGATATAGTAGTCTTGTTGAAGTTTATTGATTTGTTTGATTTAGGTTACTGTTTTTTGCTTAAAATTTTGTTTGAATTGATTATTTAGTGTTTTAAGTGGATTTAGATAAACTTTGTTAACTTATTGGACAAGTAATAAGCATATGAGATTATCGGAATGCGAAAATAAGAAGACTTGATCAGTTGATCCTTTGGATTTGTGGTCAATTTGTGGATGAACAGACTCCTTCATATTAATGAAGAGAAAAAAATAGTGATCTCTCTAGGTCAAATTTAGCACATTTTGTTAGACCTATAAGTTTTTGAGAAAAAAAGTGATGAATTACATGAAAGTTTGTGGTGAAGCTGGAACTAGAAACGAAAAAAATGAGTTCGTGCATTTTCTCTAGATTTGAAAGGTTGTAAACATGAACGGGTTAGATTTTCTTGCTATTTTAGGTTGAGAGTGTGGAATTTTGATGTATCCGATTAATATGAACTTGTCATATATAGAATTGTGAAAAGTATTGCTTTGCACATGTGTATGTTTTGCTTTACAATCAATATAAAAACCAACAAAGGTGTATATCTCAAGCAGTCCTGATTGCTTTGCTGTGTATGTTGATATCGTATTCGTAAACTAGCAAAGCGAGAGTGGTGTAGTGTTACTCTATTAGGGTTTAGCTTAATTTGTACGTCTTTTACCTAATATGATAATGACTGCTTGAGATATACATACACCTTTGTTGGTTTTTGTTTTGTATGTAGGTTGTTTCTTAGTCCTTTTTTTTAAGTACAGACTCTTTATGATGTAATGATTGGAAACTAGAAGCTAGTAAATGGTGAGTTAGCTTTAGAAGGAACCAATAAATTTATTTTTCATTCTTGTAACCTGTAAGTACAATTCTGGGGTGTTGTATGCTTTGCATTTATGCTTGTTTGTTGCAACTTTCTATATGCTTCAGATAACTTATGGGTCAACACTCAAGCTGATGCATGAAAAGACAAGATTTCGACTGCACTCACACGATGTGCCATATGGATCAGGCAGTGGTCAGCAATCTGTTACAGGCTTTCCTAATGTAGATGATGCCAATAGCTATTGGGTATGTTAATGTTGTTTATATAACCAGTTTGATATGTGCAAAAGTTTGAATGACGTGATTATATTTTTATAATATAATTGTGCTGTCTTGTTTCTAACTTTATACGAATTGAACTCTTACAAAACTAGATTGTGAGGCCTACGCCGGAAACATCCGCAAAACAGGGAGATGCTATAAAAAGTGGAAGCATTATTCGGTTGCAACACATGAGAACTAGGAGATGGCTTCATAGCCACTTGCATGCTTCACCAATATCAGGCAATCTAGAGGTTTGTTGATTGGCCTTACGTTTTTTTTCTAAATAATATGTGGTTGTAATTAACACAGCACTGCTTATTGATGCCTAATGGAGAAATCAATTAAATCATATTTAAGTAATAAAAATAATTCTTACCATCCTTGTTAAAATACCTATCATGTATCATGTGAGTCCACCGTTGTATACTCCAACGTGTAATATGACATTCTATGGTTTCCAAAACTAAACATTATGGCAGTATGCAAACAACAAACATACGTACCCCGTAAAATCCCACCCATAGAAAATGTTGCTAGTAAGGTATGGTGAGGGTGCGACGAGGGCACCCCTCTTCGCTACCCAAAGGGTAGTGTGGCTGCTGACTGCTCCCACTGCGATCTGGCTAAGAGTCTCTTTTTCATCTAATGTGTAGTAAACCAGGTAACATAAAGTGTGGCTAAGGGACCTTTTAGACAATATATTATATATGTGCTACATATATTCGTTTTCAAAGACTTTATTAACAATGATTTTGTAATTATATAATAAAAAATATTTTTATATAATATAATAAATATAGCTTTGTATGATTGGTATAAAAATGTAAGCAAGAGAGGTTATGTGTAGGTGAGTTGCTTTGGAGATGATGGGAATTCAGATACAGGAGATTACTGGAGGTAAGAACTATTATGATAACTACTTATGTTTTCTGTTAAGTTTCTGAGTTGAGATTCCGAATGTTCTAAGTCAAGAATAAAAGTGTGTTAACCTTATTGATATTATTGGTTGATCCTCTTAGACTTGAAATTGAGGGAAAAGGAAAAACTTGGAGACAAGATCAGAGAATAAGACTTTTCCATGTCGACACAAGTGGATATCTACACAGCCATGATAAGAAATACAGCCGCATTGCTGGCGGTCAACAAGAGGTTAGTCTCATGTTTGTATTACTAGACTACTAGCATGGTTCTTTTAAATTTGGCAATTTCATAAATATCTCGATTTGGGTCTTGAGTCTTGACTTTATCTTTAAGGGGCCTAGCAGGTAAAATAAAAAAAATCTTGACTTTATCTTTAAGGGGCCTAGCGGGTAAAATACAAAAAAAAAAAAAAAAAAACTATGTATGCAAAGGATTAAGGTCAAATGGGTTTAATGTATTAAACAGGCCAGAAGTCATTGAATGTGTATTGTTAGAAGGGCAAAAATGTTGGAATAGCAGTGTACTTAGGTAATTAGGTTGTTGGTTTTTTTTTGGTAATCATACTCAATGTCAATAATGTGTCTACTTGGTAGTTATACTTTCTTGAAACTGGCTGCTTTATTAATTTTGATAACATACGATATTTTTTTCTGATTAGGTAATCACTGGTTTACCAAACTAGTATATTTCAAAACAATAGTGATCAAGCTGTTTAGAAAATGTATAATTACTAAAGCAGCAAGTGGTTTTCCATGCCATTTTAACTGATTGTCTACTAAATAACCAAACTAGCGCGTTTAAAAAAACATAATTGCCTTGTTGCGGCATTATTGATATTAAGTATAATATGATATGATTACCAAAACAGATCACCAATCTAGGTACATTGCTATTCTATTACATTAATCCTATGTTTTATTTAATTAAAAAAAAATCTAGATTGCTATTTGAATAGTATATTTCTTGTGACTAGTTATTTTAAAAATTGGATAAAAGGCGCTCCGGACCCATCCGGTCCTATTTGAAATTTGAACTGCACAAGCCAATCACCTCTTAAGTATAATTATTTTAGAACCCTCTTTTTGTTGATGGAATTTCAGATGTCTTTAGATCTCAAACGTTTACATACTTTTTTTATTTGTTATAGGTTTGTGGCGTGCGAGAGAAACGTGCAGACAACGTTTGGTTGGCCGTGGAGGGCGTGTATCTACCAGTTTCAGAAAGCAAATGAACGAATCATGATTTAATTTAATGTAATTCTTAACTTTTATAGATTTTGCAGTAGTTTTATATGTTATTGGTAAAATATTATGTGTAGGTTTTATAAGTGAAATGAAACACTTAAAATAGCATGTCATACGTACACCAGATTTTGGGGCCTTTTGAGACACGTATTGTTAGACAACTCGTTTTAATGTTGGTGTTTGTTATGTAACTTATCAAAGACTCTTAATAAAAGGTTAAAGCTTTTATGGTGATATTGTTGATCAGGTTTAAAAAAAAAGAAGTTATAAGACTATCCGTTGTGGGACGCGAGCGACCACACGCGAGCCACCGACTTCACCCTCAAGCAACCTAATCACATGGCCTCGTTGTGGCTAGGGGTGAGCACCATCACATGTGCTCGCGCCTGGGATCTTCGCATGTGCTCACGCCATGGCTGTTGTGGCTGGAGGTGAGCACCGGATTGAAATCTTGCTCGCGCCGGTGGTCGCTCGTGTCTCACAACGGACAATCTAAGAGCTTTAAGATCAGTTGACTGTTTCAACTTTTAAGTATTTACTATTTAACAAAGATATATATAATTTATTGGTTAAAACTTTTTGTTTGTTCCAAAATTTGTTGCTCAGGAATTGTATATAGCATAAATAAAACAATAAAACAGTAAGTGTTTGGAATAGGATACATATCTGATATCACTGACTCACTGTAATAAACTTATTAGAAAGTTTAATATAAACATCTCTCCATAAAAGAATATACAAAGTAAAACTTATTAAACTTGCATAAAAGAATATTAACTTCTAAAAAATTTAATATTCTTTAATTTCTCTCCATGGATACAATCTTTCGCTAATTCGCTCTCATGTTTCTTTAGAGGTGCAAAACTTTTTTTTTTTCAATCTTCACATTTCTTAACCATGATCAAAACTTTTTAATGCATTTGCTAAACGAAGGACATCTCAATGAGAATCAAACTCAACCTCAGTTCCAAGTTTCATAGTCCACCCATAGTGTCCATAATTTTCGCAATCATCCCAATCCTTACAACCACCTTTCCCCGATACCAGAAGCTCAAAACATATTCAACCAATCTCTTCGATTATATTCACCGCAACATAGATGTAAACGTGGATAAGTCCACATCTCTATCCCCCATACCAAAACCTCATCTGAAAGGAAGAAAGGCAAAGCTCATGCTTTGACACATATTGCTCTTAACAGATAATTAGACCGTTGCGGATGATGAACTCCTAACAAAGGTGCTCCTACATGTATCTACAGAAAACATCCCCAAAAACCAACAAGTATCTTTTAAAGAGAAAATAGACTTGACCCAGATGTAGTCGGTTCGTGATCCAGTTTTGAAAACACTGGTTGGCACAAACCAACTTTTTATGAGCTAGACTTTTCTTGAGCGATCAAATCGTCAATCTTCTCTTATGCATAACTTTTTAGGGATGTCCCAGTTACCATTCAACTATTATCTTGACGGATTTATAGGCCGAACCAATAACTACGATTTATATATAAGCTAAATCTAACAGGATGGTTTGGCTGAGTGTGCCAGGCCAGCCAAATGATTCGGATTACTGTTTAGGGCCGCTCCTGCTTAAAGGTTCTTTAAAAAAATAAAGAACCTTTGACCATCTATGTTTTAAGACCCCACAAACAAAACTCATATGATTAAAATCTAATGAAGTTTGACAAGAGTTGTTACTCAAACAATCATCACACTCTTACAAAATTCAGAAACTCATAAAAACATGTTGATGACTCAATAACATATATTTAGTGAGATTTCACATACTCCTGGACGATGTGAAGCCCTTCACTTTCCTCACCATAATCCTGAAATAAATACAAAATTTTATTTGTATAAAAACAATTTACATAAAAATTTAGCATATGTATAAGAAAATACAACAGCTTTATATTTAAAAAAATGTAATTATACCTTCACAACAAGGCATGAACAGCCAACAACCTTCCTTGCCTTGCCTTCAGAGTCAATCTTGCACAGCTGTGTTGTTATTATTCATATTAGTGAAATCACCAAAATCGGCGTAATGTGTCTTATGGTTTAAAGTTTTATAGACAACAATATAAAACAGGTCACTTTTAAATAGAGGCAACTTAAACTCTCTTTGAAAAAACACAATAAAATATATTTTTATGCATTTTAATAGACTTGTGTTAAATCATGAGACGTTTTGAGGCGCTGACTTTTTTAATAAATCTACTAGCTGTACCCGTTTGTAATCATTACATTAATAATAAAATTTTAAAAATTAGTTCTTGGGTCAACCCAACCCTGTCCTTTTCTTCGGGTACTAACTACTAAGTCACATTGTCAATCTTGTCACCTCTAAATATAAGGATAACAATGCTTCAGAAAAGTTTGATTGATTTTATGTAACAAGAAACTTACACCAGCCCACTCGCCAAGGGTCTTTGCGCTTGGAACGGTCACCAAACTCACATTATGGTCAGCACAAAGAGCTTTGACCAACTTTTGATAATCAGGCTGGTTACAATCTTCAGCCAACACACAAAGTAGAGCAGCATGCTTTTCAATCACTTTTGCAGCCTCGTGAAGTCCACGGATAAGACCACCATGAGCAAGTGATTTTCTTAACACAAGCTGCAAAGCGGTCATGATGTCCATTGGCTCACCAAGAGCAGGAGCAGGTGCCTCGACAGGAACAACACCCTCTTCACTGCAGGATCAAAACAATGATTTATAATTAAAAGCGTCATGGTTATCTAGGTCAAGGCGACTGTTTAAATGACCGACCACAAACTGGACACAATAAGTTATTTTGTCAAAATGTTTGAATCAAAACCTGAACATGTAAAACCTGGATGCGACCCATGGAACCCAATTAACTAAACAAGTTTGCGGGTTAAACGGGTTATAAACATGTCGGCCATATCAACATAATATATAATTATATAGACAGGTTGGCTGATTAAATTATAGATTGTTACTTTTTGAGTTTTTGATACCTACTTTTTAAACAGATTGACGGGTTAAAGGTAAACCATGCCAACGCAAACCCAAACAGAATATTAAGCATGTTGGACCGACCTGTCTAGTGTCTACAACCTGAACTTAGCCAACCCAACCCTTTCAAAATAACAGTAAAACACCATAAGAACAACCTATATTCCTTTAAAACTACAAAACTGCCACCTAGACCAAAATATGTTTGAAATTATGCTTTATACAATGGGAACCACAAGTAACAGTCTTGTATCAAAACTAACCGTCGAAAAACGTAATAGTATACCTTATAAGATGACTCAAAAATACAGGTTACAACAATGCATAAAAGTAACTTACGCTGCCATATTTTCGGTTGATAAGATCTTTGAGCTTAACTGCACAAGAAGAAATCATATTTCAGGCAAAGAAATATTAAGAAAAACGATATATAATAACTCAAATGCAACTAAAATTAATCATACAAAATTAAACACCTTGTATTTATCAAAAGCTTTAGTTTTTTAGTATGGCACATCCGTTGCATTAAGAAAGCTATGTACACAATACTATACAAGCAATAAAAGTGTGAAATACTTTCTTTCAGCTCTCATAAAATTGTTATATAAATATGGACAAGTCAACAAACTACAAGCAACAGATACACATATAGAAATTCAGGTCAACACTATTCCATGCTGATTAAAACATACATTTTCTTTTAAATTGATTCAATATATTTATTAAATAAATACTCTTTGTTAAATTATCTTTTTTTTTCTTTTAAATTGATTCAATGTATTTATTCCATGACTGAGAAAATTACATCAAGATAGCGGCGGGCAACAAGCTGCACCGCCACCCCTTTCGGAAAAAAGTAGATGTGATGCATTTCTATCTCCTAACTACATCATAACCAAATTCCAATCTAAATTAAGCCAAATCATAAACTCAAACAAATCTATTGCCGATAATACAATTTTTTTTTAATAATAAAAATAATAGATCAAACAGTTCCTATAGTCTGCCCATACATATATATAGATTCAACATCAATTCAATAACAATCAACAGATCAAAAACAGTATTTTTTTTCAATTCTTAAGAAAATTGAAATCACACTCAGAACAAACAATAGATTCAAACAAATCCGCAGAAACATTACAGTAATCAAGTGGGATTGTGTAATCAAATGTGTATGATATGAGCTAAGGTTGTAGATTCAGAAGAGAGAGAGAGAGAGATGAATACCTGCTGCTTCTGATGCAAGATGAAGGTAAGGCAAGAACAGAACAGGACGGCTCTGTGGAAGTATAAAGAGATTATAAAGGGTGTCAAGAATCTTAAACCCTAATTCTATTTTTTATGTTTTAGCCCTTTTACTTCTTTTTTATTCAAGTTTTTCCCTTGCACCTTTTGTTATTTCCAAATGTTTTGTAAATTAATTAAAACACTAGTCGGCTTGCAAATCATGTTCTAACAGCTTTAACAGGCCTCTGATGACGTGAGCAATACAAGTTCTAAACTTGAACACAACTCTTTTAACTACTTTATATGGCATGTTTATAACACAGTTATAGGTTTTATGTATTAAGAAAGAAATATGATAGATCATAGCCTCCCAATTCTAATTATTTTTTAAAAAAAGTAAAATTTCACATAGTGAATTTTTTAGTTAACAGGTCTAATCATGTCTTATACAGGTTATCTATTGCCAGCCTCATAACCAATCTCTGTTGCGGTGAGGATGTAAAGCTGGGCTAAATAGCACCAATGTAACATCACCGTTTCAACATCGGAAATGCTCGTAAAACAAAAGAAATAAAAAACGGATAGGAGCTACTAGTATGGAATCTTAAACTCTAATTCGGTATTAAGTTTACAAGTTTTGTGTTTTTCTCTTCCTTTCTATATTATTAATAGCTAGCTAACATGCTTATTTGACTTTTGATGGTTATCTTTATTTGCTAGTGTCAAATAGGGTGAACATATCTCATGTCAACCTAAGTAACCCGATATGTCAACCCAAACTAAATAGAGACCAACTGACAACTTACCATAGGTGCAGTCCTTGTTCCCGAATTTACAAGTAACAGGTCCCATGCCGATTTGTTCTCCATACCGTAATACTTGTAGAGCATTGAATCCGATACAAATTAACTATATCAAAATCGATACCACTTGTTCACAATGAAAGTGAATTTGAAATTATAACCTAAATTATGTCATAGTATAGTGTTGTATAATGTAATTTTTTATTTTTTTAAAATGTTTGAAACCTAAACTTATTTAAAGTTTTGCTCAAGCTGCACATGGGCTCTATGATATTTTAGTCATTTTTATGATGAGTCTGAGACTGAGCGTCATGTGATAAAATTTCTAACTAAAAAAAATTAATGATATGCGATAAACGAGTAATTCACCACATCCACATAAAACACCAAACCGAATGAGTAATGGAGGTACTAACAAATGTAAGACCACATATTAGATACAATTTTGCATTGAGAATGAGTTTACACACATCAAACCCTTACTATTATCGATTGTACTCGTTATAGCCTTTTAATTTATAAGAGTTTGTGTAAAGAACGTAAGTCCGTCCCGATGAGGTGGCAGTGAGGCCGACGTGATACACCGGCCCAAGCGATGTTATCGGTGGCGTGAGCCTACTCATGCTCACGAGGGAGAAGATGTGGTAGGCCCTAAGGATTTCAACCAATCAAATCACATTCTTCCTTTTTATTTGTTTAATTTAAATATTATTTTAATGTTTAAGGAATACTGAAAATTTGTGAAATCATAGCAGTGTAGAGCTAAACAAGTGAAAGTGATTAACGAATTGCCTAACTAAGGGGCTGATTGGTAAGCCTCTCAATGAGGCTCTGAACCATTCAGCTTTGAATGATTCAGCATCCGATGCATTTGTTTCAGCGTCTGAATAGAATGATTAAGGCTGAACCATTAAGATTTGGAATGTAGCTAAACTAATAAGCACTGAACTAGGTTGAACTTTAATTAGGTTATCCTACCAATGTGGGACAACAAAACTAACAATTCAGAGGTCTAACTTAATAATTCAGCACTTAACCATTCAGATGTCTAACTTAATGATTCAGCACTTAACCATTCAGACATCTTAATAATTTAACACTTAATCAACCAAACAACCAATAACTTTATTGTATGAATAGGCATATGTAATTTTATAAAAAATGATAGTATTTAAAAATTTAACAAAAATAACATAATTTAAGTTTTAAAATTGATTTAATAATCTCAATTTAAAAAAAAACTATGAATAACATGTGTTTGTCATCCCTCATGTTTGTAGACCATACCATGGACAAGGGAAGAGCCGAAGGGCCCCCAATAAATAAAACAATAATACACCAAAATTCCCCTTTCCCTTTGGAATCCCAAACCCTAATTTTAGCCTCCATCCATCCATCCCCTGATTACCAGATCTCAATCGCAAAGGTTTCCAATTCCTTCAATAAATTCTCTTCATCTCACTTCAATCACCCTATTATTATTATTATTATTATTATTATTTAAATTCACACTAAAACAATACCTATTTTTCTTCTATATATTTTGCAGATCTGTATCGACTCCCAATCGACGACACCATTATTATTCTTTCGTTTTAAGGTCTGCAATTCCCTCAATAATGTCTGTTTTTCCTCTTTTTTTTTTTCAGATACGTATAATTTTATACGTTTTTTATTAAAATCAATTCATCCTCTGTTTCTCGTGTAATTATGCAAATTCCTATCGATTTCACATTTAATTTATACATTTTTTGAATAATTTTTTGCTCTGTTTTACATATGTTTTGCAGATTTGTATCGATTTCGCTTTTTTTTTAGTTTATATAATAATATATTATAATTTTATACATTTTTCAAATGAATTCATTATGATAAAGATTATTGATTTTATATTTTGCAGATCTGTATCGATTCGCAATCGGCACCATTGATATTTATCCATAATCTGTCTCTGCACAAAATTTCCATAAATTCGGATAAGATTTCGACGATTTTGTTATGAGAAATGTCGCTTTTGTCAAAAAGCGATTTGATTCAGATTCGCGAGGTGTGGGACGACAATCTGGAACAAGAATTCGCGTTAATCCGAGAAATCGTTGATGATTTTCCGTACATCGCAATGGACACTGAGTTTCCAGGCATTGTTCTTCGTCCAGTCGGTAGTTTCAAAAACAGTAACGATTATCATTACCAGACGTTAAAGGATAACGTCGATATGCTTAAACTTATTCAGTTAGGGTTAACGTTTTCGGATGAATTAGGAAACTTACCAACGTGTGGGACTAATAAGTTCTGCGTCTGGCAGTTCAATTTTCGTGAGTTTAACGTGAATGATGATGTTTTCGCTAATGATTCAGTTGAGCTGTTGAAACAAAGCGGAATTGATTTTAAGAAAAATAACGAAAATGGAATAGACGCGCGTAGGTTTGGCGAGTTGTTAATATCTTCAGGCATTGTGTTGAATGATAATGTGCATTGGGTTACATTTCACAGTGGGTATGATTTCGGGTATTTGTTAAAGGTGTTAACGTGTCAAGATTTGCCTGATACGCAGTCGGGTTTTTTTAGTATGATTAATATATATTTTCCTACTATTTTTGATATTAAACATTTGATGAAGTTCTGCAACAGTCTTCATGGTGGGTTGAATAAGTTAGCTGAGTTATTGGAGGTTGAAAGGATTGGTGTTTGTCATCAAGCGGGTTCGGATAGTCTGCTGACCGCGTGTACTTTCAGGAAGTTGAAGGAGAATTTCTTCAGCGGGTCGCTGGAGAAGTATGCTGGTGTTTTGTATGGTTTAGGCGTCGATAATTGACGACAGTAGTAGAGGAAATAAGCGATGATTTGTTAAGAAAGATATCGATATGTTGGTTTTGTTTGTTCTTGTTCTTGTTTGCGATATATTAATGGTTTCGATTTTTTTTTATGAGTTATAATAAAAAGATGCAGCTGGTATTTGATGTCTATTGTTATTCATATCCAGTTATGATATTGTGATGTTGAAGATGATCTTTATCTTTATAGTGTTTGGGATTGCTCGTTTAAACAACTTGTCTGAGTTTGAGTGTTTGGACAAAAAACTAGAGAAGTATTTGTTTTTAACCAGGGGAATGCCCTGCTGCTCTACGCTGCGGGCCTTCGGTCGGTATCAATATGCTTTGCTACGACACATATACGATAAAAAACTATAAAAAACAAAATAGTGGTATCAATAGCGATCGACATGTGTTTTACATCGATTAAAAACCATAAAAAACAAAATAGTGGTATCGATGTTGTTTAGATGGTCGGTTCGAATCCATTATGGTACGCAGTCGATATAACTTATGATAAAAAATAATTACTCTTGTCATTTTGTTTATTACATGACAACCAGGGTACAAATCAATCTTCATGCAACAATAAAGACATAGGTCATCACATATTTTGAACACGGACTTACATGGGGAAGCATGAAAGCAGTCATATCACTGTTCCTTGTCAGTGGTTGTTGGACCACTCCTGACACGTGTTGGTCTCCGGTTGGTGCAGAGCCTGCCCGACTACTTTCATTATGCCTCTCCAGTTTCCACTTGTTCCAGTTTTAGACGTCCTTCACAAAGTATCACTTCCGATCATCGAGCTTTCCGTTCTTAAGCTTGTCACCTACAAAACGGACTTATATGTTTCAAGTACATACCTCACTAGCAAAAATATTATTCGGTAAGATTAAGACATGCATTATATATTTCAACAAGAACCTGCATCACATGTTGTTGCTTCAATAATGGTACTTTTCCTCTTTTTCATATCCAATGATCACAAGACCTTTCAACAAAGAAATGCTATGGGGAAGATGACTAATCGAAGTTTTGTATAGATTTAGCATTTCCAAACATTCTAGATCTCCTAGGTTCTCCGGTAGTTTCTTGAGTTCATAACATAGAGAAAGGTTAAGCTCTTTGAGATGTTTTAACCTACAAATGCTGGACGGAATATCGCTTACCTTGCTATAACTTAGACTAAGTTTATTCAAAGATTCTATTTGGCCAAAATCCTCTGGTAACTCATGAATTTCACACCCTTCTAGAATGAGAGTTTTAAGATGCATCAACTTACAAATGCTGCTTGGAATCTCTCTTATTCCGCAACGTGTTATATTTAGTTTCTCCAAAGATTTTAACTCGCCAAGATCCTCAGGTAACTTGTCAAGAGCGTCACAATTTTGGAGAAAGAGAGTATTCAAATGTTTTAACGTACAAATACTACCAGGGAGATGTTTAATAATTGAATTTCTTAAATATATCCTTTCCAAACACTCCAACTTACCAATGTCCTCAGGCAATTCCTCTATGCCACAATGTGTAATGTCAAAAACTCTTAAATGTTGTAAACTACAAATCCACCCCGGAAGACTTCTGAGCCTTGGGATGCCCGCGAGATTTAGATAACCAAGTTTATATAGTTTTCCAATTGATGAAGGTAGGTTTTCTATGAGAGTGCCACCAAAATAAAGTTGTTTCATACTACCGTTGGAGTAGCTCGGGATTATATCTGGGAAGTCCTTATGATATAACCCAAGCATATCAAGAATCTCAAGTGATTCCAACTCCTTGATAAATGAAATAGTTTTCAATCCTCGACAATAACATAGGTCTAGGTGCACAAGCCTTTTTAAACATCCAACGGGCACATGAAGTTCTACTAAATCAGAACAACAATGAAGATCTAAGGTCTCAAGATTTGGAGTCAACCCGAGGTCAAGGGTCCTCAACTTTGAAAAGGAGAGTCGAATGCATTTGAGCTTCTTCAGAACCTATTGTCACACCAAAAAGAAATATGTAATTAGTAATGACTCATCAATAAATCAGTCAAAATAACTAATCAATCATCCTACCTTTCCTCCTACCCAAAGTTGTTCGATTCTGCTATCAAGCATTTCAAGCGTAACAAGATTATTTGCTTGAAAGGTTTCGGGTAAACACCAATTAGGGTAATGATGCCAGTTTAAGTATTGTAATGAATTTGGGAAGTAGTAATTAACTTGGTTCATCTTGAAAAAGTCACCCCCATCCTTATAGTTATCTTCATTACTTATGGTAAGGCATCTAAGTTTCTTCATGTTTCCAAGACCTTTTAACCTAATCTCGGGGTTGAAATTTAGCTTCATATATCTTGTCGCTTCACTACCCTGTAATTCAAGTATAGTTTGTGTCATAAGTAAAGAAAATTGTGTAAATTTTCCTAGTAAGCTTAATTCTTACCAAGTCATTATCCAATATATCTTCTATTTCATCTTGAATCCACAATCGGCTATGTTTGTAGGGTTCATCTGGGTGCAAACGACGAACGATATTCTTGCCCATTTCTTCTATATGGTCATGCATGCTCAGGTAAAAAAAGCCAAAATCAACATTAACATTAACACTTATGAGAGATCTCTGCTCAAGAACTCTTAAACCATTTATTGCATGAAATCCAAAACTTTCAAGCATTCTTATGGCTTTGTTTTTCTCCCATCCCTTCAATATGCATGCAACATCTAGGAATATTTCCTTATAGTCGTCTTCCAGACTTTTATAGCTTAATTCCAGTTTTTCAAGAGTCTCCTTCAATGGGATTGTTTTGAGTCTAGCTAAGGCATCTATCCATTCAGGCTTGTTTTTTCCACATAGAAATGAACCTAAAACTTTGATTGTTAAAGGAAGACCAGCAGCATATCGTACAACCTGTAGTGATTCCCTTTCATACTCTTGAATTGGAATATGCTTCCCAAATGCGTTCATACTAAAAAGCCCAATTGCTTCCTCATCTGATAAAAGATTAACATCACGGATCCATTTCACTCTATGTGCGATTAACACTTGCTCATCTCTTGTTGTAATGATAATTCTACTTCCGGGCTTGAACCAACTAAGATCACCGGCTAGTACCTCAAGCTGGTCTTTATGATCCACGTCGTCCAAAACCACAAGAACCTTTCTACCACGTAGCTTTGTTTTCATCATGTTTGTCCCGTCATGGACACTACTTACATTGTTTCCATGACCATTTAGCAAATCTGAAAGGATCTTTCTTTGTAATGACAATAGACCAGACAACGACGCTTTTGAAACCTCCCTGACATTCTCAATATAGCTTTTTGCATCAAAGTGAATTGCTATTCTATCATAAGTAGCTCTCGCTAGTGTAGTCTTACCAGATCCACCCATCCCCTTGATTCCTATCATACGAACCTCGTTCGAAGCAAAATCTAAATACTTCTGAAGGTCTTGTATCCGGGGTTCCATGCCTACTAATTTATCATCATGGTTCATATTAATGGATCGTAGCTCGAGTGAAATTTGTTCAACAATTAACTTTATCACTTTGGCTTCATGCCTGTATATTATAGAAGATTCATTTAGTTTGGCTCAGAATCCTACTAAAAATGTTAAAAGTTTTAGGTCTATGAGATACAAAAGTGTAAGACATACTAACATGCAGATAATTCATGTTACCTCTTTCTTTAAGAAAAGAGATTCGCATTTGATTACTTATAGCAGCGGAGGTCGTAACACACAAATAGATTTATCTATTAATGAGGCGTGAGGATCGTAGATGGTGGAGGGATTGCAAGGTCATTCCAGGTGAGACAGTAGTGGCTCAACACCGTTTACTAGTGGCAGATATAGTCATCAGAGAAAGGTTAACTAAGGAGGTTGTTAAAATGTGACCTACGATCCGTTGGGGTAATTTGAAGGGTGATAAGATTGCTGAGTTCAAAGAAAAATTCATCTCGATGACATCGACTCGACTCGACTGGAGGCGGATTCAAACATGATATGGGAGGTTTTGAGGACGACCATTACTCATGCAGCGAAGGAGAATCTAGGGGTCACAAGAGGAAACACAGGTGGACATAAGGAGTCCTGGTGGTGGACAGAGGACGTCCAAACCAAAATTAAGGATAAGCAAGGGAGTTTTAAGGATCTTTTGAGATGCACAGATGAAATGGAATGAGTGACATTGAGGGAAATATACAAAAGGTCAAAGAAAGAGGCGAAGAAAGCAGTGACGGAAGCAAAGAACATAGCCTATAAGAAGATGTATGAGCGCCTGGAGACAAAGGAAGGGGAGCATCATATGTTCAAGATAGGAAAAGCTAGAGAGCGTAGGCGGAGGGATCTAGGGGTACTGAAATTTATAAAGGGTGAGGATGGGCGCGTGTTAGTTAAGGAACATGGCATTAAGCTGAGATGGCAAACGTACTTCCATAAACTTTTCAAACGTGAAGGTGCGTACCAACAAGAAAGCGACAACCCAATTACGCAGAGACAACAACAGAACAACTGTTACTATCGGCGTATCACATAGGGAGAGGTGAGATCAGCACTTAGGAAGATGGGGAAGGCTAATTAAGGCAGTTGGCCCGGACAACATACCAATTGAGGCGTGGAAATGTTTAGGAGATGGAGTCCAATGGCTAACAACCTTGTTCAATCTTATTTTCGAATCTGGAAAAATGCTCGAACAATGGAGGAGAAGTATTTTAGTGCCTTTATATAAGAATAAAGGAGACGCCCAATGTTGTGGGAACTATAGGGGGATTAAGTTATTAGGACACACCATGAAATTATGGGAGAGGGTGATTGAGATTAGACTTAGAAAGCAAACTCAGGTTACGGTAAACCAATTTAATTTTATGCCAGGGAGGTCAACTACAAAAGCGATACATATTCTAAGAAGATTAATGGAAAATATATAAAGAAAAAGGGGGATCTACATATGGTGTTCATTGACCTAGAAAAGGCATACGACAGCGTGCCATGTAGACTGATTTGGGACACTTTAGAGAGTAGAGGGGTTCCTAGGAAGTATTTAGACTTAATTAAGGATATGTATGTTGGGAGTGAGACTAGCATTCGGTCTCCAGTAGGGGATACTGATTTTTTCCCCGTGGAGGTAGGACTCCACCAAGGGTCTGCTTTGAGCCCTTTCCTTTTTGCAGTTGTCCTGGATGAGTTATCAAAGTTGATTCAAGATACGGTCCCATGGTGCTTGCTTTTTGAAGATGATATTGTGTTGGTTGTAGAGACTAAACAGAGCCTAAATGAGAAGTTAGAGGAATGGCGAGCAGCTTTAGAAGACAAAGGTTTAAAGATTAGTCAATCTAAAACTTAGTGTTTACACCGTGATTTCAGCGATGCAAGGAATAATGAGGACACTCAGATAACCATTGAGGGTCAAGTGATGCCGCAGGTGACTAAGTTCAAGTATTTATGATCATTTGTACAAAGGACGGGGAGATAGATAGTGATGTAGTCCACCGCATCCAGTCTGGATGGTGTAAGTGGAGAGCAGCCACTGGGGTATTGTGTGATAGGAGGTTTTCTGTTAAATTAAAGGGGAAATTTTATAAGGTAGCAATTAGACCTGCTATGTTATATGGGACAGATAACTGGGCCATCAAGAAAACCCATGCACACAAGATGGATCTAGCAGAGATGAGAATATTGAGGTGGATGTGTGGGCACACCAGGATAGACAGGATAAGAAATGAGGTTCTTAGAGAAAGGATGGGAGTAGCTAGTATATCAAATAAGATTAAAAAAGGGAGATTGAGGTGGTTTGGGCATGTGAAGAGGAGACAAACGACAGAGCCAGTTAGAGCGGTGGAAAGCCTCACTTTTGAGGGGAGGAGGGGTAGAGGCAGGCCCAGATTGACTTGGGATGAGAAGGTTAGGAAAGATTTACTAGAGTTACACCTCTCTGAGGACATGGTCCAGGATAGGAGCTTGTGGAGACATAGGATTAAGGTTAAAGACTGTTAGGATATGTTCATATGTGTTTGGAGATGTCGATCAGGAAATACGATTCACTCACACTTTTATTGGACTTCACATATGATTGTCTCTTGTGCTTATAGGTTGTTTTTTAGTTGTATATCTTTTCCATCTCTACCATTTACTTGTTCCACCATCTCTATGGTACTGCTTGTGTATATAGTGTTTTTGTATTTATTTGTTGTGAGCTTTAGAGCCAAGGGTCTCTTTGTAAGCAGCCTCTCTACTTCCTAGGAATAAAGGTAACCTGTCTACAGTTACACTATTTGTGGGATTTACTGGGTATAGTTGTTGTTGTTGTTGTTGTATCTTTTAACAAAGAAACAAAATAAAAGAACAAATATTGCACAAAAATGATGAACGACTTACCCATTAGCAGTGTTTCTCAAATCCCACCCAGACAGATTGGCTGCTTCAGTTAGAGCTTCTTTCCATTTACCTAACTCTATATTGGTATGTTTGGCGAGGGCTTCTTGAACTGGCCCACGTTGTTTGCGAACTTCAGACGGATCCACATCGTAGAAAACAGGATAAGCAATATGCTCGCTTAACTTTTGGCACTCCATAATCTTTACAAGTTCGTTTAAGCACCAAGATGAAGATGCATATTTCTTTGAGAAAACTATGATGAACAACTTCGACTCTTCAATAGATTTCAAAAGCTGGTCATTGATGCTCTTTCCTTTTTTGAGTTTCTGGTCATCCTTGAAAGTGTGGATATCATGTTGCTGAAGAGCATCATAAAGGTGATCCACAAAGTTCTTACGTGTGTCTTCCCCACAAAAACTCAAAAACACATCATACTGATAGCTCTTAATAAATGAAGTTGATGACGACGCCATTGAAGGTATGCTTTGTGGGTCCCACAACTTAATCAAATCTTTTGCTAGCAAATGCTTTTCGAAGATGACTGCAAAGAAACAGAAACAACGGATCACACTTTTAATCCTCAAGAGCGTATTATATATATATTAAAGAAAACTAACCATGAATAGTGTCACTCCCCTCTCATTGGTTGAGAGGGGCGGTGGCACTTATTTTATATATATATTTTTTATTTTTTACAACTTTATTTCATAATATGTAGAATTAGTTTCAATTAAAAATCAAAGTTTCTATGGTGGTGGAGTGGTTTGATGTGCATTCCTCTTGCATGAGGTCATGGGTTTGAGTCTTTTCCAATGCATTTGTTTACAACATTTTTTGTAGCTTTGTTTGATAATATATAGAATTGGTTTCAAATTGAAACCACAGTTGCTTTGATGGTGAAGTGGTTTGATGTGCATTTCTCTTGCATGAGGTCATGGGTTCGCGTCTGTTGTAATGCATTTATTTACAAGATTTTTTTACTTTTCAGTTTTTGTATCGTAACAAAACGAATTATTTCCGATCGAACTCCCGCCGCGAAGCGCGGGCGAATCCCCCTAGTTCAATTTATAGTAAGGAATACGCTATTAATCACACCTTACAAGTTACAACTTAATCACCAAGGTTAACAATGAGTTGTAACATTTCATTATGAGCATAACATGGGCCTAGATACATTAAATAATTCTACGATGTCAACAAGAGAAACCAGTAATGCCACCTAAAGTCTAAAAGCCTAAAAACCAATATTCACGAATTCAACATTTACGAGTCATTTCCTTGTCAAAAGATTTTCACATTAACAAATATAAACTGATTATTTTTCGGGTAGTTAGATACTTTTGCACTAAACTTTACATGTTGGTGTTGTTGCAACAAACATCTCTAGGGCTGTAAACGAACCAAATGAACACGAACATGGCATTGTTCGTGTTCGTTTGTTAAGGAAATAATGTGTTCATGAACACTTACAGAACGAGATTTTTTGTTCGTGTTCGTTTGTTGAGGAAATAACGTGTCCACGAACTGTTCATGAACAGTTATCGAACGGGGTTTTTGTTCGTATTCGTTTTTGTTGTTAAGGAAAAGAACGTGTTCATGTTCATTTGTCTTTATTTGTTAAATTTGGGTTATTGGATTTTAATAACCTTAGCTATGACGTGTTGGCTTTTATCACTCCCAACTAATCACCTGACTATCACCACTCCCAAACTAACAGAACCTTAACCCAACTAGTTTTTTTTGGTTGACATGTCACCTTTTTAGTGACGTAGCATGCCGATGTAGCAGCTGCCACATCAGCAAAAACTAACTGGGTCAAGGTTCAGTTAATTTAGTAGTGGAAGAAAATAAGTTGCAAGTTAGGGGTGGTGAGGGCCAAGCGGTTAGACAACACGGAGTGGGGCGGGAAGGGGTGGGGCAGGAATGGTCCACCGGTGGGAACACCGCCCCGCAACGGCGTGGAGGACCGGCGGGAGAGGTTAGGCGGGGAGGAAAGGCTGGGCGTGGGGGGAGGGGGGGGGGGGGAGGCCACGTGGAGGGGTTTTATTGGCCCATTTAATTTTGTGACCGTTGAAAAAAAAAAGAAAAACTTTTAAAAATTTGACCGTTGGGGGACTTGATTTTTTTTTTTTTTAACATATATGTATATAGGAATGTGATCATTTGAGAACCCCACTAAGTTGAGAGAACTTGAAAACTCCTCCGAACCAATCATAAAGAGACACATCAGCTGCTTTATAATATATTGTATTTGTTTAATCAAGGGCATCAAAGTCTTTTACCACACCCACTTGAGGGTATTTTAGTAATAATAATACCCACCCCACCCCACCCCCACCCCAAGTAACACTTTAAATAATATTATCTCTCACACCCTCACCCTCTCTCTCACACAACCGGTTACCCTCTCTCTCTCTCTAACTCTCTCTCTCTAACTCTGTCTCTCTCTCTAACTCACTCCGTCTCTTTCTCTAACACACACACACACACGATTCATGGTAATGAAAGCAGGCGGAGGACGGTGGTCTTGGTGGGGCAGGAGGCGGAGGATGGTGGTGGGTTCGAAACAGGGGTGAATGTGGAGGTAGGGGGTGGGGGTTCGATGTTTTATGAGGGGTCCGATGGTGGTGGATCTGATGTGAAACAGGGGGGGGGGGGACGATGGTGGTGGTGGTCCGGCGACGGTGGTGTGTTGATCGTGACTGTACAGGTAATTATTATTATTATTATTATTATTATAATCATTTTATTATTATTATTATTATTTTTTAATATTATTGTTGTTATTATTATTATTATTTTTATTATTATTATTATTATTTAATGATATTAGTGTAAAAAAAGATAGGTTTTTTTATGTTCAAATTTTTGTGTTTTTTTTTTGTCAGGGAGTTTTGATGCTGAGAAGATCATGTTTTTTTTTTTGTTTTAAGGAGATGATGTAGTATGTTTGTAGGAAAACACTCGTGTAAACATCAGTTTTACACCAGTGTAAATATGAATATATAGTATGTTGTAAAAAAACACTGGTGTACAGAGTAAATATGAATGTATTGACGTTTTGATGTAAGAAACACTTGTGTAAACTTTTGTGTATGGCAGATTTTACACTGGTGTAACACCAGTGTAAAAACGACAGAGAGATGGCAGAATGTATAATTTTTTATTTTTTGTTTTAAAAAATGAGTATTTATATATATATTAATTTACAAGTTGGTTATGCATTATGCTCTTGTACATCAAGCTTTAAAGGTGTATTGTGCATACAAGGGTTGTACTTGTAGGTTTAGATGTTTGTACCCGCATTTGGATGTATTGCTCTCTCTCTCTCTCATCCTATCACTCACATCTCTACTCTTTTCTTTCTTTCTCTGTAAATATTGGGAAACCATCGTCTCAGCCACCCAACCTTTGCATTAGAATGGATAGGGTTTGATGATGTTGCTTCCAGGGTGATGACAACTACCGGTGAAGCCATCAGGCGGTCGTCATGAATCCGGTAAGTGGTGACGACGATTGGTTGTTAATGTCTTCTTCTCCAGCGATGTAACCATGTTGTTATGTTGTGCTTTATATGTTTTCTTTGTAGTTGTAGGTTGTACACAAGGCTTTGTGTATTGTATTTTTCTTCACAAAAAATTGGAATTGCCTTATCGACCTGTGTTATCTCTCTGTCTTCTTCCAAAGGTTACAAAAATCTGGATACACCATACCTGCTGTTGTTTGTCCCTAATTTTCTTGATGTTCGTAACAATCGTGTGCATAAGCTCCATCGCCATCGTTGTTCCCAATCATCACTACTGTTAGGGTTTGTCGCAGGCCGCTGTTAAGGTACAGAGTCTGAGCCACATGACTCCTGAAGCTGCTTACCGCCTTTATCCGTTGTTGGTCAGACGAAATCGCCGACATTTTTTACCGGATGTCAAGTAAGGTTTTTTGCTATTTGTTTTTGCTTCGGCTCGAGCTAATTTGCTGGTATGATTTATGCGTCAAGAGTTGATTTTTATTGTCGTTTATGTGTACCCGTTTGGTTTGATTTAATTTGATATTGTTAAAATCTTACTAAAATTACGAAATTTACATAAGGTTGACTACTGTACAGATCTCGATTTGGAAAAAGGTAATGTGGGGTTGATGGGTTACAGGAAATCAGAAATTATAACTGAAGGAGAGTGTTAAGAGAGAGTTGGTTACATGTTTATTGTTTTTGTTAAATGGAAGGTTTCTTAATTTTTATTGCAACTTTCAAACCTAATTTGAGTCTTTGGCTTTTATATTGTATCATTTATGCCTACTTTCATCTTTATGGTTTTGATTTCTACTTTCATCCCATTCTTTGGTATGACATAATCCTCTCAATTTAGGTTACAAATTTATACAAAGTCAGGTTGACTTTTAAAAAAGTCAACTTCCAAAATTTATTTAGAAGATCAGTTATGAAGCTAAAACAATTGACATTTACCTAACCCTTTTATCGTGACATTCATCATGTCTTCAAATCCAATTTTTTAGTATTTGAATCTTGGCATATTAAATTGTGGTCTCCATATCCTTTCAAATACTTACTACAACTCCTAATAACATGACCTGGTTAAAATGGTCAAGGTCACAAATATCATGACAGAGAGTTGCAAAACTATTGCCACCCTGCTGCATTTCTCTTCTGCATAAAAGTTTGTTTTATATATAAATATACATTAGCAAAATCATGTGGAGTTTATTTAACTTTTAGGTAAATCAATGATCGTATAATATAAAAATTAAAGGATATTTCCTTTTCGATTAAGAATTAGGATTGGTATATGTTTTCGCAAACTGCATAAATGTATGTTAACTTTCAGGTTAGGAATCAAGACCTTTTGCATGAGTTGTTTAATTATTCCTAGCTTTATACAGGTAATGTTCTTGAATTTAGTTTTGGCTCGCTAATTAGATCATCAATGTGTCTGGAAACTAATAATTAAATAAAGGATAAAAAATGTTGATTAGTGCAACTGTGCAAGAATACATGAGCTCAACCTCAACTCTCTCACACCTCTTTAGCAGGCTAAGACCCCCTTCAGTTTTTGTTTTCTCCCTCTTTTATTGTTTTTTATATGAGTTTTTTCGATGTTGGTGGCCATTTGCGATGGTGTGACATACTGACATTGATGCTTATTATGCGACCCGCCGCAACGCGCGGGGCTAAATTCTAGTTTTTAATAATTGAATAAAAAATTAAATGATATTTTATATTAATATTTCCTCTCACATGGTTTTTTACCATAATACCCTTTAAAGTACTTAAATATATTAAAAAATCCTTATTAATCAAGTCAAGACAAAAAAAGTCACATCCTTTAATCTTAACCATTGGATCATCAAGATCAATGGTCCACAAGAGTTCTCGAGTTCTCTCAACTCGGTACAGTTCTCAATTGATCCATGCCCTATGTATATATATACATACATACACAATACAAACACAAATCACAAACCCAAACACCAACCCAAATACAAACCAAAAGCATAGCAGGGTGGACTAATCAGGATCAACTCTATTTGGTGACGGCGTGGATCAACACAATTCAAACAGATCAACACAATTCAAACAGATGACAATTCAACACAACTCATCCTATCACTAAAGGAGATGGAACACAATCTATGAAGCGACGATGCAGGAGCACCCCGGCGTTAGCAAACAGATGACAATTCAACTCACACACGACGCTTATCGTCAGCGCTACGACAGCGACTTCCACATCACCAATCTTTTGTCCTGGTCTATGATGCGTTTTTATTTTGTTTAATGTTTAAGGTTTTAGTGTTTTAATAATGTGTAATGTTTAATATTATGTTTTATGTTTAGTGTTTTATTTGTAATGTTTAATGTTTTATTTGTTTTTGTGTTTAATGTTAGTTTATGTAAACAGATTACATAATATTTTATATTTAAACCATTACATTAACACATAACACATAAACATCCTAAATTACTTATTACAAACAGAGTTCCTAATCCTAAACTACTTATTAAAACGTTACATAAACACATAATATAATCCTAAATTACTTATTAAAACCTAAACCTCCCACTACGGTGTTGTATTTATAGGGTTAGAAATATGACCGTTTGAAATTCAAAATTTGAAATTTAAACGTTTGGGGGTGGGGGGGAATTTGAAATTCAAACGGTTTGGAACAGTAACCGTTTAAAATTCAAATGTTTGAATATATTTTTTTTATTTTTTTTAATAAGTATTATTTTTTAATATTAATTATTTTTTTATTATTATTTTATTTAATTTAATAAATTTTCAGTTTAAATTATTATTATTATTATGTTTATTAATATATTAAAGTTTTTTATTAAAAAAAAAGAAAAAAGAAATTCCACATGTCATTTCCCCCCTTCCACTCCCCACAATCCCCCCCCCCCCCCCACATGGGCCCACAAGTGGCACATGACGCTTTATCCCCCTCTACTCCGTGTAGTCTTAGGTGGGAGGGGCAGTGGCCAACACGTGACAGTTGATGTTATTAAAATCCAATAACTCGTTAAATTTAGATGTCGGAAAAAAGTGAACACAAACAAACACCAATGAACGTAAATGAATACAAACATGCATTAATGAACAAAACGGGCACAAATAACACATACTAAATTCCAAAAATTTCATCACGAACATTATCCGCCCAAAATATACTAATCCAGTTAGCCAAATATACTTGCCATAATCTTGATCACATATTGTCTCATAAAAACACAAAAATATTATATGAAACTTGAAATCCTCGAATCCATCCAAAATAACAGTTAATCAAAACAGTTAAAGTAATATTAAATTATTAATATGTGATACACTAATATATATTAAATAATCTACCATTGGGAAATTTGAAATACTTCAATTAAAAATCAAAAGTTAAAACCCCTAATGAACTATCGAACACAAACAAACATAAACGAACACGTTAGCGAACGTTCACGAACATAATTGAACGAGCGCGATCTCTGTTAATGTTCGTTTGTTTAACTAAACGAACATAATTTATTGTTTGTTTTGTTCATTTATTAAACGCAGGAACACAAACGAACTTCACGTCAAACATTTCACAAAGTGTTCGTTGAACGTTTGGTTGTTTACAACCCTAATTCCCTAAACATCTCACATAGAAAGTAGAGAGAAATGCAAAAGCTTGACTTTGTCAAAGTCAAAGTCAACCATCGCACCTGGTTATTGAACTAAATTTTTTTTACCAACCGATACAAAGCTAACATCAAGATCTCAACTAAATAATAACAAGAATTCCAGCATCAAACGACTTAAAATACAGATAAACCATCAGTCATTCAATATTGTAAAGAGTTTTTTTAAAAAAAAAAGAGAAAAAAGCTAACCTCCAAATATTTGTTCAAAAGAGCACCCACAAACTCAGAGTAGAGCCTTTATTTCTTTCTAGTTGACCTTAAATAGGCTGATGAATTTCGACCCTCTTTCTCAGAAGCTTGAGTATATACCACTTGCTTTTTTTCTTCCTTTTTTTTTCTAGTGTTCACATGATGGGTGTTCTACGGCTCGTATATCAGTTTACGTGGCAAAAAGTTATAGTTTTGATAATGTGGATTGTGTAGGTGGCAAATAAGTTAAAGTTTTGATGTCATCGAACACTTATGTAACAATGTTTTGATGTCGTGGACTGATTATGTGGCAGTCCACGTTAGCAAAAACTAACTGGTTTAACTTTTAGTTAGCATGAGATCGCCGATAAAAAATAGGTTAAAAGTTCAAAGTGCCAAAAAACATTTTCTTAACTGGACTGTTGTCGGGTAATATATCAAAGTTTGGATTATTAAATATAATTTTCCTTCCTAATATTTTAATCCTGACTTAATATGGTTTATATATTCATTCAAATACCTCATTGATTACGTCAACATAAATTGATTTTGAAATTTCTGTGCACCTTCCTGAACTTACTTGGACTAATTCAGAGTTTGTAACGGTTGATTTCCTATCTGCGAGGCCCATTAAGGCGTGATCAGGCCCAAACGACTTTAACTAGTAGTGGTTTGTACCCGGTTTTTTAATACTCGGAACTGGTTTTTCCTCATACCCGGTTCATGACCCAATTTAGACTTAGCTAACAACCCAATTTTTGGACACCAACCTATACAGTTGAAAGATTAAAGCCAACAGTATAAATGCAACGACATTATGCTTGCTTTATGGACACCAACAGTACCTCACTCATATTTGGACTTGGTAGTTGGAAGTGTCATTAAAGCCACTGTTGAAAGTTTAACTTGCTTTGCAACATTATAAATGCAACGGCATTATATTAGCTTCATTAACATGTGTAGCATCCGAATGTGCATCCTTTGGGTTATTCAACATATTTGACAAACTTCAAAACCATCTAAAAAATGGCTTTCGAATGTGGATTCTCTTCCATTAACATGGGTAGCAAACCAATCGTTGTGGATATTCTTCCTACAAATCGAACCCCACTTATTTGGGGGGGGGGGGGGGGGTGGTTCACTTTGAGTTATGTAAAATGTCGTTCGGTGCAAACAAAGCTCGATGTCTTCATTGTGGTACTTTGTTGAACTCGAATTCCAACTCAACTTTGACGTAACATTCGGATTCATATTGTAAAGTGTTGAAGAACAATCCGGACCGAGGTCAACAGCAAATGTCAAGCGACAGGACTATTTGGCATTATGATGTTGAGGCAGTCCAGGAAGGAATGGGTCACTTCGTGATTTAAGAGGGCTTGCCATTTAACCACTTTGACAACCCAAGATTGATGTGTCTCATCCAAAGAACTTTACAACCGCGTTATAATCATGTAAGTCGCACTACCATTCGACGCGATTGTATAAAAGCGTGGGTAAAGGCAAAAAAGAATTTAATTTTGGGTTTTCAAACTTTACAAACCGGTTCCGTACCCATTTGGTACTTACTAGTATTTAAAAGCTTTAAATGTCATGTGTTTCTATCTAGTACTACGTGACTCTCATTAGCATATAAGTTCTAGAACTCGATCGAGTTTTTTTTTATAACCTTTTTAAATCTATTAGATTTTGTGGTTGTCCATGTTGGGCTTTGTCATCTTTGGAAAAGAAAAATGAAAGAAACATACCATTTGATTAGGGCTGTGCAAAGAGTCAGGAACCGAATCGACCCGGACCCACTAGAATCGTATACCCTTTTATTGTTGAAATTAGGAACCACGAACCGAACCTTAAAAGGCTATGTGATTCCGGGTCCTAAAGGTTCTTATGGGTCGGGTAAAGGGTCTGACCCTCTTGAACCTTTTAATGTAATAGGCTTTTAGAGGGTTACATATTCCCAAATACACACACACATCAGAGCGACATACATAAATATTTACTTCAATTTTGGATATAGTATATATATATATACACACACATATATTATAAAATATCACATCTATGCATATACATCAAGCCGAAAATTATTTCAAGAAAAATACATTGTTATTTTTATAAATAATATTTTTTTAATATTATATTAACATTACATGAAATCGATTACAATAACACGTAAAAAAGAATAATGAAAAGACCAAAGTGTTTTATTTTTCCGTTAACAATACATATCTATTGGATCATTTTTATAAATTATTGTTTTTCACACATTATCAATCTATTAATAAGTCATGTTCTAATTAAAATACAAACGGTTCTTATGGTTCTTATATTAGAACCGTGGGTTTGGAACCGACCCGACCCGGAACCGATAATTCATATATATCTAGAACCGCGAACCTACCCATATATTTAAAGAGGTTTGGGTCCAAGGTTCTCGCGGGTCGGATCTAAGGTTCTCGTGGGTCCGAACCACGAAATGCTCACTCCTACATTTGATGGATATCCTTTTGCACATGAAAGGACCCAAAAAAAATTTATTGTATGCCCTTTTCCATACACGGTTCCATACATGGAACCGGGTATTGAAAAACCGAAACCGATATACACGGTATGATTTTTTATGCTAGGAAACGGAACCGGTTCTTCAATACCCGGTAGAAGTGATACCCGACCCTACCCAAAACTGGGTATTAAAAAAACCCGGTTTGTGCACCTATACCTCCATAAACGAATAATACATATACTCCCCCAATGTTTTAAAAACCGGTTTTTAAACCATATCGGATTGGCCTCCTAAATGGTTCAACTGGTTGAACCGGATTGTATCGGACGTTCATCCGGATTAATTAGTTTCCCCCATAGTTCTATAAAATGCAACTTCAACAGTACATGATTTCAATATAAAAATAATTAATTCAAAACGTAATCTATAATAAAAAATAATCCAAAAGTACTTAATTTTCAACAAAGTTTGTTTATATAAAAGGGCATAATAGGTTTATGCCATAAAATGTTAAATGTATCAAGTTCATGATCGCTTAAAAGATAAAATTTATTATCATCGCCACTCTCAAAAGCTTGGCGAGGGGGCCACCATTAAAAAAACTGTTCTAAACTTATATACCACTTTCTTTTTATCTTCCCATTTTTTGGTTTGTGTGACAAAAAGGTTAAAGTTTTGATAACGTGCATTGTGTATGTGGCAAATAAGTTAAAGTTTTGATGACATCGACCACTTATGTGATAAAGATTTGATGTCGTGGACTTATTATGTGGCAGTCCACATTAGCAAAAATAACTGGGTTAACTTTTATTTAGCATGAGTTCGCTGATGAAAAATAGGTTAAAAGTCTAGAGTGCTACAAAACATTTTCTTAACTAGGGTTCATCTTTATACAATTTTTACCAAGTCTTTACATTACCAATTTTTGTACTAAAAATCTTATTTTTTTTTATTTTGCTCAACATCTTTGGTAATTTATATTTTTATAAAATCCTATTTTATAAAAATAACATTTTATACAAAAATACAATTTTGTAAGTCTTGCAATTAATATTTTGCATTGGTAAGTTATTTAGGCATTTATTGGGTGAATTTATAAGTTACGCGCGCATCGGAAACGATACGCTAACTTTAATCGTTACTGAGAGATTTGTATTTGGAGTTTCCATTTATGGTTGTGGAGTTCCAAAACACATAATATTTCATGAAAAATGCCCTTTATTTTATATCATGGGTGTCCGACATTGTTTTCGGTTATTTAATTGTTGTTTGGTAATCACCAACGTCCGTACTGGACCGTTTTTTCGAAAGATCAAATTTCATTAACAACAAAACATTCCAAGATGGAATAAGAAGTCGGAAAATGACCAAACAGTTACATAATATCAAAATTACACTATTTCTCCCACTCCAACAATCCCCTTTTCACCCTATTATTATACCAAAGGAACCCCAAAACTTTGACATTCGAAACAATATCCACCACTTCTGAAGCTTTACTAGAAAAAATCTTCTCATTCCTAGCTTTCCACAATCTCCAACTTGATATAATGATAATACCTTGAACCACATTCTTCATGATCCCAGAGACACCACATTGCTCGAAAACATGGGCCAAGTCTTTAGTGGAGAATGCATACATAGGCGGAATTCGACACTTTTCAGTTAAATAAGCAATCCGAAACACTTTGTTTCTATACGGAATATTTTATTTCAATATAATCATCTAAATGGACAATTTGACTTGACTTAATAATGATATTTGTTCATTGAATAATTATATTGTTATCTAAATGTCCACATAAATTTATTTTGAAACCGTCATGCATCTTCATGAGTTTACTTGGACTAATCCACCGTTTATTTTGACTTGTGTGTTTATTTGACTTGGCCTTTGCATATAACATATATAAAAATATACTTGGAGCTTAACTAAATTCCCATTTTATCTTTTATTTACAATCAAGACAAGATTTCTACTCAACCAATATGATCAGTACTCGACTTTCGTTTTCTTATTTCTCTTCTTGTCACTTGTGCTTGCTTGTTGTTTTGGTCTTGTTTCGTTCATGCTTATCCAAACAAAACTCTGAACATGTATTGTGCATTGATGCCGAGAGACAAGCACTTCTTCGGTTCAAGCATGGCTTGACTGATGAAACACATCGGCTTGCTTCCTGGCTTGCCGAGAACAAAGATTGCTGCAAATGGTCAGGGATTTCTTGTGATAATTCTACAGGTCATGTTCATCGAGTTCATCTTCCTGGAAATGGTGGTCATTGTCCTGCTTATGTAATTAGTGACACTTATGTAAGTCGATCCTTGTTGGACCTAAAGCAACTCAAGCATTTGGACTTGAGTTGCAATGATTTTGGAGGCATTCAGGTTCCTAAGTTCTTTGGCTCACTTCAAAACCTTGAATATCTTAATCTTTCGAATTCCAAATTTGGAGGAATTATCCCTCCACAATTAGGAAATCTTACAGAATTGCGCGTCCTTTGTCTAGGAAGTTTTCATGAATTCAATGAGGAATCAACAAGGGTGATGAATATGCACTGGTTGTCAAGTCTTGGTAAGTTGCATCACTTGGATATGAGTGGTGTGTACCTTGGCGAAGCAACTGATTGGCTTCAAGCGATCAACACCCTTCCTTCTTTGGTCGAACTACATTTGTCTAGTTGTGCACTCTCAAATATACAACCGTACGTTCCCAAACTTAATCTCACGACTCTTTCCTTACTCGATCTTTCAAATAACTATTTTCTTACATCCATGTTACAATGGATATCCAGTATGACTAGCTTGGTTTATTTGGATTTAAGTCGGAATCTTCTTGGTCCTATGCTTAGCCTCCGTAATTTAACCTCTCTTGAGTTTCTTTATATGTCTGGGAATGATCTCTCGAATTCTTCATCATTATTGAAAGAGTTGTCTAATAGTAACCTCATCTCGTTAGATATTAGTTCTTGTGGTGTTACAAGTTCATTTCTTGACACCCTTCACAACTTAACCTCTCTTCGTAGCCTTGACATTTCATACAATAAACTCACCGCGAGAATACCTAAATCATTTGGTAACTTTTGTAATGTGAAAGAGATTGATTTGTCACGTAACAGTTTTGGTAATATTAGTTTACCACATCTTCTTGAAAGTTTTCTCAAATGCAAATCAACTGCCTTGGAGTCATTTTCGTTGCGGGGAACCAATATATATGGAATAATTCCTCCTTCCATAGGACATTTATATTTTTTAAGGATATTAGATATCAGTCAGAATCAAGTTTCCGGTCCTATACCATACTCGATAGGGCAATTATCTTCATTGGAGGTGTTGGATCTTTCGGAAAACCAACTAAACAACAGCCTTCCTGACTCGATTGGACGACTATCATCATTGAAGGAGTTATATCTTTCATATAACCAACTAGATGGCAGCTTTCCTGATAGCCTCGGCCAACTTTCAAAGTTGAATACATTAGGTATTTCTGACAATTTGTTGTCAGGTGTTGTGACAGAATCTCACTTTGCCAAACTAGTGAACTTGAATTATCTAGATGGAGGTAGCAATGACATAACTTTAAAACTGCAAGTTGAAAATTGGATTCCCCCTTTTCAGTTGTGGGAATTGCATTTGACCTCTTGGGTTTTAGGACCTCGCTTTCCATCGTGGTTGCAAACTCAAAAGGATTTGAGGGAATTGGACATAAGCAACACACACATTTCATCATCCATGCCGAAGTCATTTGTGGAATCATTCCCCCATCTAGCTTATTTGGACATGTCAGAAAATCGGATTAAAGGAACTATAACGTCGTTGGTTATCCCTGCAACACTTGAAGAAGTCAACTTAAGCTCCAATGAATTGCTAGGATCATTACATCATTTGGTGTGTTCTAATGGTGTCACAAAGATAAAGTTTCTTCACTTGGGAAATAATAGTTTGTCAGGCATTATTCCAGACTGCTGGGAGAAGTGGCCAAGTTTGGGACTCTTAAACTTGGAGAATAACAATTTGTCCGGTGAGATTCCAAGAACACTGGGTTCTACACCTTCCTTGGAATTCTTGAGCATGCGCGGGAACATGATCTCAGGACAATTACCGTCTTCTCTTATGAACTTGACAAAACTAAAGGTCCTTCAACTTGGTAGAAATGAACTTGTTGGGAAAATTCCAGCATGGATTGGAACAAAACTAAATCTTTTGAGATTACTCAACCTTAGAGCCAACAATTTGGACGGGATTATTCCTCATGAGATATGTTATCTTAAAGATGTTCAAATCTTGGATCTTGCTCATAATAATCTAGATGGAAATATTCCAAGTTGCTTTAACAACTTTAGTATCCTTTCCGTCATGGAAACTAACCAGGATGGTCTTATTGCTTTCAATTTTGGTCGTGGACCATCTTATGCTATTATTGGTGATTCATTGGTGACGAAGGGGCGAGAAGACACATATAACACTATCCTTGGACTAGTGATGTTATTGGACCTTTCGAGTAACAATCTCGTTGGGCATATTCCGAGTGAACTAAAATCCCTGGTAGCGTTAAAGTCATTGAATTTATCAAGAAATCATTTGACCGGAAGAATCCCTGAGGAGATTGGCGACATGAAAGCACTTGAATCTTTTGATTTATCATTTAACAAGCTTTCTGGGGAACTTCCTAGGAGCTTGTCAAGGCTGAATTTCATGAGTAGCTTCAATGTGTCCTACAACAATTTTAACGGAAGAATTCCGACGAGTACTCAGCTCCAAAGCATGAATGAGTTCAGCTTCTTAGGAAACAAGCTTTGTGGAGCTCCAGTAACTAAAATTGAAGATTGTGGACCTCGTACCTCACCAACCGATACAAGCCAAGAAGAAAAGGAAGATGGCAGAAGAGATTGGGGATTGATTATTAGCATAGTGGTTGGTTTTGTTACTGGATTTTGGATGATTGTTGGTCCATTGATGGTGAGGAGATCATGGAGGGTAACATATTTTGATTTTTTGAGTAGATTGGGCTATATAACTTATGATGTTATGCATAAGTATTGTTGTCACTTGTTTTCCGGTTAAGTTATTGTAATAGGTTTCTAGTTTTACTTTAAAAGTCAAAACCTTGTATTAAATGCAAATTTAAGCTTGTATCTGTAGATATATATGGACGCCCCACTTACGGTGTGCACATATAATGTATATATGTGTGGCCCTCAGGGGGCAAAAGTAAAGTTGCACTAGTTTTAACGTTATTTTATTAATTTCGTGAAAATAACGTTAAAAATGGACGGTTAATCATGCATCATGTGGTGGCGTTGATAGCCAAAAGACAAGGGGCACATGCACTGATCTGGTTTGTCCCGATTGCTAAGTGTTCTGTGCCTTATGTCCAAGGCTTGATACCAAACCACATCGAGCCGGGGGTCTCACTGGAAGTAGCCTCTCTATTCTTAGGGTAGAGGTAAGGCTGTCTACATCTTACCTTCTCAGACCCTACCTTAGCTTTGCTATATATGAGATTAACTGAGTATGATGATGATGATGATCTGTAGACATATACAATGTAGTCAAAACTTTATATTGCTTTGTCAAATATTTGTATTGTTGATGATTGATGATAATTTCTTTGTTAAGAAATAAGAGTGTTTTTACGCTTGCCAGTCTTCATGAAGCCACATAAGCCCAAAAATAGGCGGATCGAGGGTGTCGGGATGGGTGTGAACCTACATCATGATTTTTTTAGATGACTGGATCCATGGTATGAAAAAAACCTCATGTTTTTAGTCCGAGACAGAAATTTTTCTTCCGTTTCAACGACTTGCCCAAAAGTTATGAGCCTAGTTTGGGACCCAACCATTTCCAACCAGTAGCAAACCTACATTATGCCTGGTTGTTGGTTCCAACATTTCCAAATATTTAAACATGGTCCACTGGTCCAGTACAGTCCAGCCTTCAGACCGTTGCACACCAATGTAACAGCACGATTACAGATCATCAAATTTATAGCAAAATTGAAGCAAAAAGGGGGTATTTTTGATTTTTTGTGCTGAGATGACAAACACCAGTGCTTTCCTATAATGTTGATTATATTAAATTATATAAAACAGCCATTTCAAGCAAGCCCTAATGCCATTAAGGGGCAACAAAAATGGGCATATTAGACAAGTGCCCATGATAGGGTGACTGCTGAATACCCGAGGGCCCAAAAATTAGTTCAGAAGGGAAAGAAGGATGTATTACTTGATGATTGGCAGCGTGCCCAGCAACTGCCAGCTCAGTCATCTGTACCAACGAACAATAATCTTACAGTCAGAAACATCATGTGGCAATTTCGATCCATTTATATGAAAACGAGTCATTTCAGATACTATTTATTCCATAACGTCTAAGTCAAATGCTTATAATGTTCTAAATTTTATATTTTAAAGTTATGTTATTACTTTTGTAATATAGTTTTTAACATACTAGATATATATGTACAGAACTTGTAAAATTGGATAAAAACAACCAGGCCTGTACATACTAGGTATATATGTACAGAACTTGTAAAATTGGATAAAAACAACCAGGCCTTGACACATGAAAGTTATCCATTTGATATGAACCCATTTTGACCCATTAACAACCAAACATGTCCACTTGTTTTGGACAGTCCAATACACCAGATGTGGCAAGATCACTAGGTAAGGTAACGGGTCAAAAACAGGTCAATTTTTGTATGGCCGAATCAAACGGGTTAGGTTGGGTTGACAGAAACCTGTTTCTGTGATTTCTTTTGACTTTTTGCAATGAGTGCTAATTACATTAACAATCTAATCTTTTAACTGAAATGGTTAGGAGGTATACTTCGTGCAACTTTCACCTGTTTGACATTTCATTTTAAAACTCTTTCCTTCTGATTTGGTCCGGTTGAGACTTGAGATAAAACACAACACATATCGACCCATTTTAATTAAATGCATGCAGGTTGATTTGAAACAATGAGAAATGTAGAATAGGATTTTAAAATTTTCAAAAAAGAAAAGAAAAAAAAATGGAGATGTAATACAAACATGATTGCAGAATGGACAAAAAATACGAACCGTATCCTCTTTTGCGTTTTGGCCTCTTCATATTTTGCAAGATATAGCTAATAACTTCTTTTAATGTAGCTTTTCGCTTGTCTCTGAAGTTCCAAAGTTCATTAACTACATATCTGCCACTAGCGTTGTATTCATTCATCTCCTTAAATGCAGCAACCACTGCATCAAAGATTCCACTACCCCATTCCGCCTTGAGAGTTTTTAACGCTTCATCATCTTCACTAATCACTTCCTGCATTGTGCACGAGACTTCTTAAAACAGGCATATAGACATGAATAACATTCATAAAGTTCCTTGAAAGCATGACAATGAATAACTAATGAGCGGCTAGCAGGTTGGGTAAAAAGTTAAAATGGGTTCGCGTCAAAAAGGGGTATTTTTCAGTTCAAGTCAGATTGAGTTGATCCGAGAAAGCTTTTTTTGTCCATTTTAGTGAAAAATCAATGTACTATATATATCATATACCAAATCAACCCGTCCATAAGTAAACGGCTCAAAACTGCCCCCTCATCGTAAAACGGCAACTCAGCAAACGAATTTAAAGAACCACACCTTATGTGCATCGTCTACTGCAACAACTTTGACTGGATGCCACTCTGGGTTTTTAAGTTTCTCCTGCCACATAGAGCATAACTCGAGGGCCTTAATTTCATATTCTTCAGAATCAAACTTCTTCTTGCAGGCATGTTGGAAGGCTTTCGAATCAATAAGTCCCATCCTCTTTACCCCAATAATAGTACGTCCACTTAACATATCTTGCATGTCCTGAAAAGAAAGGAACAATTCATTCACTTGACGCTTCGGCGTAAAACATTGTAAGAAGGTAATTGCCAAGATGATCTTTTCTCATTAGCAAGTAATCAATATATAATACAATACAATCTCCTATTTTGGAGATAAAGATAATCACAATCAATACAATTCAAAATTCAAATCTTTGCCATATTTACGATATCTATTACACCCCCGCAGTCGAAGCGGGAGGAGGACGGATGCTTAGACTGGATCGAAAATCATCGAACAGCACCCGTGGAAGGCCTTTGGTGAAGATGTCAGCGACTTGATAGCGAGAAGGGACATGAAGAATGCGAACCAGACCTTTCTGCACGTGCTCACGAACAAAATGTATATCCAACTCGATGTGTTTTGTCCGTTGATGTTGCACAGGATTACCAGACAAGTAGATTGCGCTGACGTTGTCACAATAAACTAGAGTAGCCTTCGACAATGGCTTATGAAGTTCGAGTAGAAGATTGCGAAGCCAGCATATCTCAGCGACCACATTAGCGACACCCCGATATTCTGCTTCTGCACTTGAGCGAGAAATAGTAGATTGGCGCTTAGAGGACCAAGAGATAAGATTGGTGCCGAGGTAAACGCAGTAGCCGGAGGTGGACCGTCTTGTGTCTGGGCAGCCAGCCCAGTCAGCATCGGTGTAAGCCCGTAAGGAGAAATCTGAAGAAGAGTTGAGGTGAAGACCATACTCAGTGGTGCCCTGTAAGTAGCGAATGATACGCTTTAAAGCATTCCAGTGGTTGACAGATGGCGAGTGCATATGCATACAAATTTGCTGGACGGCATATGTGATATCAGGGCGAGTGAAAGTAAGGTACTGGAGAGCACCGGCTAGACTGCGAAAAAGAGACGGATCCTCAAAAAGGGAACCCGCGGCTTCTCCTAGCTTACTCTGCGTATCAACAGGAGTCGCAGAGGGTTTACACGAGTCCATTCCCGCACGGTGGATAATATCTTTGGCATAGGAGTGCTGCGACAGAAATAGTGCATCACCTGTGCGAGTAACACTAATGCCCAAGAAGTAAGTAAGAGGACCCAAATCTTTCATGGCAAACTCCCCGGATAAAACGGCCATGAGAGACTGACGAAGAGCAGTAGACGAGGTAGTGAGTATGATGTCATCAACATAAATCAACAAATAAGCAATGTCATGACCCTGATGATAAATAAATAAGGAGTTATCCGTTTTGCATTGAGTGAACCCCTGTCGAATAATAAAGTCAGTGAATCTTTGATACCAAGCTCGAGGCGCCTGTTTTAAACCGTATAGAGACTTTTTCAACCGACAAACATAATCCGGATACTCCTTGTGACGAAAACCCATGGGTTGATGCATGTAGACAGTCTCATGTAAGTGACCGTGAAGAAATGCATTTGTGACATCTAGTTGGTGAATGGGCCAAGACTGAGACAAGGCCAAGGACAAAACAGTCCTGATTGTGGTAGGTTTCACCACGGGGCTGAAGGTTTCGCCACAGTCAATACCTACCTGTTGACCACGCCCATCACAGACCAAGCGAGCCTTATACCGTTCCAAGGACCCATCTGAACGAAACTTATGCTTGAATAACCACAAACTGCGAATGACATTCATATCCGGTTTGCGTGGGACAAGCTCCCAAGTCTCGTTTTTAATGAGAGCACTAAACTCATTGTTCATGGCATCGAACCATTCTGGTGTGGACAAAGCAACCTGTGGGTTTTTGGGTACGGGGACAATGGTGGAGGTGTTAAGGTTAAAAAGTTGTTTAGGTTTAGTGATGCCGGACATTGAACGGGTGTGTACCGTCCGGTTAGGGGGTGGAGCAGTGGGAGGTGCTTGGTTGGTGGGTACAGTGGGTATGTGTGGAGGGGAGGTGGGATTGGGCTGAGCGAGTGGGGCGGGTGGTGTGGATTGGGCTGTGGGAGGAGGTAATGTTGACGGGCCGGGAGGAGTTGGGCCTGGTGGGGGAGTGGATGGTGGAGGGGTGGAGTTAGGTAAGTGGGCCGAGGGATGGGAGGGATTTGGGCCAGGGGAGGAAGGTGCAGGCTGTTGGGAGTTTGGGTCAGGAGGTGTTGGGGCGGATTGGACATATGGCCAGAGGTGGGGTGAGATTGGTGGAGATAAGAAGTCATAAGAGTGAGAGGTAGTGGGATATTTGATAGAGTAGGGAAAGATTGACTCTTCAAATTGAACATGACGGGAGATAAAAGTTTGGTTAGTATTGAGGTCAAAGCACTTGTAACCTCGGTGGTTGGGCGGGTATCCCAAGAAAACACATGGTTGGGAACGATTGGCGAGTTTGTTTATGGTGGTGGAGGGTAGGATGGGATAGCATAGACATCCGAACACGCGAAGATGTTCGTATGTAGGAAGGACGTTGTAGAGGAGAGTGGTGGGGTTTTTAAAGTTGTGGTTTTTCTTGGGAAGAATATTTAGTAGGTAAGTGGCCGTTTCTAGCGCATGATGCCAGAAGTTGGGCGGTAGGGAAGCTTGGGCCAACAAGGTGCGAATCATGTTGTTAATGGTACGAATTTGGCGTTCGGCTTTACCATTTTGTGATGAGGTGTGAGGACAGGAGAATCGAAATTGCATGCCATTAGTTGCACAAAATTGTTTAAAGTTGTTGTTGGTGTATTCAGTGCCATTATCACACTGAAACTGTTTTATTTTTCGTTCAAATTGGGTGGTGATGTGGTTGTAGAAGTGAGTAAAAGTGGTAAAGACGTGGGATTTGTTGGGTAGGGGAAAAGTCCAAAGGAAATCAGTGCAATCGTCAACAAATAAAATGTAATATCGATGGCCACCTGTGCTAAGCACAGGAGATGTCCATAAGTCACTATGTATTATATCAAACGGTAAATGAGTGACATTAACAGAATCATAAAATGGAAGCTTAATACTTTTACCAAAAACACATGATTCGCAAAGAGTTTTATTCGAATTACAAAAATTAATAGAAGAACTATTCTTTAAAGACTGTAATAAATTGTGGCCCGGGTGTCCAAGGCGTTGATGCCAACGGTCTTGGGTAGTAGCAATGAGAGCGGTTGGTTTGGTGGAGGTCTTGATAAAGTTGGTAGTGAGAGGATAGAGGTCGCCCGAGCTATTGCATCGAAGGATTGGTTCCTTGGTCTTGAGATCCTTCACAAGAAAACCAAATGGGTCAAATTCAATGGATAGCAAATTATCGGTGGCAAGGCGACGGACAGAGATAAGATTTTTAATAAGGTTAGGGGCAAATAAGATGTTATTTAGTTTAAATGGAGGGAAAGGTGGGGGTAGGATTTGGTTGCCTTGTCCAATAACCGGGATGGTCATACCATTACCTACAATGATTTGTTTATTAGTGCAAGCATTAAAATGAGACGAAGAAGACTTACCGAGTTGCATGTGACCGGAGGCGCCTGTATCCATGAATCCGACGGGGTCCACTGGTTGGTTCATTGAGAGAGTGTAGAGGGCCTGGGCAATGTCGGTTGGAGTCGGAGTGTATGCAGCAAAGTGGGCCTGATCAGGCCGAGGCCCAAGTATGCCGGGTGAGTTGTTGGGCCTGGGCGCCGAAGGGTATGGGCAGGGGGGAAGGGAGCCGGTCTGTGGGCTATTATTTTGGGCCTGAGTGAGCAAGTTAGCCCACTGAGATTGGGTCCAGTTTTGAGGGAAGATTATGTAGGGGTGGGAAGGTTGGTTGGGGTAGCCAGAGGAGCCGGTCCGGTTGCGATTGGTGTTGTTGGAGGGACGACCTTTACTCCGTCCACGTGGCCGACTCCGGCTGTTGCCGGAACCAGAACGCGAATCAGAGGATGGGGCCGCAGGTGAGGGTTCAGGTCTGGATTGGGTGTAGAGGGCGGTGGCGGACTGATTGGCGGCTTGGAGGGTTTTGGCAGCTTTGGTGGTTTCGTTCATGCATAACTGGGATCGGACCTCAAAGAATGAAGGGAGGGGTTTTGTGTTCTGGAGCACGGTGGAGATTGTCTCGTATTGCTCGGTGAGCCCAGCAAGTGTCTGAAGAACCAAGTCCTGCTCGTCAACAGGGGCGTCAACGTTGGAGAGTTGGTCCGATAGAACCTTAAGTTCTTGGCAATAGGCTGCCATGGAGGTAAAGTTTTCAAGCCTAGTGTTGGCGAATTTCTGTTTCAGATAAAGAGCACGAGTGGCTTTGTTGTCTTGAAACAGAGCTTCGATGGCTTTCCAGGCATCGTAAGCGGTGGTCCGCTTGGCGATGACGGTTTTGAGGAGGGAAGGTGAGATGGTGCCGTACATCCATTGAAGAACGATCGCATCGAGTCGTTCCCATGAATCGGCTGGTGGAGGGGTAGGCTTATCTTTGTCTGTGGAAGAAGAGGCGGCAGTGGGCGGTGGGCGTGGGTGAAGGTGATCGGAAACTAGGAAGGCTGTGCAGTGGATCTGAAAGAGTTCAGACCAGGTGTTGTAATCAGAAGCTTCGTTATCAAGAGTGATAGGGACGAAGGTTTTGATGTTGGATACAGTGATAGCCGGGTGAATGCGGTGGTCAGCCATGAGGCGTCGGAGAAGAAGAATAGCAGCGGTGGGAAAAGGTTAGGGCCGGCAGAGGGGATCAAGATGTGGCTGATACCATGTAAGAAGGTAATTGCCAAGATGATCTTTTCTCATTAGCAAGTAATCAATATATAATACAATACAATCTCCTATTTTGGAGATAAAGATAATCACAATCAATACAATTCAAAATTCAAATCTTTGCCATATTTACGATATCTATTAAACATGATCCACATTATAGGTGGCAAAATGCATGAGCCGGTGTTGGTAACGGGTTGAAATGGATAATTTTTTATACAGGTTGGACTAGGTTGTGTTGACCCAAAAACACAAGTGTAGTCCAACTGTTTTTTAAATATAATATATAATTAACATGCTAATTATAATTTAAAAACAAGATTATTACAAGTAGCTAAATGTTTGGGTAAAACAATGTAGGAGGTTAAACCCAAATCAACCCAAATAGAAATTTTGCGACCTCAAACCACATGGTAAAAAGGTAAATCTTGGAATTTAGGTAGACACCAGAAAGCGCTTAATAAGCTCTTGGCGGGCTTCTTGCAACTCATCGTTACTTTCGCGTTCCTTAACCACAAGAGTTTGATTCATATCATCCAAATCATTCATTTCCTCCATCTTTGCTTCCAGCTCAGCATTCATCTTTTTTATCTGCTCTTGAACCGCCATATCATCTTCATTAGCCATAAGTTTTATCACCTGCACTTTCCCTTTTAACTCCACAATTTCCATCTCTAGTTGCTGCTTGGTATCTAGCTGTCTCTCTAACTCAAGTAATTTCTTCAACGCCTCCTCCTTCTCTCTCTGTGATTCAAGCATGACCCAGTCAACATAAGTAGTGATTTCGTAATTGTAAATTATAAAGTATCAAAAGACCAGAGGTGGCAAAATGTGCGGGTTGAGTGATGGTTCAAAGAAGGCTTACCTTTTGTTCTTCAATCAGCCTTAGGAGACCCTCGTCAGTTTTTTTCTCCTCTATAAAGGCCATACGCAGAGAACTGTTTCGCATGTCATTCTGGATTTGCAAAAAAAGGATATACATCACATAATATGATACTAAAAAAAAGTTGGAAATATATATAATCAAGCACCTAAATTGGTATATGATTAGTAATTCTAAAGCTAGGAATTTTTATTTAAACAATGACAAAAGTCTTTATGGATATGCAAAAGGGATAGTGTATGAACTGCATAATATGGTAATAAGGAGAAAAAACTTCCAAATTAAAGTTTCATCATCATCATCATACACAGTTAATCTCACCTATAGCAAAGCTAAGGTAGGGTCTGAGGAGGGTAAGATGTAGACAGCCTTACCTCTACCCCTAAGAATAGAGAGGCTGCTTCCAGTGAGACCCCCGGCTCGATGTGGTTTGGTATCAAGCCTTGAACATAAGGCACAGAACACTTAGTAATCGGGACAAACCCGATCAGTGCATGTATCCCTTTGTCTTTTGGCTATCAACGCCACCACATGATGCATGATTAACCGTCCGTCGTTTTTAACGTTATTTTCACGAAATTAGTAAAATAACGTTAAAGTTTGTATATAATAAATACCTTTCTTTTCTCCTCTTCTAATTTTTGTTTCTCACGTTCTGTTTGGGCTACTTTCTTACTAACTTCTTTGCTCCATAATTCATGTTCCTTCCTTAGTTTCTCCACCTCAGCATGCGCCCTTTCTCGTTCTTGTAATAGTTCATTAATACGCTCCTGTTCAAGAAGCTGCAGTTTTTTTCTTTCTGAAGAACAACAATATTCCCATGTTAGCAAAGACTTTAAAACTAATAAAAATGGAATTCCATACAAATATGTATCTATAAAAAGGTAACATCATTTCATCTAAATTTTGGGTTGGGAAGGTAAATAGACAAAAGAGGGAGTAACAAACCTTCACGGAAATCTTGTTGCATGCTGTTTATTTCTTCCATCGTCCTAGTTAAAGACATGGTTTTCTGATTACACTTGCTTCGCAAATCATCCAGATTTTCATTCCTCTTGTCGATCTCAGTTGCCAACTCAACCACTGGTCTGATTCTGTTTTTTGCAACCTCTTGCTCAACTTCAGATACCGTCTTCAGATCCCTGTTCGCGCGAAGGTAGTCTCCTATTAGCCCTTGTGATTTAAAATCATTTGCACGAGCTAACCACGCATAAATACTTGAGTCTGAAGGATTTTCAGAAACACTCCATTCTTTCTTGCTGTGATGATCAGCTTCAAATGCTTTCTCAAACTCCATACCATTTTTCAAACCAATCAAACCACTGTTGAAACTCACAAATGCTAGTGCGGTTCTCTTTTCAGCATCCCATAACATCTCAACATCTTCCGGCTTGTATCTTGAGAATCTTCTAAGCCAATATTCACTGTCTTCAATATCATTCACAGCGTTTGATTCTCTGACTATGTTGACTACAATTCCAGTCCAAGGCCAGCAAAACAACTCGTTTTCTTTAGAGACCGGTGCTGCTACTTTTGGTGCCTTTTCAGCCTCGTCTGCCAGTTCATTCTCTAAGTACAACGTTAGAGCAAAATGATTAGCCTTTTGCTTTGCATTTCTGTTGGAGGAGCCTTTGCTAACTCCAGAAGCATGTTGATGTAAGTCTTTGTATTTGAAATTTTGTTTTTTCTTGCCGGCACAAAAAGGACACCTAAAGATGCCATCAGGATATTTAACTTTTAGTGTTCCATTCCTCAGTTGCTCATATGGCTTATCTTTGTACTCAGTAATCTCTGAATCACTAAACTCGGACTCTTCACCGGAACTGATATCCATCTACTCGGATAACAAGCAGAAGCCAATATGATGATGGTGTTAAAATTTAAAAGCTTGTTAAGATATTAAGAAGTGCAACTACAGTCATATTAAACCAATGCGCATATAAATATAAAAAAAATATAAAAAAAATCACATGATGAAGATCCCAATTCCTAAACTGGTGATGCTAAAGAGACACTACCCCAAATCTGTACACTATTGTAATGTGCATGTCTTTCTTTTTAGCTATTGGAGTCGGTTAACGTTGTAACTCATATTCGGTACAGTTAACCTTGTTAGTCATGTTAGTATTGGAGTTGGTGGTTGTAGTTCATATTTTGTTGCAGTAAGTTAGTTATGTCACTTTGTAGGCTATATAACACCCAATATGAATTTGTTATATTATGATGAATGAAAAAAATAAGCTTCTAAACCTCTGAATATGTTCTGTTCTTTCTTGCTTCTATTTCTCTATTTTCTTTTAACTGATCCAATGCATATCACACATCATATGGCTAAAATATAGCCATAGGCCCATGACTTTGTCACTGACTTAGCAAAGCTAAGGTAGAGTCTGAGAAGGGTAAGATGTTCATGTAGACAGCCTTACCCCTACCCCGTGGAAATAGATAGGCTACTTCCGGTGAGACCCCCGACTCGATAGTAGTTTTGCATCAAGCCTTGTACATAAGGCACATAACACTTAGGACTCGATACAGAGGCCGATTGGTGCATGCACCCTTTGTCTTTCGGCTATCAACGCCACCACCCGATGCATGATTAACCGTGTGTTGTTTTTAACATTATTTTCACGAAACTAGAAAATAACATTAAATTAGTGCAATTTCACTTTTGCCCATGATGGCCCCCACATATACACATTATATGTGCACAGCGCAAGCGAGGCGTATTCTGTCTAATATCATAAACACTAAAATACTCTAAATACTGTGAATTTTAATATACGAATGGATCACTAAAATAGACAACAGATGTCCAAAGTTGAGTTAAATACAAATTTAGTGTTACAATAATCTATAAAAGACGTATGAATTTCACATTAAAATAACAATATAACATCCCCTGTTCATACACCACCTCTGTTTTATCATCATTTCATTATTATTATTTCGCGGCTAAAACAAACAACTGGAAAATAATAACTACTGTAATGAAATAACAAACTCTAAATAAGTTAACAGACAGTAACAAAATGAAGGAAGAAAACAGAAACGAAGCTCGACTGAACAATTTGCAGAAAGCATATGTAAAAGGTATACCTAATAGATATGGAGGTGTGATTGTAACTATAAAGTATAAACCCTAACGGATGGTAGCAAGTAACGTAGATTGATCGTAAGAGAAGAAGAAGAAGATAAACCGTCTGAACAATTGATTTCGGTTATTGGAGGGAGAAATAATATATGTAGCTGTAGGTTATATCAAAATATAAAATTGTCTTAAAAAAATTGAGTACTATTTTGAAAATAAGTAAAGAGATGATATGTCTCGTGATTCCAGCCCAGCTGGTTGAGGATGTGAGGGTTTACTCCCTAAGGGAAGTTCCCGCACGGGGTCCCGAGTTCGAATCCCACTGGTGGCATAAATGCCCCATGTGGGTGTGGCCTATGGATGTGTTATTCCAGCTCTGCTTCGGTGGGGTGCCGATTCGAACCCGGGTGGCTTGACTTCCGCAAAAAAGGGTTGAAGCAAGCTAATGGGTTTCCAACTGATCTACACCTTTCAAAAAAAAAAGTAAAGAGATGATATGACTGATTTAGACGTTTGACAGGAAGTAATGAGAAAATTCAACAAGAACTATTTAATGCACCTCTACCACTCAATCACCCTATGAAATCAAGTAGACGGTCTATAATTATAACTACAATAAATAGACGTCCGGATTTGAACAGTAATTTTGATTTGTTCAGATTTTTGTATATTAATAAGTATCTTTGGTTTTGATTATATTAACAAGTTATTGAAGTGGTGTGGTGGTGAGATGTGAGTTCCTGTAGTGAGTCCACCCGGGTTCGAATCTTGTTTGTGACAAAAAAAAATTCGCTGGGTTATTCTACGTGCATGCGTGGTTGCACAGATATGCAACACGTGTCTTCCATTATCTTTGAGTGATACAAATAGTCTTTGCATGGATCATTCCTCACCTTCTCTTCTTTCGTTTTCTTCTTTGTCTCTCCTACTGATCATACATATCTTGGCTGAAACTTTTGTTTGTGGTATAAATTTTATTTTTTTGGGTCGGCTTCGTTATGTACAAGTGTGTTGTTGTGTGTGTGTAGCTTCATTTTCTTTACTCATTTTCTGCTCCTACACGACGACGGTATTCTCGTGCTGATTCTGCACCCGGTTCCAGTTCAATATTACCAGAGACAGTTCCAACGCGTCGCCAAACTTCGTACAAAAATGCGATGTTGCACCGTCGTGAGTCTGCTGATTTTGCAGTTGGTGGTTCAGATGCCGACGCAGTTGAAGTTGTTGATGTGCCTTTGACATCGCCCTTTTACATTGATTTTGGAGACTGCACCGAGGTGTGTGAATTTTGTGGTGCGTTATTTTGGCTTGAGGAGCGCCTTACAGCGTTTCCTGTTAGTGCCAGACCCCGTTATAATCATTGCTGTCGTGGTGGGAAGGTTGAATTACCATACCCGTCACAGCCACCACAACTGTTAATAGATCTTTTCGCAGATCCTGATTTTATGTCTAATATACGTGCATTTAAAGCAATGTTTTCCATGACCTCATTTGGTGCAAAGGTCGATGATGAAATAAATCGTGGTGGTGCACCTTATGTGTTTAAGGTTGCAGGTCAGGTATCTCATTGACTTGGCTCTATATGTCCATTACCTGGTGATGCGCCACGCTTCTTGCAAATGTACATATATGATGGTGAGAATGAGGTTGCCAACAGGCTTAGGTTTTTCCAACGTCTAGAGTCTCGAAATCCAGTTCCTGAAATTGTAAGCTCTATAATGCATATGCCGGACGAGGTCAATGAGTATGTTCAGATTTTCCGTATGGCTAAGGATTTATGTGTGTAGCCTGAAGTTCCAGAATTTTCTATTTCCTATACGCCTTTATAATCATGCTTCAAAAAGGCGTTATGATGCTCCAGAATTTTCTATTTTCTATACTCCATTCATATTACATGCCATTACAGTATCCAATTCTTTTTCCCGCGTGCAGAACAAGGTTGGTCGCCAGAATTGCGACTCAAGGATACTGTGGTTGATATAGAAACTGGCGAAAGTTTTGCTGTGCTTGATACGGAGGCAAGGGAAACCTCTGCGCCTACAGATACAGTTGAAACTTCTGGGCAGACGACTGCAGCTTCGGATGATTCTAAGCTAACGCCGATTATGTTCTATAGCTATCAGGCACATGACCGTCAAAATCTATGCACTCATTTGTTGAGAGCATCCAGATTATTGCAGCAGTATTTGGTTGATGCTTACATATGCGTTGAGCATTGTCGTTTGGATTATTATAGGCTAAATCAGGACGAGTTTCGGTGTGAATTTTTGCAAGGGGTGCATGATGCGATATCTAGAGGAGATACTAAAGCAAGCAGTGTTGGGAAAAGAGTTATTTTACCTGCTTCTTTCACTGGTGGACCACGATATATGTACAAGCATTACCAAGATGCTTGAGCTATATGTCGTGTTCATGGAAACCCACAATATTTCATAACTTTTACGTGTAATGTTCGGTGGCCTGAAATAACTAGGCAATTGAATCGGGCGGGTATTTCCACTCCATAGGATCGTCCGGATATTATTGTAAGAGTGTTTCAGTTGAAGGTTCGTGTTTTTATTAAACACCTACGTAAAGCTAAGCTGTTTGGAGATGTCACGGCAGGTACATAACCATGTTGTTTATACTCTTTGCCTGCTTTCCATTTATTGTGGGGACTTTTCATTCCAAAGTCTTATACTGCTAATCTGCATGGATGCAGATCTTTATACGATTGAGTTACAAAAAAGAGGCTTGCCACATTGCCATACTTTGCTGTGGGTGTCAGACGCTTATGCTGTGCGTGATGCCAGATCTTTATACGATTGAGTTGGTCGACCCTGTTTTGCATAAAATTGTAACAGATCTTATGTTGCATGGCCCTTGTGGCTTGGCGCGTCCTTCTTCACCATGTATGAAGGATAGGGTTTGTACCAAAAAGTTTCCGAAACCTTTTGAAGATGTGACACGATTTGATAAGGCTGGTTACATCCACTATAACAGGCCTTCGTTTGGTGTGTCTTTTCTTAAAAATGGTGTGCCTCTTGACAATGGGTTTGTAGTACCTTATAATGCAAATTTGTTATTGCATTTTGATGCACATATAAATGTAGATTATTGTGGCTGGACAATGCTGATTAAATACTTATTTAAATACATTTCTAAAGGCGCAGACAGGGTTCGATTTAGCTTATCACAAGACATGCGCCAGTCAAATGGCGAAACTAGGGATGGTCCACAGGTTGTGGACGAGATTAGCAATTATGTTGATGGTCGCTTTATTTGTCCTCATGAGGCAATGTGGAGGATATTTGGATTTCCCATCCACCATAGAAATCCTCCAGTTCAGGTGCTGGCTGTTCATCTTGAAGGAAAGCAAAACCTGACATTTAGGTAGTCACAATGCCTAACAGACATTGCATCAAATCCTAATACTGGGAAAACTACATTAATTGAGTGGTTTGCAAATAACGCCAAAGAGGTGGCTAATAATCAAGGGTTGATACCTATAAGTGCCAACCTGCGATATATTGATTACCTAACAAAATTTCATTGGATCGTTTCCTAAAAAAATGGGAAGTTAGAAAGAGCAAAAGAGAGGCCACGATAGGTAGGCTGGCATATGTGCATCCAATATGTGGTGAGCTTTTTTATCTGCGGTTGTTACTGATGTACGGACTGTTTCTAGTGTTGTCATGCCAACCTTTAGGGAAGCCTGTGAAAGTCTAGGCCTTATTGGAAATGATAGGAGTGGGACACCACATTAAAAGAGGCTGCGTTATGGGCTTCGACTGTAGATCTAAGATCTTTGTTTATGTACATGTTACTTTATTGTGATGTTTCAAACCCGAGCAAATTATGGGACTGTAACTGGAAATGCATGTCTGATGATATTAGTCGCAATACCAGTCAAAGCATCAATGGTGATTTGAATTTTACCAACGATTTAGATTTGCAACAATACGTGTTGTATGAAATTCAGGTCTTGCTAAATTCCAATTCCAATCCGCATTCATTGGCCGATTTTGGACTGCCAATTCCAGACCAGTCTGTCTTTTCAGCGTTGACTAATTCCTTGCTCCTGGAAGAAAAAAATTATGACAGAAATGCACGTCAGGCTGAGCACACAGTTTTGCATACAACCCTACACAACGAGCAGTTAATTGTGTATGATGCGGTCATGAAGGCTGTTACAAATTCAACGCAGTTATTGGCATTTGTTTATGGTCATGGTGGTACTAGGAAAACCTACCTTTGGAAAACGCTAATTTCATGGCTGAGGTCGACTGGTATGATTGTGCTTGCAGTTGCTGCATCAGGCATTGCATCCTTATTATTACCAGCAGGGATAACGGCTCACTCAAGGTTTAAAATACCGTTAGAATTTATAGAAGATTTTGTATGCTACATTAAGAAGAAAACAAACCTTTGTTAATTACTTTTGGCAACCTCGCTGATCATTTGGGATGAGGCACCTATGAGTGACCGTAGATGCTTTGAATCATTAGACAAGACTCTTAAAGATCTCACTTGAAATACATTCCAGTATTTTGGAGACAAATCAGTATTGCTGGGTGGCGATTTCGGACAAACGCTGCCGGTCAAACCTAAGTGTGGTAGAAATGAAATTTTAGCATCTTGCTTACCTCGATCATACTTATGGAAACAGTTTATAGTGTACACACTTTCTGAGAACATGCATATTACAGCAAACAAAACAAATACTGATGATGAACAACAGCTACATGCTTTTTCAAAATGGCTTTTACGAATAAGTGATGGCAAAGAAGGTACAGTTTTAGATTCAGAACATCCTGATGTCAAAAAAATTAAGATACCCTCTGATTTTTTGCTTGAACCATCTAAAGATGGTCTTCTTGATTTAATTCATTTTATTTATGATGCTAGCTTACTTGAAAATCCTATGCCATCCAGAATTTCTGAACGTGCTATTATTTGTCCAAATAACGAAACTGTCGAGATTATCAATGAAATGGTACAACAGTTATCACCAGGTGAATGTGTTTCATACCTAAGCACCGATTCTATGGTTCCTCATTCAAAAGATGATGGCGAGACAGATGCAATGTACCCACCCGAATACTTGAACATTATGAATTTTAGCGGTATTCCAAACCATTGTTTAAAACTGAAACTCAACAGTCCAGTAATGTTAATGCGCAATATGGATCCCAAAAATGGTTTGTGCTATGGGACAAGGCTTTTAGTTTCACAGTTACATCCACGCGTAATTGAAGCGCGAATCATTACTGGAACATGCATTGGTAATAGGGTGTACATGTTGGGTTAATATGAGACCACGGTTACCAGGTTTAGTCATGTTTAGTTATATGTTAGAGTTGGAGGACTAGATATGTAATTAAAGCATAGTTTGTGTAAGAAACCCTAGACTGCGCACTTATTAGACGGAGACTGCGTACTTATTGTTAAGTTCGCAGTTATCAGGTTCTCCTATAAATAGAACCTCATTTGTGCAGCTAGGGTTAGGGTTTTTGATGTATCTTTGAGAGCACAAGTGTAAAGGTGCGAACTTATCTAAAAGTGCGAACTTATCTAGTGTAATCCATGGTTGTTCACAGCTGATATCATTAATGGAATCGTGTCTTTATGTTTCTTGTGTGTCGGTTTCTATAATCTTCATCTAGTTCTTTAGTTTTCTTGATTAATCAACTAAAACACCTAACAAATAGGTGTTTCTAGTTGATAACAATCTTGTGCACACTTAAGATCTAGTATTTTTGGGACTACAATTTGGTATCAGAGCCTCTGTGCTCGAGATTGTATCTATCTAAAGATATCAAAACCCTCCTTGTTAGTTTTACTATCAAGTTTTTCAAAATTTTAATGTTTATCAAAGTTTGAATATTTTCATTGTTTTGCCTTAAAATCTCGTGAAAAGTGTTTCTAAGGTGTTTAAAAGTTATTATTTTCAGTAGAAACATCATTCAAGAGCTTCAAAACAATTGAAAATCTCTTGGACATGTTTTTGGTAAGTTTAAAATCACAACAGCCGAAGTTGCGCACTTAATTGTGCGAACTTGGCTCATAAAGTGTGAACTTGGCTCATAAAGTGTGAACTTGTTTCTTGCTTGTGAGTACTTGCTTCAAGAGTGCGAACTTAGCTCATAGAGTGTGAACTTGTTTCTTGCTTGTGAGCACTTGTTTCAAGAGTTGAGTACTTAGCTCATAAGCTGCATACTTGATATTTCAAGGTGTGCACTTATTAACAGCCACAGCTGCGCACTTAAGCCAAAAAGTGTGTGCACTTGTGTCTGTGTGAGCACTTAAATTTACACAAGGCTTTATAGCTTTCTCTCTCCTGGCACCACAACTAGGGTTTCTGCATACTTATCTGAGATCTCTAGTTGGTGTGCGAACTTACTGAAAAGGTGCATTTTCTGAGCACTTGGCTAGGGTTACTGCGAACTTAAATCTTAAACGAGAGTTTAAGTGTCTGCGTACTTGTACAAGTGCGCAGGCTGATCAGTCAAGACTGAGTACTTGTGCTGCTCTGACTTGGCTGAACTGCGAACTTAAGCCAAAAGTGTGTGCTACAGGGACTGCGTACTTAACAGGAGAATCAGGGACTTATCATCTTTGCTTCTTATTTGTTTCAGGTTTCAAGGAACTGCGAACTTAGACTGCGAACTTGTGCAAACTGCGAACTTGTTCTGGCTGCGTACTTAAGACTGCGAACTTGTGGACTGTTTTGATTTTTCAAGGACTTTGAACTATAACTTGCTAATCAACTCAATCTAATCCCTAGAATCAGTCTAAAACCAATCTAAAATCAATCTTAAATCATGTCTGGTAACAACTCATTTCAAGTTAACCCCATAACTCAAGCTGAACTTGAAACTGGCACTATAACACGTATTCCCAAGTTGATGGGTGCTGAAGACTATGGGACATGGAAGAACAGAATGAAAGCTTTCTACTTTGTTAACGATCACACCCAATGGAACTCAGTCCAGCTCGGACCTCACATTCCCACCAGAACCACTGATGCTGGGGAAGTGTTCAACACTGATCCCACTACATACACTGATCTCGACAAACAACTGTTGCAGAGAGATCACAAAGCCTACGGTGCTCTCACCATGGCTTTGTCAAACGATGTTTACAATATGTTTGAAGAATACGGATCAGCGCACGATCTGTGGTTTGCTCTGAGTGAGTATTATGAAGGCAATGCTGAGATGAGGCAAAACAAACAAGATATGATTCAAAAGGAGTACGACATGTTTGGAAGTATCCGTGGTGAGAGTCTGTCCTCACACATTGACAGGTTCATGAATTTGTTGACCAAGATGAAGAAAGCGGGTATTCCTGTAAACAACCGCAATTCCATCAAGAAGCTGCTCGATTCTCTCCCAAAGGAGTGGAGTGTCCAATGTATGTTGATCAAAAAGGACTACTTGGATGCTCAGTCTACTTTGGCAGATCTCATAAACACTCTGAAATCATTTGAGATGGACATCACTAAAAGAGAAATGAATCAGACTGTCCCGAAGGTGACTCCCAGCAGTGCTATGAAGAATCTGGCTTTGATGGCCCCAATTGGTGATATGAGTTCAAGTTCGTTGCATTCGTATGTGGATTCTGCAGGGATTGGTAGTTCAAGTTCTGGGAAAGCTCCAATGTATTCTGAGAAGGCTGCAAAGACACTAACTCCACAGGCTGCTAAACTGGCTGCTGAACATGTGGAACTTTTCAACTCTTTCATGAGCAGTTTTGAAGCTTTGAAGACAGGAGAAATTAAGAATGAGATGATGTCTCCAGAGGATATGTACCAGGTTGACCCAGATGACATGGAAGAGATGGATTTGAAATGGCAGATGGCTATGATCACTTTACGAGTGAAGCGCTTTCAAGACAGAACCGGAAGAAGAGTGGGTATGGGCAAGGCTGGGTTTGATAAGTCCAAGATCAGGTGTTACAACTGCAAGGTCCTCGGGCATTTCAAGTACGAATGCCCCACACTGAACCAAGCTGAGATCAAGCCTGCAAAGAGGTTGGTGGCCATAACCGATGGTAATGATGGAAACGATAAGGAACCACAAAAGGCTTTGGTTGTTGAAGATTTCGACTGGGGAGAAGAGGCAGCTGCCACTGAAGTTGAAGTGAACAAAGCCCTGATGGCCACAATCTGCACCAAATCTTCTAATGGTGTGAACTCTGTTGAAGGATCATCTGCTGAGGTTCTAAAGGGGGAAATGCAGAAGTATGCCGGGCTGAAGAGTGTGTTGACTGATGAGAAGGTGAATGATGAGAAAAGAGAGGAGGCGCTGATAGCTGAAAAGACTTCATCAGAGAAGGTCGCTGTGGAGGTGAAAAGTTCTTCAAAGAAAGCTGAGGAAAGGGACATGGTAAATATTCCTTTAGAAATTAAATCTAAACTGTGCTCACCTAGGTGTGTTACAGCTGTCGCATACTGTTTATCACACAACAGACGAGTTTTAAGAGAAATGGATGACATTCGTAAAATCAATTCTGAAATGAAAGAAAATGAGTGGGCATATCAGCGAAAGTTAAATGCAACTCTAGCTGAAATGCAAACTTTAAAAGAATTTGTGCTTAAGAAAGATTTTCTGATAAACGATTTAACCTCAAAACTAGAGAAATCTAGAAATGAGACAACTCGTCTTCAAATTGTTGTGGATAAATGGAATGTGAGCAAACGGGCTCAAGCTGATATAATCGAGTGTGGGAGACAATCATTCGTAAAGGATGGAATTGGGTATAAGGATAAGAATGGAATCGAAAGATCTCTATTCTTACCCTTGAGCCAAAGTGAATACATACCCATTCCATCACCTCATCCAAAAAATGACCTTTTTGAAAATAAATGTGATGAATCTGAGTCAAATACTAACATAAGTAAAAGCAATGCAGATGTGACCCAACAGGCTCAAGTGGAGGATGATGTGTGTTGTGGTGGCCAGACAGTGGGTTTAGGACATCCGGGTGCCAATTACTCAACAGTGAATTGGTTTATCTGGAACAATGAAAATTCGAAAAACAATTCTATTTTGGATGAATGTAAAACTTTAACTAAATCGGATGACTGTAATAGTTTGCCTAGGATGGATGACTGTAATAGTTTAACTAGGTTGGATGACTGTAAACTTGATTTAAAAGGGGCTGTGGCTCCCGATGATAGGAAGCCTCCTATCAAACGATCTAATGTTTGTGTTGAAAATGTTATTCCTGTGTGTGTTGATCTTAATGCTGCATTCTCTGATGATAATCATGTGCTCAAACCATCTGTGTTTGTGCCAGAACTTAAGCGTAACAGGTTTGGGAAATTTCTCACTGAGGAAATCCCAGAATTTATCCCCTCATCCACAGATGTATCAGGTTCTGAAGAATCACAAAGTGAAACAGGTACCTCAAGTTCTGAAGAATCACTGAGTGATACAGAGAGCAGCTCCAGCTTAAATAATCTGGACACCAATGAAGAATCAAGTAGCAACAGGGAAGAATCAAGCTCAACCGAAAGCTCAAGATCAAACAAGATCAAGAAAAGAACATCACAACCATCATCGTCCAGATCTTCTCCTAAGATCAAGCCTAAGCATTCAAAATGCTTCAGATGTGGAAAAGAGGGTCACGTGGTCAAGAACTGTCACATAAAACCTAAATCACAAAAAGATGTCAAAACACAAAACTCTTTTTCGGATCAATTAAGAAATCTTCAAGAAACCGTAAAAAGTTTTGTTAAAAATACACAAATTTGGAAGAAACAAGAGTCAATTTTGGGAGAAAACCATGACAGATCAAAAATTAAACAAACTTGGATTCCCAAACTTACTTAAGTTTCAGGCAAAATCTCCACTGTACATAGATTTTCTTTAGTTTAGCCTTGTTTCTCTTTTGTTTTTGTATGTGCAGAATAAATTACAAAAATGGCTGATAGCTCTCATGAGATATCTATGGCATGTCGACAGCGGCGCTTCAAGACACATGACAGGACTGAAAGAACTCCTCAAGAACTATCGGTTCATCGATGGAGAATTTGTAGCGTTCGCTGGGAATGAAAAGGGTGGAAAGATCGTTGGCATAGGAGATGTAGTCTCTGATGCGCTAACACTTGAGGACGTCAACTATGTTCCAGAACTGTGCTACAATCTTTTGAGTGTATCACAAGTCTGTGACAAAGGAATCTCAGTGTTGTTCAACGACATGGAATGCATCTTCCTAAAGCCAGGATTTAAACCATCCACTGACATGATCATGCTAAAAGCCCCCAGACAAAACAATACTTATGTGATAAACATGAGGGATGCCAAGTCTGAACAACCAATGACTTGTCTACTGTCAAAGGCATCCGAGTCAGAGTCACTGTTATGGCACAGGCGATTAGGTCATGTTAACTTTAAAAATATAAACAAACTTTCTAAACTTAATCTAGTCAGAGGTCTTCCTTCTAAGGAATTCCCTTTTTCTGAAAAATGTTTAGCATGTGCCAAAGGTAAACAACATAAGAAATCGCATAAGTCCAAAACAGTGAACTCAATTGACTCACCGCTTCAATTACTACATATGGATCTTTTTGGTCCTATCAGTATAAAAAGCTTGGGTAAAAAGTCTTACTGTTTGGTGATTACAGATGACTTCTCTCGCTTCACATGGGTGTACTTCTTGGAATTCAAGAGTGAGGCTGCTGAGACCTTGATGCTGTTCGTTCCTTTAATCGAGAATATAATCAAGTTAAAAGTAAAGTCAATCAGAAGTGATCATGGAACAGAATTCAAGAACCAAACTTTTGTGACGTTCTGCAGCGGGAAAGGAATTCATCTCCAATATAGTGCTACAAGGACTCCTCAGCAAAATGGAGTGGCTGAAAGGAAGAATCGTACACTTATTGAAGCTGCCAGAACCATGCTCATTGACTCTAAGTTACCGATCATCTTCTGGGCAGAAGCTGTGAATACCGCCTGTTATGTTCTTAACAGGGTCTTGATTGTCAAGCCTCGTGGGAAAACAGCTTATGAATTGCTTTTCAAAAGAAAACCTCTCATTGATTATTTCAGGCCGTTTGGATGTTCCTGCACTCTTCTGAACAACTTTGAGAATATCATGAAGTTTGATGCTGTTGGAGACGAATGTTTCTTTGTTGGATACTCGTCTAGTCAAAAGGCTTATCGAGTATACAACAAACGCACCAAGATGGTTCTGGAATCCTTTTATGTTGACTGGCAAGAATCCAACTCTACCAACGTTGGAACCGGTCCTGACTGGTTCTTTGATGTGGATGTTGTGTTCAATCACTTTGTCATTCCTGAACAGCAAGCTCATGCAGAACCAGCTCCTGAAAATCAAGCCACAAGCTCTTCTCCCTTTGGAAATATTCTCTACTCTTCTGATGATGAAGTCGCACCGTTTACCACCCGCTTCTCTCCTCTGGTTGCTGATCCTATTGTTCCTCAACTTAATAATGGTGATACTACTGCTGAAACCTCTAACATTCCTGAAAGCACGTCAAATGCTGAAGGAACACAATCAAATCAGCAGTCTGTAAATGATCCATCCAGTTCTTCTACACCTGGAGATCATCTTTCGAACCTTCCTCTTCAAGTGCAAGAAGAAGAAAATATGGGATTTAAATCTTCTAAGAACCATCCAATTGAAAATGTCATTGGACCAATCAGTGAGGGTGTTCTTACCAGAAATCAGACAGACAAGCTCAACACTGCTCTCTCAGCATTCTTATCTCAAACAGTACCTTTCAGCATTGAAGACGCAGTTAGAGATGCAAGCTGGGTTGAGGCCATGCAGGAAGAACTGTTTCAGTTCAGAAAGCTCAAAGTGTGGGAGCTCGTTGATCTGCCTGAAGGAAAATATCCTATTGGGACAAGATGGGTTTTTCGCAACAAGATGGATGAACGTGGCGTGGTAATCAAGAACAAAGCTCGTCTGGTTGTTCAAGGATTTCGTCAGCAGGAGGGGATTGATTATGAGGAAGTCTTCGCTCCAGTCGCTCGACTTGAAGCCATACGCATCTTCTTAGCATATGCTTCATATCGAAATTTTAAAGTCTTTCAGATGGACGTGAAGAGCGCTTTCTTATATGGGAAGATCAAAGAAGAAGTCTATGTGTGCCAACCGCCCGGATTCGAAGACCCTCATCATCCAAACAGATACTACAAGTTGGACAAGGCTCTCTATGGCCTCCATCAAGCTCCTAGAGCTTGGTATGAGACCTTGTCCTCATATCTGTTACAAAATGGATACACAAGAGGGAAGATCGACATGACCTTGTTCACCAAAGAAGTCAACAAACATTCTATCCTTGTTCAGATATATGTTGATGATATTATCTTTGGTTCAACTGACGAAAATTTGTGCAGGGAATTTGAAAGCATCATGAAGTCTCAATTTGAAATGAGCATGATGGGAGAACTATCATTTTTCTTAGGTCTCGAAGTCCAACAAAAGGAAGACGGTATTCTCATCCATCAAGCAAAATACACAAGAGACATTCTGGCGAAGTACAACCTGTCGGATTGCAAACCATCCAACACTCCTTTTGCAGCTCAAACAACACTTGTACCAGATCTTGAAGGACCGTCTGTGAACCCGCACACTTACCGTTCTATGATTGGCTCCTTGATGTATCTCACAGCCAGCAGACCAGACATCATGTGGGCAGTTGGATGCTGTGCTCGCTTTCAGTCAAATCCAAAGCAATCTCATGAGACTGCAGTCAAAAGAATCTTCCGCTACCTCAAAGGAACACCAAAACTTGGTTTATGGTATCCTAAGAGTGACAATTTTGACCTAATTGCGTACTCTGATAGTGATCATGCAGGTTGCAGGATTGACCGAAAGTCTGTCTCTGGTGGCTGTCAATTTCTGGGAAACAGGCTCGTGTCATGGCAGAGCAAGAAGCAGACTACTGTGTCGATATCTACTGCTCAAGCTGAGTACACAGCCGCATCCAGTTGTTGCTGTCAAGTGTTGTGGATCCAAAATCAGCTGTTGGATTACGGTTTGAATATCATGAGAACCCCTATCTACATTGATAATGATGCCTGCCGTGACATCGTGAAGAATCCAATTGATCATTCGAAAACTAAACATATTGAAATTCGGATTCATTCAATTCGCGATGCGCACGACAAGGGGTACATTCAGGTGTTGCCTATCGATACTGCTGATCAAAAGGCAGATATCTTTACCAAAGCTTTCGACAAAACCCGTTTTCGTCAGTTGGTAACTTGGTTAGAAATGATCAACTTTGAATGATTTAAAAAAAAAAAAAAAAACTTTACTTTGTGAATAAATTATAGAAAAATCTTATATTTTAAAATAATATAAAGATTTTTGGGGGAGAAATAAACCGGTAGATCCCTAAATTTGCAAGTTTTAAAAACTTTTTCAAAAACAATCAAGAAATGATAGGGACTAATCATATTTGTCAGCATGTGAATAGGACCCAGAGGACGTTGTGGCTTCAAGCAACGACATGTCGGTAGATTCAGCCTGGAATTGAGTAAACTGCTAAAAGATGACAAACTAAAAGGTCTACACGAGGTGCTGGATTCCCACTGTGTTTCAGGTCTGCACAAGCTGAGTCCGGTCATACACAGGTTGAGAGATCAAAAGACACAGAAAATTTTGTGCATAAGCAATCAAAAGACACCTAAGAGTGCAAGCTACCAAAGCGGGGCTATTAAAATCAAAATGAGCAACAAAAGACACGCAATGTTAGTGACGTGCAAACATATAGATAGCTCAAAAAGCAATCAGATGATCATCTTCTCTGCTTATGGGAACATAGACCTGAAGCTCTCATCATCTGATTGACATAATGATCATCTTCTCTGCTTATGGAAACATAGACCTGAAGCTCTCATCATTATATCTCAATAAACCTTGAGGATTGGTAGGCTTACACCTGGCACAAGTGGGGTCCATTAACATGTCGTCAATATTACCAAAACATGATAAAGATCATCATATAAAGTATGTTGAAAGACGAGAGGCATGGATTTAAGTGGACAAATATACCGACAGTTTTTCTTGGGCTACAGCTATCCAACGGAAAGTTGAAATGTGGTCTGGCAGGTATGACTAGTATGATCTTGATGCAAAAGGTGAGAAACGGTTGATCTCTAAACTCAAATCTTTGGTTAAAAAGGCTATTTTGTTGATTGTGGGCCTGCGCACTTAACAGCTTTTTAAACTCTTAAGTGGGCCTGCGAACTTAACAAGCTTTCTATAAACCTTGATTGGGCCTGCGTACTTGACATGGGCCTTTGGGCCTGCGCACTTAAAAGTCAAGTACGCGGCCCAACCACTGTTCCTATAAATACGCAGTAATTTTCTTCATTTTAACTTTTTATTTTTCAAAACCCTAAAATTCTATCACCACCGTCTTCATCCTCAGCCACCACTTAACCACCATTAGACCACCACCAAACCATCTTCATCCATCCATTCCTGCTATTTATCTTTGTGTGTTTGTGTGATTTTATAAGGTATTTCAAAGATTCTAACAAGATCGTTGTTATATCTACAGGATTCTTGTGTGAAATCAGTAAAAACCGTTGAAGATTTGGGGTTTTCTCTAGAATGCGCACTTATTTCTTGAAAGAATTGCGCACTTGTTTCATAGAGTGCGAACTTGCATCATATGATTCAAGGATCTGAAAACCCTAAATGAATGCGTACTTGGGTGTGAACTTAAAATCCTAAACGAAAGTTTAGGTGTCTGCGTACTAGTCTAGTACGCAGATTTGAATTCTCACCCTAAGTCGTTACCATGCCCGAGTCACTGACTGCGTACTTGAGTCACCCGTATCCTGATGGCTGCGTACCAAGCAACAAGTGCTCAGTCTTGATTTGGACTGCGAACTTAATGAATCTGTGGACTTAATATTGGACCAAAATGTTGACCATTGACCTGACTATTCATGACATTTGACCGGACTACGTATCTTGACTCGTTCATCCGTTAACCGTAACTGAACTCAAATGACTATTAAAATGAAAAATGTAACATATCATATACACTTTAAAATCTAATCCATAAAATGAATAACACACGTAAAACCAACTTAAAATCAAACCTAGTCTAAGTGCGTCGTCCGTCAAAGTAAATGAAGTGTCTGTCATTAGTCAATTCAAATCAAAATTCTAACTTAATTTTCGTGCACGTGTCCAACACAGATGGCTCTTGAATGGGATTCTAGAGGAATGCACAACCAGCCGATAATTCTGGAAACTGATGATTCAAAGTTTCGAGACGTTGTTGCATGGATCAGGAGAAGCAGGATCGGATATGCGGTAGAGCAGCAAGTTGAAGTCTACAGCTCTCACATTGAAGACTTCTGGCGATCTGCTAGAGTGGAGACAGTGGCACGTGTCAAGAGGATTAAGGCCACATTAAGGAACAAGGCAGTTATCATTACAGAAGACACAGTGAGAAATGTTCTGAGATTTCAAGATCAACCAGCAACTGTTAGATCTTTACCGAAGACTGTGATTCATCAAGAGTTCCTGAATTTTGGATACAAAGGAGACTTTGACGCAAGGGGTGATATCAAAAAGAGCCATTTAACCAGAGATTGGAAGCTTATCTGTCACGTATTTCTGATGTCTCTGTGTCACCGAAAAGGGGGGTACAATGCACTCAGTCCCGACTGGGCAACTGCCATGATTAAAGTCTGCAAGAATGAGCCTTTTAATCTGTCGGGATTGGTGTTTGATTGTATGGTGAAGAATGCTCAAGCTGAAAAGAAAAAGTGGATGATGTATCCCCGATTTGTTCAGATGATGATCAACTCTCAACATGAGGATCTGCCCCTTGGTGATAAATACGGTTTTGCCAAAGGTGTACGATTCTTCACTGAGTGCAACACACCTGATTGGGAACCCATGCTGGAAAATATGTATGCTGCTCAACGCTATCCAGTTGTTATGAAGCTGTACAGCGAGATGAAGAGAAGAAGACAATATGCTGCTAGAACTCAACAACCAACTGCAACCGAACCTGAACCTACTGTACCTGCACCTACTGAACCTGCCCCTTCTGAACCTGCTACTACAGTGCCTCAGCACACTGCTGAAGAAGTTGCCCGAGAAAGAACTGTTGGTAAAAGAGCAGCATCTGATCCTGTTCCTCAGAGGCCGACTAAAAGAAACAGGCCTACTGGTTTACTGCAGCAAGGGAGAGAATCATTGACTCCCGAGGAACTTGAAATAGCTGAAGCTGCCAGACAGAGTGCTGAACTTGCAAAGGCAGAAAGAAGAAGGAGGAGAGAACAGCTGCCCGAGTCTGAAAGACCACGGGTTATGACAGAAGAAGATGAGGAAAATGAAGCGATTCTGGAGTCAATGTTTGGTGTGGAGGGTCAACCTGGGCCTTCTACTGCCAGGCCTGGCCCTTCCTCAGAAAGACCTCCCATTCCCAAGCCTTCAGCAAAGAAACAACCTGTACCATCCTCATCTGTTCCTGGTGCATCACGTCGAAAACCGGTGCATCAAGAATTATATGAGAAGTTATCTAAGGAAGTGGGAAAGAATGCTGCCAAGGAAATCTGTATGTTGAAGAATCAAATCTATAATAATCAGGAGTTGAGAAAGAAGCTAAAGAAGTTGAAGCACAAGAACCGAAGTCTTGAAAAGGTGGTTAAAGATCAGCGTTATCTGATAAAGTTTCAGACTGAGGTACAGATGAAGATGTTTGATATGCTTCAGGAGTTAAAGACTCAGGGTACCGATGCTCCAAGAATGATCTTTGATGAAGCATTTGATTTTGGAAAATTCATGGAAGAGGAAAAAGAGAAAGAAAGAAAAGAGGAGGAAAGTGAAGTGGATGAGATCAGTGAAGACGAGATGCCAGAGACGTTCGTAGAAATGGGTGCGGGGGAAAACACAGTGTATGAGATGGATGATGGGTACGTATTGGATCCTGAGAGAGCAAGTTGGTTTCCAAGAAGACCAATCACCATTCCTGCGCTGCACCAGACCATTCACCACACTCGTGCATCTCATCAAGAAAGAGTTGTCTGCTGGGGCTATGATGGGTTCAAACGTCTTTTCTTTGTGAAGCGAAGGGGAGGTGTGATTCAGTATTTCAAGGGACGACCGAATTTGAAGACCCTTCCAAGATGGGACATACGAGAGATGTGCAGAACACCTTTTCTAAACCACTCTGGGGATACCACTGCTGACATGGTGTCTGTGTTTATTGAAGATGAGTGTGCCCGTGACTTCAAGAACTGGAAGCCACAGAAGCCGAGGCGAAGGATGTCAAAGAAGAGAATTGATCCTGCCACAGGACGGGGAATGATAACCTACGTGATAGACCCTCCTGAGGTCGTCACTAGGGTTCCCATCCGTCCAGAGCTTCCTGTACTTTTGGCGGATTTCAAGAAGTGGTTTTATGACAGCAGAACCGGTGAAGCCGTGATCAAACTGAGAGATGATACAGAGGCATTGAGAATAGTTGACCCAGTAGACGTGTTTGCTTTGAATCCATCTGATTTAACCACTCTTTTTGCAAATCAGATAAATGTTGGTGCTGGTAATATGTTATTTGAGGAAGCTGTCTTGTTTAGAAGGGCTGTGGAAAGAGCGTTGAAGCGAAAGCAAGAACTGATCGATCTGGTGGCGAGGATCAACGCAGCTGACAAAGCTAAAGATGACAGAGCGATAGCTGCTGCTGCTGCTGCAAAGATATCAGAAGCTGAAGTTACTCCAGAGGTTCAAACACAAGCTTCTACAGCAACAGTTGATCCTGAATCTGAGCCTTCGCAAGTCCCACCAGTGTCTCCAAGCACAGCTCCAGAGACTCAGCAAGATCAAGCAACTGTAGATCTAGCTGAGTTATTCATTCAAGAGCCACCCACTGAAGTGCCATCCACTGAAGAAACACATGCTGAAGCACCTCATACTGAAGAACCAATCATTGAAGAAAGCATAGTTCAAGCACTCCCGGCTCATCAAGCAAGAGAAGAGGGGGAGTTGAGTGATGTCGAGATAGACTGATCTTGTAAAACTGGTAGCTGTGGTCTAGGGGGAGTATTGTTGGGTTAATATGAGACCACAGTTACCAGGTTTAGTCATGTTTAGTTATATGTTAGAGTTGGAGGACTAGATATGTAATTAAAGCATAGTTTGTGTAAGAAACCCTAGACTGCGCACTTATTAGACGGAGACTGCGTACTTATTGTTAAGTTCGCAGTCATCAGGTTCTCCTATAAATAGAACCTCATTTGTGCAGCTAGGGTTAGGGTTTTTGATGTATCTTTGAGAGCACAAGTGTAAAGGTGCGAACTTATCTAAAAGTGCGAACTTATCTAGTGTAATCCATGGTTGTTCACAGCTGATATCATTAATGGAATCGTGTCTTTATGTTTCTTGTGTGTCGGTTTCTATAATCTTCATCTAGTTCTTTAGTTTTCTTGATTAATCAACTAAAACACCTAACAAATAGGTGTTTCTAGTTGATAACAATCTTGTGCACACTTAAGATCTAGTATTTTTGGGACTACAGTACATACCCAAAATTAATTTTGTGCATAACACAAAAGACTACCATCAGTTCAATAAAATAAATCCAACAGATTTTATAGATGTTCTTGTCTATAAACTAAATATCACAAGTTATATAAAATCTTGTAAATTATCGAAATCTTATAAATTCTTACAAATTAATCATCAAAAGTGATGCTTAATTAAGTTTTTTTCTTAATTTTAAATCAGGAAAAATATTTCTATTCTAAAATATTTAATATAAAATTGTATGTTTAAGAGTAAATACATTTTGTTATCTTATAATCAAATTTATAAAGTTTTTGTGAGTTGCACATCTTAATTCTTAACATTTTGTCAATTGCACATTTTGTCAATGACACATATGTTCTTGTCTATAAACTAAATATCACTCATTACACATATGTTAGTTTGATTAACTTTATATGTGATACACCATTTTATTTGCACATATATATGTTAAGAACAATATTTCCTAAAGTTTTTTTTTTTTTTTTTGTGACAGCATTTCGTAAACCCAAAAAAGCAAATGGAATAGAAAGTAAAAAAGAAGTGAAATAAAATACGGTTGTTTAATTACATGATTCTGACCAAAATCAACCCCAAGAATGTGATTACACCCCAACCAATCTTTTCTATGATCAACATTTTAAAGGAAATTTACATACGCAAAGCAAGACAACATTATATATATACTCATCGCGAGTAGAAGTTTGTAATTTAATCTAGTTCAAAGGGTGCATATTTCAAAGTAAAACATGTATAACATTACTTATGCATAACATCATAAACCACATATCTTGATCAATCTACTCAAGTGACGAAAATATACAATCCTCCATGAATTGCTGACTATCAATGGGGCCACAATGATCCAAAACCCAGTAACAAATCCAACCCCTATGGTAATAATCAATCCCCAATCTACCCCATGGTCTTCGTATCTGTCTTGGTTATTTTGAGCTGGTACTTCAACTAGTAAACAACCATTAGTTTCCTTTACTGGAGCTCCACAAAGTTTGTTGCCAATGAAGCTGGACTCATCAAAGCTCTGAAGTTGAGTACTTGTTGGAATTCTTCCTGTCAAATTGTTATATGACACGTTGAAGCTACTCAAGAAATTCAACCTTGCCAAGCTCGCGGGAAGATCCCCAGAAAGCATGTTTACCGATAAATCTAAAGATATAAGTTCTTTCATGTTTCCTATCTTTTCTGGGATGCTTCCACTCAATTGATTTCTTGATAAATTCAAAGATTTTAACTCAAAGAGGGACGTTAGCTCACTCGGAATTTGTCCCATGAAATTGTTATTTGAAAGGTCTAACAACATAACTAGTGGAAGAATACTGCTATATGTTTCCTCTCTTCCCTTTACCACAAATGAATCACCAACAATAGCAACAAATGATGCAAGACCAACGTAAAAAGAAAATTGTGCATTTGAATTAGTTTCGTTACCAGTAAGGACACTAAAGTTGTTGAAGCATATTGGAATGTTTCCGGATAGGTTATTATGTGAGAGATCCAATATCTGAATTTGTGAAAGATAACATAACTCTTGAGGAATATTTCCATTAAAATTGTTGGATCTAAGGTTGAGAATTCTCAAAAAGGCGAGCTTTGTTCCAATGGATGATGGAATGTTTCCAACTAGTTTATTTTTGCCAAGTTGAAGGATCTTTAAGTTTGACAAGGTCATTAGAGAAGAAGGTAATCTTCCTGATATTGTGTTTCCATACATGCTCAAGAACTCTAGGGAAGGCATAGAACTCAATGTTCTTGGAATCTCACCAAACAAATTGTTGTTCTCCAAGTTCAAGAGTACTAAATCCGGCCACTTCTCCCAACACTCTGGGATGACACCTGACAAATGATTATTTCCCAAATTAAGATCCCTTGTCTGTTTCACACCAGCGGAACACAACAAATGATGTAATGATCCATAAAACTCATTAGAGTTCAAAATAAGTGCCTCAATTGCGGATGAGATACCCGACAATGTTAACCTTCCTTGAATTTGATTATCTGACATATCTAAATAAGATAGATTAGCGAATGATTCAAAAAATGACTCAGGTATGTGTGAAGATATATGTGTGTTGCTTATGTCCAAATGTCTTAAATTCCTCTGATATTGAAGCCACAACGGAAATTGAGGGCCCAAATGCCAAGAGTTCAATCGTAAGAACTGCAACTTGAAAGGGGGAATCCAGTTTGCAACTCGCAATCTTAAGGTTAAGTTGTTTCCTGTACCATCTAGATAATTCAAGTTCACTAGTTTGGCAAAGTGAACTTCTGTCACAATGCCCGTCATCGAGTTGTGAGAAAAATCTAGAGTATTCAGCTTTGCAAGTTGACCAAGGCTATCAGGAAGGCTGCCTTGCAGTTGATTGTCTGACATATATAACTTCTTCAATGATGATAAACGTTCAATCACGGATGGAATGGGACCAGAAAGTTTCGAGTTGGTTATGGATAATGACTCCAAACGAGGTGATTCACAATCAAAAAAACTTTCAAGAAGGTTTGTCATACTAATATTACCAAAATGGTTACCTGATAAAGCAATTTCTCTTAAATTACAAAGGTTACCTAATGATATAGGTACTTTCTCGGTGAGTTGATTGTATGAAAGGTCAAGGCTACGAAGAGAAGTTAAGTTTCGAATTGAATTGAGAAGTAAACTTGAAACATCACAAGAACTAATATATAATGCGACGAGTTTACTACTAGACAACTCTTCGAATACTAATGGAGAATTCATAAAATCGTACCCATAAATATAAAGAAACTTGAGAGAAGTCAAATTACGAAAACTATAATTACTACTAGGAATAATGCCATGGATACTACACCCACTTAAATCTAGTGAAACTAGACTAGTCAACCTGAATATCCAATGTGGCATTGAACTGTTAAAATCGTTAAACGAAAGATCAAGAAACGAAAGAGATGTGAGATTAAGACTAGGAGCATGATGATTCATATGTGAGAGTTCGCAATTAGACAAATGTAGTTGGACCAAAGAAGGTAAGGTGTTAATCACCTGATACCAGTCGGTTGCTTTGCTAAGGTTTACGCCGCTCATATCTAGATGATGCAACCAACGGAGACCTGTCAACCAGTGCATATTCCACACAACTGCTTTATTCGGGACAAAGCGATTATGGAAACTTCCGAGAGCAAGGACATGCAACTCTGAAAGATTCCCTAATTGAGGAGGGATAGTACCACCAAAGTTAGAACTAGATAGGTTAAGATACCTTAGGTTTTCAAGAGAACCGATGAATTTAGGAACTTGGATCCCTCCAAAATCATTGCAGCTCAAATCTAGATGCTTGAGTTGTTTCAAGTCTAACAAGGATGGATTTATATCCCCTTTTAGCCTTTGCTTTGATGCTTCTTCATATTCTTTTGGGGTACCATAATCTTCAAAATTACAATGATCATCAGGTCCAGGAAGATGGATCCGATGGACATGACCGGTAGAATTATCACAATGAATCCCAACCCATCTACAACAATCTTTCTTCTCATCGACCCAGGAACCAAGTCGATTTGTTTCATCAATGAGACCATGCTTAAACCGAAGAAGTGCTTGTCTCTCGTCCTCTACGCACAATACTTGATCAGAGTTTTGATCAGCCAAGCAGAAATTAAACAAGGCTAGAACACCAAGTAGGGATAAGTGACAAGAAGAGAAATAAGAAAATGAGAACTGAGCACTCATATTGGTTGACAATAAGTTAAAAGAGACTAGTAGCCTCTCTATGTTTGCATACAAGGTGCTAATTTACACTCAAAATATATGTATTATTATTTTATATCCTTGACTAAACATAACGTAAAGGAGTTGAACATAAGAAAGTCAAAGAGTAGACCCACCAATACCACCTACTTATTGAATATAGTTATATAGATTATCAGCAGCTGGAAGATGCCAGACAGCTTGTGCATTGAAGTCAATAAAAATCATAATTAACTGAAGAGTTGGTAATGAACCATTGAATCTACTAAGCTCAAATGTATATTATGTCAGCGTTCACACATAAAGAAAATTATTTTAATCATTAAAACTATCATTAATTAACACTTACAATACTTTAACGTCTACAATAGAGATTGATTGCAGATCTAGCTACGGTGCTCTAGATGACGGTTAGTTAAACTAGAGCGGGTACCGTGGCTCTGATACCAATTGAAAAAATGCGACCTGGATCGATAATCAAAGAAACATAGCTCGCTTCATAGACAGATGTTTGAGACAAGATATAAACATGCAACATATATTATCCAAAACAGTTAAAACCCGGATAGAGAACGACTTTACATCTTCTACGATCTAGGGGAGATCGAGCATGATCTCCCCTCTCTAGCTAATCTAATCAAAATATCTCAAAAACTTAACACCCACACACATGAACTTTCCTTATAATATAGTGTGTCCCACTCGCATAGAACTTTCCATGCAAATGGGCTTCATTTCCACGAATGGAACCATGCGAATGGTCCATTATCCCTTCCATTCGCATGGTTAGGCGAATGCGACTCTCATTATCCCAATTACTACGATGCGAATGGGCTAACTCACACAATAGGTGTTTTGATTCGTTTATGCCCTTACGAATCGGCTAGTTTCATGTGTTTACAACGTTTACGTATACAATATTCATCTCAGACTCAACCCTAGTCTATTCACCCAAAGACGAACATACAATAATGCACTAACATTGAGGACTGTCGACGAAAAGAAAGGGCACCAAAACAAAAGGAGACACATCGATCGGAAGAAAAGGTCGTGATGGTTCATCAATGGTCGCATGGTTTGGATGGTGTATATTCACATGTATACATAGGGTTTAGTATATCAAGTTGTATGTATCTTGATTGATCAATAAAGTTCAGTTCAGTTTTAGGGTTAATCCCGTATTCTTCATCTTGTAATTTGGGTTGCTGCTTGTGGGTTGAATTTCATGATCTCTTGGGATCTATAATACACTGATTCGATATGATTTAAAAACCGGATGATGTCATAAATAATTTCATACAATATTTTTAATTGTAGTGTAGATTTGCAACTTTTCTTATGTTTTGGTATAGATTTGCAATTTTAACAAAATATAAACACGTACTTAATACGTAAAATACCAAGTCTGTAATAGTAACTTAACCCCCTAAGAGCATTCACATCACATCCATCATTTTTTACCCTATAATATAACTAAAAATCATATTTTTTCAAAATTTATCTGATGTTATAGTACATTAATTTATATGATACATTGTAACACACATTTTATTACTTAATATTAGATTTATCTATCCTGGAAGCGCCCAGGATATAACCTAGTGCTATTATATATTAATGGTTGAATATAATTTAAACTACGTTAAAAGCATGGGTCTTTGATCTTTATGCATAGATATTGAAGTCATATAACGTACAAAGAAAAAACCCTAATCCTCCGACAATGTCGGAAGACCCGAGGCGGCGTTCAGAGGAGGAGTGGCAGGATGTTCCAACACGTAAAGGTAGAGGTCAGCGGCAGAATGGCACAGGCAGTTCAAAGGTAATGACAAAGTTTTTTGTTTCGAATCTACCTCCGAAGTGTTCTTCATCAGATTTAAAGGAGTTATTTCGTGTTTATGGTACGTTCGAAGGTTCTTACATTGCTAGGAAGTTAGATAGATTGGGGAAGAGGTTTGGGTTTATTTCTATCAGTGGTGTTATGGATGTTAAGCGGTTAGCGATGGAGATGGCAGATGTATGGATGGGTTCTTATAAGCTTTTTGTTTCTCCGGCTCGTTTTGTGGATGGGGAGAGGGTTGGGGTTAATTACGTAGTGGAAGAAACAAACAGGAAAGGTAAGGAGAAGATTGGCAATTCCCATGCAAACCCTAGTGAGGGGGGATCTCGTCAGGAGAAGAGTGGAGATAATAGTTCGGATATGTATGGGGGCAAAGGTAGAACGTTTGTAGATTCTTTGTTGAATAGAAATAAGGTTGATATGTTAAGGGTAGAACTGACAGATAAGCCGACGTTAATAGCAGGTCTAATCCGCGATAAAAGAGCTCTGTTTCCGAACAGATTTGTGGTGGGGTTTTCACAGTGGCAAAACGTGGCAGTGGTGGGTAAAGTTAATAGCTTTCAAAATTTGATGGAACTTCATAAGTGGTTAAGGCATCAAGGGTGGAAGGATGTTACTATAAAGTATGTAGTAGGCCTTACAGTGTTGGTAATTTTCAATGAAGTGATGGACTGTGATAAGTTTTTGTTGAATAAAGATAACTGGTCGTCCGTCTTTTTGTCATTAGAAAAGTGGGATGGTAATCAAAGGGTTGCGGATGAGAGAATTGCATGGTTGCAAATACATGGGGTTCCGGTACAGTTAGCAATGGAGCAGGTGTTCGATATGGTGGGAAGTCGGTATGGTAAAGTCATCAAGTCGCCAACGATTGGGGAAGATGATAATAATTTTTCTTATATGTATGTAGGGGTGTTGTGCACCCCGGATTTGAATGTTAACTCGGAAGTTTCGGGGAACCATACTGACAATGTGGAAGCTACTTTAGATGGGAATGATTTTAGTGACACTAGTGACAAGGAAGAAGAGGTAGATATTCAAGTCGAAGCAGATGCGACAGTGAAGTTGGGTGAGGTGTTAGGGGCAACAAACTTGGGTAATTTTGTGCCAAAGATTCAAGAGGCGATAAATGAAGAACGTTTTCAAGCGGGTCACCAATGAATATAGTGTCCTTGAATATCCGTGGGTTGGGGAATTCTAGTAAGGCCGATTGGGTTCGAAGTATCTAAGTTCATAATGAGGTTCATTTTATAATGTTACAAGAAACTCAAATGGTATCATTAGAAGGGGTGGATATTGCTAGCTTTTGGGGTAGAGGTGATTTCGCTTTCGAATGGGTTCCGTCTTTAGGGCGTTTCGGGGGTTTATTATCTATATGGGACTCTAAAGTCTTTAAGGCAGACATTGTTTTCAAAGGCGATAGAGTTTTGAAGGTGTCCGGTTCCATGAAAGGTAGTGGGTCTGTGTATAACATGTTTAATGTGTATGCGCCTCATACAGCGGTGGCGAAAAGGATCCTTTGGGCTGACTTAGGTGGGAGGATTAGTATTTGCGATGGGTTCACTATAGCTGCGGGCGATTTTAATACGGTTAGACAAGATGATGAAAGAAGAAACTCGGTGTTTAGTATACCGGAAGCGCAAGAATTCAACAGTTTTATTGAAGATGCAAACCTACACGGGTATTCGCTGAAGGGTAGAAGGTTTATGTTTATGGCGGGAGATAAGTTAAGTCGTATTGATAGAATTTTGGTTAACTGGGAGTTCTTTTCGACATGGCCGTTAGCCGAGTATGTGGCGTTGGATAGAAAATGGTCAGATCACAGTCCGATTGTATTGAAGATGAAGTCTAGAAGTTTTGGTCCCAAGCCATTCCGGTTTTTTAACTCCTGGCTTGGGCGCCAAGAATTTGGTTCTATCATTAAGGATGTCATGGGCAATATGGAAGTGGATGGGGCTCCTGATGCTCGCTTAATGTTAAAGTTTAGAAAGCTTCGATCATCAATTGTAGAATGTGAAAAGAAATGTACAGTGAAAGAACATGGTGAAAAAAATGTATTGGAACAAGAGTTGGCTCATCTGGAAGTGGAAATGGAGGAGCGCCAACTAGAAGAAGAGGAGGTTTGGAGCTATGAAGAGACAAAGAAACGGTTAAAGGAGTTGGAGTGGTATCGTCAGAGAGATTTGAAACAAAAAGCTAGGAATAATTGGGCTTCTCATGGGGATGATAATACTCGCTTTTTTCACGCTTGCATTAATAAACGAAAAGCGGCTAATTACATTCCGGGGTTAATGGTCAATGGGGTTTGGGAAACGAAACCGGAAATTGTCAAGAGAGAGGTGCTTCGATTTTTTAGATCAAAGTTTGAGGAAAAAATTGTGGAAAGACCGACTCTTGTGTGTCACGGGGTGAAACGTTTGAGTAGTATGGAGGCCGATTCACTGGTTTTAAATTTTACCATGCAGGAGGTTAAAGATGCGGTTTTCGAGTGTGGGGCTGACAAAGCGCCGGGTCTGGACGGTTTTAATTTCCGTTTCATTAGATCTTTTTGGGACTTGTTCCAAAATGATTTCTTGGAATTGATGACTTATTTTCATAATGTGGGAGGTTTTAGCCCGGGGGTCGCTTCGTCATTTATTACTCTTATTCCAAAGAAAGGTGATCCGGTTGATTTAGCAGACTTCAGACCTATTAATTTGATCGGTATTATTAGCAAAGTGGTGTCTAAAGTTCTGGCTAATAGATTGAAGTTGGTTATGGGTAACATTGTTTCCGAAACTCAATCGGCGTTTTTGAATGGGAGGTATATTCTAGACGGGCCATTAATGGTGAACGAGGTGATATCGTGGGCTAAGAAGAGTGATAAGAAGTTGTTTTTGTTTAAAATTGACTTCGATAAAGCCTATGATAACGTTAATTGGGATTTTCTCTTGGCGGTGATGGAACAGATGAATTTTCCTTTGAAGTGGCGGGTGTGGATAAAGGGGATCTTGGAGTCGGCTAGGTCGGCGGTTCTGGTTAACGGTTCTCCCACGTTTGAGTTCGGTTGCAGGAAAGGAATTAGGCACGGTGATCCGATATCGCCTTTCTTATTTATTATTCTTATGGAAGCCTTTTCGTGTTTAATGACTAGGGCTTCTGGTATGGGTGCTTTCGATGGGGTTCACCTTCCGAATGGGGGTCTTGTTTTGGACCATTTATTATTCGTGGATGATGCCATGCTCATGGGGGAGTGGTCCTCTTTTAATTTTGATAATATGAGGCGCATTTTGAGAATATTTTACTTATGTTCGGGGTTGAAGATTAACCTACATAAGTCTGTTTTGTATGGTATTGGTATCGATAATGAAGAATTGACCGGTAGGGCGGCTTCTCTTGGTTGCAAAGGGGGTTCCCTTCCTTTTACCTATTTGGGCATAAAGGTAGGAGCGAATATGAATCGGATAACGAATTGGGAGCCAGTGATGTCTACGTTTAGAAGCCGTCTGTCGAAATGGAAGGCAAATTCCCTTTCGATAGGTGGTAGGGTTACATTGATAAAGTCTGTCCTTAATAGCCTTCCAACGTATTATTTTTCTTTATTCAAGGCGCCGAAGAAAGTTTTGGATGACTTAGAAGGCTTAATGAGGAGGTTCTTGTGGGGAGGGTCCGATGAGGTGAGGAAGTTAAGTTGGGTTGCATGGGACACGGTCACAAAACCTATTGAGGAGGGGGGGTTGGGAATTGTTAAACTAGAGTTGAACAATAAAGCGTTGATAGTTAAGTGGATGTGGAGGTATCTTCATGAGAAACAACATTTGTGGCGAAAAGTGGTGTTAGCCGTTCATGGTTCTAGCAGGTCGTGGGGCATGATTCCAGTCAATAATGCTTACACGAGCGTGTGGAAGAATTGTGCTAAGGTTTGTTTTAATTTAAAAGTAGAGGGTCAAGGGATTGGTAGTGCCATTCGTGGTCAGTTAGGCGATGGGAAAGAAATACGGTTCTGGATTGATACGTGGCTAGGCGACGACCCGTTTAGTTCTAAGTTTCCTAGTTTGTATGCTTTGGAAAAAGAGAAGAAGGTTCACGTGTGTGATCGGCTGAGAAGTCAAGGGGCTGCTCGTGTGTTTTCTTGGGATTGGAAGAGGACCATTAATAGTGTAGAGGAAATTCAAGAAAGGAGTGCGTTAGAAGACTTTTTGATGTCGACCACTTTGTCAGACGTGAAGGACAATTGGATTTGGTTCAATAGGCGACAAAAGGAGTTCTCCGTGGCTGAGGTTAAAAAATGGTTAAAAGGTGAGGTGACTAGTGCGGACAGGTTCGGGTTCGAGCGGAGTAAGTGGGTTCCTCTCAAATGCAACATTTTTATGTGGCGGCTTTTCTTGGATCGTATTCCGACTAAGAAGGCATTGATCCGAAGAAACATTTATGTGGCTAATCCGTTGTGTGAATGGTGCAATATAGAAGAAGAATCCGCGGAACATCTTTTAACAGGATGCGGGCTAACGGCAGGGGTGTGGTATGGCATATCTAGGTGGTGTCGCATTCCGACGATCTTTGCGTTTCACGTCAAAGACTTGTTCCTAATTCACGAGTGTTGTGGCGCGAAAGGTATCAAGAAGGAAGTCCTTAAAGGTGTTATCATTATTGCTTGTTGGATTCTTTGGAAGGCGAGAAACGAAAAGGTATTTTCAAACGAGAACTCTAATGCGGTAAAGATAGTGACCGATATCAAGACATCGGCGTTTCTTTGGTATAAGCATAGATTCAAAGGTGGTAGCGTAGATTGGGTTAGTTGGTCCAATTTTGACTTGATGTAATTGTATAGAACTGTGTGGTTTTCGTTTGTTATCTCCAACTTGGGGATAGCTTGTTGTTTGGTGTTTTAACGAAAGTTTCTCTTCAAAAAAAAAAAAGAAATATATAACGTATATTCAAATGTGGGTTTAATTGTTTTATATAATTTAAACAACGCTAAAAGCATGGGTCGACTTTCATGACAATAATGACCACAACCAAGTGGCCAAGAAATATATATAAAAAAAAAAAAAATAAGGTTTCCTTTGAATGCTTAGCAATACGGTTTCCTCTGGCAGGCTCAGTTCCGATGAGTTCTTCACCAGTGAAACTCATTTCAGAATGCTTTATTAAACCATTAGACGACCTCTCTCCTGAGGCAAAGCAGCCTATTCATTTCACACCTTTTGAGTTGGCCTGGCTGAACCTCGAATACGGCCAAAGAGGTCTCCTTTTTAGAAAACCACCTTCATCTGATTTCTCAATAACCACTTATTTAAATGACCTCCAAAACTCTCTTTCTGCAGCCCTCACTCATTTCTACCCGCTCGCCGCCCGTTTTGCCACTCGAAAACAAGAAAATCCACATTCATATGTCATCTACTTGGACCCAGAAAACACCCCTGGGGCCAAGTTTATTTATGCCAAGGCGGCCGCCACAGTATCCGACGTAATTGACCCACCTTATGTACCTAATTTACTTGTTCATTCATTTTTTGATCTTAGTAACGCCATTTGCCATGATGGTCACACGCTTCCCCTCTTATCCATTCAGGTACAAAAGTAAACGTGATAATGTTTAAATTAGTAGTTGTAATTAGCATGTCCTAGAGTATTAAATAGTTAGTAGATACTTGTCTAGATTAGGGCTGTTCATGAGCCGAACCGAGCCGAGCCAGGTCAAGCTCGCGCTCGGCTTGGTTATAAACCGAGCCGGCTCAGCTCGGCTCGGATTTGAAACCGAGCTGAAAATCAAAGCTCGAGCTCGGCTTGGTTTTAAACCGAGCCGACTCGGCTCGGCTTGGTTTGGCTCGAGTTTAAAAAGAAAAAGCAAATTGGCTTTCAAAATTCAATTGTCTAAAATATTATTCAATAGTTAAAAATAACACATTTAAAATAAGTTCAACCTTATAAATTACAAGCTAAAATCAAGTTCAAGCAAATACAAAATAAGTCTCAAATTTCAACGGAACACAGTATAAGTTCATCAACATACGAATTAACTTGAGTACATGGATCAAAAGCAGTATTCAGTTTATTTAAATAACTTGATTAGTTGTAACTTCAATCCCAATCAAAGAATCTCCATGCTACTGTTACCAAATATTAAATATGTAATATATTCCCCATCCTTATTAATATTTTTATAGTATAGTTTATGTATATAAAAAAATATATATTAAAAATTAGAATTATTCGAGCCAAACCGAGCCAGCTCGGCTCGTTACGAACCGAGCCGAGCTAGGCTCACTTTCTAACCGATCCGAGCTGGCTCGGCTTAGTTTCAAACCGAGCCATATCGAGCGAGCTTTTTTCGAGCTAAATTCGAGCGAGCTTCGAGCGAGCTCCGAGCCACGAGCTTTTTGGACAGCCCTAGTCTAGATTCATATACGTGTTTTGTTAATTAGGAAGTGTGTTATATAATTATTCTATAAATTAATTAATAGTATCTTAATTATAATCTAACGCATTTAGGTTAGCTATATATACCAATTCAGTTGGTAGGGATTTTGAGATAGTTTCTTCATCAATAAATCTACCTTGGATATATGTGACTAATTACGATGTGTCTTAACGCAGGTGACTGAACTTGTAGATGGAATATTCATCGGTTGCTCCCTCAACCACGCGTTGGCCGATGGGACCACTTTATGGCATTTCTTGGCTGCTTGGAGTGAAATATTTAGATCTGGAGGACGATCAATATCTCGTCCTCCGGTATTCAAGAGATGGGTGTTGGATGGATATGATCCTATTATCAGTCTCCCCTACACCCATCCAGATCAGTTTACTGAACGATTCGAATTTCCAAGTTTTAAAGAGCGATTCATCAACTTTTCGCCAACGTCCATCTCCAAACTCAAAGCAAAAGCAAATTCTGAATGCAATATGCATAAGATTTCAAGTTTACAAGCCGTGATCGCGTTTTTATGGAGGTGCATCACCCGTGCGCGATGTCTACCACACGACAGTGTTACGACTTGTACGTTGATGCTTTCTACACGGGCTAGGTTAAACCCGCCTTTGTCTGATGATTATTTTGGTAACCCAGTTCAATTTGCGAACGGAAAAGCAACGGCGGGGGATTTGTTGGCTCATGGTCTCGGTTGGGCGGCTTTGCAGCTTCACGAAGCCGTGAAAAACCGCGATGATAAAGCAATCAAGGAAGAAGTTGAGTCATGGATAAAAAGCCCGGTGATATATAAAATGAGTCAGCTGAAAACTCCAAACCTTGTGCACGTTGCGAGCTCACCGAGATTTGACATGTACGGGTGTGAATTTGGGTTGGGTAAAGCGGTTGCGGTTAGAAGTGGGTGCACCAACAAACGTGACGGGAAGATAACAATGCATCCGGGGCGAGAGGGTGACGGTAGCATCGACATTGAACTTTGCCTTATGCCGGAATATATGGAAAACATTCAATCTGATGAGGAGTTCATGAGTGCTCTAATGATATAAATAATAATCATCTTTTTGTTCTTACTTGTTTGTTGATAATGGGCATTAAACCCACGTTTAGGAGTCCATTATAAGTACTAAACCCATGTTATCGAGTCAGTCACGTTGTTGAGTCTTATAAAGGTGAATGGATCTTGTATGTTTCCGTATCATCTGTTTTTCATTAAACTTATCTATGGAGTTTGTAAGTTAATTATAGCTTTTCCGTTATTCCATTGGTACCTCTTGATTTGTTTCAACAAAGAAAACGTAACATGTATTTTTATTTTAAACACAAGTTATTCTCATTTGGTGTGATGTTTTTATGAAAATATTGGGTTTTAGCTAACACTACTTATAGAGTAAGGATAAACGGTGCAGGGGTGGCGCCTTCCTCCAACGCAACCTTTTTAGTATGATAGCCCCCTATTTCCCGGCGCCATTTTTCATATAATAGCACCCCTGTGACATAACACATCCGCAAAATAATAACCGAATCTATATTGGACTCCATTTGCCACTAATAGACAATGGGGCCGATCCCTCCATATAATTATTGAACAAATGTGACCGGTCAAGGACGTTGATGTCATTGTTTGATCTAGGGGTAAAAAAATTGACCAATCTTGTGACGCCACTGCTTCAAACATAATCGTCGGACCCTTATAATCACCCCTCGTGAATTGACGTCGCCATTCTCGTGAACTATTGTACCTAGACCAGTGCATACAATCTATGATCCTCAACATTCCTGAAAAGTCATGATGTTTAAGCAAGCATACACGATTTTGGACAAATATAAACAAAACCAAAAGTTTAAGCCCTATATTTTGTCTATGTAAAATCAATGTCCTCTATCTGATGGATTAGAAAACGTGACTAAAGGTCTATGTGTAATCGATGTCCTCTATCTAATGAAAGCAATTTACGCGTATATTGTGTAAACAATTTATTTTTGTATACGTTTAAATTTTATGTATAAATTGTGTTTTTGGGATTGTATTTTAATAATAATGCTAAGTGTAAATAAATTTTGAATTTGAATGTTTTTATGGCATTCTCACGATTCACACGAAATATGTGTTCTCAAATTAACTTCCCCTATATCTATATAATATGAAATCATATAAAAACGATTTTGAAAAGTTAAGTAAACAAAAAATTGATTTTTACGTAATGAGATTTATAAAGGAACGAGTAAATTACTATTTGAGCTCATGTGTGTTGGTGGTCTTAATTACTTTAGTCTTATTCTTAAATTCTTAATTATCTAAGTACATTGGTACCCATCATTTTGTGGAGTGGTATGTGGAAGTGACGATAAGAGCTTGAGGCCATTTGGTCTCAAGTTCGAATCCGATGCAGAGGGGTTTTGCCGCAGTGGGCCTTCGAGCGGTGGGTTTTTCCCCGAATTGGTGGCTTGATGGATTTGGGTTGCGCAATGGGCAGCCATTTGCTAGTACTAACCCACTGGCAGTTCAGGTGATATTTAGTTGGCCGTTAAAAAAACTAGGTACATTGGTTTTTTTTCAATTTCATATCTATTTGAGTCCAATTAACTAATTCTATTTCCATTTCCGTTTGCACCTATTTGAGTCCTATATTCTCTCTTTCTCTCTCTGAATACACCGATGCTATGTACTTATATTTATATCCATTTCGATTGTGATATACTTATATTAATATACATTTTGATAAAAGTTTTATTTAAAATCAAACAAGGTCAAATATAATATATATATATATATATATATATCTCTTTGTCCTTTACCGTGAAAAACTGAACCGAACGAGCAAAATCGGTACAGCTATTAGTACTCTTTGTTACGCTTTCCTAATGTTCTAGTTTAAATTTAATTAAGGGAAATTGGATTGTATCGCACTCAACTATTTGTTATTGGCCGCTAACGCACTGAACTATAAAATTGATCACCAACGCACTGAACTTTAAACCTCTTGGATTGTGTCACACTAAGGCTGTGTTTGACAAGGTCCAAATGGAAGAATCCATATGTGTTAATTGTATTAATCTGTCACAAAGTAATCGTTTTAAACCTCTTTATCACTAAGTAATCGTTTTAGTGGTTCTGGACATGGTCAAACACAGCCATAGTGTGACACAATCCAAGAGGTTTAAAGTTCAGTGTGTTGGTAATCATTTTTATAGTTCAGTGCGTTATCGGCCAATCCCAAATAGTTGAGTGCGATACAATCCAATTTCCCTTTAATTAACAACAACGTTCTATTAAGAATAGAGTAACTTTTTTTTTTTATCAATTTGTTAAAATTGCTATCAGCATTTGAGTGGCTTCCAATCTATGTGTAACACAAATTTATTTTTTTGGGTTAGATGACACAACTTCTATTTAATGGTGTTTTTTAACCACGTCACCATCACTGTGGGAACGCGTGAAGACGATGATCATTAGCTTTTATTAAATACGATTATAAATAATGTATCTAGCTATTTTGTTTCCACATGGAAAATTAATTACATGATAATGAATTTGAAGCCAATGATCTCCAGCCCAGCTGGTTTGAGGTGGGAAGGTTTACCTCCTTGGAGGGTTCCTGCCCGGGTTTGGTCTCAGGTTCGATTCCCACGTTCCACCGAAAAAATAACCATTGGGTTTGAAAGGAGAAACCCGTGTGGTTCCTATGGGATTCGATCCTGGGCAGTGGTCGCTTTGCAACACGGGATTTACCGCTGAAACACTACTCTCCAAAAAAAATGATAATGAATTTGAAATTAAAAATTCACCTTTAGCTAATATGGTTTATTTATTCCTTCATTCAAATATGTCATTGATTACGTCCACATAAATTGATTTTGAAATTTCGGTGCACCTTCCTGACTTGATTTTGGCTTATTTGGACTATACATGGAATATTTATAATACACTCCCATTACATCCTTACAAACTACAGTCAAGAGATAATTTCCATGGAAAAGAAATCAAGAACTTAAATTTATAAATTAGTCCTTCACGAGTAGCTCAATTGGTGAATGGCCATGGATCTCTCTTGGAGGTCTCAGGTTTGATTCCCACGAAGGACATAATAAGAAATGATGGATGACTCATGGCCTATGGTCATGAGTTCGAGTCCTGATCTCGCCAGGTTTTACCGGTTCACTACTGTCGTGCCTTCGGGCGGGTATGTGGGTCGGGTTTTCCCTGGAAGCGGGATGTCAGGCGGGCTAGAGGCTTCGTGCGTCCGGGGTGGGCCGGGCTGTGCCCCTGTCTTTGCCACTGGGGGCCGCGTACCAAGTACCCGGCGTTGTTTAATTGGCCGTTTAAAAAAAATATTATAAATTAAGTATTTTAAGACAAGTCCTTTGTTTTATGTTAGATTTCCTTTTATGGAGTTTAGATTTTGTCTTAATATTTTGGATGCTTGCTTTTAATTCTATCTTCTACTGGTGTGGGGTGTGTGTGTTTTTTTTTTGGGGGGGGGGGGGGGGGGGAGCTGAAGGGTATTGAACCCCAGGAAATTTTATAAATTCACAAAAAAAAATTATAAGGAGAAAAGGATTTGAAACTTGCTTCTAAATTAAGTCCAAAACCCCGGTACAATATGTGGAGCCTATACAAATCGGATAAATCGGACCCATTGCCTGGGACATGTCCCCAAATTAAACGATGCAATCGGAATGATTTTGAAACTAATGTTGGTTGTCTTGAAAGTATATATGGATTGTTCCGGTTGTAAAGCTTGAACTCATCCTTTAACGAATAACCACAAAATTAAAAAGCACAACCCAAAGTTTCCTAAAACCCAGTACATGCATTGGCGTACCCACACCTTGGTCAAGGGGTGCGGACGCCCACCTTGAAAATTGTTTTAGTGTTTATATATACGCGTTTATCCCGTCCGCACCTCGTAATATTTTTCAATCGCACCCCTTGGATTTGAAACAGGGGGAAAAGCAAGGAAACAAGCATTCCTCTCCCCCTTTATAAGCCTTGAAGCCAAATCCGCAATCCATAAGCTTAGTAGAAATGTTGGTGTGTATATATTCCTTGTTTTTTTTCGAGAGCAAAGACTTGGTGAAAAGGTTGCATGTCTCTTAATTTGATGTGAAGAAGATGAGCTATTTGTGTTTTTTAAGTGCAAGAAGTTAAAAGATGTAAAAGTATGGTGACAAGAAGTCACGTTAACTTTTAATATGCTTTTCTTTCTATTTAATTTCTGTTTACTTTATTTTACTTGTCATTTAATTTAGTTTATTGTCTGTTATTTTTTATAATGATTAATAAGATACCAGGTAGATAAGATCAAGTATAGTGAGTGAGACTATAGTCTAGTGTAGATAATTCAAATGAATCTAACTATTCAGTTCGATTCTAGATATGTAAATCCAAGAATTTGGAAATCGTTTTAACGAGGTAACATCCGAGTTACTTGTTTGTATTAATAGTTTGAGTCCTGGTGAAAATTTTGGTGTGTTTGATGTTCCAAAACTACTACGATTAGCCGAGATGTATCAACAACTTTAGATTTTAGAATTTTGTTATGCATATGTAGCGACGTTTAAATTACTTTTGTTTTTTGGTTTCCTTTTGTTGATTATATAATTTTAGTATTTTTGGTATGCGAGTTGACCCGATCCGACCCGTGCCACCTGATGGATAAACAACGAGGGGCTTAGAGATTTCGCACCCCATGAAAAAAAATTTTGGGTCCGCCATTGAGTACATGTTTTATACTATATCTCATAATGAAGCAACAACCGGTAGTGCGGACCAAAAAACTTTTGCATGGGGTCGGATAAATAAAGGGTTGGTAGTATATCGCTAGGTATAAAATTTGTCCGGGTCGGGTCGGGTCAGGTTGCATAAACAAGATAACATTTAGGGGTCGCATTGGAGACTACAAATCACAAAACAACTATGTAGGCTTATTCCATTTACGACACATGAAATAAGAGTTAATAATGAACCACAATGTGTATCTATGCATATTTCATTTACCATACAGGAAAGATGATCGACGCCCTTTAAGCACTGTGTGCTGGATTTTGAACCTATGTGTCTTCCCATTATAAAAAATTATTGGCCGATATCTAACACCAGATCCATGTAGGTCCCTATTCCCATCATAGGACTCGAATGTTGTTTTTTACCGGTGTACACGAGGGGTCATAACTAAGAAACTTAACATTCGCTAGTGAAAAGGACTAAATCTATAAGAACTTTTAGAAAAAAGGACAAACATTGAAATTAAAAAACCTAAAGTACTTAGTTCATAATTTCGACAAACATAAAAGAAAAAAGTTATAAATTAGTCTATTAATCAAATATTGTTAAGATTAGGGCCATGTTTGGCATTCCTTATTTCACCTCCTTATGACTTATCTCCTTAATAAAAAAGGAGATAAGGAGATAAGTTTGTTTGGGTAATGGGTTGAAAAGGAGGTTTTTATGGGTTGAAAAGGAGATAAGTTATAAGTAAGAATTTGTGACTTTTTGATTAAGGAGATAAGGAGGTAGAAGAAGGAGATAAGGAGATAAGGAGTTGGAGAGCCAAACTGCTCTTAGATCAGAGGCACAAAATTAGTTTCTTGATGTAACACCAAGGAGTTTTGTTACTTAATCTTTGTGTGCGTATATAAGATTTTGCTTAAGAAGTGTAAGAAGCCACCAAGAAAGTTTACGTGTCCTAAGAGGTATGGCTAGTAAAATGTATTCCAGAAATGTTTGACCCTTACAGTAAAAAGCGAGTTAGACTATGAGTAGAAGAGGCTTGGCGTTCAATTTTTATGTTTTGCTTTTCAAACATTTAGGTAGCGTTTGGTACGCAGGAATGAGAGCCGGAATGGAATGGAGCATTACGATGGAATGAAAAAAAAAGTGTTTGGTTGGTCAAGGTAATGGAATCATCCATTACCACCTCCATTCCATTCCCTTTAAAAACCCTCATATTCATTCCATCCAACCCCCCAGTTTTTTTTTCCATTCCATTCCCTCTGTCACCCTTCATCACCACTGACCACCACCACCACCCACCTCTACTACTACCACCCATCGTCGCGACCGCCACCACCACCACCGACCACCGCCATCGCCACCCACCACCGACCGTCGCCACTCTCCGTCACCGACCACCGCCATCACCGACCACTGCCATCACCGTCGACCATTGCCACCCACCACCAACCGCCACCTTCGCCACCTTCACCACCTACCACCAAGCACCGACCGCCACCGCCGCCATCGACATCACCGACCACCACCACCAACCATCGTTGTTGTCGCCACTGACAACCACCACCATCACCACCGTCGTCGGCGCTTCCGCCACCACCGACCGTCGCCACCCACCGACCACCACTACCTTTGCCACCACCAACCACTGTCACCGGCACCCGCTGCCAACAACCATCGCCACCACTCACCACCGCCGATTTTATTCCTTTGTCTTTTCCTTCATACCAAACAATATAAAGTAATGATTCATTCCATTCTTATGTGTAACCAAACAAGACCATGGAATGTGTAATCATTCATTTCATTCCCTTGTCCATTCCATTACCTTCTTCATTCCATTCCCTCGTCCATTCCATTGCCCCATACCAAATAGACCCTTAAGCATCTAGGTAGGCATGAGCATTTGGTACCAAATACCGGTACCATACTAATGAATTCGATACAGTATTTGGTGTCTACATTGAAAAAAAGTCTGGTATCATTAGTATTTTCGGTATTGGTGCCGGTTTGGTACCAAAACCATGTAGAGAAAAAATTTTGTAACGAATACCCGTACCCGTACCGAATCTTTCGGTACGGTATATGGTACACACTTTTCGAAAATTTGATCTCATCTCTGCATCTAGGTTGATGCTTGCCTTTTCATTCATAAGGCATCAATTAGACTTCTGATGCATTAAGTTTAAGTGTCCTTTCAGAAATAGGTATGATAAAGTGATGCCTTTTCATTCATAAGGCACCAAATTGTAAATGACGACGATATGAAAGATGTCAACTAGACTTCCATCAACGAGAAACCAACGGTGTGACATTTCAAAATTGGGTTTTCTATTACATCAGTGAATGCTAGGAAAGTGACCAGTTTTGATAGGAAAATCAAGAATTGGGTATGACATTTAGGTGTGCCGCTAATATTCGAGGCCGAACGAGCACGATTTCTATAAATTATTTGATATGATTCAGATTGGGAATAAATTATGTACACCTTGCTTAAATCTCTACAAGTTTGTTGGGGAAAACGTTAATGGTAAATGTGTAACATGTATCTCAGTTAATAACTAAAAAGGTGTAGGTTTGACCTCAAAAAGTCAAAAGTCTATCCTTGAAGCCAAAAAGAAAAATAAGATTGCATCAACATCCATATGTATGTTCATGTCACATGATTGTCTTGACTCTTTAAGGTCAGTATAACTACATTCTAACTTCAGTTTTAATATGATTTATATAATGCAACATCTTTAGAAACAAACATAAGTGAGATTAGTGCAACTACAAGGTCCAAAAACAAGTTCAGAAGGTAAAGGAGGATGCATTACATCATGATTTCCCAACTAACAGTACTTTCCCATTCCTTCTTCGCACGGCTTTAATTCATAAACTTAAAATCATTCATCTTTGCTTCCAGCTCATCATTCATCCATTTTATCTGCTTTTGAAGCTCAGTATCATCTTTATCTTCCAAATGTTTCATCACCTGCCGTTTCCCTTTTAATTCCTCTATGTCCATCTCTTGTTGTTGTTGGCATCTCATTAACTCTCTCTGTGATTCATGATCCAATCAACATTAGTAGCAAATCAGAAAGTATTTTTTATTTTACTTGTTTTACCCATTAAAAAAGAAACCGTAGGGTCCAATGGCGTTTAATTGAGCCAATAAGGTGTAAAAGTGGATCACATGAATGGATTTGTGTGATCAATAAAAAAAAAAGTGAGCCACTTAAGTGAACATAAAATCTGGTCAAAGCCTAACTGGTAAATGGAGTTTGGGTAAAATTGGCTGAAACAGATGATATATAAAATTTTGTTAATCGTTTCTAATTTAACCCAAATCGACCCATTCGTAAGTAAGTGGGTTGCACTTGCTACCTCTAATCCACACGGTCAAAAAATAAAAACTGTTGGGACATTCGAAAGCAATACCTTAATCAACTCTAAACATGCTTCTTCAAACTCGATGGTTTGCCATTCCTTAACCGCAATATCATCGAGTTCCTTCATCTTTGCTACCCGCTCATCACTCATCTTCTTGATATTGCTGTCTCTCTATATCAAGTACTTTTTTCAAAACCTCCTGCTTATCTCTCTGTGATTCAAGATCCAGTCAACATAAGTAAAACATAAATGTAGGTAAAAAAAAATATCAAGAGTATACATTGTTCTGCAATCTTACCATTTGCTCTTCAACTAGCCTTATGAGGTTCTCATCAGCTTTTGTCTTCTCTATGAATCCATATGCAAAGACCTGTTAATATTATTATGCATGTCATCAACCTTCATATCAATCAACATTTCAACCTAACCAGAAACTATGAGTTAATCGATGCTGTTTTAGTTTGATTAATATATTTGAAGCCGACCCAGCTCAGATTTGAAACCAAGCAAAATTTGAGCTCGAGCTAAGCTCAGTTAAAAAATGGATATTTAATAAACACATTTTAAGTTCAATAGTTTAATATACCATTCAACAATCAGGAGAGAGATGCAAAAGAAGTTCAACATATTACATAACAAAGCCAAACCAAATTCACCAAATTATTAAATAAGTTCATTATTATCCAACATATACAAAAGATTTATAAAGGGTATGTGTGTATAGGTAAAGATAAATTAATTCGAGCAAACCGAGCCAAGTCACTCTTGGCCTAGACTCGGCTCGTTTCGGTTTCAGATTGAGCCACTTCAAACGAGCTTTTTTTCGAGCAAACTCCGAGCCACGAGTTTTTGGAACATCACTAGTTGGTCAAAGTAAAGTAAAGACCTTAAAGTAGAGTAAAAGCACCAATGATTTTATGACTCAAAGCACCAATGATTTTACCAATGATTGAGCCAAAGTGGATCACACGAATGCATTTGTGTTGATTAATTAAAAGAAACTGAGCCAATTAAGTGAACATAAAATCTGGTCAAAGCCTACTCGTAAAAGGATTTTGGGGAAAATTTAGTTGAAACAAATGATAAATAAATTTTTTTCATGGAAGCCACTTTAGTATCAAATATTCGAATGTTTTTCCAAACAAACACATGCATTTGAATTAAATTGCAAATGTTTCTAAAAGTTTTGTCAAACCAACACCTGATGGTTTAGATATATGTATTTGGAACAAATGGCATATGGGAGCATTTTTTGCATAGCAACCCATTTTTGTGATTTAAGTATGTTATTTCAAGTAAAGAATAGAATGAAAGAAAACGATCATTATTTTTGGTCAAAAAAAAAGGTAAAGTTAACCCAAATCAACCCATCATAAGTATATGGGTCGGAGTTGCTACCTCTAATCAACATGGAATAAAAGTTAACTTGAAATGGAGTTGAACATTAAAAAGCAATACCTTAATCAACTCTAAATGGGCTTCTTCCAACTCAATGATACTTTGCCATTCCTTAACTGCACGAATTCAATTCATAACCTCCATATCATCCAGTTCCTCCGTCTTTGCTTCCAGCTCAACAATCATCTTTTCAATATGCTTTTGAAGTGCGGCATCATCTTCATTTTGATTCCTCAATTTCCAACTCTAGTAGCTGTTTGGCATTTCTATCTCTCTAACTCAAGTACTTTCTTCAAAACCTCCTGCTTCTCTCCCTGCAATCTTACCATTTGCTCTGCAACCAGCCTGATGAGCTTCTCGTCAGCTTTTCTCTGCTCTATGAATCCATGTGCAGAGACCTAGTAATGTTATTATGCATGTCATCAACCTTCAAATCAATCAACATTTCAAACTCAAAAAATACTATGAGTTAATCCATGCTGTTTTAGTTTGATTAATATATTTGAAGCTGAACCAGCTCGGATTTGAAACCAAGCAAAATTTGAGATCGAGCTCAGCTCGGTTAAAATAAGGATATTTAGTTAACACATTTTAAGTTCCAATAGTTTTAAGTTACCATTCAATAATCAAGAAAGATATGCAAAAGAAGTTCAACATATTACATAACAAATCCAAACCAAATTCAACAAATTATTAAATAAGTTCATTATTATCCAAAATACACAAAATGTATATAAAGGGTATGTGTGTATAAGTAAAGATAAAGTAATTCAAGCAAACCGAGCCAAGTCACCCTTTGGCCTAGGCTCGGCTCGTTTCGGTTTCAAATCGAGCCACTTCAAACGAGCTTTTTTTTTTCGAGCGTACTCTAAACTACGAATTTTTGGAACAACGCTAGTTAGTAAAAGTAAAGTAAAGGCCTTAAAGTAGAGTAAAATCACACAATCAAAATCTAAGTGAAAGTTGAGCCATATTTTACATTAAAACAAAGTACAGTAATTTAAAATTTTCAAAACGGAATAAGATTCTGAGTGAAACGAATAAGATTATTCATCAACTTACATCAACTTGCCCATGTAAGATTGAAGCATTATATATTTCAACAGCAACCTGCGTCTGAAATGTTCTTATTATCTAGTAACTGAAAATAAGAAGCTCTATTAACAGATGTGGGACTTGTCAGGGAAGCCTGGTCCACCGGCGGTACATTCAAATCCAATGGTTGAGACTCATTTATAACATCGCCTGATGTTGTTGCCTCAATATCGGTGCGTCTCCTTTTAGGAGCACATGTCTTATGTTGTTGTTCTTGAAATAGAAGCGCATCGGGATCCGTCCTTTTTTCATATCCCTGAATTTCAAGACCTTTCAACAACGAAATGCTACGGGGAAGATGCCTTATAGGAGTATCCCATAGATATAAAGATTCCAAACATTCTAAATCCCCTAGGTAAATCCCCTAGGTTCTCAGGCAATTCCTCAAGTTCATTACATCCAGAAAGGTTAAGATGTTTCAGATATTTTAACTTACAAATGCTATCCGGGAGATGTTTAACTTTTGAATATGATAAATATAGCTTTTCTAAATGCTCCAACTGGCCAATGTCATCAGGCAATTCCTCTATGCCACATCTTCTAAGGTTTAAAACTCTTAAATGTTGTAAACTACAAATCCTTTCCGGAAGACCCTTGAGCTTTTTGCAATTTCCCAAATCTAGGTAAACCAATTTATGAAGATTTCCAATTGATGAAGGTAGGTATTCTATATCATTGTCACTAAAATGAAGCTCTTGCAAACTACTTTTGGAATGACTCGGGATAATATCTGGGAACTCCTTTAGATGTAACCAATCTAGCAAAAGAACCTCAAGTGATTCCAACTCCTTGATAAACGAAAAAGATTTCAACCTCTCACAAAAAGAGAGGTGTAGGTGCACAAGCCCATTTAAACTTCCAACGGGCACATGAATTTCTACCAAATATCTACAAAACTTGAGCTCTAACCTCACAAGATTTGGAGTCAACCCAAGGTCAAGGGTCCTCACCTTTGAATGGGAAAGGTTAATAAATTTGAGCTTCTTCATAACCTATTGTAACATCAAACAAAGATAATATAATCAAAATGGGTATTGGCTAATAAATGTGTTATGGGTTACAACTTAACAAGATTTGAGTTTTAAATGGACTTATGTTGACCCAATTTAAGTGTTAACGAGTTTACTATTTTTTTTTTAAAAAATATATATATGTAAAACATATATATAGGATTTTTATAATAAAATATGTCCTCGCCAATTTCGGGCCCTAGCCAAGTGGCCTCCTCGACCACCATAAGAGCTGGCCTAGAATATACTAATGACTTATCAATAAATCAATCAAAATAACCAACCAATCATCAGACCTTTCCCGGGGCCCAAAGTTGTTCGATGTTGCTGGCTTGCAAATTAAGCGTAAAAAGATTATTTGCTAGAAAGGTTTTCGGTAAACACCAATGACGGTAACGGAAGCACCACAAGTATTGTAATGAATTCGGGAAGTATTCACAATCCTCATCGTTATCTTCAAAGTATTGATGATCCTTATTTGCTCCAAAGTCATCTATGATAAGGCATTCAAGTTTCCTCATCTTTCTAAGTCCTTTCAACACAATATCACGGTTGAATTTTAGCGATATACATCTTGTCGCTGTAGTACCCTGTAATTCAAGTATAGTTTGTGCCATTAATAAAGGAACCATGTTAGTTTGAAATCTACTTTACAAGTAAACTTGATTCTTACCAAGTCATTACCCAATACATCTTCAATTTCCTCCTGATTCCACATTCGGCTATGTTTGTAGGGTTCATTTGGGTGCTTACGACGCACAATATTCTTGCCCATTTCTTCAATATGATCATGCATGCTCAAGTGAACACCATCAACACCATTTTCATAAGTTATAAGAGATCTCTGCTCAAGAACTCTTAAACCAATTCTAGCCCGAAATCCACGACTTTCAAGCATTCTTATTGCTTTGTTTTTCTCCCACCCCATGAGTAAGCACGCAACATCTAGGAATATTTCCTTATAATCACTCTCAAGACCTTCAAAGCTTATCTCCAACTTCTCACTAGTTTCCTTCAATGGAATTTTCTTGAGTCTTGCTAATGCATCTATCCATTCATGCTTGTCTTTACCACACAAAAATGAACCCAAAACTTTGGTTGTTAAGGGAAGACCAGCAGCGTAACGTACAACTTGTAGTGATTCCTCTTCATACTCTTTAATTGGAGTATGTTTCCCAAATGCGTACCTACTAAAGAGACCAATTGCTTCCTCATCAGATAAAAGATTAACATTATGAATCCATTTCACTTTATGTGCTATCAATACTTGCTCATCTCTAGTTGTAATGATAATTCTACTTCCAGGCTGGAACCAATTAATATCACCAGCTAATGCATCAAGCTGCTCTTGATGATCCACGTCATCTAAAATCACCAGAACCTTTCTACCACGCATGTTTGTTTTCATCATGTTTGTCCCCTCATGCAAACTGCTCACATTGTTGCCATGATCATTTAGCAAATCTGAAAGAATCTTTTTTTGCAATGACAACAAACCGGACAATGATGCTTTTGAAACTTCCCTAACATTCTCAACAAAGCTTTTAGCTTCAAAGTAAACAGATATTCTATCAAACACAGCTTTGGCTAGTGTAGTCTTACCAGCGCCTCCCATCCCCTTGATCCCTATCATGCGAACCTCGTTCAAAGCAACATCTAAGGACTTCTCAAGGTACAGTAGCCGTGGTTCCATGCCTACTAATTTATCATCAAGGTGCACATTAAAGGACCGTAACTCAAGTGAAATCTGCTCAATTATTAACTTGAGGACTTTGGCTTCGTGCCTGTGAAGTATAGAAGATATAGTTAGCTAATTCAAAAACCCACACAAAAGGATAATTTTCATGTCAATATACAGAAGTGTACGAAAATAAAATCGATAGTAACAAGGCTTTAGCTTTCCTCAAAATAAGAAAGAAACAAAAAAGGAATGAATATTTCTAGAGAAATGATGAAAGAAATTACCCATCAGCAGTGTTCCTTAAATCCCAACCGGACAGATTGGCTGCTTCTGTTAGAGCTTCTCTCCATTTCCCTATCTCTATATTGGTATGTTTGGCAAGGGCTTTTCCAACTGATCCACGTTGTTTGCGCACTTCAGAGGGATCCACATCATAAAATACAGGGTAAGCAATCTTCTCGTTCGAGTTTTGGCACTCCATTATCTTTACAAGTTCATTTAAGCACCACGACGAAGACGCATACTTCTTTGAGAAAACTATGATGTACAGCTTTGAATCTTCAATAGATTTCAAAAGTTGGTCACTGATGCTTTTTCCTTGTTTTAGTCTCTCGTCGTCCTTGAAAGTGTGAATACCAAGTCGCGTAAGAGCTTCATAAAGGTGATCCACAAAGTTCTTACGCGTGTCTTCACCACTAAAACTCAAAAAGACATCATACTGATAGCTCGCCTTATTAAATGAAGTTGAAGAAGACGCCATTGAAGATACGCTTTACGGATCCTACAGCTTAATCAATTCCTTTCTTGGCAAATGTTTTTTTGAAGACAACTGCAAGGAAACAAGGGATCACACATCTCAAGAGCGTATTTTATGAAATCGATTAAGCTGTTAACCACACATCACAGCCTAAATACCAATGTTAATAAAGTGCTATCAACATCACATTATGAGTCACAAACATTTCATTTTATAAGCATAAACTACCGAACTGGTATTATCGACTTATAAGTAATTTTGTTTTAAATCCATATTTTATAAAGTGTTCATATGTCTTCTCAAATTGATTATTACACTAGATGATTCAGTAATAACCGAAAACACAAGAGAAATGCAAAAGTTTGACTTTCTTAAAGTCAAACCATCGTAGTTAGTTACAGAATGGTGAATAGGGACCTAACGAATAAAGATATTTGAATCTTATTTCAATGACGTCTTTGGCCGTTGGATAAACAAGATTAAGTTAAGGGTTTAATCAGATTTAGAACCAAGATTTGATTTTATTAGAAAAGTCAAACCATCGTATAACATCTTCTTTACCTTTTAGGTCAAACCCTTCAGTTTCTTTTCTTTTCTTTTCTTTTTCAAACATTTTTACCAACCGATTGAATACGAAAATAAGGATCTGAACTAAGTAATAACAACATTTCAAACATAATAACCTCTGTTGATGTTTCGGCCAATCGACTTAAGATACAGAAAAACCATCAGTGCGTACTTCAATAAATTTAAAGAATCAAGTAAAAAACTAACCTCTCCAGCCTGCCTTCGGTTTCTAAAGTCTCAGCTCTCAGCTCTGCTTTCTTTGTTGACTTAAAAAGGCTAGACACGAGGATATATATACATTTTACTTGACGAGTAGGGATGAGCTTGGCATGGTATCGGTACCAACCGATACCGATTTGATACCGATCCCGAATATACCGATACCGAAATCTCACAAAACCCAATACCGATTCCGTACCGATACCGACAATACCGAAACCGAAAAGATTTAAATGTGGGTACCAGTACCGATAGCGAACACCCTCGGTTCGGTACGAGATCGGGATGGAATGGGATCAGTATTCGGCTCGATATGCTCATCCCTATTGACGAGTACAATAAATTATTATTATATACTTTGATGTGGTAAAAGTTTTAAGTTTTATATTATGAAATAAATAATAAAAATAGTAAGTGTCTGAAAAACTAATTGGTTAACTATTATTTAGATCGAAAGGTTTAACAACAAGTGGGTATGCTCACATGCTGAGGCGGATATTGCGCATACTTTTTCGATATGAGTTTTTTTTACCCGAATATGTTTTTTTTAATAAAGAGAAAGAAGCTGCGCTGTCACCCCTTTCTGAATGGCAAACCTTAATCTACTAAAAACGCAGCCTTGTCCACCCTGAGCCGAGACACTACTATGAATAACTCGCTGGACCCTAGTCAGGAAACGGGTAGCCTCCGATGCTAATGAGCCAAATGTATCAAAAGTTAGGGGTACGAAAACATGTTGGTTCTCTTCGCAGGCTTTAGCATGCTTTTCAACCTTCTTCGCCTCTGCTTTTCTGCACCGCTTCCCTGCTACAAACCCACTATCCCTTAACCTGACTAAAGGAGACACACCTGTCAAGACAACACAAGCATGCTTCTCCCTGGCCCACCTAAAGACAAGGAGATCTGCTGGACGAAGGGTGGATCTCCCTTCTGCGGGATCCGAGAGGAAGTTTACAGGGGCTTCCTTCTTGGTTGAGATCCCAGCACGTCTTAAAATGTCCCACAGAATGTCTCGAACCCAATCATGCCAATATTTGAACCCGGGTAACTCATTGCAATGAAGAGCATGTTCCCCGTATTCATCCAAGCAGGGCTTATGAGTTGATTTTGAAAATAGAAATATAGATTGAAAAAAAACACATCAAAGGGTATATTAGAAATTTTGAGAAAACATTACATCGCTTGCCTGTGACGTTTAGCCTAGAATAAAATTTAAACATTCAGGTCAGTGGCGAAGCTTGAGAATTTGGACCGGCGGGTCAGAAGTATATAACTAATGCTAGCTGGATGGAATATCAATAATCCAGCTTGATCTTAGACTGAGGTAATTCAATGATTCTATTTGGCCAAAATCCTTCAGTAAATCAAGAACCCGACAACCTGTAAGAATTAAAGTTTTAAGATGTTTCAACTTACAAATGCTGCTTGGAATCTCTGTTATCTTGCAATCTTTTAGGTCCAGCACTACTAGAAAAGTGGCATTTTGCAACAAAATTTTCTTACAGAAAAAAATGCGTCACAAATTTTAACAAAGTTTCTACTCATTTGTGACGGAAAAAAACTATAATTTTTTTTAGCAAATTTGCGACACAATATATCTATAAATTCTTAGGAAATTGTGTAGGAAACGGGTCACAAATTTCCTACACCATATTTTCGTAGGAAATGTGTAACAACCCCGACCAGGGAGGGCCTGGTCGGAATAGCAGTTTGATACCATTCATCACATAATGTGAGCAAACAATGAATGCAACATAAAATAAATAACTTATATTTCTTTCGTATTATAATCATTACATAATATTCCTAGTATCCAAATATACAAGGTTTGAATGGTATCTATGGATTCTCGTTCATTAGTCTGGTTGGTCTGTCAGTGTGACTCCGAGTTGCAATCCCACCCTCCTTGTAACTCTCGAGCGGGTACCTGAACACATGCTTAAAATGGTTTGGGTCAACAATAATGTTGGTGAGTTCGTGTGTTTGGTTACATAGGCGCCCGAAATCAGTTTGCAAATGGTTTTAATGTTTAAACAAGTTTAACTAGCATGGTGTTACAATAATATAAGCCGGCCACTCAATCCTACATCTAGAGTCATGTCCTACACATGCTTAGATGTAACAACAGAAACTATACCCGTTATTGTTATAGGTTCTAACCTATGCTCTGCAACATAGGTTCCCATGGCAAAATACATGCTGCAACGACCCGACGGTCTCAGTGGGGGTTTCCGTGTAGGTCGGACCACTGTGCAGGAGGGTTTCCTCAAATAGTACTATTCACATATTAAGTCGGCTCTAATCCTAGAGTTAATGAGTGCCAGGTACGGTTTAACATGCATAAGGTATGCTTATAAAACTAACACCATAAGTACAAAACAGTTAGAAGCATTCGTCACCTCAAAACATGTTAGAAAACTTACATTGTAATCACCGCACGCCTTTCGTACATGAAGCTCGCAGGTTTTCGAGTCTCTGTACTTGTTGCAATAAACTGTAATAGAAAACGAAATCATAGAAGTGAACCGGGCTTGTGTTTGACACAATTCCCTTAAACAGATTCTTCGTCTGTTCCCAGGGTACACCGGTTCGAAACAGTGGCGATGGTGCACTGACGGACTATCCCACTTGCCTGAAAAATAATCGAAATTGGTTGCTCCTATAGTTCTGTATGTGCGTGTATCAGAAAGTTTTCTTTTTAGTTTTTCCATGATAGGTTCCTGCGTTTTATGTGTATGTCTCTATCACAACACAATGCCAATGCAGCTTATTATAACCAAGATTGAGAATGAAACTTATGCTAGCAATTATGATGTAATCAAATTCGAGATTAATCTCGTTTATTACACTTAATTGCCACTGAAAACCAACAGACTCAAAACAGTCTTTGGATGCTTCTTCTAGTTATAACCATTAAAAACTATAACGGGTAGCAAAAACCGTGTCGCGCGGACCCAGGTTTTTCGAGCTACATTCGTGTCCGCAGATGCGGGCGTCGCGTTGGTTCAAGAATTTTTTTTCCGAACAGAACCCATTTTTGCACCCCCCCTGCGCGCGCGGGTAGGTGCCAGAGTATAAAGTAACACAAAGAATTTACTTCCTTCCATTTGGTTTCTCCTTATAAACCCATCACAATTTCATCTCCCAACCAATGTGGGACAAACTAAACTCACATTCACACACATATTTCCAACAATCCCCCACATGAATGGGAGTTGCTCACAGAAAACAACCTCATTCCGATTAAATTTCAACAGTTGAGTTTTGCATACGATAGGTAGGTGTGACCCTTTGAACCTTCGCTTATGAAACGCACTTAGCCCACTGGCTCTGAGTAGAACGCGATGTCTTTGAACTCGTATGCCGTTTGTGTGGACGACAATACGCTTCACACAAGACTCTCCCTGACAACGTCAAGTCCTCATAGTTGTGTCCATTATGGTCATGGACACGTGCCTGGTTCTGCGAGAGCTCTTAAGTATTGTGCCCCAACAATACCCTTCGAAGCGACCCCACTTCTCTCTCACATAGGTGATCTACTAGGACTGGTTACCTCAGTCAAATCATTAAAATCCATAGGCTTAACCTCCACCTTGTCACTTTTTAGGAATGGACTAGGAAGCTTATTTAATTTATAGTAAGCTCCCTTTTTTCAAAATGTGGGGTTTCCACCAACTCTCCCCCACAGTGACCTTCGCCAGTTCATACAATTAGGTTGTCCTATTGAACTCAGATCTTGGGATCTCCAGTCAGCTGAGTTAGGTTTTCCTTCGCATAAACCTAGCCTTTCATGGGCTTTAGCCCCATTCCTATTGACGACTTCTGAACTAACTCTCTGCTTAAGCCTTTTGTTAGCAGATCCGCGATGTTATCCTTTGACTTCACATAGTCAATAGTGATAATTCTTATAGAGATTAGTTGTCGTACCGATCATGCCTACGTCTTATATACCTATTCTTAATGATACACATTGTGATATGAGCTCTGCCAATTACTGATTGACTATCACAGCGTATGCATTGGGCCAATGCCGGCTTCGGCCACCTAGGTATATCCTTAACAAATCGACGTAGCCATTTTGCCAATTCATCCTCTAAAGCGATGAATTTTGATTCCATCATGGATCTAGCAATAAAAATTTGCTTAGATGATTTCCATGTTATCGCAACACCTCCAAGTGTGAACAAATACCCACTCGTTGCCTTGGAATCATTCGTGTAAGTTATCCAATTCGCATCACAGTAACCTTCAATAACTGTTGGATATCTTTTATATTGCAGCCCGTAGTCTCGTATGTATCCTAATTACCAAAGCACCCGTGTCATGTAATTCCAATGAGTTGAACTTAGGTTGCTGGTGTATCTACTTAGCTTGCTTGCTAAGTCTGGTCTGATACAACTTATCAGATACATCAGGCTGCCAATAATTCTTGAGTACTCTAATTGGTTAACAGGCTCACCTCGTTTCTTAGCTAGACATTGACTCGTGTAAATGAAAGTTCTAGCCTCATTAGAGTCATTTCCATTGAACTTCTCAAGAATTTTTGTCCACATAATAGGACTGACTTATAACAAGTCTGTTCTAGGTTCGTGTGATTTGTGCTTCCAAAATCACATCCGTTCATATCAAACCTTCTATTTTCAAATGCAAGTCACCTCCACACTTGTTATTGGATAACTACCAAATGGGGTGATGAAAGTTTTTCCTTTCATATGTAGCTTGAAAACTTCTCAAGTACCATTTTTACATCCCTACGGATTGTTTTTTAAATGGCTCTTCCCCCACATTGCTTGCACTTTGATTAAGTTTGAGTAATACCACTCATGATGACATTAGACACCCGTGATAAGATAGTGACTATCTATATCTTTGTGTTATTGGGGTCATCCATTATATTACACAACTCATATTACTCACACGAACCGTTTTCTGTGCTATATGAGTTCTCATATTCAGCTAAATAGTATCATAACCAATGAACTATTTATTCGGTCCTTTCGAGTCATCCTTTTAAATGAATTATATATTTGCTTTTACAAAATTCATTCTTATGTCGTCACATATGTTTGAATGTTCAAAGTTAATTTATTCTCCGTGGAGCATCTAAATTAACAAGTATTAGTCTAGCATGCTTTAGACTACGAATACTTAGCATGTGAACAGAAGATGCCTCATTCTGATTCTTCACAGCCTTAAGAGATAACTCACTATCTCTTCCTAACATTTACGTCTTAGTTTAGACACAAAATGAGATTTTGTTTACCATTCCAAAACCTTGGTTTAAAGAATGCTTCAAAATCATAATTAATTCCATCCATTAGGATCAAGACTCGTTTGCCTTTAATCTCCAAGGCTTTACCATTGACTCTTTAGGACTTAAACATAAGTCTTAATATAAGTCACTTTGATTAACATATTCATCATCAACAAGTCAATAAGATTGACACTCGACGACATGACATTCACATATGCCTAAGTGATATGTATATATTTTGTTGATACTATTTATTGGGTGACTCTCCCAAAATATATTACGAATCCTCCATATAGTTCAACCAACATTGATGGTTTGTAGAGACTCTACACGTCCATCAATACTCTAAGTCTTTTATAATAAATCTCACAATATTTCTCAAAGACTTATGAATAATAACATATATTCCTGTCATATGTTATAGTCATCAAAACTATATTTGTGCATTTCTACGTAAATGCTTTCAACATTAGATAACATATCTCGTTTTCGTGCATTTAACTTCAATACACTTGCCACGTTGATCATGATTATATTAATGGGGATAGATGAAGAGTTTTTTCTTCTTAGTCACTTAATTAGAGACTTAAGACTCTAATTATGACTCTAATAAAACCTCATCAAATGGCATTAAGAACTCTACTCAAGAGTTTCACCATATGAAATAAAACCTCATCAAATGGCATTAAGAACTCTACTCAAGAGTTTCAATCATACACTTAATTTAGTCTTAAAACTATAATCAAGTGTCATAAATAAATTAACTCTACTAGAGAGTTTTTCTTCAATTCACCATATGAAGAGTTTTACTAATTAATAATTATAATTTACCAAATTATAATTTCAATATAATCCAAAATATATATAACATATTATATATATCTTTAACCGGATTCATATCAAATCTCAAAGTGTTATTCTCTTCAACACTTTATCGTTCGACGAAATGATAACAATTATATCGTCTCATGGCGTGTTTCGAGGTACTCCCTCAATACACTGCTCAAAACAACAAAGTTGTTAATAATTAACTACTCACAAGTAGTCGAACAGGTAAATATGTCCAAAACAACGTCAAGTTGTTTTACACTAAATAATCTCTTTAGACTATTATATGGTTCAAGTCATCATACTTCTATACAAGTATCAACCATATATAAATTGCAAAAGGCATGTTTTATTCCTTCAAAACATTTCTTCTTTTACAAGTGTTTATTAACCATAAACTATATATAAAAGTACAAACGGTTACACGTTTCATCATATAGATTTTTGGTTATATTAAATAAACCTTTTTCCAACACACCCGTTAGAAATAAACAATTAACCAAAATCATTTTAAAGGTCATTGGTTTATATTCTCAACCATTTCTAACCTGCTTGTTAGAATTACACGATTATGACAATCGTTTTAGAACTTGTTAGTTTATATAAAATAAACAGTTTCTAACATCCTCGTTAGAAAATTAGACCATCTATATAAATGGTATTCACTTTGGATTTTCCAAAGTGTGTATCCGTTTCAAACTCACTTGTTAGAAACCGTCAAAATTTAACCCACCTGGTTTAATGTTGATTATTTTCCAAGATAATCATTTCCAACACGTTTGTGTATTTTGTACACTAATCCCTTCTAACACACTTGTTAGAAAGTATACACATCTTATTTTGTCTTTACAGACTCATCAATTTCTAACATCCCCGTTAGAAAATCAATATATAAGTTTACAAATTAAACTTACGATCTTGTAGATAATAATTTCTAATACACTTATTAGAAATGTTCCATGACACGTTATTCTTTCAACGTCGTCAATTCTAACACACTTGTTAGAAATACAAGTTTCAAAACTTATATTTTGAACCTTTTATTTTTCAATACTCTCATTAGAAAATGTATATATTTCTAATATTCTAGACTTATATTTCCAGTATGCTTATTAGAAAGAGACATTATCAAACATTACATTTTACATGAGTTTTTAAAATATATTATCTTATCTAATGCTTTCATTAGAACTCTATTATTTTCAAAAATAATCCGGTCTATATAGATACAACCCAAAAACCCATGAACCGAAAAATTGAATAAAATAATTCGGTTTATTTAGACACACTCAAAAACCATGAACCGAAAATTGAATAAAAATAATTCGGTCTTATAAATCAATTCGATGTACCAAAGAAAACATGTACAAACTTTCGCGAACCCAAATTCCTTAGGAAGAACACGAAAGTTTGTTCACTAATCTGTTTAAGTTTGTTAGAAAACTTACATTGTAATCCCCGCACGCCTTTCGTACATGAAGCTCGCAGGTTTTCGAGTCTCTGTACTTGTTGCAATAAACTGTAATAGAAAACGAAATCATAGAAGTGAACCGGGCTTGTGTTTGACACAATTCCCTTAAACAGATTCTTCGTCTGTTCCCAGGGTACACTGGTTCGAAACAGTGGCGATGGTGCACTGCCGGACTATCCCACTTGCGTGAAAAATAATCGAAATTGGTTGCTCCTATAGTTCTGTATGTGCGTGTATCAGAAAGTTTTCTTTTTAGTTTTTCCATGATAGGTTCCTGCGTTTTATGTGTATGTCTCTATCACAACACAATGCCAATGCAGCTTATTATAACCAAGATTGAGAATGAAACTTATGCTAGCAATTATGATGTAATCAAATTCGAGATTAATCTCGTTTATTACACTTAATTGCCACTGAAAACCAACAGACTCAAAACAGTCTTTGGATGCTTCTTCTAGTTATAACCATTAAAAACTATAACGGGTAGCAAAAACCGTGTCGCGCGGACCCGGGTTTTTCGAGCTGCATTCGTGTCCGCAGACGTTGGTTCAAGAATTTTTTTTTCCGAACAGAACCCATTTTTGCACCCCCCCCCTGCGCGCGCGGGTAGGTGCCAGAGTATAAAATAACACAAAGAATTTACTTCCTTCCATTTGGTTTCTCCTTATAAACCCATCACAATTTCATCTCCCAACCAATGTGGGACAAACTAAACTCACATTCACACACATATTTCCAACAAAACAGTTTAAAAGTAAAAGAGGGAAGTTCACGAAACTCACCTGTAAAGCATATGGCAAACGGGGCATTTGGTATTCTCCTTGGCTGGCCCTATAGTTACATATATTATTAGTGTCGGTACTTTGATTGTATTGGTTACATGTGGGGACGAGCTTGAGCGTATGGTTTCTATATTGTACTATTAGCGTTATTCAACCAATGGTGCAAGCTTATAACATATCTAATCGTACAATATAATTAACATTCATCTAATCGTGAGTCGGATGTATGTTCATGTATCTCCCAAGTCCCTCGCTTTGATTATTATAATTAACTTCCAAGGGTGCACACATCCATGGTCTCATAAACTACTTCTTTTTAATCTAGTAGTCCGAATTACATCAAATGCCTACTGTTCTAAAAGATCCCTAAGTCTCACTTAAGTACTTAAGTTCTATTTATTCATTCATGGAATTTAGTCCATCATCAGCACTACTATCCATTTCATTTCAATATATATACGTATTCATATAATATGTCTACTACATGTTAAGCTGATCAAGTCCATGTCTTAAGCCTCCAATGATCACAATCATCCATACTTAATCATAATGCTAGTTTATCTAATATATACCTTTATATTCGGGTCGATTATAGCTCGTCAAGCCCCACACGCGGTATACAAAATATAGGGTATGTATAATATTAAATGAGTTCGAGTTTGTTATACCTAGCTCTCGGGTCTTACTTGAACGGGTTTGACCAGCCTTGACTGAGTTGACCAACCAGTTGACTGCTGTTGACCGAACCTTAGTCCTAATCAAATTCCCTAAATCCTCATTCCTTAACTAACGATATCTTAACAACAACAATAATTCTCAAGACTACTACTACAACCATAAATCATCAGGCAACAGTCATCATCATCATCATCATCATCATCGACAACCACTACCCTCATCACTTCTGGTCACCACCACTGACCTCCACCGTCTCCACCATACAAACCACCATCGTCCGTCACCGAAACCTGAGCCACCATCGTCTATCACCAACACTAGTCACCACCATCGTCGCCTGCAATCAACACCAGTCACTGACCATTGTATAATCACCCCACTGGTACACCCCGAGGTTCTGACCACTGGCTAGCTGTCATCAACATAACCCATTCCAAGAGACGAGTTGTAGAGGGGTTTACCTGAGAACATGTATGACCCGATCGGAACTTACCCCGAACCACTGCCTCTGTCTTCTTCCTTGTTCGGAGCAGATCCGATTAACCGGTTGAAGACCATAGCCGGACCTCTCTCCTTAGATCCCTTTCTCTTCTCAACAGCTCTTATCTCTCTCTCTATCGCCTTCTCTCTCTAGATATCTCTCTCTTTCTAATGTTCAGTAAGTGGTGGTGTATATGTGTGTTTTGAGAAGGAGATACGGATATGATGTGTGTGTTATAGTTTGTCTAGGGGTGTTCAGAATTCGATTCGAATTCGAAAAATTCGAAATTCGACTCAATTCGATTCGATTATCAAAAATTCGATTCGACTATCGAAAATTCGAATTCGAATTCGATTCAATTCGAGTCAAGTTAATCGAATACGAATCGAATACGAATTTGTGATTTTAAATTCGATTCGATTCGAAATTCGAATAAAAATAATACATATTTATTTATTATTTTTATATATAATTATATATACACATTTGAATTTGGGCTAATATACAAATTTATATTTGGTGTTAAAAATATGATTATTTTAGTTTTATTTAACATATTTAAAAGGCATATATTCAAAACGAATTTATTCGAATTTATCCGAATTCGAATAACGAATTTATTTGAACCTATCTGAATTCGAATAACGAATTTATTCGAATTCGATTCGAATTCGAATTTCTAATACGAATTCGAATCGAATTCGAATTGAGATTCTTATTCGAATACGAATTCGAATCGAATTTTCCAACTCTTATTCGAATTCGAATCGAATTCGAATTCAGCAAAAAAAATAAATTATTCGAATAATTCGATTCGAATAATTCGAAAATTCGTTATTCGATTCGATGAACACCCCTAAGTTTGTCTGCGTGAGTTTTCAACAAGGGGTGGGTAGTTGTGTCAATGGTTTAGGTGGGGCACATGGCAAGCAAGGGACACGGTTCGGGTTCGTATCGTGTATTGGTTCGGTCACATAACCTATATAATAATATTTTATATGTATACTTGTTCGATTTTCGATCTTGAACATAACCGTCACGCTTAGTATTTATTGTGGTTAACTATTTATTATACAATAGTAATAAGACGCGAAAATTTTTAGGGCTTTGAACCCGGTTGTTACAAAATGCGTTGAAAATTGTGTTACAAATGTGTAGGAAGTGGTTTCCGACGAGGTTTTTTCTAACATCAAGGTTTTGTTGCAAATGCGTCACAAATCAAATTTGTTTCACTAAAACAAATAATTTGTTTTCACTTCATTCGATTTCATCTAATTTCAACGTTATTTGTTTCATTCCTTAAACTATGTAATAATAATTTGTTAGTTTATGTTGGTTACATGTACGGTTGGATGTATTGCATTGTTTATTCACGCGATCAAATATTTGAACTGGTTCATATGTTCACCAGCTACGTTATTTGAGTCAGTCCTATGATTATGATGATGATTATTATTATTGTTATTATTGTTAGGGTTTATGAAAGTAACTGTGAATGGGTTAATTAGGGGTTAAGACTTATATATGGTTGAATCTTGTGTGTATTACATTATTTGTTTGGATGAAAAGCAAGGAACTTGGGACTTTGACTAAGTTATATTTGTGATTTGAAATTATTATTATTTTAATGTTCAAGATACTAAAAATATTTGATGTTTTGCACTGATGAGATGATATGGTTTGTTGGTGATTTGGCAATTTAGGAAAAGCTTGCTGCTACAAAGCTAAATTATGGTCGGAAATTTGTGCGTTTGAGATAACACTGCCGACAATTTCTCAAACATCGAATAATTTTGATTGATTAATAACGAATTGAGGTTATTTTATAAAAGTAAAACATGGAAGCTTATATAATATTCTTCTTCTCCATGTCAAAAGCCCAAGCCTATAAATATTAAAATCACGTCCTCTGAATCCACCGGCGGTTACCGCATCCGGTTCACGGTTTGGAATCCTGTTGGGATATTTTTAGGTGAGCGGTTATTATTATTAGGGTAGGGATCCTAAGAGAACCAACCCCTATTTGAGAACTGAGAGAACCATTCTGGGCCACACATTTCATATAAAGGCAAAAAAAAAAAAAAAAAAAAATTTTTTTTTTTTTTTTGCTTTAATCGCACATTTTTATGCAAGGAAATTTTTTTTTTTAATTTTTTTGAATTTTTTTTTTCATTTATACATATGTGTATATGTCAATTATACATATGTGTATATAGCAATTATACATATGTGTATATAGCATTTTTCAGCTATACATATGTGTATATTTCAGTTATACATATGTGTATATTGCATTATACATATGTGTATAATGCAATTATACACATGTGTATACTGAAAAAAAAATACAAAAAAAATAAAAAAAAATAAAAATTTTTTTTTCTTACATATAAAGCAGCGATTTTTGCAAAAAAAAAAAAAAAAAAAAAAAATTCCTTAGAGAAATGTGTGGCCCAGAATGGTTCTCTCAGTTCTCAATTTGGGGAAAGGTTCTCATTTGAACCAAATCCATTATTATTATTATTATTATTATTATTATTATTATTATTATTATTATTATTATTATTATTATTATATAGGTTTGATTGTTTTAAGTTCTAATTATATGTTTATGAAAACTGCTTCGTGTTTCGGTTAGGATAGACGGAATGAAGTTGTGTAGTGATTTGGAATCAGAATTGGAGTTTATTTTTGCAGCCTGTTCTTCGGTTTTGAACTCCTATGTTTCTCTGTTTTGATTTGGTTTAGTTTTTCGGAACAGATTTTTATACCGGGTTTTCAAATTTAATTCGTCCGAAGGCGTTCGCAAGGTAGAAAAGTTTGCCTAATTTTAGATATTACTTACGACCCATCAAAGAAAGGTATATTTTTTTCATAATACAATTCATATCATTGTTTACATCTGATTTGTGGGTGTTGTATCATATAGGGTTTTATTGTAGTTGTAAAGTCCGATTTTACCTATTTTGAATAGTTCAAAGAACCCAAGAATCGAACTAAATCCCTAGGCATTGACATGTGAGGTAAAATCCGTTGACATATCAAGTTTATGTCCAACTTTACATTAGCACTATTAATTCGCATGAAGGGTTATGTTATTCATTTTTCTTTCTTTTTCTTCTAATATTTAGTTTTTGCAATTGCTCCTCAATTACGTTTAGCTATTTTTCTGCATTTTTCCACTTCAGCTTTGTTAGTTTTTGTATTTTTATGCTTTTGTGTGAATTTTGTCTAATGTATTGCTTCTGTTAGGTTATGCAAAGTTCGTCTAATCATTTACTTGAGTATTTGCAGCAACCGAAAACTATTTGCCTTGCTACATCGTGTGTGACAAACCATTTAACGAGACTATGTTTCAAAATGGTATGCTTTTTTTCACTTGCCTGAGTTTTTGTAGGTGTATAAAATTATTCACGCTTCTACCACGTTTGACAAATGATTGGAAAAACGCTTCAATTGCTTAAAGATTTAACTGTTATTTTTACGTACTACAAAATAATGAATCCAATTGCTTTAGTAAAAGTGTGGTTTCATTGATATATGTTTAGTAAAAGTTCTCGGTGTTTAGTTGAAGTTTTTGGTATTACAGGTACAACCACAGCAGAAAGTGAAACATGAGAGGAGCAATATCGGCATTGGAAGGCCGATCATGACAAGCAAATTCTGTAGGTGAGTGATGTTTAGTTCATATATTTGGGTATCAAGGCTTAATCACTTCTCTCAGGTCAATAACGCGATAAAGGCCTAGCCATTGGTCCATGACAATATAATTGTTGCTATTTCTCATTTCCTTAACATACTTCATACCATGTATAAAATGGAAATAAATAATCCCAACTATTGACTATTGGTCAATAACAGTCCCAACTACAAAAATTACCAATAGTGGTCCCAATTTTCGACATATTGGAATACAATGGATCTTTACTAACGGAAGCTTAACACCGTTACCCCCTTATTACGTGGCATGATGAGGTGTTTAAAACTTGATTATGTGGCAAAAAACTTATATATATGTTACACATAGATCTGATTATAAAAAATAAAAAATAAAAACCAAACAAACCTGCATAACACACCACCAACATGGCAGCCACCACCACCACCATCACTCACTCCCTTATCACCATTGCACCACCACCACCAACATTGGGAGTTTGGCGCCAAAAAGGAAGGTGATGCGTGAGGAAAGTGGTGGCAGAGGTTGTTGATGGCTGGACAATGGTGGTTATAATGACTGTGGTGAACGATGGTGGTGGTATGGTGATGAGAAGATGAGATGAGTGAGATGAGATCAATGTTATAAGATGTTACAGAGACAACTTGCCACGTCATCTTCCATGTGTCTTAAGTTATGTACACGTATGGCACGCCACATCAGCACCAACTAACGACGTTAGTCACCGGACTAACTGGGACCATTATATTCCAATATGTCGAAAATTGGAACCACTATTGATAATTTTCGTAGTTGGGACTGTTATTGGCCAATAGTCAATAGTTGGGATTATTTATTTCCATTATTCCTTAAATTATTTACTCTTTTCGTTTGTTTAATAATATTAGATTTTTCAACACCGGGACGCTCCCGTGATAATAAGCTAGTTTTATCATATAGAAGTCAGAAGATATAGATATACTATAAATATGTAGATTAACCATTTTTATTAGTTTATCAAGTTTTATATGTGTTTTTCTTAAAAAATGGTTATGTGTGTGTAATGTCCAAATAGTTATAGTGATACTTAAAGATAAGATGGTTACGTTAAATTTGCTTGTGTATTTTATTGCTAATGGAAGTAAAATATTGGAGATGAAAGTTATTGTATAAGTACCAAAAAAGGCGTCATTTTCTTTCTACTGTATTTTGATATATTTGGTTTTTAAAACAATTCGAAAAAAAATGTTTTTAATTTCACAATTTTGCATTATACATGGTTATATAACAAAAGGCGTTTGGTCTTAAGTTGTACAATGTTGTTCGAAAAAAAGTGTTCCTCTCTAAGGCTATGGGGTGTGGTCATTAGTAGAGTAATCATCATTAGCCTTCATCTCAACATTACGCCATCTTCCCTGCCATCATTTCTCTCTTCCACTAACATGGGGTGTGGTTAGTGTTACTACCTCCACCATCTTTCACCCAGCGACCAATTTTCCTTCTCTCCTTCGTGGCTACAAGTACCATGTCACTTCATGAACCCTTCATGATGACTACATCGTGTGGCGTTATGAGGGCCATGGGGTGCCCCGACCCCCGCCATTTTTTGGCGTAGTGGTGGAAGTTTGTGATTTCCGTAGGTAATTTTTATATGAATTGAGTCCGGCCCCACCGATTTGATCTTCCGGTCCCTACCGATCGAAAAAAATGAGTTCGACACCGCCAATTCGATATCCAAACTTCGCCACCGGTTATAATGTTGATTATTTACTTATTTGGACTATACATGTAATAGAAATACTTGGAGCTTAAGCTAAAATCCTAGTTCATCCATTACGCTACCATCAAGAGATAATTTGCTTGGAATAGAAATCAGGGTTGTAAACGAATCGAATAAAACACGAACAAGGTCTTGTCCGTGTTTGTTTTTCAAGGAAATAATGTGTTCACAAACTGTTCATGAACACTTAACGAACGAGATTTTTTATTCGTGTTTTTTCATTAAGGAAATGTACATGTTCATGTTTGTTTGTGTCTGTTTGTTAATTTTAGGTAGCGGACAAAAGCGAGCACAAACAACAACAAATGAATGTTCATGAACACAGACAAACACAAATAAATGCAAACGAGCACAAACAAGCGTTCGTGAACATAAACAAACTATTAAATTTCGAATATAATCAACATCTTTCATTACAAACATTACGTAGATAACATAATTACCATAAAATAATGTTCCAAAGTAACACAAAGTTATCATATTGAACTTGAAGTCTTCAATTAATTCACCAAAAATAATAGTTAATAAAAATATGTGAAGTAATACCGTCATACCAATATGTAATGCACTAACATTTATTAAATAATCTATTTTTTAAGTACTTAAATTAATAACAAACGTTAAAAAGCCTTATTGAATTGTCGAAGGTATATGAATAAGTTAACAACGTTCACGAACATAAATGAATGAATGCGACCTCTGCTCATATTCGTTTGTTTAACTAAAAAAAATCCTGCCAAACGGTACACAAACTGTTTGCTGAATGTTTGGTTCATTTGCAGCCCTACTCAAAAGTTTAAACTAATAAATGAAGTGTTAAAATACATGTAGTTTATCTATGTCAGATTTAATTTTAGGGGGTAGATTTGGTCTGGATGGTTGCTTTTCATTTTCACTTCCGTTATATAAACCAGATTTCTGTTTATCCATCAGCATAACCAGATTTCTGTTTCTTTTTTGAGTAAAGAGAAAGAAACCGCAAAAAGTTATATAAATGGGAAAATCACCAATATAGCTCGTTGACCGGGCATTTTGCACAAATAAACCTTGCACCCCTCTTAGGAAAGACGGGACACGGCTCCCAATGAGCCTGAACCGTCTCCCAAGGGGCTTCCCATTTCAGCCAACAGAGGACCGCCACGTGGCGTTGTTGATCCCGAGGCTGTCCCGTCTCTCTCCAGACAGGTCAGAGGTCAACCGTTTCTCTCCCCAGACGGTTCACACTTCCCCATGCCGTCTCAAACCGTCTCGGGAACCGTCTGAACCGTCTGAAAATTGTATATAAATACCGGATTTCATTTAACAAAATTTGCACCAACCACCCTCTCCAAACCTTTCATCTTCCAAGATGTTTTTTGGTTTGCCAACCGAAGCCTACCGGCTTACGAAAATATTGTCCGATTACTTGGATTGTTGTTTCATCTGCGTACGGCTACTTGGATTGTTGTTGCATCTGCGCGTGGGTTAACCCGTGTAATTTGCATGTACAATGTGGTAGTCTATTTTATTTGCAAGAAGAGTTCTTTGTCCATGTAGCGCACATACACCATTCAAACAAAGTTCTTAGTTCTTAGCAAGTAAATTTAGGAAGTTTGTTGTAATAGTATAGTTTGTTTATCGTTATTGTAATAGTATAGTTTTTTTTATTGTTATGGTTTGTTTATTGTTATTGTAATAATATTGTTATTGTAATATTAATGATTGTTATTGTAATAATATTGTTATTGTAATATTAATGAAATATTTACTTTGATATAAAAAAAACATAAATAAACATTACATAACATTAATAAAAAAAACATAAATAAAATGATTACAAATAAACTAGTTAAGATAGATAATCTCTCATCATTTGCCACGCGGACAAATGTTTAAATTCTTTTCCCTCCCTGTTTTTATACTGTCTTTGACTGTGTCTAATTGACGTGTCTTCGGGAAAGCCGGGGGTACCAACTGAAGAGTCCGGTTGTGGTACCCATTGAAGATTTGACACTTCGTTGTCAAATCGTTCAATTTCCGGCTAAGAGAGTCCGTTGTCCGGTCAGACCCTCCAACCAGCCGGTTATACTCGTGTTGGATACGAAACCATTTGTTCGTTTGGTGGGTGCTCTCTTCAACGTGGCGCCAAGCTGATACGAGTGCAATCTCTTGTTCTTCTGTCCATCTTTGGGGTGCCATTTCTGTTAGACGGTGGTGGTGGACAGTGTGGTTGTGTGGTGGTGCTGCTACTGTTAGACGGTGGTGGTGGTTTGGATAGTGCTGCTACTGTTAGACGGTGGTGGTGGTTTGGATGGTCTGACGGGAGGGAGACGGGACACTGTATTTATAGGTGGTGACCTGGACAACCGAAGCGTCGGTCGAACCATCGGGACTCACCGGAGACGACGTCTCGGGACAGGGCGAGTCACCGTTGTAAAATGTGACCCGGCTTCAGACGGTTCCCGAAAGACGGTTCCCGAAACACTTCAGACGGTTCCCGAGACGGCTTGAGACGGAATGGGGAAGTGTGAACCGTCTGGGGAGAGAGACGGTTGACCTCTGACCCGTCTAGAGAGAGACGGGACAGCCTCGGGATCAACAACGCCACGTGGCGGTCCTCTGTTGGCTGAAATGGGAAGCCCCTTGGGAGACGGTTCAGGCTCATTGGGAGCCGTGTCCCGTCTCTCCTAAGAGGAGTGCAAGGTTTATTTATGCAAAATGCCCGGTCAACGGGCTATATTGGTGATTTTCCCTATATAAATTTACTTTACTAAAAGATTTTACAAGAAGAAAAGGATTTCAATTTCAACACGTACATGGATCATATAAAATTGGGATAAACCCAGCCTACATAACTAAAGCCCAATCACATTTAGAAACAACCCAATACACTTACAAATTCTAAACCACACACTAGAGGTGCATATATCGGGTTTTTTTAATACCCGGTTCCGGGTATGGAATCGGTTCCGGGTATGGTCGGGTATTACTTCGACCGGGTATTGAAAGAACCGGTTCCAGTTCCGGTTCCTAGCATGAAAAACCATACCCGGTATACCGGTTCCGGTTTTTTCAATACTCAGTTCCGGGTATGGAACCGGTTTTGGGTATATCGGGTATTGAAAAAAATGGGGTACACTGGGTATTGAAAAAACCCAGGTATATCAGGTATTGAATTCCTTTTATACAATCACGTCGAAGGGTAGTGCGACTTAGATGATTATAACGCGGTTATAGAATTTTTTGAGTATACTTTTTGAGTATTCGGAAAACCCGGTTCCGATTTTTTAATACCCGGTTCCGCCTCAACATCAAAATTGCCAAATAGTCCCGTCGCTTAACACATACTTTTTGAGTATTTGGAAAACCCGGTTTTGGGTATTCAGAAAACCCGGTGCCGGGTATTCGAAAAACCCGGTTCCGGGTATTTAAAAAAACCGGGTACAACCGGGTATAAATCGGGTCCGGTTCCGGGTCCGGTTTTTTACATAGAAATCTATACCCTATGCGTACCCGGCGGGTAGGGTCGGGTTACGGTTCCGGGGTTTTTTTTCGGTTCCAATTCCAGTTACGGTTTTTTTTTGCACCTCTACCACACACCAAATGACCAAAGTTCATGTTTAATAGATGCAATCGACCCATTGTATGCTACTAATATCTCGATAACCCAATCCACTTGCCTAGTAAGCCAACATTTGCATTCAAAACAGCCATTTATTCATCTTTTTTTTTGGGGGATATGATTTAAATTGGAAATGAATTTTGTACACGGGGTTTGTCCTGGAAAAACGTGTTACGTGCAACATGTGTCTCACTTTCAGGGCCGTCCCAGAAAATTCATGTGTCCGGGCCGAGCCGCGAAATTTGTGCCTTTTAGTCTTAGCTCTTTTAAGCAATGTTTTCATAATGGAAGCCGACGTTGAACCTATGTCCTTACCGGTTCCCTAGTTAGACCGGTCAAACCGGATATAGAACTAAAAGTGTCGTAATAATTATAAAAATTAATATGTTTGGCTAACTGGATAAAAAAACACAATTTTTTAGAATTCCATAATAATCTGAAGGGCCATTATCTTATGTCTAGACTCCAAACGTTCTTTAATAAAAAATGAATTTGACTTGCATCATGTGCAAAAGCATGAGACAATTACTATTTTATAGTACTAATATATATTAAAATTTACTGCAAAGGCTGCACAACTACTGTACCACAACACAAATCTCAAATAACACACTTCAACTTTTTTTTAATTATGTCGTATCCTTCCAATCTAGTTTTTCATGTATGACTCATCTTCTTCCTTATCTACTCTTCACCTTCTTGCGTTTATATCCAGTGATGTTCAAGATGGAATCTTTTTTTTTTGGGGTCGAAAACATAAAGAAAAGGACACTCGTCGCCGCTCAAAGTGCCCCTTTAGAAATTGGGCCTGGACCGGGAGTCCTCCCCGCACCCCCTCATCACCGGCCCTGCTCACTTTGTTACTAAAAAAGTGTAGGTTTGAACTCAAAAAGTCAAAAGTCCAACCTAAAAGCCAAAAACAAAATGGCATCCAACATCAATACGCATGTTCATGTGACATTACTGGCTTTTGACCCTTAAGGCCAACATAACTAAATTCTAACTTCGGCTTCATATGATTTATGTAACTCTAAAACATTCAATATACGTTTAGAAATGTTTGTTAATATATGCAATTTCTAACTTTAACTTCGGAAGTCAAAATTTATTTTGTTTATGATTCAAAGCACCAATGATTCTATCATGACCAAGAGAGATTAATGCAAGTATGCAACAAACCACTTACAGACCTTCAAATTCGTAATATGTTGATGATATTACTTTAAAAAACATCCACTTCTAGCAAGCTCTAATGCCAGTAAGGGGACACAACGATTACCATGTTAAACAAGTGGCCATGATAGACCAACTATTGACTGCTGCAACCTGCAAGGTCCAAAAGAAAGTTACGGTAAAGGAGGATGCATTACTTTATGATCCCCAGCTAGCAGTACTTTCCCATTCCTTATTCGCACTAGTTTAATTCATAAACTTAAAATCATTCATCTTTGCTTCCAGCTCATCATTCATCCATTTTATCTGCTCTTGAAGCTCAACATCATCTTTATCTTCCAAATGTTTCATCACCTGCAGTTTCCTTTTAATTCTTCAATGTCCTTCTCTAGTTGTTGTTTGGCATCTAGCTGTCTCATTAACTCCCTCTGTGATTCATTGATTTTACCTGTTAAGAAAAACCATAGGGTCCAACAGCATGTTGAATATGACTACAAGAGATTGATTTAAACATAGGGTCCAACAGCGTTTAATTGAGCTCATAAGTAAAAGTCGATATTATTTTTGTAATTTCTGAATGAATAATATGATATACAAGGGGCCCTTTATATAGGGATAGATTACAATGAAACCCTATCTATAATTAAGGAAGAGATAGACATTACTAAACATAAGATAATATCAATTCTAATTATAATACAACTCTAAAAGATAATTATCGGTTAAGACTCCCCCGCAGTTCGAGCGGGCGTAGAACAGACGCTCAAACTGGATCGAAATGATTCAAACAACTGTCTTGAAATCTCCTTCGTAAAAATGTCCGCATACTGTAAAGAGGACGGTACATGTAGCACACGAATGTCACCAACGCGGACCTTCTCGCGAACAAAGTGAATGTCAATCTCGATATGTTTGGTCCTCTGATGCTGAACAGGATTATCTGAAAGATAGACTGCAGAAACATTGTCACAGTAGATGACCGAGGCACGAAGAAGAGGAAGATGTAACTCTAGGAGCATGTTCCGAAGCCATGTGGCCTCGGCAACGGCGTTCGCAACCCCACGGTATTCAGCCTTTGCACTGGAACAAGATATGGTAGGCTGACGTTTGGAGGACCAAGATACTAAATTGTCTCCAAGGAAAACGCAGTAACCACTCGTAGACCGTCGGGAATCTGGGCAGCCACCCCAATCGGCATCAGAATAAGCAACCAAAGAATGAGTATCAGACTTTATGATGCGAATACCAAAGTGAATCGTGCCTTGGATATAGCGGATGATCCGTTTTAGAAAAGCATAGTGAGGATCTCGCGGCTCATGCATAAATAAACAAACCTGCTGTACTGCATATGAAATGTCAGGACGGGTGAAGGTGAGATACTGAAGAGCACCTGCCAGGCTACGATATAACGTAGGATCGTGAAATAAAGAGCCGTCAGAAGCACTAAGCTTCGAAGAAAGATCAACCGGAGTAGCACACGGTTTACATGTGGTTATTGGCCCGTGAGATGATATCCCTGGTGTATTGGGCTTGATCCGAAAATAAACCGTTAGCGTCCCTTGTGACTTTAATACCGAGAAAATGGTGCAGAGGACCCAAGTCTGTAATGGCGAACTCGCGTGACAGAGTGGAGATAATATCAGACAAAAAAGAAGCTGAAGAAGCAGTAAGGATGATATCATCCACATATAATAGCAAGTAGGCAATCTGGTCACCCTTTTTATAAATAAATAGAGAGTTATCGCATGTGCTACTGCGAAACCCATGAGCCAAAATGTAATTGGCAAACCGCATATACCATGCGCGAGGGGCCTGCTTAAGACCATAAAGAGACTTCTTCAACCTGCACACAAAATTAGGATACCGCTGATCAACAAACCCAGGCGGTTGATGCATAAAAACCATCTCATTCAGGTGCCCGTGGAGGAAGGCGTTCTTAACATCCAACTGATGTATAGGCCAAGAGCGGGAAACTACAATAGAAAGAACAGTTCTGATGGTAGCCGGCTTTACAACCGGGCTAAAAGTATCCTCGCAATCAACTCCCACCATTTGGGATTTACCATTAACGACCAACCTTCCTTTATACCTCTCTAATGCCCCATCTGATTTAAACTTGTGCCTGAAAAGCCACAAACATCTAATAACCGGCCGATCAACCGGGCGTGGCACAAGTTCCCATGTTTCATTTTCCTGTAATGCACTAAACTCGGTTTGCATGGCAAGTAACCAATGAGGGTCTGCAAAGGCATTGGCATAGGTCTTGGGTACGGGAGAAATGGTGGTAGTGTGGAGGATTTTGGCTTTTGAACGGGTGGTCATGGGATGAGAGTTGGTAGGAAGGGCGGATGTGGGTGGTGGGTGTTGGGGGTGGGGCCGTAGGTGGAGGTGGTGAAGCCGTAGGTGGTGGCTGGGTAGTGGGAGCTGTCGTGGCAAAAGGGTGGGACGGCGAGGCCGGTGGTGGTCGAGGTCGACGGGTGTAGGTAATGGGATAAGGTGCAGTGGCAGGGTGAGTGTTGCGCTGGACGGTGGAAGGGATAGGTAGAGTGGGTGGTGGGTGAGTGAAGGAGAAACCCGGGGGGGTTGTCTCGTCTAGGAAATGATAAGATGAAGGGGGTGTGGGAATGGTAAAGGGAAAAGTAGTCTCGTCAAAAGTGACATGACGAGAGATGTGGACCTTGCCAGTGGTGGGGTCGAAGCATCGGTAACCCCAAAAATCAGGGTGGTAACCAAGGAAAATACATCTAACGGATCGGACATGTAATTTGTAGGGTTGGGTGGCAGACTGGTTTGGGTAGCAGGCACATCCAAACACACGAAGATGGTCGTATGTGGGATGCCGAAGGTAAAAGACGAAAGTGGGTGTGTAAAAGTTCAGACGTTTAGTTGGAAGAATGTTGTGTAGGTAGGCTGCGGTGTGTAGGGCCTCGACCCAAAAGGAGGGGGGTAAATGGGCATGAACGAGTAAAGCGCGAATGATGTCGTTTAGACGACGAATCATCCGTTCGGCTCGTCCGTTTTGTGAGGAGGTTTAAGGGCAAGAAAAGCGGAAAAGGAGACCGTTTTGAGTGGCAAAGGTTTTAAAGGCATTGTTGTCAAATTCCCCGCCTAGGTCACATTGAAAAGTTTTAATGTTTCGTTGAAATTGTGTGGCAATGAGGCGGTGGAATTTGACAAAAGTGGGGAAGGTCTCAAACTTGTATATGAGTGGATAGACCCGGATAAAGTGTGAAAAATTATCAACTAAAACCTTATAGTACTTGTAACCGGTTTTACTTGGTATTGGCGAGGTCCACAAATCACAATGAATTATATCAAAAGGCGAAAAAGTAAACGAATTAGATTCATAAAAAGGAAGATGTTTACTATTAGATAAATGACAAGAATTGCAAAAACTAGAAAGTTGATGTTTATTACAAGAAAAACCAAAATTACGACTAAGAATATCTAAGACTTGTGATCCAGGATGTCCAAGTCTGTCATGCCAGGGTAGTGATGAGGAGGTGAGGTAGCAAGCTTGAGGCGGAAGTGTTGGTGGTGTAATTGGATAGAGCTCCCCCGTGCTATTGTGGCGAGACAGATGGCGTCCCGTTTTGAGGTCCTTCAAGGAAAAACCAAAATGATCAAATTCAATAGACACATTATTTTCACGGGTGAAGCGTCTAACAGATAATAATGTTTTAATGATTTTAGGACTAAAAAGGATATTGGGTAGGATATAGGTACGGTTGAGGATTGGGAGGTAGCTCGTGCCAGAACCCTCAACCGGTAAAACATTGCCATTACCTACCAAAAGTTTAGTTGAAACAGGAAAAAAGGATCAGGGTGAGAAATTATACCTTTATTGTTTGAGACGGTGCGTTCCGCTCCAATGTCAAAGTAAAGCGTGGGATCGGTGTACTGAAGCTGGGATGTGTTATACGCAGCGCTTAAATCTGATGGGTTGAGAGCATCGAACCCGTACTGCTGTGGACCAAAGGGGCCGAAGCCCGGATGTTGCTGTTGTGGGAATCCAGTGAAGTGGGCCGAAGAGAGCTGATTTGGACCGGCCTGATTTGGACGCCAATTGCTTTGTGTGGGGTAGGGGCATGGGGGTGTGGTCCACCATGCCCATTGAGGATAAGATGTTGAGTGAAAAGCCGAATTTGAAGTATTAGGTCTTCCTCGTCCCCTTCCATAACCAGTGCGTCCCCTTCCTCGTGCTGCTGTCCTCTACCTCGATAACCTCCACCTTGATATGACGGCTGCTGGGTCTGTGTGTCATTCGGGTTCTATGGGGCAGGAGGGACCGAAGTATTATTAGGGTTGGTAGCGGCGAGCACAGAAAACGTAAGACGTCTTCGTTTTCCGAGCATCCTGTTGCAGGACTTCATCTTTAAGCATGGAGCGGGCTAGATCCCAATCCGCCTGCTGTTGGTTTATAATGGCGGCGGTGGTATCAAATTCCTAGGAGAGTCCACGGACGAGGGTGAGGACGAGTCGAGACTCGGGCACCGGTTGGTCTACATCTTGCAATTGATCAGCTAGGGCTTTTAATTGTTGACAATAATCGTCAACGGAGCTGCATTGTTCGAGAGTCAGGTTGACAAACTGGGATTCCAAGGCGGCTGCTTTCGCCTATTTGTTGCTGAGGTACTTTTTCTCGAGCTTGAGCCAGGTGGTTCGAGCCGAAGCTTCGGTGTCTAAGATATCTGGCAGGAGGTCGTCTGATAAGGTACTGTAAATCCATTGGGAGACCAATGCGTCCAATTCTTTCCATTCTTGATATTTAGGGTCGGTGGGTTCGGGGGGTGTAGTGGAGTCGATGTGATCAAGGACCTTATACGCCATGGCGTGAAGCTTAAAAAGCTTTACCCATGACGAATAAGTGACCTTTGTTCCATCGAGGGTTCGGATTTTACTATTGATGTTGGTAACGGAACAGGCGGGGTGGAGGGGTTTGTTTGGTTCGGAGGTATCGGATGGGGACTGATCTGTTTTTGTCATACTTGCAGGAGAGTTGGGGCAGAATGGAGTAGGTTATACAGACGAGGGGTTGATTGTAGCCAAAGCTAGGTTGGTTGCAGCCGTGGCTTGCAAGGAAGAAAAGGAAAGGAGGAAAAACGAGAAGGTAATCAGAATCGCTCTGATACCATAAAAGTCGATATTATTTCTGTAATTTGTGAATGAATAATATGATATACAAGGGGCCCTTTATATAGGGATAGATTACAATGAAACCCTATCTATAATTAAGGAAGAGATAGACATTACTAAACATAAGATAATATCAATTCTAATTATAATACAACTCTAAAAGATAATTATCGGTTAAGAATAAGGTGCAAAAGTGGATCACACGAATGCATTTGTATGATTAATAAAAATAACCTGATCCAATTAAGTGACATAAAATCTGGCCACTTAAGTGGTTTGGGTAAAATTTGGTTGAAACAGATTATAAATATTTTTTTTTCATAAAAGCCACCTTAGCATCAAATATTCAAATGTTTTTCCAAACAAAATGCATTTGAATTATATGGCTTCTAAATGTTTTGTCAAACCAACACCTGATGGTTTAGATATATGTATTTGGAACAAATGGCACATGGGAGCTTTTTTGTGATTTATTTAAGCTATTTTACACATTCAAATACAAATTATGCTATTTCAAGTAAAGTTAACCCAAATCGACCCATTCATAAGTATATGGGCTCGGTTGATGTTTGACTCGCTATTCATTTTGTTAAGCTTTCTAATTTAACCCAAATCGACCCATTCATAAGTAAATGGGTCACACTTGCCACCTCTTATCAACACGGAAAAAAAAACTGTTGGGACATAGAAAGCAATACCTTAATTAACTCTAAACAGGCTTCTTCCAACTCAATGGTTTGCCATTCCTTAACCGCAATAATTCGATTCATAACCACAATATCATCGAGTTCCTTCATCTTTGCTTCCAGCTCATCATTCATCTTCTTAATGCGCTTTTGAAGTGCAACATCATCTTTATCGCCCAAATGTTTCATCGCCTGTAGTTTCCTTTTAATTCTTCAATTTCCAACTCTAGTAGCTGTTTGGCATCTAGTTGTCTCTCTATATCAAGTACTTTGTTCAAAACCTCCTGCTTATCTCTCTGCAATTCAAGATCCAGTCAACATAAGTAAAACATAAATGTAAATAAAAAAATATCAAGAGTATACATTGCTCTGCAACCAGCCTTATGAGGTTCTCATCAGCTTTTCTCTGCTCTATGAATCCATATGCAAAGGCCCGTTAATATTATTATGCATGTCATCAACCTTCATATCAATCAACATTTCAACCTAACCACAAACTACGAGTTAATCGATGTTGTTTTAGTTTGATTAATATATTTGAAGCCGACCCAAATTAGATTTGAAACCATTTAAAATTTGACCTCGAGCGCAGCTCTGTTAAAAAAGGATATTTAATAAACACATTTTAAGTTCAATAGTTTAAGTTACCATTTAACATATTACATAACAAATCCAAACCAAATTCAACAAATTATTAAATAAGTTCAATTTTATCCAATATATACAAAATATATATAAAGGGTATGTGTGTATATAAGTAAAGATAAAGTAATTCGAGCAAACCAAGCCAAGTCACCCTTGGCCTATGCCCGTCTCGTTTCGATTTCAAATTGAGCCACTTCGAACGAGCTTTTTTTTCTAGCGAATCCCGACCCACGAGTTTTTGGAACAACGCTAGTTGGTAAAAGTAAAGACCTTAGACTAGAGTAAAATCACACAATCAAAATCTAAGTGAAAGTTGAGACATATTTTTCATTAAAACAAAGTAAAGTAATTTTACAAATTCTAAAATGGAATAAGATTCTCGAGTGAAATGAAACCAATGATTTCAATAACTGATTGTTCATCAACTTACATTCATAGGTATTAGGGATCGGATAAAATGTTGTAAAAGAGGAGAAGTGAAGAAATCAGGGATAAGATGAAATGCTAAGATTTAAGCATTATAGTAACTGAAATAACAGACAATAGTAGAAAAATATTATTCGGTTACTTGCCTGCTGACTTAGAGCCTAACACGAAATCATTCCATTTCTTTGGTGTTTTCATTAACCGATGTGTGACTCGTCAGGGAAGCCTGGTCCACCTGCTGTACAAGTCGTATGTTGTTGTTCTTGATATAGAAGCGTGCCGGGATCTGTCCTTTTAAATGATGAATTTTAACACCTTTCGACAACGAAACGTTGTGGGGAAGATGGCATATAGGAGTATCCCGTAGATCTAAACATTCCAAACATTTTAAGTCTCAAGTTCATAACATGCAGCAATAATGAGGCTTTTGAGATGTCTTAACTTACAAATGCTAGATGGCATATAGGAGTATCCCGTAGATCTTGCTTAACAGTTTTAAACATTCTAAATCCCCTAGCTTCTCAGGTAATTTCCTTCCGCTTTCTGCAATTTGCTAGACATAGGTAAACCTTTTTATGAAGATATCCAATTGATGAAGGTTCGTGTAAACTAATTTTGGAATGGCTCGGGATGATATCTGGGAACTCCTTTAGATTTAACCCATGTAGCCAAAGAACCTCAAGTGATTCCAAATCCTTGATAAATGAAAAGGATTTCAACCTCTTACAAAAAGAGAGGTCTAGGTGCACAAGCCCTTTTAAACTTCCAACGGGCACATGAATTTCTACCAAATAATAACAACAACCAAGATCTAAGCTCACAAGATTTGGAGTCAACCCAAGGTCAATAAATTTGAGCTTCTTCATAACCTATTGTCATATCAAACAAAGGTAATATAATCAAAATGGGTATTGGGCTAATAAATGTGTTATGGGTTACAACTTAACAAGATTTAAGTTTTAAATGGACTTTTGTTGGGCCCAATTTAAGTGTTAAATGAGTTTTCTATTTAAAAAAAAATACATATATAGAACATATATATAGCAATTTTGTAACTAAATATGTCCTCAACAATTTCGGGCCCTAGCCCGGTGGCCTCCTCGACCACCATAACAGCTGGCCCGGAATATACTAATGACTTATCAATAAATCAATTAAAATAACCAACCAATCATCAGACCTTTCCTGCTGCCCAAAGTTGTTCGATGTTGCTGTCTTGCAAATTAAGCGTAACAAGATTATTTGCTAGAAAGGTTTTTGGTAAACACCAATGAGGGTAACGGTCGCACTGCAAGTATCGTAATGAATTCGGGAAGTATTGAAAATCCTCATTTGCTCCAAACTCATTGTAATTTATATAATCTATGATAAGGCATTCAAGTTTCTTCATGTTTCTAAGTCCTTTCAATACAATTTCACGGTTGAATTTTAGCGATATACATCTTGTCGCTTTAGTACCCTGTAATTCAAGTTGGTGCCATAAATAAAGGAATCATGTTAGTTTGAAATCTACTTTACAAGTAAACTTGATTCTTACCAAGTCATTACCCAATACATCTTCAATTTCCTCCTGATTCCATATTCGGCTATGTTTGTAGGGGTCATTTGGGTGCTTACGACGCACAATATTCTTGCCCATTGCTTCAATATGATCATGCATGCGTAAGTAAGCATATTCATTTTCATTATCATAAGTTATAAGAGATCTCCGCTGAAGAACTCTTAAACCAATTCTAGCCTGAAATCCACGACTTTCAAGCATTCTTATTGCTTTGTTTTTTTGCCACCCCTTGAGCAAGCATACAACATCGAGGAATATTTCCTTGTAATCATCCTCCAGACTTTCATAGCTTAATTCCAATTTTTCAAGAGTCTCTTTCAACGGAATTGTTCTGAGTCTTGTTAATGCGTCTGTCCATTCATCATTGGTTTTACCACACAAAAATGAACCCAAAACTTTGATTGTTAAGGTAAGGCCAGCAGCATATTGTACAACTTGTAGTGATTCCTTTTCATACTCTTGAATTGGTAGATCTTTCCCAAATGCATGCTTACAAAAGAGGCCAATCGCTTCCTCATCTGATAATAGGGTGACATCACGAATCCATTTTACTCTATGTGCTAGCAACACTTGCTCATCTCTCGTTGTAATGATAATTCTACTTCCAGGCTTGAACCAACTAAGATCACCAGCTAATGCCTCAAGTTGGTCTTTATGATCCACATCATCTAAAACCACAAGAACCTTTCTACCACGCAGCTTTGTTTTCATCATGTTTGTCCCATCATGAACACTACTAACTTTATTTTCTTGATCATTTAGCAAATCTGAAAGGATCTTTTGTTGCAATGACAACAAACCGGACAACGACGCTTTTGAAACTTCCCTGACATTCTCAACAAAGCTTTTAGCTTCATAGTGAACTTTTATTTTATCAAACACAGCTCTGGCTAGTGTAGTCTTACCAGCTCCTCCCATCCCCTTGATCCCTATCATGCGAACGTCGTTTGAAGCGAGATCTAAAGACTTCTCAAGGTCCTGTAGCCGGGGTTCCATGCCTACTAACTTATCATCAAGGTCCACATTAAAGGATCGTAACTCAAGTGAAATCTACTCAATTATTAACTTGACGACTTTGGCTTCGTGCCTGTGAATTATACAAAAGTAAATTTTCAGGTCAATATAAAAAAGTGTCCCAAAATAAAATCGATAGTAACAAGGCTTTAGCTTTCCTTAAAATAAGAAAGAAACTAAAAACGAAGGAATATTTCTAGAGAAATGATGAAAGAAATTACCCATCGGCAGTGTTCCTTAAATCCCAACCGGACAGATTGGCTGCTTCTGTTAGAGCTTCTCTCCATTTCCCTATCTCTATATTGGTATGTTTAGCAAGGGCTTCTCCAATTGATCCACGTTGTTTGCGCACTTCAGAGGGATCCACATCATAAAATACAGGGTAAGCAATCTGCTCGTTCGACTTTTGGCACTCCATTATCTTTACAAGTTCATTTAAGCACCATGACGAAGACGCATATTTCTTTGAGAAAATTATGATGTACAGCCTCGAATCTTCAATAGACTTCAAAAGTTGGTCACTGATGCTTTTTCCTTGTTTGAGTCTCTCGTCATCCTTGAAAGTGTGAATACCATGTCGGTTAAGAGCTTCATAAAGGTGATCAACAAAGGTCTTACGCGTGTCTTCACCACTAAAACTCAAAAAGACATCATACTGATAGCTCTTCTTAATGAATGATGTTGAAGATGACGCCATTGAAGGTATGCTTAATCAATTCTTTTCTTGGCAAATGTTTTTTGAAGACGACTGCAAGGAAACAAGGGATCACACATCTCAAGAACATATTTTATGAAATCGATTAAGTTGTTAACCACACATCTGACATCACAGCCTAAATACCAGTGTTAATAAAGTGCTATTAGCATTTCATTATAAGCATAAAATGGGCCTAGACGTATATTATATATTTCTATGATGTCAACATAAGAAACTACAGAACTGGTATTATCGACTTATTAGTAATTTCGTTTTAAATCCATATTTTATAAAGTGTTCATATGTCTTCTCAAATTGATTATCACACTAGATGATTCAGTTATTACAGAAAACACAAGAGAAATGCAAAAGTTTGACTTTCTCAAAGTCAAACCATAGTACTTAGTTACAGAATGGTGAAAATTGGTGATCTTGGAACCTAACGAATAAGGATATGTGAATCTTATTTCAGTGATGTCTTTGACCGTTTGATAAACAAGATCCAATTGAGGGTTTAATCAGATTTAGAACCATGATTTGACTATATTAGAAAAGTCAAAGCCTTCAGTTAATCCAAAATCTGTCGATCAATCGACTTGAAATACAGAAAAAACCATCACTACATACTTCAATAATTTAAAGATTAAAGTAAAAAAACTAACCTCAAAATTATTAAATACTCCAACTCCAGCCTTCCTTCGGTTTCTCAGTCTCACCTTCGTGAACCTTTAAAATGCTAGAGACGAGGACAACAAATTATTATATATTCATTTTACTTTGAACTGGTAAAACTCTTAAGTTTTATATTATGAAATAAATAAAAATATATTAAGTGTGTGAATAATTAATTGGTGGCCGGAAGGTCTAATAAACTAGTAGGTTTTCTCACATGTTGCAGCGGGGATATTGTGAACCAGTTTTAACTCCCACTCTCCTCTTTATTTTGTAGACATCTGAGAAATGATGGTGACACACGCGCCGAGGAGCGTTTAATCCTGAGCCGCACCCCGGTTTTCACCCGACTGTTACTCCAAAGAGAAAACTCGTGTGGAGGCGGTACGATTTCTGGGGGAACGTCGTAACCAAGTCTGATACACCAGTGCGGGCTCGGTTAAAACAACGTAGTATGGGGCAGACCTTGGCTAGGGCTACCAATTAGACAGTGTGACATTGTGACCATTTGCCATGATGGTCACACGCTTCCTCTCTTATCCATTCAGGTACAAAAGTAAAAGTGATAATGTTTAAATTATTAGTTGTAATTAGCATGTCCTAGAGTATTAAATAGTTAGTAGATAATTGTCTAGATTCATATACGTGTTTGGTTAATTAGGAAGTGTGTTAGATAATTATTATATTCTATAAATTAATTAATAGTATCTTAGTTATAATCTAATGCGTTTAGGTTAGCTATATTTACCAATTCAGTTGGTAGGGATTTTGAGATAGTTTATTCATCAATAAATCTACCTTGGATATATGTGACTAATTACGATGTGTCTTAACGCAGGTGACTGAACTTGTGGATGGAATATTCATCGGTTGCTCCCTCAATCACGCGTTGGCCGATGGGACCACTTTATGGCATTTCCTGGCTGCTTGGAGTGAAATATTTAGATCCGGAGGACGATCAATATCTCGTCCTCTTGTATTCAAGAGATGGGTGTTGGATGGATATGATCCTATTATCAGTCTCCCCTACACCCATCAAGATCAGTTTATTGAACGATTCGAATTTCCAAGTTTTAAAGAGCGATTCATCAAGTTTTCGCCAACGTCCATCTCCAAACTCAAAGCAACAACAAATGCTGAATGCAATATGCATAATATTTCAAGTTTACAAGCCGTGATCGCGTTTTTATGGAGGTGCATCACCCGTGCACGATGTCTACCACACGACAGTGTTACGACTTGTACGTTGATGCTTTCTACACGGGCTAGGTTAAACCCGCCTTTGTCTGATGATTATTTTGGTAACCCAGTTCAATTTGCGAATGGAAAAGCAACGGCGGGGGATTTGTTGGCTCATGGTCTCGGTTGGGCGGCTTTGCAGCTTCACGAAGCCGTGAAAAACCGCGATGATAAAGCAATCAAGGAAGAAGTTGAGTCATGGATAAAAAGCCCGGTGATATATAAAATGAGTCAGCTGAAAACTCCAAACCTTGTGCACGTTGCGAGCTCACCGAGATTTGACATGTACGGGTGTGAATTTGGGTTGGGTAAAGCGGTTGCGGTTAGAAGTGGGTGCACCAACAAACGTTGCGGGAAGATAACAATGCATCCGGGGCGAGAGGGTGACGGTAGCATCGACATAGAACTTTGCAGCGGGAATTATGAGCTGGTCCTGGTGTGGGAATTGAAGTTGGAGACCATATCTTGTGTTCTGCTGCTACATACATCCTAGAGGTTAACCATTATTATTCTTAACTCTATAAAACATTTCAAACATGCTATTTCATTAAAAAAAATTCAAACATGTTATTTCATACATAATATATAAGCCAAGCTAATTATTTCTTGCATACTTTTTCTGTTTTTAACAAAGAACTACTAAACAAAGCAAGTGTAGTCCTGACACTTGACTCTAAGTTGATTGACATGCTAGAAATATTTCTTTTTTAGTTTAGTTTGTTAAATATGATTTACAAAAGGGTATATTTTTAGTAGTAGTTCAATATTTTGAATGGAATTATTTGGTGGGTTATGCATAAAAAAATACACCATGGGCATTTTCGACATGTATCTTTTCACGCTATAACTATTTTATCCTTTTCATTTGACCATTTAGAAATAACGCATAACCTATTCGTTTATAATTAATGGGTTGAAATTGCCACTCCTAGATTTTATATATTAGATAAATATATTTGGTTTGCATTAACAGGGATATTGGAATGGAGCAGGAGGCCACATTAACTACAGGTACTTAGTCATTACCATTTAGGAGTAAATTTTAAAAATATATATTGATTATGTTCTATAATTTGCAGTACAAGAAGCTACGAACTTTCAAAGTTGTGTAAAAAGTTACATTGAAAAACGAAGTCTACATTAAAGTTGTATGTGTTTGCTTTTTTTAAGTACGTTTATTTTATTTGCTATCTATAAATATGTTTTCTTCTATTGATAAAAATGGCTTCATATGTACAGGTGCAAGTTAAGTACTACAGGTACTTAGTCATTGCTATGTAGGAGCCATTTCTTTTTTCGATAAAAATGGCTTTCATTATATAATCAACCGGTTGCGAAATCAAGGTTAGCTTTTGGATTTTTTTTTCTCTTTGAAAACACTTGACTAATAGGAATATTTGGATAGTTGTAAAATATATTGTACTTGATTTGTGGTGATAAACTAAAATAATATTCCCAATAAGCAGGGATATTATGGTAGGGAAGGGGGCATTGGGTTGTCTGTAGTTTTTGTTTTTATGACACTGCAGCAGCTGTAGCTTTAGTAGAAAGTGCAGCCTGCAGATTCACTTGACTATTATTCAAGTGTTTCCAACTGCAGCCTACAATTAATGGTTCTATGTGGAATTTTTTGTTTCAAGTATGAGTCACTGATACCTTATGAATGGGTCAAATGGGTCACAAGCAATTTTTAGTTTTGAATGCATAAGATTAATCATTTAGGTTTTTTTTTCTCTATGTGCGCCTTTTTCATTAGGCTAGCGCTTTTTTTGCGCCTTGCGCCTAACGCCCGGGTAGGCCTTGGCGCCTTAAGTGCATTAGAAATAGTGGATATATCAGAACATGTTATTTGGCTTCTAGCACTAGAATTGTAACTCACAATTGGATTATGGTATTATGCAACTCACTTGACCCGTTATTAGTTTTTGTTAATTCCGACTTCTTGATTCTATTAATTGCTTGTTTTGTAGATTGAAAAGTTTAACTTGATTATCAAAGAGCTTTTTAAGGAAAAAGATGAAGATAAAGAAAGGTTCAAGAAATTATTGCAGGCTTGATGACTGAAAAAGAAAAAAGATAATGCGGATAAAAGGCTATGCTCAATAGAATGGCACAAATTGAAGCTATGTTTACAACTACGGGTCGAAAATAGGCTATAAACACTTAGACATGAATGTTTTGAAGTTTTTCAAATATAATTTTGGTTATTTGATGTTTTAGTTGGTGTTTCTATTAGAGTCTTTTATACGATTTTAAAATTGGAAAAGCTGTTAACAAATTTGTTTTATATAATTTGAGATTTTGTATTATTTGATTGTCTTATATAATATAGTTTTCTTGAAATGTAATTGAATTAATAAAGCATGAAAAAAACCCTGTAGCAAAGCTAAATGATAGCAAAATTTTCAATGAAAATGTGGCTAATTGGTTGCAAATTTTCAATGAAAGTGGTGGTTAAATGGTAGCAAATTTTCAATGAAAGTGATGGTTAAATGGTAGCAAATTTTCAATGAAATTGGTGGTTAAATGGTAGCAAATTTTCAATGAAAGTGGTGGCTAAATGGTAATAAATTCTCAATGAAAGCGGTCACTAAATGGTTGCAAACTAAATGGTACCAAAACGGTTACAAAAAAGGTGTAAATTTTCAATAAAAATGGTGTCTAAATGGTGGCAACATCGGTGGCTAAATGGTACCGAAACGGTAGCAAAAGACCTTCCTACAATATTATAGGAGCGGTAGCAATAATTTTAACCATTTTTGTGGTGACAAAAATTTGGTAGCAAAATACAAAAGCGGTAGCTATTTGGTGGCATTAGGGCAACACACACGGGTGTTTTTACTACCGCATTTTCGGTTGCAAAATGGTGACCATAGAGCAATTGCTACCGTTATGTGACCGAAAATGTGGTGACAAAAGCCCAATTTTCTAGTAGTGTGAGGAGTTCATGAGTGCTCTAATGAAATAAATAATTATGAACCTTTTGTTCTTACTTGTTTGTTGATAATGGGCATTAAACCCACGTTTAGGAGTCCGTTATAGGTACTAAGCCCATGTTATCGAGTCAGTCACTTTGTTGAGTCTTATAAAGGTACATTATCATCTGTTTTTTATTAAACTTATCTATTGAGTTTAGGGGTGTCAATCGTGTCGGGTTGATGGGTTGGCGGGTTTATGGGTTGAAATGTGCAACCCGAACCCGACCCTAATTATTATTCGTGTCAAATATTTCAACCCTAACCCAACCCACATAAAATCCGGGTCAACCCGAAGAAAACCCGTTTAACCCATATTTTAAAATGTGTCATACATGTTCATGAGTTATAAGCAGGTTGTTGGGTTGTAAACGGGTTATCAATAAGATGTTTAATGGTGAGTACATAAGTGTGACAAATAAATAATATAGTATGCCAAAAATAACACTACCTAAAGAGTAAGGATACATGGTGCAGGGGTGACGCCTTCCTCCAACACAACCTTTTTTCGTATAATAACGCCCCTATTTCCCGGTGCCATTAATAACACCCCTGTGACATATAATATCCGCTAAATAATAACCGAATCTATATTGGACTCCATTTGCCACTAATGGACAATGGGGGCAAATCCCTCCATATAATTATTGAAAAATGTGACCGGTCAAGGACGTTGATGTCGGTGTTTGATCTAGGGGGTAAAAAATTGACAAATGTTGTGACGCCACTGCTTCAAGCATAATTGTCGGACCCTTATGATCACCCCTCGTGAATTGACGTCGCCATTCTTGTGAACGATTCTTCCTAGACCAGTGCATACAATCTATGTTCCTCAGCATTCCTGGAAAGTCATGATGTTTAAGCAAGCATACACGATTTTGGACAAATATAAACAAAACCAAAAGTTATATTTTGTCTATGTAAAATCAATGTCCTCCATCTGATGGATTAGAAAACATGACTAAAGGTCTATGTGTAATCGATGGCCTCTATCTAATGAAAGCAATTTACGCGTATATTGTGTAAACAATTTATTTTCGTATACGTTTAAATTTTTACGTATAAATTGTGTTTTTAGATTGTATTTTAATAATAATGCTAAGTGTAAATAAATCTTGAATTTGAACGTTTTTCTGGCATTCTCACAGTTCACACGAAATATATACGTTCTCAAATTAACTTTCCCCTATATTGAAAAGTTAATTAAAAAGCTTGAGGCCATTTGGTCTCAAGTTCGAATCCGATCCAGAGGGGTTTTGCCGCAGTGAGCCTTCGAGTGATGAGTTTTTTCCTCGAGTTGTTGGCTTGATGGACTTGAGCTGCCCAATGGACAACCATTTTCTAATGCTAACCCACTGGCAGTTCAGGTAATATTTAGTTGGCCGTTAAAAAAAACTAGGTACATTGGCTTTTTCAATTTCATATCTATTTGAGTCCAATTAACTAATTATATTTCCATTTTCATTTGCACCTATTTGAGTCCTATATTCTCTTTTTCTCTCTCCAAATACACCGATGCTATGTACTTATATTTATATACATTTCGATTGTGATATACTTATATTAATATACATTTTGATAAAAGTTTTATTTAAAATCGAACAAGGTCAAAGACGAGCAAAATCACTACGGCTATTAGTATTCTTTGTTACGCTTTCCTCAATGTTCTAGTTTAAATTTAATTAACAACAACGTTCTATTCACAATGGAGTAACTTTTTTTTATCAATTTGTTAAAATTGCTATCGGCATTTGAATGGCTTCCAATCTACGTGTAACACAAATTTATTTTTTTGGGTTAGATGACACAACTTCTATTTAATGGTATTTTTTATCCACGTCACCATCATTGAAGGAACAGGAACGCGTGACGACGATGGTCAATTATTTTTATTAAATACGATTATAAATAATGTATCTATTTTGTTTCCACACGGAAAATTAATTGCATGATAGTAAATTTGAAACTAAAAATTCGCCTTTAGCTAATATGGTTTATTTATTCATTCAAATATGTCATTGATTACGTCCACATAAATTGATTTTGAAAATTCGGTGCACCTTCCTGACTTGATTTTGGCTTATTTGGACTATACATGGAATATTTATACTACACTCCCATTACATCCTTACAAACTACAGTCAAGAGATAATTTCCATGGAAGAACTTAAATTTATAAATTAAGTATTTTAAGACAAGTCCTTTGTTTTATGTTGGATTTCATTTTATGGAGTTTAGATTTTGTCTTAATATTTTGGATGCTTGTTTTTAATTCTATCTTCTATTAGTGTGTGTGTTTTTTTTAGGGGGGGGGGGGGGGGGGGTGGGCGGGGGGATCTGAAAGGTATAGAACCCCAGAAAATTTTATACATTCTATAAGGAGAAAAGGATTTGAAACTTGCTTGGGACATGTCCCTAAATTGAGTCCAAAACCCCGATACAATCAACATATGTGGAGCCTATACAAATCGGATAAATCAGACCCATTGCCAGGGACATGTCCTGAAATTAAACGATGCAATCGGCCCATTGCATGAGAATGATATTGGGCCTAGTAATGATTTTGAAACTAGTGTTGGTTGTCTTGAAAGTATATATGGATTGTTCCAATTATAAAGCTTGAACTCATCCTTTAACGAATAACCACAAAATTAAAAAGCATAACCCAAAGTTTCCTAAATCCTAGTACATACATTGGCGGACCCACACCTTGGTCAAGGGGTGCGGGCGCCCACCTTGAAATTTTTTTAGTGTTTATATATAAGCGTTTATCCCGTCCGCACCCCGTAATATTTTTCAATCGCACCCCTTGGATTTTTGAAACAGAGGGAAAAGCAAGGAAACAAGCATTCCTCTCCCCCTTTATAAGCCTTGAAGCCAAATCCGCAATCCATACGCTTAGTAGAAAGGTTGGTGTGTATATATTCCTTGTTTTTTTTTTTCGAGAGCAAGGACTTGGTGGAAGGGTTACATGTCTCTTAATTTGATGTGAAGAAGATGAGCTATTTGTGTTTTTTAAGTGCAAGAAGTTAAAATATGTAAAAGTATGGTGACAAGAAGTCACGTTTAACTGTTAATATGCTTTTCTTTTTATTTAATTTCTGTTTATTTTATTTTACTTGTCATTTTTTAGTTTGTTGTCTATTATTTTTTATAATGATTAATAAGATACCAGGTAGATAAGATCAAGTACAGTGAGTGAGACTATAGTCTAGTGTAGATAATTCAAATAAATCTAACTATTCAGTTCGATTCTAGATATGTAAATCCAAGAATTTGGAAATCGTTTTAACGAGGTAACATCCGAGTTACTTGTTTGTATTAATAGCTTGAGTCCTTGTGATAATTTTGGTGTGTTTGATGTTCCAAAACTACTACGATTAGCCGAGATGTATCAACAACTTTAGATTTTAGAATTTTGTTATGCATATGTAGCGACGTTTAAATTACTTTTGTTTTTTGGTTTCCTTTTGTTGATTATATAATTTTAGTATTATTATTTTTGGTATGCGAGTCGACCCGATCCGACCCGTGCCACCTAAGGCATAAACAACCAGGGGCTTAGAGATTTCACATCCCATGAAAAAAAAATTTGGGTCCGCCACTGAGTACATGTTTTATACTACATCTCATAATGAAGCAACAACCGGTAGTGACGGACCAGAAAACTTTTGCATAGGGTCGGATAAATATAGGGTTGGTAGTATATCGCTAGGTATAAAATTTGTCCGGGTCGGGTCAGGTCAGGTCGCATAAACAAGATAACATTTAGGGGTCGCATTGGAGACTACAAATCACAAAACAACTATGTAGGCTTATTCCATTTACGACACATGAAATTAGAGTTAATAATAAACCACAATGTGTATCTATGCATATTTCATTTACCATACAGGAAAGATGATCGACGCCCTTTAAGTATTGTGTGCTGGATTTTGAGCCTATGTGTCTTCCCATAATAAAGAATTATTGGCTGATATCTGACACCAGATCCATGTAGCTCCCGATTCCCATCATAGGACTTGAATGTTGTTTTTTACCGGTGTACACGAGGTGTCATAGCTAAGAAACTTAACATTCGCTAGTGAAAATGACTAAATCTATAAGAACTTTTAGAAAAAAGGACAAACATTAAAATTAAAAAACTTAAAGTACTCAGTTCATAATTTGGACAAACATAAACTACAAAAGTTATAATTTAGTCTATTAATCAAATATGGTTGGGATTAGATCAGAGGCTCAAAATTAGTTTTTTGATGTAACACCAAGGAGTTTTGTTACTTAATCTTTGTGTCTGTATATAAGATGTTGCGCTTACAATAAAAAGTGTAAGAACCAGGAAAATTTACGTGTCCTAAGAGGTATGGGTAGTAAAATGTATTCCAGAAATGTTTGACCCTTACAGTAAAAAGCTAGTTAGACTATGAGTAGAAGTGGCTTGGCGTTCAATATTTATGTTTTGCTTTTAAACATTTAAGCATCTAGGTAGGGATGAGCATTTGGTACCAAATACCGGTACCGTACTAATATATTCGGTACAGTATTTGGTGTCCACTTTAAAAAAAAAATTGGTATCATTAGTATTTTCGGTATTGGTACCGGTTCGGTACCAATACCATGTAGAGAGAATTTTGTAACGAATACCGGTACCGTACTGAATCTTTCAGGACGGTATATGGTACACACTTTTCGAAAATTTGATCTCATCCCTGCATCTAGGTTGATGGTTGCCTTTTCATTCATAAGGCACCAATTTGTAAATGACGACGATATGAAAGATGTCAACTAGACTTCCATAAACGAGAAACCAACGGTGTGACATTTCAAAAATAGGTATGATAAAGTGATGTCTAGGTACGATAATGCTCACATAAAATTGGGTTTTCTATTTACATCAGTGAATGCTAGGAAAGTGACCAGTTTTGAGAGGAAAATCAACAATTGGGTATGACATTTAGGCGTGCCGCTAATATTCGATGCCAAACGAGCACGATTTCTATAAATTATTTGATATGATTCAGATTGGAAATGAATTATGTACACCTTGCTTAAATCTCAAAAAGTTTGTTGTGGAAAAACGTTAATGGTAAATGTGTAACATGTATCTCAGTTAATAACTAAGAAAGTGCATGTTTGACCTCAAAAAGTCAAAAGTCTATCCTTGAAGCCAAAAAGAAAAATAAGATTGCATCAACATCCATATGTATGTTCATGTGACATGATTGTCTTGATACTTCATGTCAGTATAACTATATTCTAACTTCAGTTTTCATATGATTTATATAACTTTTAAATATTTCAGAAATGTTTATGAAAATATGCAATTTTAGGTTTGACTTTGAAAGACAAAAATTCTTTTGTTTATGACTCAAAGCACCAATGATTCTAGCATTGACTAAGGGATATTAATGCAACATCTTTAGAAACAAACATAAGTGAGATTAGTGCAACTACAAGGTCCAAAAACAAGTTCAGAAGGTAAAGGAGGATGCATTACATCATGATTTCCCAACTAACAGTACTTTCCCATTCCTTCTTCGCACGGCTTTAATTCATAAACTTAAAATCATTCATCTTTGCTTCCAGCTCATCATTCATCCATTTTATCTGCTTTTGAAGCTCAGTATCATCTTTATCTTCCAAATGTTTCATCACCTGCCGTTTCCCTTTTAATTCCTCTATGTCCATCTCTTGTTGTTGTTGGCATCTCATTAACTCTCTCTGTGATTCATGATCCAATCAACATTAGTAGCAAATCAGAAAGTATTTTTTATTTTACTTGTTTTACCCATTAAAAAAGAAACCGTAGGGTCCAATGGCGTTTAATTGAGCCAATAAGGTGTAAAAGTGGATCACATGAATGGATTTGTGTGATCAATAAAAAAAAAGTGAGCCACTTAAGTGAACATAAAATCTGGTCAAAGCCTAACTGGTAAATGGATTTTGGGTAAAATTTGGCTCAAACAGATGATAAATAAAATTTTGTTAATCGTTTCTAATTTAACCCAAATCGACCCATTCGTAAGTAAGTGGGTTGCACTTGCTACCTCTAATCCACACGGTCAAAAAATAAAAACTGTTGGGACATTCGAAAGCAATACCTTAATCAACTCTAAACATGCTTCTTCAAACTCGATGGTTTGCCATTCCTTAACCGCAATATCATCGAGTTCCTTCATCTTTGCTACCCGCTCATCACTCATCTTCTTGATATTTTTTTTTGGGTAAAAAAAATATCAAGAGTATACATTGCTCTGCAATCTTACCATTTGCTCTTCAACTAGCCTTATGAGGTTCTCATCAGCTTTTGTCTACTCTATGAATCCATATGCAAAGACCTGTTAATATTATTATATGCATGTCATCAACTTTCATATCAATCAACATTTCAACCTAACCACAAACTACGAGTTAATCGATGCTGTTTTAGTTTGATTAATATATTTGAAGCCGACCCAGCTCGGATTTGAAACCAAGCAAAATTTGAGATCGAGCTCAGCTCGGTTAAAAAAAGGATATTTAATAAAGACATTTTAAGTTCAATAGTTTAATATACCATTCAATAATCAGGAGAGAGATGCAAAAGAAGTTCAACATGATATTACATAACAAATCCAAACCAAATTCAACAAATTATGAAATAAGTTCATTATTGTCCAAAATATATATAGAGGGTATGTGTGTATATAAGTAAAGATAAAGTAAGAGCAAACCGAGCCAAGTCACCCTTTGGCCTAGGCTCGGCTCGTTTTGGTTTCAAATTGAGCCACTTCAAACGAGCTTTTTTTTCGAGCGCACTCCAAACCACGAATTTTTGGAACAACGCTAGTTGGTAAAAGTAAAGTAAAGACCTTAAAGTAGAGTAAAATCACACAATCAAAATCTAAGTGAAAGTTGAGCCATATTTTACATTAAAACAAAATACATTAATTTACAAATTTCAAAACAGAATAAGATTCTCGAGTGAAACGAAACCAATGATTTCAATAACATATTATTCATCAACTTACCTTCATAGGTATCAGGGATCGGATGAAATGCTGTAAGATTGAAGCATTATATATTTCAACAACAACCTGCATCTAAATGTTCTTATTATCTAGTAACTAAAAATAACAAACAATATTAGAAAAATAATATTCGGTTACTTGCCTGCTGACTTAGAGCCAAACATAAAATTCATTAACCGATGTGTGACTTGTTGGGGAAGCCTGGTCCACCGGCTGTACATTCAAATCAAATGGTTGAGACTCATTCATAACATCGCCTGATGTTGTTGCCTCAATATCGATGCGTCTCCTTTTAGGAGCACATGTCGTATGTTGTTGTTCTTGAGATAGAAGCGTGTCGGGATCCGTCCTTTTATTATATCCATCAATTGTAAGACCTTTCAACAACGAAATGCTATGTGGAAGATGACTTATAGGAGTATCCAATAGATATAAATATACCAAACATTCTAAGTCTCCTAGGTTCTCGGGTAATTTCTCAAGTTCATAACATTCCATAAGCTTGAGGGTTTTGAGATGTCTTAACTTACAAATGCTAGATGGAATCTCTCTTATCTTGCTTCTTACTATCCTTAACTCTTCCAAACATTCTAAATCCCCTAGGTTCTCAGGTAATTTCTTGAGTTTAGTACAATAAAAAAGCTTAAGGTTTTTGAGATGTTTTAACTTACAAATGCTAGATGGAATCTCTTTTATCTTGCAGCACTTATGTAGATATAACTCTTCCAAACATTCTAAATCCCCTAGGTTCTCAGGTAGTTTCTCGAGTTCAGCACAATTAGAAAGGTTAAGATATTTGAGATGTTTTAACTTACAAATGCTGAATGGAATATCTATTAACTTCCGGCTGTTACTTAGATTTACCTTTTTCAAACATTCTAAATCCCATAGTTTCTCATGTAATTTCTCAAATTCATCATAGAAAGAAAGGTGAAGATCTTTGAGATGTTTTAACTTACAAATGCTATCCGGGAGATGTTTAACTTTTGTATGTGATAAATCTAGGTTTTCTAAAAGCTCCAACTGGCCAATGTCATCAGGCAATTCCTCTATGCCACTACCTTCAAGGTTTAAAACTCTTAAATGTTGTAAACTACAAATCCTTTCCGGAAGACCCTTCATCAGCTTTCCGCAATATCCGAGATCTAGGTAAACCAATTTATGAAGATTTCCAATTGATGAAGGTAGGTATTCTATATCATTGGCAAAAAAATGAAGCTTTTGCAAACTACTTTTGGAATGGCTCGGGATGATATCTGGGAAATCCTTTAGAAGTAACCCATTTAGCCAAAGAACCTCAAGTGATTCCAACTCCTTGATAAACGAAAAATATTTCAACCTCCTACAACCAGTGAGGTCTAGGTGCACAAGCCCTTTTAAACTTCCAAGGGGCACATGAATTTCTACCAAATCACAACACTCACGAAGATCTAACCCCACAAGATTTGGAGTCAACTCAAGGTCAATGGTCCTCACCTTTGAATAGGAAAGGTCAATAAATTTGAGCTTCTTCATAACCTATTGTAACATCAAACAAAGGTAATATAATCAAAATGGGTATTGGGCTAATAAATGTGTTATGGGTTACAACTTAACAAGATTCGAGTTTTAAATGGACTTTTGTTGGGCCCAATTTAAGTGTTAAATGAGTTTTCTATTTAAAAATATATATATATATATATATATATATATATATATATATAGAAAATATATATAGCAATTTTATAATAAAAATATGTCCTTGAAAAATTCGGGCCCTAGCCCGGTGGTCTCCTCGGCCACCATAAGAGCTAGCCCGGAATATACTAATGACTTATCAATAAACTAATCAAAATAACCAACCAATCATCAGACCTTTCTCACTGCCCAAAGTTGTTCGATGTTAATGCCTAGCAAATTAAGCGTAACAAGATTAGTTGCTAGAAAGGTTTTCGGTAAACAACAATGACGGTAGCCGATGCACTGCAAGTATCGTATTGAATTTGGGAAGTATTGACAATCCTCATCGTAATCACCAAAGTATTGACAATCCTTATTAGCTTCAAACCAACAGTGATCTTTATCATCTATGATAAGGCATTCAAGTTTCCTCATCTTTCTAAGTCCTTTCAACACAATATCACGGTTTAATTCTAGCGATATACATCTTGTCGCTTTAGTACCCTGTAATTCAAGTATAGTTTGGGCCATAAATAAAGGAATCATGTTAGTTTGAAATCTACTTTACAAGTAAACTTGATTCTTACCAAGTCATTACCCAATACATCTTCAATTTCCTTCTGATTCCATATTCGGCTATGTTTGTAGGGTTCATTTGGGTGCTTACGACGCACAATATTCTTGCCCATTTCTTCAATATGATCATGCATGCTCAAGCAAACACCTACAACAGGACCATATTGATTATTATAAGTTATAAGAGATCTCTGCTCAAGAACTCTTAAACCAATTCTAGCCTGAAATCCACGACTTTCGAGCATTCTTATTGCTTCGTCTTTTCCCCACCCCTTGAGCAAGCATGCAACATCGAGGAATATTTCCTTATAATCATCCTCCAGACTTGTATAGCTCAATTCCAATTTTTCAAGAGTCTCTTTCAACGGAATTGTTTTGAGTCTTGTTAATGCGTCTGTCCATTCATCCTTGACTTTACCACACAAAAATGAACCCAAAACTTTGATTGTTAAGGGAAGGCCAGCAGCATATTGTACAACTTGTAGTGATTCCGTTTCATATTCTTGAATTGGCAGATCTTTCCCAAACGCGTGCTTACAAAAGAGGCCAATTGCTTCCTCATCTGATAATAGAGTGACATCATGAATCCATTTTACTCTATGTATTGTCAACACTTGCTCATCTCTAGTTGTAATGATAATTCTACTTCCAGGCTTGAACCAACTAAGGTCACCAGCTAAGGCCTCAAGCTGGTCTTGATGATCCACATCATCTAAAACCACAAGAACCTTTCTACCACGCAGCTTTGTTTTCATCATGTTTGTCCCATCATGAACACTACTAACGTTGTTGCCTTGACCATTTAGCAAATCTGAAAGGATCTTTTGTTGCAATGACAACAAACCTGACAACGACGGTTTTGAAACCTCCCTAACATTCTCAACAAAGCTTTTAGCTTCAAATTGAACTGATATTTTATCGTACACATCTCTGGCTAGTGTAGTCTTACCAGCACCTCCCATACCCCAGATCCCTATCATGCGAACCTCGTTCGAGGTGATATCTAAAGACTCCTGAAGATCTTGTAAGCGGGATTCCATGCCTACAAATTTATCATAAAGATTCACATTAATGTGTCGTAACTCAAGTGAAATCGCCTCAACAATTAACTTGATGACTTTGGCCTCATGCCTGTGAATTATAGAAGATAGAATTAGCTTGCTTAAGATCCCACACAAAAAGTTAATTTTCAGGTGTATGATGTACAAACGTGTAAAGACATAATAAGAAAGAAACTAAAAAACAATGAATATTTCAAAGAAATGATAACTAAAAACAATGAATATTTCAAAGAAATGATTAAGGAATTACCCATCAGCAGTGTTCCTCAAATCCCACCCAGACAAATTGGCCGCTTCTGTCAGAGTTTCTCTCCATTTCTTCATCTCTTTATTAGTGTGTTTGGCAAGGGCTTTTCCAACTGGCCCACGTTGTTTGCGAACTTCAGAGGGATCCACATCGTAAAAAACAGGGTATGCAATCTGCTTGTTCAACTTTTGGCACTCCATTATCTTTACAAGTTCATTTAAGCACCAAGACGAAGACGCATAATTCTTTGAGAAGACGATGATGAAGAACTTCGACTCTTCAATAGATTTCAGAAGCTGGTCATTGATGCTTCTTCCTTTTTTGAGTCGTTCATCGTCCTTAAAAGTGTGAATACCATGTTGCTGAAGAGCAAAATAAAGGTGATCAACAAAGTTCTTGCGTGTGTCTTCACCGCTAAAGCTTAAAAACACATCATACTGACAGCCCTCCTTAGTGAATGATGTTGAAGAAGACGACTCGATTGGAGGTGTGTTTTGTCGAAGACGACTGCAAAGAAACAACGAATCACACTTTTAACCCACAAGAGTGTATGTTATGGTTATTAGTTATTACTGTTAGAATTTTAGAAGGTGAATGGAGGTTTAATCTAATGAAATTATAATTTAGTGAAATTATAATTATTGGTAAAACTTCTCATGTGGTGAATTGAAGAAAAACTCTTTAGTAGAGTTAATTTATTTATGACACTTGATTGTAGTTTTAAGACTAAATTAAGTGTATAACTAACTCTTCATGTTGTGAATTGAAACTCTTGAGTAGAGTTAATTTATTTATGACACTTGATTATGGTTTAAAGACTAAATTAAGTGTCTAATGATGTTAGACTCTTCATCCACCATTGACTCTTGTATATAAGAGACTTTTGTGTCATATATGTGATAAGAGAATACACATAAGAATATACATGAGAAATATTCACTAAGAAACTCTTGCAACACTCATAACTCTAGAGTAGCAACCAAGTATCGATTATTTTTCGGGCAAGTGGGATAGTCCGGCAGTGCACCATCGTCACTGTTTCGAACCGGTGTACCCTGGGAACAGACGAAGAATCTGTTTAAGGGAATTGTGTCAAACACAAGCCCGGTTCACTTCTATGATTTTGTTTTCTTTTTATATTTTGCTGTAGCAAGTACAAAGACTCGGAAACACGTGAGCTTCATGTACAAGAGGCGTTGAGGCGATCACAATGAAACATGTAAGTTTTTCTAACAAACTTAAACAGATTAGTAAACAAACTTTCGTGTTCTTCCTAAGGAATTTGGGTTCGCAAAAGTTTGTAAGTGTTTTCTTTTGGTACATCGAATTGGATTACATTCATGATGAGAATGCAATCTTTAATCCGAAAGATTGTTTGACAAAACGAATTTTTGATTTATTTTTCGGATTCATGGGTTTTGAGTTGTGTTTAGATAAACCGGACTATTAACATTTCTAATATGTGTTTAAACAGATTTTGAAATATTTAATTTCTAATGAAAGTATTAGAAAAGACATATTAGTTGAAAACCCATGTAAACTTGGTTGATCATGTTTTCTTTCTAGTAAGCGTATTAGAAAGATAATTTCAAAGTATTTGAAATGTATACATTTTCTAATAAGAGTATTGGAAAATAAAGGGTTTCAAAATATAAGGTTTTGAAACATGTATTTCTAACAAGCGTGTTAGAATCGACGACGTTGAAAGAATAACGTGTCATGAAACATTTCTAATAAGAGTATTGGAAATAAAGGGTTTCAAAATATAAGGTTTGAAACATGTATTTCTAACAAGCGTGTTAGAATCGACGACGTTGAAAGAATAACGTGTCATGAAACATTTCTAATAAAGCGTATTAGAAATTATTATTTAGAAAATAGTAAGCATATTAGAAATTATTATTTAGAAAATAGTAAGTTTAATTTGTAAATTTATATATTGATTTCTCTAACAGGCGTGTTAGAGATTGATGATTTTGTAAAGACAAAATAAGATGTTTATATTTCCTAACAAGTGTGTTAGAAAAGATTATTGTACAAAATAGACAAACGTGTTGGAAATTTTATTTTTAGTAAGAATACTAATTAAAACTCCAAAGTTGAAACTTAAAAATAATAAGAATACCATTAAGTTGGGTCAAATATTCTTAAAGGTTTTAATGGGGTGTTTCAACTCATGGATTTATGGAGAATTGGGTGTTTCAACCTTTTCCAACATTAAACCAGTTTGGTTAAATTTGACGGTTTCTAACGAGTGAGTTTGAAACGGGTATATTTTGGAAAAATCCAAAGTTAAAACCATTTATGTAGATGCTCTAAATTTCTAACAAGGGTGTTAGAAACGGTTTATTTTATATAAACCAACAAGGTCTAAAACGATTGTCATAATCATGTATTTCTAACAAGCAGGTTAGAAACGGTTGAGAATATAAACCAATGACCTTTAAAATGATTTTGGTAATCGTTTATTTCTAACGGGTGTGTTAGAAAAAGGTTTATTTGATATAACCAAACTATATATGATGAAACGTGTAATCGTTTACAGTCTAACAAGTATGTTAGAAATGGTTAATTTTGAAACCGTATATGTTTATATGGTACACGTATAGTTTCTAATGAGCAAACTAGAAACGGTTAATCATGAAAACCATATACTCTAACAAGTGAGTTAGGAATGGTTTAAATAATAAAACTATATTAGAGTTTATGGTTTGATGTGTAATCAAACATAAATACGTATAGTTTATGGAAAACACTTGTAAAAGTAGAAATGTTTTGTATGAATAAACATGTCTTTTGCAAATTATATATGGTTTGATACTTGTATGAGAAGTACGATGACTTGAACCATATAATAGTCTAGAGAGACTATTTAGTGTAAAACAACTTGATGTTGTTTTGGACATATTTACTTGTTCGACTACTTGTGAGTAGTTAAGTATAAACCACGTTGTTGTTTTGAACAGTGTATTGAGGAAGTACCTCGAAACATGCCACAAGACAATATAATTGCAATTATTTCGTCAAACGATAAATTGTTGAAGAGAATAACACTTTGAGATTTGATGTTAATATATCTTTATATGAATCCATTTAAAAATATATGTAATATGTTATATATATTTTGGATTATATTGAAATTATAATTTGGTAAATTATAATTGTTAATTGGAATCTTAATGTGGTGAATAAAGAGTAAACTCTTGAGTAGAGTTCTTAATGCCATTTGATGATGTTTTATTTCAAATGGTGAAACTCTTGAGTAAAGTTCTTAATGACATTTGATGAGATTTTATTTCACATGGTGAAACTCTTGAGTAGAGTTCTTAACGACATTTGATGAGGTTTTATTAGAGTCTTAATTAGAGTCTTAAGTCTCTAATTAAGTGACTAAGAAAAAAAGCTCCTCATCCGTCCCCATTGAGATAATCATGATCAATGTGGCAATGTATTGAAGTTAAATGCACGAAAACGAGATATGTCATCTAATGTTGAGAGCATTTACGTAGAAATGCACAGATGTAGTTTTGATGACTATAACATATGATAGAAATATATGTTGTTATTCATAAGTCTTTGATAAATATTGCGAGATTTATTATAAAAGACTTAGAATAGAGATGGACGTGTAGAGTCTATACAAACCATCAATGTTGGTTGAACTATATAGAGGATTCGTGATATAATTTGGGAGAGTCACCCAATAAATAGTTTCAACAAAATATACACATATCACTTAGGCATATGTGAAAGTCATGTCGTTGAGTGTCAATCTAATTGACTTGTTGATGATGAATATGTTCATCAAAGTGACTTATATTAAGACTTATGTTTAAGTCTTAATCAATGGTGAAGCCTTGGAGATTAAAGGCAAGCGAGTCTTGATCCTAATGGATGGAATTAATTATGGTTTTGAAGCATTCTTTAAACCAATGTTTTGGAATGGTAAACAAAATCTCATTTTGTGTCTAAACTAAGACGTGAATGTTAGAAAGAGATAGTGAGTTATCTCTTAAGGCAGTGAAGAATCAGAATGGGGCATCTTCTGTTCACATGCTAAGTATTCGTAGTCTAAAGCATGCTAGACTAATACTTGTTAATTTAGATGCTCCACGGAGAATAAATTAACTTTAAACATTCAAATATATGTGACAACATAAGAATGAATTTGGTAAAAGCAAATACATAATTCATTTAAAAGGATGACTCGAAAGGACCGAATAAATAGTTCATTGGTTATGAAATTATTTAGCTGAATATGAGGAGAACTCATATAGCTCAGAAAACGGTTCGTGTGAAAAATATGGGTTGAGTAATATAATGGATGACCTCAATAACACAAAGATATAAGATAGTCGCTATCTTATCACGGGTGTCTAATGTCATCATGAGTGGTATTACTCAAACTTAATCAAAGTGAAAGCAATATGGGGGGAAGAGCCATTTAAGAAACAATCCGTAAGGATGTAAAAATGGCACTTGAGAAGTTTTCAAACTAGATATGAAAGGAAGAAACTTTCATCACCCCATTTGGTAGTTATCCAATAAACACATAAGTGTGAAGGTGGCTTGTATTTGAAAATAGAAGGTTTGATATAAACGAATGTGATTTTGGGAAGTACAAATCACACAAACCTAGAACATACTTGTTATAAGTCAGTCCTATTATGTGGACAAAATTCTTGAGAAGTTCAATGGAAATGACTCTAATGTGGCTAGAAATTTCATTGACACGAGTCAATGTCTAGCTAAGAATCGAGGTGAACCTGTTAACCAATTAGAGTACTCAAGAATTATTGGCAGCCTGATGTATTTTATGAGTTGTATCAGACCAGACTTAGCAAGCAAGCTAAGTAGATACACGAGCAACCTAAGTTCAATTCATTGGAATTACGTGACACAGGTGCTTTGGTAATTAGGATACATACGAAACTATGGGCTGCAATATAAAAGATATCCAGCAGTTATTGAAGGTTACTGTGATGCGAAGTGGATATCTAACACGAATGATTCCAAGGCAACGAGTGAGTATTTATTCACACTTGGAGGTGTTGCGTTAATGTGGAAATTACCTAAGCAAACGTTTATTGCTATATCCACGTTGGAATCATAATTCATCGCTTTAGATAAAGAGGATGAATAGGCAGAATGACTACGTCAATTTGTTAAAGATATACCTAGGTGGCCGAAGCCGGCATTGGCCTAATGCATACGCTGTGATAGTCAATCGGTAATTGGCAGAGCTCATATCACAATGTGTATCAGTAAGAACAGGTATATAAGACGTAGGCATAATACGGTACGACAACTAATCTCTATAAGAGTTATCACTATTGACTATGTGAAGTCAAATGATAACATCGCGGATCTGCTAAACAAAAGGCTTAAGCAAAGAGTTAGTTCAGAAGTCGTCAATGGGAATGGGGCTAAAACCCACTAAAGGCTAGGTTTATGCGAAGGAAACCTAACACAGCTGACTGGAGATCCCAAGATCTGAGTTCAATAGGACAACCTAATTGTATGAACTGGCGAAGGTCACTGTGGGGGAGAGTTGGTGGAAACCCCACATATTAAAAAGGGAGTTTACTATAAGATTTAATAAGCTTCCTAGTCCATTCCTAAAAAGTGACAAGGTTGAGGTTAAGCTTATGGCTTTTAATGATCTGACTGAGGTAACCAGTCCTAGTAGATCACCTATGTGAGAGAGAAGTGGGGTCGCTTCGAAGGGTATTGTTGGGGCACAATACTTAAGAGCTCTCGCAGAACCAGGCACGTGTTCATGACCATAACGGACACAACTATGAGGACTTGACGTTGTCAGGGAGAGTCTTGTGCGAAGCGTATTGTCGTCCACACAAACGGCAGACGAGTTCAAAGACATCGCGTTCTACTCAGAGCCAGTGGGCTAAGTGCGTTTCATAAGCGAAGGTTCAAAGGGTCACACCTACCTATCGTATGCAAAACTCGACTGTTGAAATTTAATCGAAATGAGGTTGTTTCTCAGAATGACTCCTATTCATATAGGGGTTTGTTCGAAACATGCGTGTTTTGATAAATCTCCATTCATGTGGGGGATTGTTAGAATTTTAGAAGGTGAATGGAGGTTTAATCTAATGAAATTATAATTTAGTGAAATTATAATTATTGGTAAAACTTCTCATGTGATGAATTGAAGAAAAACTCTTTAGTAGAGTTAATTTATTTATGACACTTGATTTTAGTTTTAAGACTAAATTAAGTGTATAACTAACTCTTCATGTTGTGAATTGAAACTCTTGAGTAGAGTTAATTTATTTATGACACTTGATTATGGTTTAAAGACTAAATTAAGTGTCTAATTATGTTAGACTCTTCATCCACCATTGACTCTTGTATATAAGAGACTTTTGTGTCATATATGTGATAAGAGAATACACATAAGAATATACATGAGAAATATTCACTAAGAAACTCTTGCAACACTCATAACTTTAGAGTAGCAACCAAGTATCGATTATTTTTCAGGCAAGTGGGATAGTCCGGCAGTGCACCATCGTCACTGTTTCGAACCGGTGTACCCTGGGAACAGACGAAGAATCTGTTTAAGGGAATTGTGTCAAACACAAGCCCGGTTCACTTCTATGATTTTGTTTTCTTTTTATATTTTGCTGCAGCAAATACAAAGACTCGGAAACACGCGAGCTTCATGTACAAGAGGCGTTGAGCCGATCACAATGAAACATGTAAGTTTTTCTAACAATTACACCTCACAGCCTAACTCAACATTGAGTCACAAACATTTCATCATAATTTGCAATACTGTTACAATTGCAACAGACACCCTACATGACTCTAAAAAGCTATGAATTTTGTGTAATAATATTTATTACAAAGTCAAGCCATTGCACTTATCGGAGCCTCCATCTACACATCCATATAATTTAACTAAAAAACACATTTTAATTTGTTTAAATTATGTTTATTTTCTCTAATAGAGATTCCAATATAGTGGTGTTTTTGTTGTTTTCTCTATTTCTCACTCTATATTATGTAAAATGTATTAACTTAGAAACTCCAATATGAATGCTCTTAGTATATAATATTGCTTAAAATAATGTCTTGGACCGTTTGATCATATTTAAAATCAAGATTTGACTTTCTTGGACCATGGGGATTTAATTTCAAAGTTCAAACCTTTGACATTAGGGCTATAATCTAGCCGAGTTAAGCCAGGCTAGGATCAAACTTAAACGAGCCAGCTCGGCTCCACTCGTTTATTTTATCGAGCTGAAAACTCGAGCTCAAGTTAGGCTCGTAAAATGTTCGAGACAAATCAAGCCAGCTCGTTAATTTTATTTCTATTAAAATGTTCAATCTCGAGTTAGACTCGTTTACAATCAAACTTTTTTCAATCCGAGCATTTTTCAAGCTGAGCGAACCGCAAGTTGTGAGCATTTTGAACACAATTATTTAACATACAAAGCAAGGCATCTTATGAGTTACGACCATATCTCAGTAATTGGGTTTAACAATTCACATGGTTCAGTTGGTGATTTGTGAGGGACTAAAGTAGAAAATTAACATCTTAATTATTATTTACCCCTTAATCAAACCCGGTCTACTTTCTTTTTTCCGATTTAAAAATTTTACCAACCGATTTAACACTAAAATCAAGATGCCAAATATATAAGGGAAATTGGATTGTATCGCACTCAACTATTTGTTATTGGCCGATAACGCACTGAACTATAAAATTGATCACCAACGCACTGAACTTTAAACCTCTTGGATTGTGTCACACTAAGGCTGTGTTTGACAAGGTCCAAATGGAAGAATCCATATGTGTTAATTGTATTAATTTGTCACTAAGTAATCGTTTTAAACCTCTTTATCACTAAGTAATCGTTTTAGTGGTTCTGGACATGGTCAAACACAGCCATAGTGTGACACAATCCAAGAGGTTTAAAGTTCAGTGCGTTGGTGATCATTTTTATAGTTCAGTGCGTTATCGGTCAATCCCAAATAGTTGAGTGCGATACAATCCATGTGTCTGAGAAAGAGAAGGTGTCAGAGTGTGTAATATGATGTATTTTTAATAAAAAAGTTATATAAACCAGGGCATTTAGGTCTTTTTATAAAAAGTTAACAGAAAAATGAATGGAGTTAATGAGTTGGATGGAAATGGCAAGATTTGGAAACCTTGAGGACCCTGATGCAAAAAAATAAAATTTTTGGATGAAAGTCGCAAAAGTGATCAAACCTCAGGGACGAAAATGGCATTTTACTCAAAGAAAAAAAAACAAAGTATGATACAACCTACAAAATATGGTGTACAACACCATAAAGCACAAAGCATTTGTAAATTAATACTATAACTAGTAAGATGCCTCTCGCGTTACAGCGGGCTTTTAATTAGTATCGGTTCGATTTTGTATGGTAACGGTCTCGATTCAACAACTGAAATAAATATGACCATAAGTTTATTGACAAAATATAGCTTTGAATGAGACATGAATTCAGGCAATACACTATCACAACACAGGTGGACATATTATTGTCATTTGTTCTATTTGTTACACTATCGGCTTAACATGAATGGTATTTACCAATTGAACCCAACCCCACTTGTCATGAATCATAACTTCATCGGCACAACTCACTATACAAATAACTACCTAAATTAAAGTTGATACAATCGTTAAAATATCTAATATAACAGAAAAGGCTTAAAGAAAATAGGAATTATGCTAACACATTAGTAAAACTAGTGGGTAACCCGCGCGTTGCGGCGGAGTCGACAAGACGCGGTAGGAACATGATATGCATCAGACACGAGTATTTTGTATGTATTTTAACTTTTTGGAGTATTAAAAATAAACATTTGGGTGAAAATATGTATATGTTACGAGGATTTTGAGCAAATTATTCTCTTTTGAACCCATTTGGGTAAAACCATAAAATACTACTTGTAAATGTAACCTCTAAATATAACAGTGTCAATAAATCAAATTAAAAAATATAACATTCAAAACTCAAAGCATGTAGGTAGGTTTCACTGTTTTAGCCCTACACTATCATAAGAATAAAAAAAAATTATGTTGCTTTCTGTTTAACGACCTAAAAATTAAGGGACCTTATAGATGATGAGAGAATTAAAAGCGTCAACATTGCTAGCATTTTGTTTGCCATCATTTGGAGTCATGTTTCAAGTTCTATAACAAACAACTCATAATAACATATTTAAATCATAGGGTCAGGAGTAAAAGCAAGTTTATTGTAGTGAAAGAATATGTGAACCCAACCAGACTTCTGTATAGTAATCTACAAATTTCGTGTGCTTCTCATTAATTTACATATAATTGATCCTAAGACATGTACATACAATAATTATTAACTAAGCATTTTTCAAGTGGGTTGGGAGTATAAACAATGGTGTATCACAAAGGTAGATACAGAAATAATGAAGGATAACTTGATTGTGAATTTTTGATAATTTAATAAAATAAAGCTAACTCATAGGAAGATGTAATAATTCAATGTAGATACAAAAATAATAAAAGATAACTTGATTGTGAATTTTTGATAATTTAATGAAATAAAGTTACCCCATAGGCATTTAGGGAAGAAAGTGGTAAAATTTAGGAAATTGTAAAAAAACCCTTGGTATACCATCTTAACTTTGGACAATTTGAACATATTTACCCATGCCTCCTCCTTTATCTATGTTACCTTATTAAAGAGGAGACATGTCTAGAAAAGTAATTTTACCATCATTTTAAGATGGCATAACAAAGGTCACAACTATAAATCACTAATTTTATTCATTTTCTTCCTATTATGCCCATGGTGTACAACTTTTAATGGCAATTGTATAATCACCCATGCTGCTCATTCTAGAAAGACTAAGAATGAAACTGTCAGCTTCTTCATCTAGCAATTGAATGGCAGGGACCAACCATCTTGAATGCCATAATTAACCATCGTTGCTTCAACTTCCTCCATTTGAATCGATGCTTCTACGTGGGTGTTGAAACCTACAGACAAATTTCCTTATAATCATCAACATCAACTCTCCCTCTCTCAATCTCGATTACCTCCTCTGTTTCATATTCACCCATCATGTTCCTTCGATTTGCAAAGAGAGTGGATTCCATGGATAGCGGTTCTATTAAACAGGTAAATTTAGCCCCTTACGCATACCATATTTTTGTATCTGATTTATAAAATTGTGTTGTCAGAGAGATTTGCTAATTCGGTTGATTTTGTTTGATTTGAATATTAAGTATGGAACATCTATGAACATTAGGTGTGAATTTCACCATTATATATTTGGCTAAGCCAAGGTAACTTTATTGCCAATGCTGGTTTTCATTATCGTATACCTACATGTTATATGATTAACCACCCCCTATTATTGATGTTGATGAACTTCAAGAAGACCTTGAGGTCATTAATTCATATCTTTTTTGTTATGACATGTTATTATATTAGTTTTTTCTCATGATAATCAAGGGCAACTTTCTATATTTCTGTTTACGGTTTAATTTGTTTGTAGGCTACCTTACGTGGTCTTTGTGAAGATCTTCACATTCTATTTCAGGCTTCAATGCTGAAGTATGTCAATATTTTATCAGTTAGCTGTAACTTTTGGACACTTTATATTTCTATACATATATTATAAAATTTTTCTTCTTTTCATATAAATTTATCTTACTAGCAGTGCTACTTTTCAACTTAAATTTATATTGACGTTTAAATTGTTTTATGTTTCATTCACATATATTTATACAGATGTGGAAGTTGGTCCTAAATATGTTGATGGCATTTGGGCTCCAGGTGGTACAAAAAAAAAAAAAAAGATTTCCCAAGCTTGCAAAGCCATCTCTTCTTATTCCTGCTAATGAAAAGGTTCTTGTTTGGGTTAGTCATGAACTTTTACCCCGTGTGACAGTGCAAAGGTACACCCATAACGCAAGCTTATAACGATGTTGATGCGTAAACCATTAGATTTTTTAGCTCATGACGTGTATTGCTTTCATATTCTTATTGTTTCTCTTTGACCTTAAAGGTTTCAATATTTGACTTAGTTGTCCAAGGTGGTTACTCAGTATTGGAAGGACTTGGAATTGACGGGAAAGTATTTAAGCTTGAAGAGCATTTACATAGGTCAGCAACTAAATACGGTTTCTCAAGTTGTACGCATATCCGGTGGCGGACCTAGGATTTATTTTCTGGGTGTTCGATCAGGGGGTTTTACCAAACTTTCAAGGGATGCGATGGACATTTTGCCTGTAAAATTCACTATTTTTTTATGGGGTGCGCCCGCCCCCGGGGCTACACTTGTGTCTGGCCATGCACAGATCATAATGTCAACTGCAGAATTACAGGTGTAAGAATGAAGAAATGGATAGGTCTGGACAGTTTGAGTTATGAGTTAAACACATGTTTAGGTTAAAAAAAAAGGAATTATTTTAGTGTTAGTTGAATTGGGTTGGTATTGGTATGGAAGCACTTACTATACCACTTTTCGTTTTTTATAAATATTTAATAAATTAGCTAAATTTGGATTATAAAATAATATTACTTCAATAGTAATATGTTGAACACTAAAATTTCACGTTGGATGGCTCTAGACCCATTTGACCCATTTGATTTTTAGCTAAGTTTTTTCTACTCATTTGACCATTAAAAATAAACCACAAATCAAATCAATCCATTTGCTGATAATATTCTTTACTCTTTAGTGTCTTAACTTCTTTACTGTCCTATTTGTCTCATTTAACTTATTAATTGCTGATATATTCTATTTCATTTTCATGCTTTTCAAGGTTGGAGAGGCCATATTCAAGACACTGATTAGAAATGGGATGTTTAACAATTCACATATTTGTTTAAGTTTGACACGTGACAAAAAGGTTATCCTTTTGTTACCCTACTCTTGCAACATTATAACATAACATAATGTATTGTGAATTTTAAGAAAGAAATATTTACCAGACTACCAATTTTTTTTTAATTTATTTTGTGCTTTAACTTTCAAGAGATATTAATGAGTGTTCTGAGTAATCAATTGGTAAAACTTTATTGAGAGTTGCAACTTTGTACAATGATGAAAAATATTATTAAAGTTCATTGGTAAATTGTAAGATACATGTTGCATTATATGCCTTCTCTACATTGATTGTTATTTATTTGAGTGTAGCAATCAACAACAAACTATTTGACCCATTCACAGGAATATAAGAATATTATGTATTTTTTTTGTTATACAAGGGGATGACCATGATGTTTGATTTTGGCTAAAGAAAGACTCGAATGAAGAGGCTTGCATGTGAATTTCCCGCAGCAACGCGCGGGGACCCCACTAGTAATGTAGTATAGATGTGAATTCCAATAATTAACTAAAATAATAAAACTGCGATTTGCAGAGAAATGATGTGTTCATGTGAACTATGCTATAACTTTGCCCCAATTGATAATTTATTGAAAGTTGGAAATTAACTCAAATTGGTACATTTTCATCTCGTTAGCTTCACTCAACAACGATTGTCCAGATCTGTAATCCGGAAACCAACTATAACTTTTATTTTTCCACACTTCCGGAACTTTTAAGTTGCAGTCAGAAAGTCACTATTGTAGAACTTAGAACTCGTAATGGCCATTGTTTGTATCTGTCAGGTAGACGAACAGATTACAAATCATACTGTTGTCAACGTAATACAAAAAAAAAAAAAAAACAATTGATGCTAAACTTTTATTAAGAATCATACTATTGTCAACACAATACAAAAAGGGAGAAAACTAACAACTCTCACTACTCTTAGAATCTATCTAAATAGATCATCAACAAGATGATTTGTATGATCAATCACAAGATCTACATGATTCCAAGTTAGGTCCAAAATATATAATTTTACAGGTAAAGGGGATGAATGTCCAAAAATATATAATTTTACGTCAAAATTTATCAAATTTTTACAAAGAGATAATGATTTGAAACTTGCTTGAGACATGTCCCAAGTTAGGTCCAAAACCCCGATCCCTATACAATTGGGATCAAACCAGTCCATACAACTAAGCCTAATCATATTTTTACATTAACAAATCAAATAAAACAATCCTAACACAATAACAAATTCTAAAATACACACTAAAGTCCATATTGGCCTATTGCATGATAGTGGTACATCTCTATTGGATGGTGTTGAATGAGCTCCCGCCACCTTACCGACACGTTAAAAGGAGTTTTTATTCTCTTCTTTCAATAACTACCAGAAAATAGAGAAACACATATTTAATTAAAAAAAGAAAAAAAATGATTGGTTGAATAAAAGGGGGCCCACCAGACCAACCCGTTAGCGCTCATTATTGCATTGAGGTGGAGGGCAAATAGCGCCCAACACCACCCAGCCTAAGGCTACATGTTGTGGAATGGAGCTAGGGGTGTTCAACGAATCAAATAACGAATTTTCGAATTATTCGAATCGAATTTCTTGGATTTTTAATATTTTTACTTGAATTCGTATTCGATTCGTATTCGTTTAAAATTCAACTTATTCGATTCGAATAAGAAACTCGAATTCGATTCGAATTCGAATAAATTTGATTTAGTTCAAATTCACCATAAATAATAAACTGTTTTATTTTTAGTTTAAAACTAATACAAACTCATTATTTTCAACATATACAATACAAATCTACAAAACTGATAACCAACAATATGTCAAATACGGGAATAGTAAAAATAGTAGAGAGTATAGGTTGTTAGAGTTTTGTGATGTATAAGGTAAACTTGTAAAATATGGTTATGCTAAAAGTTGTAAACACTATGGGTTAATTAGAGTTTGACCAAAATTTAGAAGTTCCTTTTTTCAATGTGTAAATTTGTGTATATAATAATGAGTATGTGTGTATATATATTTAAAAAATATACATGTATAGTTTTTATTCGAATTGAGTCGAATTTAAAATCATAAATTCGTATTCGATTTACTGGACTCGAATTCGAATTGAATCAATTTCGAATTCTTAATAATCAAATCGAATTCTTGGTAATGGAATCGAACTAAGTCGAATTTCGAATTCTTCAAATCCGAATCGAATTCTGAACACCCCTAAATGGAGCCCCTATGGGCTTTATTGTGCCACGTAGACTGGGTCTCCATTCAATAACACCATCGCAATAGAATAATGCAACATTAAATAAAAAAAGAATAAAAAACAAAAAAAACAAAAACAAATTTTTCTGATTGGCTTAGAAAAGGGGCCCATACCATATACACTCATTGTTGGCCGTTATTGGCCTGGCAAGTGGTGCATTTGTTGTTTTAGACTATCCGTTGTTGCCCGCGAGCGCTTAGCCGCGAGCCACAAAACACTCCACCTGGCTAGCTGGGTCCATAACATTGTTCAGCGAGAGCTGGCGCGAGCTACTGACCGTTAGGGGGCTCGCGTGTGTTAGCGAGGTCAAACTAGCCGTTGGCAGTCAACTAGCCGTTGGCTAACGGCTAGTTGTCCTATTTAAGTACAAAAAAAATAATAATTTTAACTCACCAAAACAAATCAAATCAATATTCAATCAAGCTACACTTCAAAAATCAAGCAAACAAGAAAATGAACTCACAATGGCAAAATTGCTACCAACCCACAATGGATTTTTTTGATGGACAAGAGTATGATGATAGTCCAACGAACGGAATCGAAGTTAACCTAAGCCAAATTCCACCGCTTTCACTTTCACCGGAGTTAGTCCCGGATACACAACCACCAACAAGTCAAAGGCGAGGTGGTAGAGGTGGTGGCCGAGGACGGACGACCGGCCGAAGTGTTGCCATGGGTGGTGGAAGGGTCGGTGAATCGCCCGACCAAGATATTCGACCAAGGCGTCAAGTGACCCCTTGGACCAAAGACGAGAAAATAGCCCTTTGTTGGGCTTGGGTTGAAGTATCGGAGGACCGAAAAGCGGGTATGTATTTTTTGTTAAATATATATATTTTTTTAAAATATACATATTTTATTTTTTTAACATTAATTTATTTCCTTATGTAGCCGATTATCAAAAGGCTAAGATTTTTTGGCGACGAATCCGAGACCTTTTTCATAAGCAAGTCGGGAGCACTATGCGTTCGGCCGATATGATTTCCGTCCAGTGGGCGGAGATTAGGAAATATGTGGGTTTGTTTACGAACCTACATAACAGGAACGCCGCTCGAGTGCGAGCGAGCGGGTCAAGTGATCTTGACGTGTATCAATTTACTTGTAACGAATGGAAAAAGGAGGTCTTGCGCAAGTACAAGACCAACAAGACGTGGGATGAGGACTATTTGCGGCAAATCCTACGTAATTGCTCCAAATGGGTGTACCTAATTTCTGTTAAAGACATGAGCGAAGGCGGCGGTGGCTCATCATCAAAGCGAGCCAAGACGTCTTCATCGTGCGGGTACATCTCCTCTACGAGCTCGGATGCTCACGTGGGGGTTGACCTAAACAATGAGGAGGGTCTTCCCCCGTCTCCCCTTGATCGACCCGTTGGAAGGGACAAAACAAAGGCTAAACAACTTGTTAACGAAGCCGATGCGGAGTTCTCGGGGGAAATAACCAAAATAAGGACGACAATGGAGATGACGGCCAAAGCTAAAGTTCATAAAGTTCGAATGAGGGACATGGACTTTTTAGCGAGGGACTTTAGCAACATACCAATGCCTCGTCGAAATATACTTGAACTAGAACAAGCGCGTCTGGTGAAGGAATACGAGATGGAACAAGAACACCCTATCGATGAGGAAGAGTAGTTTATTTGTTTTAAGTAGTTTATTTTTTTATTATTGTATGCGTTTTTAATTTTATTATTAATGAAAAATTTACATTTATTATTTAATTTGTGTTACAAATTTAATTATTATAAATTTAAAATAAAAAAGTTTAAAAAATAAAAATAAATAAAAACTGGATAAAGCCGCTGCTCACCTCTAGCCACAACACCATCAGGCTAGCGAAATAGAGCTTTATCATCCTGCCAACTGGGCGCTTACGTGACTGAATATGAGAGGATAGAGCCATTGCTCACCTCTAGCCACAACGGATAGTCTTAGAATTAATGTTTTATTTTTAAATGCATTTCTTTTAATTCCCATGTTTTGGTCGGTATTAAATTCATTTTTTGTGTGTTCCTAGAATTAAGTTAAGCGGGATGAATTTTCTTTTCTTTCACTCTTATATATCTACTAGCTTAACCGTGGTATGTTGGGTGGTGTTTTTAGACCGGATTCTCTAATCGTAGTAGTGTATATATGTATCTTTGGTTGGATGTTGTTGCCCTATTACTTGTTTGTGTGGTGATTTGTGTATCATAAACGAGCCTAGATCTATCCTAATTCTTTTTTTTTTTAAACTTGGGTCTATTTAAACACATATCTTTTAAAGTAATCCAAATACCCAATAACCCATAACAAATACTAGTAGGTTTACTCGCGCATTGCAGCGGTATCCACAAATGAGTTGCAATACAACATTATCATACTTAGGTTTTTTGCCGCAAGTTACACAAAAAGAATAGAAATGTGCACAGTATGTTTTAACAAGTATTCGTAGAAAGAAAAGAAAATAAATGTGCACCGCCACTTACAACTGATTGCAGTTCACCACAAAAACCATGTACTCATTATTAAACAAATCTTAATAAACCAAAGGTATGTTAGTGTAACAAACCAATATGAACATAAACATCACTCTTGTGTAAGTTGTCTGGTCATTGCATATTTACATAACCGTGCTGTAACACCTCGAAGTGTTACGGGTCTCGTAAACGGGTCAGGTCGTACCCGACCACCCGTTTATAAAATAATAATAAATCTAGTTTATTATTATAATAATTAAATCTGTAAAGTTGCACCAAACGCTCCCAAATCTGTTGTTATACCCGCAGCCAAACGCGTAGTGTACAATTCTATTCTCGTAGCCAAACACCCTCTTGTGAGTTGTTATTCATGTATCCAAACACCCTCCTATTTGTCTTCACCTATAAATCCCTCCCTCTTGTTAATTCTTCTCTGCAGACAAACATTACACACACACTTGTGTGTGATTACCATCAAGAACCCAGCCAAAAGCTTGACCGGAGACCAATGGCCGGCCGCCGCCTCCTCCTCCGGTCACCGTCTTCCGCCGCCGCACCAGCTCCTCCGCTAAGTCCTCCATCTCCGGCCGCCGCCGTCGTTCCTCCTCTTCGGTAAGCCCCGAAACCTCCTCCTCTTCTGTCTCCTGTTACCGATAACATCACCCCCGTTGTCTTTCTGTTTCGTAGTCAACCACCAGCGAACCACCACCATGTGTCTTCTCTCTGTTCCTGTTAAACGAACCGGACAGTCACCGGTTATGGTGACTGTCACCGATAAACCAACCATGAACCTGTTAACCCACCATATTAATTGAAGGACCTGTTCCTCTGTTTCTGTTGGTCGAAGCCGAGTCAGTCACCAGCTTGGTGGCTGCCGTCTATGACCACCGAACCATCCTTGCTTCTTCTTTCTGCTGAACACCCGATTGGGAACCGGTGATAGTCATCGGGTCTTAATGATCTGCTGATGTGAACCCCGATAACATAGCCTTCTATTTCCACTACGCCAAAATAGGCCTACGGCCACACTTTTTATAAAACAGCCCTGCCACACTTTCAATTAAATATGTGGCTAAAGGTCATTAATCATATTTCTAAACCTTCTAGCCTACTTTTAGCCACACATTTTAATTAATCATGTGACCAATGTATATTTGTTCAAAACTTTTAGCCACACTTTAAGGAAAATGTGACATTTTGTAGCCACAATAGAAAAGAGTAGCCAAATTTGATCTATAGCCACAATATTTCATTGATTTTTTTACTCATGTGACAATAAACACATATTTTCGATACCTTTAGCCACACTTTACAAAAAAAGATGTGTCATTTAGTAACCACACTTTTCAAGTGTGGCCAAATATTATCTACGGCCACATTAATTTTTTCATGTGACCAAAAACACATAATTTCAAAACGTTTAGCCACACTTTAAGAAAAAAGTGTGACATTTAGTAGTCACGCTCAAAAAGTATGGCTAAATGTGAGCAAGTGTCATATTGGTAATTGTTTGAATTTATGTGTGGCTAGAATTCAAATAATGGACACAGCAAAATGTTGTTACGTGTGGCTAAAAGTAATAAATGGACACGTTTAAATTTTTATGTGTGGCTTAAAGTAATAAAAGGACATGTTTAAAATTTGTATGCGTGGCTAAAGTAAGGAATGATTATTTCTCAATTCCCCACCGAATTGAGACGGGAGATGGGAAGTTGAGCCAAATTAATGTGACCAATTGTCATGATATTTGTTTGTTAATATGGCTAAAAGCTAATACATATGGCCACATATATTATTTTGTGTGACCAAAGAGTAGTATTTATTAGTCACTTAATAATAGAAACAAAACTATTAACTATAAGTATCTTATGACCACGGTTAAAAAAAATTTGGAGCCAACCAACCCTCTCCATTTGAAGAGGGGGCGTTATCTTCCCGCTGCCACTACACCCTATCTTAGGGATCTTTAAAACTTTTTGGGTCGTTATAAATACAATTTGGAAATTTCACTATAATTTTGATAGTCAAAGATGGGTCAAAGGTTTAATTGTCAACAGAGCTATTAGATTTGTAAGAGTAAAAACGTATACATAGTAGAAGTCAAAGCAGGGGATGATATGCACAAAAAAGTCAAATACTATACATTTCTAAGCATCAATAATATGCTTACACCCAGCAGGCACACATGGTCCAATCAGGTGGTGTTAGCTCATTTTAGCACATAAACTGTATTCAATTTAGTGTGAAAGATTCATATATTTGAATGAATTGGACTCATAGAAACCTACAATGCAAATAAGCCAAAATCAACGGAAAAAAAAAACTTTCACCTTGCTAACTTAATACATCATGCCAATAGTCGTAGTATCAATTATCAAAAATAGTTTTATCTCTGAACCAACGACGGGTCGTGAGATGAAGACGATTGGATGTATGAATCACCAAATCACTTTTGGAGTTGTGAAGTAGTTGAGTTCGATACATGGAGATGATAATATAGGAATTACTGCAATAGTAAATTAGGTTTGGGAGGGAAATTGAATTTTGGGTATGGGGAGATGGAGGGAAAAGAGATTTCGCAGGAGGGAAATCAAAGTTTTTTTTTTTTCTTTTTTAATTTCCAAAACAAAATTATATAATAATAAGATAAAGGTTCTTGTACAAATGGTTATTATTCTACAAATAATCCTTAACGTGAAAAGTGAAGAAAGGTGTTTTTTTATTTTTTATCTTTTGAATTTTTTTCCATATTTTTAAACATATATTTTAGTATTGAAATCTAAAAAAAATTAGTATAGAGTAATTACGTAATTAAAAACATAAACTTAAAAAGTAAAAATAACTGGTACTAAAGGGTTAGATTGAGTTGTAATGAGTAGAGATAAGCTCGGTTTCAATCCGGTATTAGTAATGGAAGTACCAATCCTTAAAAAATGAAAAACATAGGTATCGGTACAGGCATAAAAAATGATCATTATAGACAATAGTATATCATATAGGTCTTAATGGGCCATAGTAGATCATATATGTCTTAGTGGGTCTAAATAAACCCTAATGGGCCTTATAGGACCACGATGGGCAATCGTAGATCATATAGGTCTTAACAGACCATATTGGGCCTTAGTGGACAAAAATGGGTAATTGTAGATTCTATACGTGTTAATTAATGGACCATATTGAGCCTTAATATATCATATTAGACAATAGTGGATCATATACGTCTTAATGAGCACTGCAGGGTTTAATTTTGTACAAAGTAGGCAAGTATTAGTGTTTTATAATTGTACAATATATTGATGCTGCCTAGCTCACTCTCATTGTTCGTGTTGTATGCATGTTGCTTATCATTCTTTCTTTCTTTTTTTTTTAATCTTTTGGGTCCTCTTGGTACAAAGTATTACATGAGGTGGTACATTTGCAGGTATACAAACAGAAATCGATTGGGTCGACGACAGAGAAGTTTGAAAGCTTGACAGTTTGCTTGCTTGGTTTTTTTATTACTACTTTATTTGGCTTATGAAGTATGCGATCAAAACTCCTATAATGCACTTATTACGTCTCTGGTTCATATGTGACTACAAAAACGAACTAACAACACATGCAAAATTATTTTTTGTACAGGAGGACATCCATGACACGAAGAGGATTTCATACCTGGACTAACAAAACCTTGCAACCACAACGGTTAGGTTGTCTAACTTGAGCCAAGACATTTTACAAGGCTAAATAGTAACTTGGGCGTAACGCGCCGCTTTGTATACAACTAATTAAGTATAACTAAATTAGGAATTTTTATATATGTTTTCTTGTTTTTGTTTCTCCAGCTACCAGATTCAACATCCAATCAAACACCACAACTAAGTTCGCTAAGAAGCAAAAGAAGTGATTTACAACTCTAGATGGATTAAAAAAAATGCAGGCGAAGAACAAGAAGACGGAAATCGGCTGAGAATTAGATTTTTAGTATTTAAGCGTGAAACTTATGTATGGAATTTGGTTTATTATTTTTATAATATCATTTGGTTTTCTCATTGGCTAATTACATATAAACGCCACATAGAATCATAGAAAATATGTGTCATCAAAGGTTAGAAAATAGCTACACATAAAGTTATAATATTTCATGTGGCCTTATATAACCATTATGTGTGACCAAAAGTTAAAAAATAGTCACACTAAAAATTGTAAATTTCATGTGGCTTTACATAACCATTAGCCACATAATCTTAATTTTGTTTATTTTTGTGTGACGGAATGATAGCAATTGACATGGGTAAAATAAAATACGTGTGACCAAATGTTGGATAATAGTCACAAATAAAATTACAATATTTCAAGTGGCTTTATATAATCATTAGTCACACTATCCTCCATTTGTTTTTTTTTTGTGTGACGGAATGATACCAAATGACATGGACAAAACGGATTATGTGTCACCAAGGTTAGGCAATAGCCACACCATTGTCAGTTTTTTTATGTGACGGAATAATAGCAAATGTCATAGGAAAAAAAAATATGTGTGACCGAAAGTTAGAATATAGTCACACATATAATTACAAAATTGTTTCGTGTGTCTATAAATAGTTTTTGACCGCACTTACAATAAATTCATGTAACTATATAATAGAAACAGTCACACTTACAGTGAATTCATGTTGTCATTCATACCCTTTAGCCACAGTTAATAGATGGAAAGCTTATTAAAACAATCATTTTTGCCACATATTTTTTTAATTGATGAGGCTAAAACAAACTTTTAGTGACTATATAACTAAAATGGTCACACTTAGAGTAATTTCATGTGGCCGTTACTACCCTTTAGTCACATTTAATAGATAGAATGCTTGATTTCAAAAAGAAATATTGGTATCCTTTAGCCACACTTTTTAAGTGATACGGCCACTAAATGTGAATGTGGCCGTATGATACATACGATGACTCGACCTATGGTCACACTTGAGCTGGAAAAAAAAAGTGTGGCTGTTGGATCAGTGGCTGTTTCTATGAACACTTATGTGTTTGATCAGATTTATATAAGAGTTATTAAGCAGCGGAAGGTTAAGTGTTCAAAGGTCTAAAAGATCACTTTGATGAGGAGTTATTACTCCCCCTTAACTGAATAGTAAATGAGAAACAATAAATGATCTAAGTATAAAGCAGTAATAGCAGTTTATGTTTCTCAGATGTGAAGTGGAAATTATAAGTTTAAAGCTTGAAGGATTTCAATATAATTTCAAAGATATTACACAAAATCACATATGTAAAATAGATGAACAAACTCATCTATTTATAGACTATTGTACAAAACTGAAGTCTGAAGTAATCTAAGATATTTATCAAAGATATTATGCTAAGATAAGCTTACATCAGTCTGTACATTGAAACTTGAAATCAAGACTTTAACAAAACAATATAATAGTAAAACTGCTGATCTTTCAGTCGGTTAGAAGCTTCTGATGGAAAGTGCTGATGAGTGACAAACTGCTGATGAGCAGTTTGTCTTCAGTAGTTCTTCAGTGAAATGTCTGGTTAGACTTCAGAACTTCTGATGAATTTACTCTTCAGTACTTTGTGTTTGTTCTTCAGTACTTCTTCTATTTGTTCTTCAGCAGTTCTATACTTAGGCAGATATGGAAAAGACTAAGGTTATCAAAAGGTGGTTTCTTCAATCCTCTTCGTCCCAACAATCTCCCCCTGGATTGATGAAGCCAAAACCTTATCTATCCTTTATTGTTGTCCTTTTCTCTCTTCTAACATCCTCCAGATCTCTGCTGTCATCCGGGTGGTAAGAGTACATCTTTGTTGCTCAGTGAGAGGACCAAGTTCAGGTGTTAAATGTTGAATGGTGAGAAGGTCTTTGGACGATAAAACACTCAACTCCTTTGAGTTTCTATAGACCTTACTTGAACGGTCTCTCCTGGTCACAAGTACTGAGTTGGATTCAGTAAATGACCATTTCACAATGTTTACCTTTGACCTGTCAAAGTCAGAGGCATAGGAAACCAAGCCTGTTTCCTTAGGTTGACCTGATTGAGGAATGTCTTCGATTTCAGTGACTCTCAGGTGAGACTCTTGACTTCCTTGTAATTCAGCAGCACCTTGGATTGGCATATTGGGCAGGTGATGCTCTGTAACAACCCTTGTATGTGTTTCTTCTTGAATGGATTGTTGTAACTGATAAGCATAGGTAGCCTTGTCTCTGAATTGGGTTAAGATGGGTTTCTCTTCAACATCAAAATCACCATGTACCAACTGATCTCCTTCTAACAGAATCATCTTGAAGTCAGTCTTGACAATGGGATCTCCATCTGCTTTTCTTTTAGTGGCTGGCTTTCTTAATGTACCAGATGGTCTTTTGACAATAGAAGTTGTTTGGACTTCTTGGCTTTCAAATTTTTCTGGTTCAGCAGCTTTCTTTGCTTTGAGTTTCTTGTAAGCCTCATAGAGAGTTTGTTCTTTCCATTTGCTGATTGAGGCTTTTGAACCATAGTCATTAGCCACTAATTCTTCAATCACTTCGGCTCTTTTGGCTTTCCTCTCATTTTCAGTTGCTATTCTGTCAGATAGCATCTGAGCTCTTCTTGTCAGTTCTTGTGTTGAGAGTTTCTTGAGGGCCACTTGTTTGGATTTGGAGTTCTTTGTAATGAATTTTATTAGCTGTGCTCTTTTGTCATCTTCAGCAGCAGCTTCAAGTGCTCTCTCTTCAGCCTCAAGCTCATCAAGTTTTTCTTGATACTTGATCAGTTTTTCATCATAGTTCAAGTCTTCTCTAGTTTCTAGGCTGTTCCATACTCTGTCTTCTTTTGCCTTCTTGGCAGCTTCTTTTAAACTCTTCTCTAATAATTCTTTTGACATCCTGATGGGAGTAGGGTTTAAAACAGCTGTGGAAGTTGTTGTAGGCAAAGGAGTGGGAGCAGGGTCTTTTTCAGTTGCCTTAGGAACTTCTGATGATGGTTTTGGAGGTAGAACTGCTGATGTGGTAGGTTTGGTCACAACTGCTGAAGGATTGTCTTCAGTAGTTTGAGAAATGTAATCAGCAGTTACCTCTGATGCCTTAGGTAACTTGAACTCTGGTGCTACTTCTTTTCCTGGTCTTTGTGTTGGTCTATCAGCTTCTTGATCAGGATTTTGTCTTTGTGTAGCATCTGTTGTTGGTTCCTTAATCATCTCCCCCTTTTTGGCTTCATCCACTTCTGGAAGCCGAATAGAATGAGATGTTGCAGCAGACAACCTTGCAAGTTGATCTTGAGTTTCATCCATTTTCTTGTTCAACTCTGCAAGTCTCGAGTTGATCAACCCAAACTGATTGTTAGCTTTTAACTCCCAAGCAGTTGTGAAGGGTTTGAGTTGATCAGTAATAATTTGTTTGAGTGCTTGATACAGGGGACCATCTGGGCTGCATAGTTGGTTCAAGTCTATGCTTGTGAGCCCAGTGAATTGGGTAGGTTGTTTTGGTGAAGGGGTGAGTTTTGGGTGATCTTCAGATTGCTCTGAAGATGCCAGTTGTGGGGATTTTTGGGCTAACTGGTCTTTAACCTGATCTTTGGTGACCAGCTTCTTGAGCTTGGAGACCTTAGATGCAGGACCTTCAATATCAACCGTCAATTCAGTTTGTGGAAGTTTTGATTCATCAACCAACTTAATGGAATCATCTGAATCCCTGATAGTGTCCTCAGAGAGGGCAGGATCAGTTATATCATGAGCTGGACCCAAACCAGTAGTCTCATGAACCTCTTTGTCTTGGTCCTGAGGTTTTCCTACTTCTGGCCTTAGGCCTTCATCAGTAGTTGCCAGATTTGAGGTCTTAGCTATGTTACTACTGTCCTCAGGTTCACCACTGGGTGATAAGTGAGTAGTAGCAGCCTCAAAAATACCAAAAGTTTGTAAGTTTGGGCTTACAAACCCTTGTTCATCCTCATCTCTCTGTGTTGGGCTAAAGGGATCCACATTCATGTCAACTTCTGAAGGCATCTCCCCAATTTGATGTGTTGTAAGGGGAGTGACATGTGGTGAATGGGTTCCTTTAAGTCCTGAGAGAAGTTGGGCAATTTCTATGGTTGTATGTGAGGGTTCAGGTTCAGTAGTTTGGATGGGTTGGTGTTCAGGAGTTTGGGTGGGAATGGTTTCAGCAGTTTCAAAGGCAGGGTCAACAGTTACTTGTTTCTTAAATCTTTTTCTTTTAAATATAACTGTGACAGGTTTTCTTTTGGGTGGTGGAGAAGGAGTGTGCTGAGAGGATGTTTCAGCCACTTCCTTTTCAAGTGCAGATTGCACATCAGTAGTTTCAGGTTTCTCCAGTTCCTGAACTTTCTTTTTCAGTGACTTGGTTGTTTTTGGTTTTTGTTGTTTAGGCTTTTTAGTTATCTTTTTGGGTTTGGAAGATGTGGGTTCCTTGGGGATGGGTTGTTCTTCCCCTTGGTCATCTTCAAGCAAAAGTGCTGGTTTGTTGTGCCTAGAGAATACTTGAGCAGTTAAAGGATTTAAAGTTGTTGTTTTTCCCTCAAGTACTCCCTCACCAAGTTCTTTTATTATGCACTGCATAACAAACCTTGGATACAACAAAAATCTCTTTTTATCATTTTGATGATGTAAAACCAGTTCATTGAAAAATAGTTTTGATGCCTTGAAAGAAGTTTCATTTATGATGGAATGAAAAATAGGTTGAAAGGTTGAAGGCATCTGATCTATTGACCCAGTTTTAGGACTAAGACACATAATAATATAATGAAATAACAGTTTATATTGTGGGTCAAAATATTTTTTGTAAACTGTTGCTTGTGCCAAAGTACCTTGATAGCCACATTCTGTCATGGTCAGATGAATATCTGAGGTTGGAATTTGTTCAGGTGCCTCAGAATCCTTCAAACCAAGCCTGATGCTTAGTGTTTCTGGTGAGATGGCCATCAGTTTCCCTTTTATAGAAGATTTGAGGGAAATCACTTCATTATTCACCTTCACCGTTTCTGAATTTGCCCAGAACTCATTAAGAGTTTCTTCATGAATGGGTGGATCAATGGTGAAAGCATCATAATATTGGGATTTCATGATGAGATCAAGTATCTCATCATACTGGGACCAGGCTTCATCTTTAACAAAGTAGCCTCTTTGGTTGTGTCCCTGTTTTAACACGAGAGCCATGGATATTTTTGATCGAACAGTGATTTTTAGGTTAGAGAAGGGGTTTTGTTTTGAATTTGAGAGAGAAAGAGGGAATTTTGCTTTTTGAATGGATAAGTGTTGGAACAGGGTATTTATCAGAGGTTTTTAACCGACTAGGTCAAACTTCTGACGAGTGAAAAGTCTGTTTTACCCTTTTAGTCAAACTGCTGAAGAAGAAAGGTTTCTTCATCAGTGGTTTTAGTTTTCTCATCAGTAGTTTCAACTGCTGATGCAGATGACTCTTAAAGCACTTTTCTAACTTCTGATTTTTATCAGTAGTTACATCCATTTTGAAAATATCCCAATTTGATGTTTATCAGTAGTTTTCAAATTTGTTCATCAGAACTTTCTCTTTTCTCAAATTTTTGGTCTTCAGAGGTTTATGACAGATAAGTATGTAAGTGAAAAATAAAATATGTGCAGAATTAAAAAGTGAAACACTTACAGACTTTCTTCTAAGTTTAACATCCCAAGCATGGATACTAACCTCTGAAAAGTTGTTGAATCAAGGGGTTTGGTGAAAATGTCAGCTATTTGATTGGCTGTTGTGACATGCTTCACCTCAATCTTGCCTTTTTCATAGCAATCTCTTATGAAATGATACCTGATTTCAATATGTTTAGTTTTTGAAAACTGAACAGGATTTTGAATGATGCTAATGGCAGATTTGCTGTCTACAAAAAGTGGGGTCTTGGTCTCTTTGATTCCATAATCAAGCAGTTGATATTGGAGCCATTGTATCTGTGAAGTACAGCTTGCAGCAGCAATGTATTCAGCTTCAGCTGTTGAAGTTGCCACAGATGTTTGTTTCTTTGATTGCCAGGACACCAGACAGTTTCCTAAGAATTGACAACCACCAGATGTTGATTTTCTTGACATTTTGCAGCCTGCATAGTCACTATCTGAAAAAGCAGTTAACTTGGTATTGCTTGAAGCAGGATACCAGATCCCCAAAGTAGGAGTTCCTTTCAGATATCTGAAGATTCTTTTGACTGCAATTAGATGAGATTCTCTTGGTGCAGATTGGTATCTAGCACAGACACAAGTTGAAAACATGATATCTGGTCTAGAAGCAGTTAGATATAAAAGAGAACCTATCATACATCTATACATGGTTTGATCAATGTGTTTCCCTTGATCATCTGGTTCAATTTGTGTGATTGGTGTCATGGGAGTGGAACATGTTTTACAGTCTTGTAAAGAAAATTTGTTCAATAATTCTTTAACATATTTTGATTGATGTATAAATGTTCCATTTGATTGTTGCTTGATTTGCAGTCCCAAAAAGTACTGCAATTCTCCCATTGTACTCATTTCAAATTTTGATTGCATGAGTTTCTTAAATTCTTCACACAGTTTTGAGTTTGTTGAACCAAAAATGATATCATCAACATATATTTGAACAAGTAAGACATGATTTCCAACATGTTTTATGAAAAGAGTTTTATCAATGGATCCCCTTGAGAAGTGATTCTTTAGTAAAAAGTTGGAGAGTGTTTCATACCAGGCTCTTGGAGCCTGTTTTAGCCCATAAAGAGCTTTGTCAAGTCTGTAAACCCAATCAGGATGAGAAGGATCCTCAAACCCTGGAGGTTGACAGACATACACTTCCTCTTTTATTTTTCCATACAAAAATGCACTTTTGACATCCATTTGATAAACTTTAATGTTGTTGGAAATTGCATAAGCTAAAAATAACCTGATAGCTTCAAGTCTTGCAACTGGTGCAAAGGTTTCATCATAATCAATTCCTTCCTCTTGGGAATAACCTTGTACCACTAGTCTTGCTTTGTTCTTGATTATCATACCAGCCTCATCTGATTTGTTTCTGAAGACCCATCTTGTTCCAATTGGTTGCTTGTTGTCAGGTAAGGGACAGATTTCCCAAACCTGTTGTTTCTTGAATTGAAGCAACTCTTCTTGCATTGCTTGCACCCAATTGTTGTCTTTGAGGGCTTCTTGATACTTCTTTGGTTCCAACTGAGAGATGAATGCTGAGAATAAGCAAAAGTTGGAGAGCTGGTTTCTTGTAAGTACCCCTGAGGCAATATCACCCATGATTTGTTCCAATGGATGATCCTTGTGTTCAATCAGTTGTTGTAAGCCTGTACTGGATGATGGCTCTACAGTTTCTTCAAATAAACCACTGAGATTGATAATATCTGGTTCAGCTGTTATTTGAACTTCAGGAGTTTTAGGTTCAGCTGAATCAGGAGTTTCAAAATGTTCATCAGTAGTTCCTGAAGTAGAAGCTATTGAAACTTCTGAAGGTTTAATAGTTGATCTTCTGACTGTGTTTGGAGTCCATGGTGCAGGACTATCATCTTCAAATCCTTGAAAACCATTTTGAGGAGGTTTGGATGATTCAACAGTCTTTTCAGGTCCGAAATGAAAACTGTCAAGATCAAATAATTCAGCAGGATCTGCTGGAATAAGAGTGTGTTTTGATTCATTGAACTTGACATTCAGTGTTTCTTCTACTATCCTGGTTCTTGAATTGAATACTTTGTAAGCTTTTCTCAATGGAGAATAACCAAGAAAATAACCTGTATCAACTTTTGCAGCAAACTTAGAGATAGAGTCTTTGATGTTGAGGATAAAACATTGACATCCAAAAGCCCTGAAGAAGGAGATAAGGGGCTTAATGCCATGAAGAATTTCATAGGCAGTTTTGGTATGTCTCTTGTTGATAAGAACTCTATTCTGAACATAGCATGCAGTGTTGACTGCTTCAGCCCAAAAATACAAAGGTAGGCCTGAATCAGCTAACATTGTTCTGGCTGCTTCAATTAATGTTCTGTTCTTTCTTTCTACTACACCATTTTGTTCAGGAGTTCTGGGAATGCTGAACTGTCTAACAATCCCTTTAGACAGACAGAATTCATCCAGAGTCTTGTTCCTGAACTCTGTCCCATTGTCACTCCTGATGATTTTGACAGATAGAGAGTATTGCTTCTCTACTTGTAGAATAAAGAACTTGATGATTTCAGCTGCCTCATCCTTGGAATATAAGAAGAAGACCCATGTGAATCTTGAGTAGTCATCAATGATGACCAAGCAGTACTTCTTCTTACCAAGGCTCATAATCTTGACTGGTCCAAATAAGTCCATATGGAGTAATTGAAGACATACAGTTGTTTTTGATTCTTCAATAGACTTATAAGAGGACTTATGCTGTTTACCTTTAAGACAGGAAACACAGTGTTCTTTGCACTGATATTCCTTCAAAGGTAGACCTCTGACCAAGCCCATTTTTGTGACTTTATTGATGGTTTTAAAGTTCACATGGCCAAGTCTCCTATGCCAGAGATCATTTTCTGAAGTTGATGCCTTTGAGAAGAAACAGGCAGTTTTGTTCAATACTTTGTCTTTTTCAATGTCCACTGCATAGACATTGCCACATCTTTTGGCAATTAGCAAAGTATGATCTTCAATGATCTTCTCTATCAACTTCTGGCCTTCTGGTGATATGATCTTGCATGCTGTCTTTGTGAAAAAGGAAGAATATCCTTTGTCACACATTTGAGAGACACTCAGCAAGTTGTACTCAAGGTTTTCAACCAGATTGACCTTGTCAAACTGCATTTTGCCTGAGGATACATTGCCATATCCTAGCACATATCCCTTGGCATTGTTCCCAAAGGACACAGATCCTTCTCTTTGACTGATAAAATTGTTTATCAGGTATCTGCATCCAGTCATGTGCATTGAGCCTCCACTGTCCACATACCATATGCTATTCAAACCTCTGGAGACTCTCTGCACAAGATAGCAAATTAGTTAGTTTTGGCAACCCAAGCCAGTTTGGCTTTGGGTTTGCTCTTGAGAACAGGTGCAGCTTGTTGTGGACCATTTTTAGTAATCCATGTCTTTTTGGCAATGGATTTGTCATTAAGAACAATGGTGGGTTCTTTTTGGTTTCCACCATCAACTTTGGTCATCAGAAGTTTGACCAGGTTTATCAAATCTTTAACTTCAGCAGTTTGTGAATCTGCTGATGAGTTAGGTGAAACTTCTGAAATTGAACTTTGAGAAGATGACCTTTGTTGAGATAAAGGCTTCTTCTTAGAAAGGGTTTTGTTTGATTGTTGTTTGTTGGGAAAAAAGGTATTTTGAAAATCTTGTTTTATCTGTTTTCCCACAATCAGTTGTTGTCTTTGTTTATTTAACTGATTTACCTTTCTAAATTTGCAAAGTTCAGTTATGTGGTTAAACAGACCACATATTTCACATGCTTTTGCCTTCTCTTTCCTTTTAGATAGATCAAGAGAGCTAGAAGGCAATTTACTGACAAAATCTGATTTTTGAAATAGGTCATCAGCAGTTTTCAGGGTCTCAACTCCTGATGTAGTTGAAACTGCTGATGGCTTATTGTCAGTAGTTTTAACTTCTGCAGTACTTCCCTTTTTAAGGAAGTTCTGATGGTAGGATGTGCATTCCTCCATATCAGAAGTTTGAATCAATTTCTTCCCATCATTATCAGTTTTGTGGGTGAAATCTGTTGGTGATTCAGTGTGGGTATATCCAATGCCAAATTTAACATTGGCTGCAGTTTGTTTGTTAAGTAACATTTGATACCCTTTACAAGACTCAACCCATTTTTCACAATCAACCTTGGTGTCAGCAAGCTCTTGTCTGACTTTTCCTAGGCTGTCTATCATGGTTTTAATTTGTGCTTCTGTTTCAATGGATTTATCATTTAGTTTGGAAATTTCTTTGTTTTTCAACATGACTTTTCTTTCCAAATCACACTTCATTTGTGTGTATTTTCTTTCCATGTCATTGGATTTGCCTTGTAAATGCACATTGGTTTCTCTTATTAAAGCAAATGATTCTTTGCAAGATTTAGTGCAAAGCTTTAACAGAGATTGTTGTGATACCTGTGTGAGAGCAGAATTTGAAGAGTATCCTTCAAAGGCCATTAAGGCAAAATTCTTTCTGCCATTATCAGGTTCTCCCCAGTTGACATCATAGACCTTATTGTCTGAATCCTGACTGCATTCTGACGTGTCATAAGGAAGACTACTCCAATCAACATACCCTGAGGTAAATAAGCTTTGTTGCTGAGGGGGTTGTTGAGTTTGTGCAGGAAGTTGAGCAGTTGGAAATGGAGGCATGAGCTGCTGTTGTTGTTGAGCAGGCATCTGTACATATTGTACTTGTGGCACATATTGAACATTTGGAGCTTGTGCCTGTACAAAATGAGCACTCCCATTAGTTCCATTATTCCTATTGTATGAGGGGTTATATTGATTTCCAGGGGACATTTGTTGGTTATAGCTAGAGCTTCTACATTCTCTAGCAAAGTGTCCCAACTTTTGACACTTATGACATCTCAATTTAGATTTGTCAAAACCAACTTTTGTTGAATTGTTTAGTCCTGGAAATTTCCTTCCTGACCTCTTGTAAAATTTGTTAGTTTTTAAACTTAACAAGGCCAGTTGGTGCAATATTTCCATTTCTTCTAAGTCATCACTGCTAAAATATTTTAAATCATCCATGATGAAACACATGTTGTCAGCAGTTTGACTTAGTTCCTCATTGTCATAAGCTGGGAAAGATCCATCTGATGAGATCCCAGCTGTTATGTCAATGTGGTCAAAAGAACCAAAATTATTAGAACAGGATGGTGAGTCATGTCCTAATAAGGCTGTGCTACCCGGAGTATAGTCATCAGCAGTTTTACCAGATTCTTGAAGCTTTTTCTTTTGATTGATTTCTCTTTCAAAAGTTAATAATTTACCATGTAACCTAGTTAGGTTCAAGGTGTTAAAATCAGAACTGGTTCTGAGGACTATTGAGTAAGTTTCCCATTTTGAAGGTAAAGACCTTAAAAATCTATGTAACATAGACTCAGTTGTATAGGTCTGATTGTTTATTTTTAACTCAGATATGAGTGAAGAAAATCTTTCAAACTGTTGAGTTAAAGTTTCACCCTCTATGTGAGTAAAAGTTTCATATTGTTGAGCTAGTATTTCTCTGATGTTGGCTATCACCTCAGCAGTTCCTGCAAACTGCTCTTTTAGGCAGTCCCACAGCTCTTTGGCACTTTCACAATGTAAAAGGCCAGCATAAATTTCGTTTGGGAGAGCCATAGCCAACATGGAGAAAGCTTTTGCATCAAGCTCAAACTTTAGGAAATCTTCCTCCGTGTATTCTTTTGGATCCTTTGGTCTTTCAGTCTTACCCTCTGGATCAGTAACAACTGGTTTGTGAGGTCCAAAAACTACAGACCTCCAACATCCAGTGTTTGTTTGAGAGATAGTATGTGCCAACCTTTTAGACCATATGTTATATTCATTTCTGACTAACATAGGAGGTTTGTTGGCAGATCCAGTATTGTAGGGATCCATTTTTAAGAAGTTTGGATTTGTCAATACTTTCTTAAAGTGATGGATTTAAAAAGTGAGCCTTTTATCCTTTTTATTGAATATCAATATTGAGCCTGTGTCTGAATCTCAATTTATTAGATTGATTTTGATCAGATTAACCAGAAGCTCTGATACCAATTGTTGGATCAGTGGCTGTTTCTATGAACACTTATGTGTTTGATCAGATTTATATAAGAGTTATTAAGCAGCGGAAGGTTAAGTGTTCAAAGGTCTAAAAGATCACTTTGATGAGGAGTTATTACTCCCCCTTAACTGAATAGTAAATGAGAAACAATAAATGATCTAAGTATAAAGCAGTAATAGCAGTTTATGTTTCTCAGATGTGAAGTGGAAATTATAAGTTTAAAGCTTGAAGGATTTCAATATAATTTCAAAGATATTACACAAAATCACATATGTAAAATAGATGAACAAACTCATCTATTTATAGACTATTGTACAAAACTGAAGTCTGAAGTAATCTAAGATATTTATCAAAGATATTATGCTAAGATAAGCTTACATCAGTCTGTACATTGAAACTTGAAATCAAGACTTTAACAAAACAATATAATAGTAAAACTGCTGATCTTTCAGTCGGTTAGAAGCTTCTGATGGAAAGTGCTGATGAGTGACAAACTGCTGATGAGCAGTTTGTCTTCAGTAGTTCTTCAGTGAAATGTCTGGTTAGACTTCAGAACTTCTGATGAATTTACTCTTCAGTACTTTGTGTTTGTTCTTCAGTACTTCTTCTATTTGTTCTTCAGCAGTTCTATACTTAGGCAGATATGGAAAAGACTAAGGTTATCAAAAGGTGGTTTCTTCAATCCTCTTCGTCCCAACAGTGGCGAAAGGCATATGGTCACACTTTTTTTGTGTGGCCGTAGGCATATTTTGGCGTAGTGTTCCGGTTTGAGCTCGTGAACTATCCGTCTGTTCTGATCTATAACCGATAATGTTTTCCTTAATTTGTCGCTGATAAGAATCGTACCGGTAACCTATTCTCTTGTTTGTGCTCGTGACCCGTTTTTACGTCGGGTTAGGGTGCATCTGATCAAGTCTTCGAGTTGTATATTGTTACCGGTTGGATTTCTCCACATCAACCGATAATAGTCCGGTTGTTGGCAATTACCAATCGACTAGTGTTATGACCCGAAGGTGGTTTGGGTTATAATATCTTTATATATTCAATTTATATATAAGTGTATATTTTGATTATAAAGAATACAAGTATCACTAGTTATGATTATTGACATGTTATGTTGATTGTTATAAAGTACTAAATTTGGAAGACAGGTCCGATAACCGGTTCAATACGATTGTTGATCAATCTCCGTCATATGTCCGGTTATGAATATGATAAGATTCCGAATACGAACCCGAAAGGTATAATCTAACAATTATTATGTATATGTTGGTATTAGTCGTTGATACCCAATTGTAATACTGTTTTTATGATTATTGCGAGGTACCGTATCGGGAAATACGAGTCGTTACCGAGTCGACTCAGTGACTCGGTCAACTACCGGAATAGAACCCGATCCAATAGCTAGACGAGGATTATTAGAATTATATGAATATATATATAATACAGGAACGTACGGACTTGATAATAATAATAAGAGAATAATAAACATATATAAATAGGGCTGCAAACGAACTGAACTTTCAGCGAACAGTTCATGAACCGTTCGGCGGGAAGTTCGTTTGTGTTCGTTCGTTTAATAAATGAACGAACACGAACAAAATAATTCGTTCGTTTAGTTAAATGAACGAACATGAACAGAGGCCACGTTCGTTCGTTTATGTTCGTGAACGTTCGGTAACGTGTTCGTTTATGTTCGTTTGTTTATGTTTGTTTGTGCTCGATAGATTAATAAGGTTTTTAATTTTTATAATTTGGCTTGATATTCTTTTACTTTTATTTATTTTACCCAAAACAATTTATATGAGGTAAATATATGTATGTGAATTCGATTTTATAAGAAAGTCAATATATGGCCGTTTGTGTTTGTTTTCGTTCATGAACATTTTTTTGTGTTCATGAGCACTTGTTGTTCATGAATGTTCGTTTGTGTTCGTGTGCGTTCATGAACAAAATTAACAAACGAACACAAACGAACACGAACATAAGTGTTTTCTTAACAAACGAACACGAACATAAAATCTCGTTCGGTAAGTGTTCATGAACTGTTCGTGAACACATATTTTCCTTAACAAACGAACACGAACAAGGCCTTGTTCGTGTTCGTTCGGTTCGTTTGCAGCCCTATATATAAAATATATATGTTTATATATATAAAATTCGATATATAAAACGATATACTAGACTCGGGTTAATAATAATATGCTCTGCCGAACCATCATCCGGGTAAGTTCGTGTCTAGAGTTCTTTAGGTTCGTGTGCCAAGCTGTAATGGCCAGCTTTATTAGTTTACGAGTGCCAAGCTGTAATGGCCAGCTAGATTTAGGATGTCCGGGTCGTGTCTCATATAGTAAATATCAATAATGAACCCCGAGTTTAGGACTATCTAATATATACCGAATTCTATATGTATAAATTGTATATATGATATATATCCTAAGTATTACAATTTAACAAGTCCCACGCGTAAAACGTATCCATATATATATGACATATAATTGTAATAGGAGAGACTATAGAAGATTATACGCAAACCTGTGAGTATCGTGAACTCCCCACTTTTACTGTTTTATTAAGTGTTTTCGGGGGAATACATGTCATTTATTAAACCTAGAAATGCTTTACATAATAAAAGATTATCAATAGAAATAAATGAAGTATAATAGGAAAGGGGACATAGAAACGACGAGGACAGTACTGGACGGTATCCGCCATTTCCTTTCTTGTCCAACTAGAGGACAGGAACCAGTCTTACCCAAGTAGAGGGTAGGAATGTCCAAGTAGAGGACCAAAACCATTCTTGTCCAAGTAGAGGACAGGAACGGGTATTTTATCACAATCAGAGTGGTACCATCGATAGGAATGGCACGAAATATAATCGATATGATAGAATGGAGATATAATATAATTGATATATAATAGAGATGGTATAATAGAAATATAGTTTCCCCTTCAGAAATTATAATCTGTAAAGCATAATTATAAAAGAATGTTTTATATAAAAGAATTATCAATAAACGAACTGGCCATTCACTTTATAAAATACACGACCTCACCAACTTTATGTTGACAGAAACTATTTTTGGCATGTGTTCAGGTAACCCAACAGATATGATGACGTGGATCCTGGAAGAGTAAAGACTGTTATGATCCGAATCCGCTGCGTAGCTCCGATAACCCGACCCGACGACCCGACACCGACTGTAGGGTCGTTACACGTGCCATTGAAGACACCTTGCTAAATGATAAAGTTCATTTACATGACAAAAGCATGTAGTAATAAAATGATGTTGTATAAACTATCATATGAAGGTCATTGTCCATTTAGAAATTAAAAGTTGTGATTTGTAAGTTTGTAATAGACTTGTCCAACTTGACCCAGCAGCTAAAAAATTGCCCACTGTAGCCAGTTAGTCAAACCATCTCATCCACTTTGCCGCTGGGTAGACGCATATATATGAAAAGGTTTTATAATATAAGTATTATTATGGCAAAGTTTTAAAATTCATACAAGTTTAGCTGAGATAAGATTATTCATTGTGGTAACATAAATTATTATATTCCATCGCCATTATATGAAATTTGTTCAAAAATATTGCTATCACATGTGTTTATTAAGTTTGGGTGAGTTCCATTTTCATATAAACGTTAATTATCTTCTAGGGGGTTTTAGGGAAGAAAATTGGTAAAATATAGAAAATTGTAAAGAAACCCTTGGTATGCCATCTTAACTTTGGACAATTTGGACATATTTACCTATGCCTCCTCCTTTATAATGTAGTATAGATTATAGATTATATATAGTATGTAATTAAAACCAAATAATGTCATAGAAAATTTCAATGAATACATGTAGGACCGACGAACGCGTCACCCGACAATCACGAGGGTTATATTCAAGGTGCGGAATCCCTTGAATATGCTTTAATAACAGAAACAAACTGAAACTAAGATAAACGAGTAATTACGACACACAAACGGGTCAAAAGATTAACTTTTATATCATTAAAACAGAGCGCGGGTGTTACAATGATCAAGCCAAGCAATCTCAGACCAGGGGAGGGTGTTTGGAGAGTGTGTGTGGCAAGAACTGAACATTAGGGTTGAGAATAGGCCTATTTATACCTCCCGAATACGTGCAGGTCAGTATAGGCGATTAGGAGGCTATAAGACATGTTACTATAGGCGATTGAGCCTTAATCGCCTATAGGCATCTCCTAATCGCATGAACAGTAGTGGTGGATAGGGTCTAATCGCCTATCACCACTCTGTAAGCGCCTATAGCCTCAATCACACCCCAAAACGCGTATAAATTTCTCCAAACACCCCGAAATACGTCCAAACATCCTATATACTAGCCTAGGGACATCATGTACTAACAGACCCCCCCTTGGACAGGCTAGTATACGTACATAGATTGCAAAAGACAACGTTTATAACATGGCAAAACAACTTTACAGACTCGAAAACAGAAAACAAACATAGCAAAACATAACAAGCAGCATCTTCAGTCTTCTCTTTAACTTGACATTGTCCTGATCCTCGTAAGTCTTGACCAGTCGCATCCAGCATGAACTTTGTTGGCATAATAGAAACGAATCACTCTCTGAAACTTCATTGCTTGATCCGCTTCATCAGGTAAGTGCTGGATTGGATACAGGTACAGCGTCTCCACATCTTTCTCTGAACAGTTGATCAGCCACATCGGGTCGCAAATTCTGATTTTCCTGCAAGGCTTAGGACTGTTGCTTAAGACGATCACTGCCTCAGTAGTCGTTGCATCATAGTGCCAAGAGTACAGCTTTGAGGAGAAGTCTTGTTCAACTGGGACGATTGGAATCTTCGAAACGCATTGTGGTGGCTTGATCTTATGTTCCCAAATCGGTTTCAGGGTGAACTGATGAATCTTGTCCATCTGGTAGGACTTTGGATACTGAGGCCTGAGTTCATTCCATCCCTCTATACTTTCTCTTTTCAGCTTAGTGTGGAAACCTTGAAGAGGATGAGCTTTTTCTTTGTACAACGGATAGTCTGGTCGAACCAGATCACGAATATACCAGAAGGGTAGACTAAGAACTTTCTGAAACAGTTGAAAGTACAGTATACCTTCCTGCCACTTAACCCCGAGCATCCTAGTATGACTGACATAAGCCCAGCTGATCACGTTTCCTGACATCTTCGACAAACGTTTCTTGAAGATTGATGCCCGCTCAACAGTCTTTTTCTTCTCTTCAGGTTTAAACCACTGGGGATATCTTTCTCTGATCTTGTCCTGTCTTGCTTTGACTTCATCAGGAACAGTAGTAGAATCAGACTTTAACTTTTCCTCGACCTCATGTATCATCGCCTCAGTGATGTTAGGAATCCCAGTGCCCGAATCATCTACAACATACTCTGGAGTTGGCACACTGGTTCCTTCTTCAAGATTAACCTCGTTGTTTTCTGGATGCATCTCTGGTGGAGTACTTTGACTTGCACTGGAAGATTCTCCATGTGCGAAGCCGTACACCTGTTCAATGTCATCTGATGTCATCTCAGGAGGCATCTCGCCTTCTTCTAAATCGTATTCTGGCATAGCAGGAGGAAGGAGTAAGTTGCCTTCATCATCATACGCAAAGTAACTGTTCAAAGGCTCAACGAACTCGACTTGGAATACAGCTTTCTTCATTGAATCCCTCAGTTGCTGAATCTTAGACTTCACAGGACCTGGCTTGTCACACCCCAACCGATGGCGGAATACATCGGGGCGAGACTTAGTGGTAGATTGTTCAAAGACTTCATGACACTAGATTTTGTGACAATATAGTTTAAAGATAGAATTTCATTTATTGTCTAAAAATAGAAATACAAGTAGTTCAAATAACGAAAAATACAACAACAAGAATATGATAACTTGAACTAGAGTGAGTTTCTATGTCTAATCCTAAGTAGTTTTCTTGAATGTCCTGTAATAAATATTTCCTGCAACATGTATAAAATATTCGTCAACACATAAAGCATTGGTGAGCATACTAGTTTTGACATACATACATCGTATAATAAAGTTTTGCTTATAGGCATATGCAAGAGAACCATACAAACGGCGACTAGCCACGAAGAATTTTGCTTAACATGACCCATGTAGGGGGCGGATAGCCAATCCTATAGCGCTATACATGCAAGGTGGGTTGTCAACTATATGAACATTTGTATGTTAGAGTATATAATTCTACATAGCATAGCGTACAAGCATATAATAGACTTTAGATTGTGCATGATAGAATTTAGAATATGATAAGACTTTAGACTAAGCATAATAGATTGTAGAGTTTAAAATCGTTTGAGTTTTGATAGTGATACATGTTGAGCCCCAAAGAATAAAGGATAAAAGGGGGACAAGTATGAACTCACCTTAGGGTGCGTTAATAAGATTCTCAAAACGGGTCTTGGAGAAATGAAGACTTTAGCTCCGAATAACTAGAATTAGAGAGGAAAGCGTTTTAGGTTCAAGAGTTAGATTATTAAATTCAAGAGAGTCAAGCAAGCCTTTTAGGCGAACCAAAACACAAACCACCATGAAGGTGATTCGGATGGTCATAAGAGTCAAGCAAGCCTTTTAGGCGAACCAAAACATAAACCACCATAGAGGTGATTCGGATGGTTATGAGAGTCAAGCATTGGTAAGGTAGGGATGTATCCACAAACCTTTCCGAGTTATTAGATTAGTAGAGTTTATATAATTTAGTATTTATATAATATAACTTAGGAAGTAGGGTATGGTGACTTAGTTTGGATGAGCCTTGGCCTTCCTTTTGTCAACCATGAACCATAACACAAGTCCCTCCATCATTGAGTTGTTGGTGAACTTGGTTGGTATTATTAACAACCTAGTGCATAAAAGATAATAGAAGATGACCACATTTGAGGCCTCAAATTGGTGTCCTACTCATGTTTATTTGCCATGGCAAATAGGAGAGAGGTCCTAGAGGTTTGCTCAAAGGGTTTGAAGAAGAGGAGAGTGAAAAAAGTAGAAGAGAGGTTGAAGGTGAAGTGAGAAACTCACTTATTCTTGAGAGAATTCTTGAGAGATTTGGAGATTTAGAGAGGATTTGGTGTAAGGAAGGTGTTTAGGAGTTGAGGGTATGTGGTATTTATAAGTAGGGTGAGTTAGTTAGGTATTTAATGGGAGTAATTAGGGTGGTTAGGAGAAGGTTATTTATGTGTTAAGCTTAATTGAAATGGGATGTCCTAATTTTGCATTCTACTGTTGTTCCCTCACGTCAAAAAAAAAAAAAAAAAAAAAGAACGAATGTAATATTATGCATCATGTTGTTGTTGTTTGCTTTGACAAAAGTCAAAGAAGTAAATTACTCAAGGTCACGTTTTTGTTTTTCATTTTCTTTTTCCTTTTTTTTTTTGGTAAAAGTATTATTAAACTATATCTATGTTTTATTTTAAAAATAAATATATATTAAGATCTTAACTAAAAGAGTTTCTAGTTATGACGCCTATATTGATTAGGATAAATTATAATGACGACTCGTCACGAATGAGTGGGAGTAACATACAAGAAGCGAATAAAGGCGAACTTGAAATTTGTTAAATATAGAATTTAAAATACAAGAAAATTAAAAATCACGCGACGTTACATATAGTTTGCGTCACGTAGAATTTATAGAATAAAAGAAATAGATTAAGATTAAATGTAATTGACAAAATACTTTTCCATTGATCATAGGCTCGGGTTTACAAGGGTATAAAATGACAAGTTACAAGAATACGGGGACTAGAATGGAAAATACGAAAAATACGAATGTTATAGTCTCCCGTACTTTAGGAAATTTCGTCTCGAAATTTTATTAAAAGTCAGCGTTTTGAAAAAAAATAGGTATGTGGTTTGATATGAGAACAAAGCTTGTTAGTTTATTATGTTTAAAGCGAATACGGTATCTAGTCACTATGCGATAATTATGTTCGTAAGAGAAGTACTTTTAGAATTTTAACCCAATGTCGTAGGTAGAAATTTGAGAACTTAACCGACGTAAGCATTTTGTGAATAGTGAAATAAGGGGTATGTATAAACAGGTTTGTATACGCAGAAGTTTTGAAGAAAAGTAAATATGAAGTATAATATATACATGAAATGATAAAAAGTTTTTGGAAAATAAGCATCTTCATAGTGTATATGAAGTAGCAATAGTAAGTATACCGTATGAGAAAAAAAAACGAAAACCTTGTGAAGGTAAGTAAGTATATTTGTATAACATATAGAAATCTTTGGAAAAATAGATACTTGTACGTAAAAAATATTGAAAATTGAAGGTAGTTAAGTATATCATACATTATATAGAAATTTTGGTAAAATAGGTAGTTATACGGTATATATATGAATTAGTAGAAATTGTTGGCTTGCAGAATAAGTGTCTTGAGTAAGTGGGTGTAATAGTAAAAACTTGAGTATAATGAGTAACTAGATGTGGGAATGAGTAGTAGTTAGTACTAGTTATTTGGTTTGCACGAGGTCGAAACTTTTAGTTAGAAAACTTGTAGAGGGGATTAAGTAAACGAGAAATTGGACTATATGGAAACAATATTTTGGCGAAATAAGTAGTTGTTATTTAGTTTTGAAAATCCGGTATATAGTTAGTCAAGGAGGCATGAGAGAGTGAGAGAAAATCTTGTTTTAGTTGTATAAGAGCTTTTAGAGTATCAGGCCAAAGTTTACGGGCCTTAGAAAGCGACTTTTGAAAACGAAGGATTGATGATTAAGCAAGGAACGCATGAGGAAAGAGTGGAGTTTGATGTAGATTGCAAACATAGATTATTCATAGCATGGATGATGTTACATAGTAAAGAGTGTGGTTCAAACAAAGTCATGGTATGCCTAAGGGATAAGTGATACAAACATATTTAGACTAGTGAACTATAATTTAAGTGGTATTACCAAAAACAAATAATGTACGTGTTTATTAAAATTTTAATTCGAAACCCAACTTCTCATGGCGCGAATAACTCTACTTTTGGTAGCATAACAGGACATTTACGTTGTACGGCGTACCATGTCGTTATCATACTCCATCCGCGTTGACATCTTCGACAAACGCTTCTTGAAGATTGATGTCCGCTCAACAGTCTTTTTCTTCTCTTCAGGTTTAAACCACTGGGGATATCTTTCTCTGATCTTGTCCTGTCTTGCTTTGACTTCATCAGGAACAGTAGTAGAATCAGACTTTAACTTTTCCTCAGCCTCATGTATCATCTCCTCAGTGACGTTAGGAATCCCAGTGCCCGAATCATCTACAACATACTCTGGAGTTGGCACACTGGTTCCTTCTTCAAGATTAACCTCGTTGTTTTCTGGATGCATCTCTGGTGGAGTACTTTGACTTGCACTGGAAGATTCTCCATGTGCGAAGCCGTACACCTGTTCAATGTCATCTGATGTCATCTCAGGAGGTATCTCGCCTTCTTCTAAATCGTATTCTGGCATAGCAGGAGGAGGGAATAAGTTGCCTTCATCATCATACGCAAGGTAACTGTTCAAAGGCTCAACGAACTCGACTTGGAATACAACTTTCTTCATTGAATCCCTCAGTTGCTGAATCTTAGACTTCACAGGACCTGGCTCCCCCTGAGCAGAAGAACCTGCTTCGGGATCATTGCCTCTTCTGTCATGATCTTTCTTGGTTCATCTAGGACCGGATCCAGCTGATGATCCGCCACCACCTGTGGCTCCAGGATCACCACCATCTCCACCCTTACCAGTATCATCACCATCATCATCCGATTCATCATCATCATCTGCTGTATCACTTTCTTCATCATCATCATCACCAGCACCAGTACTAGCCCTAACTTCTGAACCACCAGTGAGTCTAGGTTGAGTTCCAGCTAACTCATTCAACCTAGTCCTCAGTCTTGTATTCTGCTTCTTATACTTAGTGATTCTTCGCTCGTTGTTGACATTAGCGAGCTGAAGTTGGCTATACTGAGATTCAACACCCGTAAGTCTCTCCAAGGTACTTTTGTTTGACTGTATTAGCTGCTGGTGTGATTCCATAAGCTGCCTGTTCGACTAAATAATTTGCTGATTCGACAGTTGATGTGTTGGGAAACACATCCTGTTAATACGCTAGTTTTGTATATAATTTAGTATGTAACCGGTGCATTTTGGGTACACCTTATTATATATTATTTAATTATAAAACACATTGATATATCAGTTTAAAACATATTATATAAAGTTGTTTTTATAATTTATAGATGTCAAGAGCTTAAAATATAAATTTGTGTTAGAATTGACATTAAACACTTAATAAATGCCAATTGTGTTTGGAATTTTGTATCGTAGATTTTAGGAAACAAAAGAAAGTCATAAATGGATTTGTCTTAACTAATTTCTTGATAAATAGTTTAATCCATTATTGCTTTTTAAATTGAAATACAGAAAAATATATATCAAGGAAACTTGAATGTGGTTGCTGAGCTAGCGACATAACATCTAATCCACATGGACAGTGAACTGCTTAATTTGTTTGGGCCACCATTTAATTAATGGGCTAGCATTAAACAAAGCTTATTGGGTTAGGTTAGCAGAGGAAAATAAAAAGAATTCGACGGCTCCCATCTGGAAAGGGAGAGGCACGGAAGGAGTTTTTAGGAGGACGAGATTATTACATTGGACGGCGGTAGCTCTTTGGCTGCCTAGGGGCGCACAACAGAAGCTTGGGTTTAGGAGAGGAATTGCACCCTACGCAAATGCGATGAGCGCCTAGTCTTCTCGCGGTTCTCTCCGGGTGAACGATTTTGGTACTTTATCATTTGTTTTCTGTTTGATACTTATTATTTGGATCAGATTTTGTGAACACCTTAAAGTTCTTTGCGTCTGATTGTATGTTTGACTGATCTAGACAGTTTGGTTAATTGATATTATTGCATTTTGTTATCGTATCTTGGTTTTCTTGCACTAGGATTAATTTAACTTTGCAATTAATGTTATGATAGCTGAATTGGGTCGAACAACTTAAACAAAGTCATGTCTATGTGATTTCCTAAATAGGGTATTAACATAATTCATTTGATAATTACCGAATCAGAAACCCGGAGTGACTGTTTTCATTATATTATTGTTTTCAATTACTTTTCAATCAATCACTTTGTTTATGCAAGCAAGCAGCAAATCAACTTCATAAAATTAATTTAGTTTAATCTATAAATTGCTATTAACACTAACCACATACTCCTCGTGGTTCGACAACCCTACTCCCTACACTGCAGTCCTTGTAGCTAAGGAGTTGTTTTTAAAATATTTTTTGATTAGCACTCGATACACGATCAAAATGGCGCCGTTGCCGGGGAGTTCGTGCGCTTAGTGTTTTTAGTTGATTTATCTATTTTTTTTGTTGTCTTTTATTTTTCTGTTATTATTTTTTTTTATTCTTTTTTGTTCAGTATTACGCTGGGTGTGTTAGTCTTTGCAGAATTGAAATCACGATGATCTGGGTGGATTATGATGCATGTGGTTGTTGCGAGAGCCCATATCATGTGATGCAAGATTGTCCAATTGCCCGTCAGAGAGTTGAAGCATATAAGGCACGACATGATCGTATTATCTTTGGGCTAGAAAAACCTGAAAGCTCGCACCTATCATCCTCTTATTATTGGCCACAATATCAGAACTGTGAGCAAAGATACTACGAGCCAAACATTTATCAATCTAGGGAACAAACTGCAGATTACTACATGAATACTGATCCGGTTGTTAATGGAGGCCAGAGTGTTGTTGACTACGGGTATCAGCAACAACAAATAAATGAAGAGGGAAGCAATGATCAACTGAGTGAGATCTTAGAGGCCATAAAGGCTGTCCATGAAGATGTAAAGGCAATCCGGGAGGATTTTAAGAGAATTCGAAAGGATAATGAAGTTCGAGACAACACCGTTGAGGCATTGTTTAAGCAAGTTAGTCAACTAGCAGCAGATTTGCCTCTTGAAGATTTGACAGTTGAACCAGATATGGTTAATGTTGATGTGGCTGAAAAAGTTGTTGAAGAGTCACATGTGGACGTGATTATGATGGAGGAAGCCTTAGAAGAGGATGTTATAAGCCTTAAAGCAGACATGACTTCTTGCGTACAATCACTTGCAGGCACACCTGTTGAAGAACCTGTGAACCGGGTAACCTTGGTGTATTCTAACCATCCTCCTATATTCATTATTAAAACCGAAAAAACTCAGGATGGTGGTTCGAGTGGAAAGAAAAGGAAGGTGAGTTGGGAGGATCTTGGGCTAGTCATCATGAAAGGGACTCACAATACTTCGACAGACATGTCAAAGATAAGAAAGAAGATGAAGACTCGACGTGTCAACTACCAAACATACATTGGGAATTCGGTAGGAAAATGTTCTTTGAAACCACCATGAATGAATATCAGGTATGATTGTTGTATATTTTGTATATTTATTTTATTTCATCTTATTTTTATTTTGAGAGTGTTTGAGTCAGTTTTATTATTAATTGAGTCATGGGGTTGCTTGATATGATTTGAATAATCGATTGCCCTGCCCGTACTCAATCTCCATTCGGGCGGGGACGATCCGGAAACCACTAATGTTTGCAGGCATCCCAATTTGTTTGTTTGTTTGTTTTTTTTCCTTTTTGTTTCTTTGTTTTAGGCTACGCAGTTTATCGACCGCGAATGAAATGCTATACGGTCTTAGTGGGAGGAACTGAACGAGACACATACGCGCACTACATATATCCAGGGGAGTCTGTTCCTTTTTATTATTGTTGTACATTATTTTTATTTCTGCTTTATTTTATTCCTTAGCTCACATTGAGGATAATGTGTTGTTCAAGTGTGGGGGTGGGGAAATTTTGTTTTATTTGTTTTTAAGTCTTTAAAAAAATAAAAAAATAAAAAAAAGAAAAGAAAAAAAAAATTAGAAAGAATGAAAGAAAAAATAAAAATGGTGTTTTTAAGTCTTTAAAAAAAATAAAAAAAAAAAAGAAAAGAAAAAAAAAATTGAGAATTGAAAATGTCTTGAAAACTGTTCCTAAAAAAAGCATTCTAATCAGACATAAAGCAGTTCTTTCAGTACATACCAGTTGTTTCTTGATTGTTTTGGCGGTAGATCCTTAGTCATGGTCTAATTTGTGGAAAAGTAATATGAACCGTTTTCAGCAGGTGTTTTTAAGAAAAAAGTTTAGAATTGCCTGACTAGGTTTTACAAGCTATTGGTAATAAATGCATGGACACATCGGTAACCCATTTCCCCACTTTTGTGAGATCTTGAGCCTGCTAGATGATAGATTGATTTATATATTTTCGTTTGTTGAGAGTAGGCCAGATGTTTCTCTGTTGCAGAACTTGTGTGATTTGATACATGCTGAAGTTGTAGACTAGTTATGCACGTAGATGACAAAGGCGATTTAGGATCCCCTTTTTGTTTGATACACACGTTTTGTTTTGTGTTAACCGGTTTACCTAAGAATATTACCATTAGTAGCCAACTTTGAGCCTTATACCCTTTCGTTTGCTAAACCATATAATCACCAAAATAAACTAGTACCTTTACCAAGTGTTGATGACATCCAAGTGTTAAGTGATTGTATTTGTGTTAGAAAAAATATATATGTGAAAAAAAAAAAGAAAAAAAGAAAAAAAAAGAAAAAGAAAAAAAATAAAAGTATGTGTTATGGGTCAAATATGCCCAAAGTTGTGTGTTATTGTGATTTGTGAATAAGGATTGTCATTCAAGTTGTTTCACCATTTTATTTTAGCCACTTTCATCCTAAACGTTCACTACCTTTACCCTAAGCCTAAAACCCGTAAGTCCTTTAGATATGTGCATTGTCTACAGTTAAGGTGTGATTGTTATACAAGCCTATGATAACAGAGTTGCATACTTGGTTTTTGAGTGAATAATACTAGCACATTACATGCTAGTCCAGATATTAAACCGAGTGGAGTGAAAAATTGTAAGGGGTGTGTTGCATGAGAATAAAAACCGAAAGCATGTTAGAGTTAGTCGGGTTAATTCTGTTTTTAAATGGAAATCAATTTGACAAGCTGAATTAACACATCTAATGCTGATCTATAAATGGAGTATGACTTTGGACCTTAGCTAAGGTATGATGTGTGACTGGGGTGCTAGTATTTGATAATGTCTTGAGCAGAGTGTATATAATTTTTTTCGAGACGAAAAAAGATAAGTGTGGGGGTGTGATGTGTTGGGAAACACATCCTGTTAATACGATAGTTTTGTATATAATTTAGTATGTAATCGGTGCGTTTTGGGTACACTTTATTATATATTATTTAATTATAAAACACATTGATATATCAGTTTAAAACATATTATATAAAGTTGTTTTTATAATTTATAGATGTCAAGAGCTTAAAATATAAATTTGTATTGAATTGACATTAAACACTTAATAAATGCCAATTGTGTTTGGAATTTTGTATCGTAGATTGTAAGAAACAAAAGAAAGTCATAAATGGATCTGTCTTAACTAATTTCTTGATAAATAGTTTAATCCATTATTGCTTTTTAAATTGAAATACAGAAAAATATATATCAAGGAAACTTGAAGGTGGTTGCTGAGCTAGCGACATAACATCTAATCCACATGGACAGTGAACTGCTTAATTTGTTTGGGCCACCATTTAATTAATGGGCTAGCATTAAACAAAGCTTATTGGGTTAGGTTAGCAGAGGAAAATAAAAAGAATTCGACGGCTCCCATCTGGAAAGGGAGAGGCACGGAAGGAGTTTTTAGGAGGACGAGATTATTACATTGGACGGCGGTAGCTCTTTGGCTGCCTAGGGGCGCACAACAGAAGCTTGGGTTTAGGAGAGGAATTGCACCCTACGCAAATGCGATGAGCGCCTAGTCTTCTCGCGGTTTTCTCCTGGTGAACGATTTTGGTACTTTATCATTTGTTTTCTGTTTGATACTTATTATTTGGATAAGATTTTGTGAACACCTTAAAGTTCTTTGCGTCTGATTGTATGTTTGACTGATCTAGACAGTTTGGTTAATTGATATTATTGCATTTTGTTATCGTATCTTGGTTTTCTTGCATTAGGATTAATTTAACTTTGCAATTAATGTTATGATAGCTGAATTGGGTCGAACAACTTAAACAAAGTCATGTCTATGTGATTTCCTAAATAGGGTATTAACATAATTCATTTGATAATTACCGAATCAGAAACCCGGAGTGACTGTTTTCATTATATTATTGTTTTCAATTACTTTTCAATCTATCACTTTGTGTATGCAAGCAAGCAGCAAATCAACTTCATAAAATTAATTTAGTTTAATCATTTAGTTTAATCTATAAATTGCTATTAACACTAACCACATACTCCTCGTGGTTCGACAACCCTACTCCCTATACTGCAGTCCTTGTAGCTAAGGAGTTGTTTTTAAAATATTTTTTGATTAGCACTCGACACGCGATCAACAGTGTAAAAGCGTCGACAGTTGCTTGCAGCTCTTTGTTCGACTGAATGGTCTCACCGATCAGTTCTAGCATCGCTGTTTCATTCTCCTCAATAGTGGCGTTCTTGCTTCGCAACTCAACCATCTCACGTGCTTGTGCAGCAACCATAGCAATTAGTTCGCTGACTTGTCATTGTAGAAGTTCGTTTGATGCTGGAGCTGAAGAAGATGTAGACTGATCAGCAGGCTTGGAAGTTGACGGTCTCGCTTCTTGCCTTAGTTTCCGAATTCTATCACCAATCGGATTCGAAACAATCTGAGAGCTTGTCGCTTCAACGGTAACTGAGACTTGCTCAGTGAAGATTACCGAGGAAGGCATTGACATAGTAACTCTCGCAGGCATAGCTGCGCTGACTGATGTGGGAAATGATGTGGTTGTTGCTGCTGTTGTTGTTGTTGCTGTTTCTGTTGCTGTTGTTGTTGTTGTTGTTGCAGTTACAGCTGGGGAAGAAGGAGTACCAAAAGTCTCTGGGAGATTCAAAGTCGCACGTCTAGACTTAGATCTCTTAGAGGTCTTTTCAGCAGCAGGTTGTTTCATTGACATTCTCTTCTGTCCCCTACCTTCTTTTGTTGCTTTTGACTTCTGTCTCTTTTGTGGAGGAGGAGTGCTGAGCTCTGCATCAATATCAGCAATAATATCACCATGTTCCAAAGTGAACGTGGGATCCTGTGCAAGATCTCTCGCCTCAGCTGCGCGAGCTTTCTCCTCAGCTACCTGTCTCTTAATTCTCTCTTGTTTCTCAGTAAATGTATCAGGAGAGTCATCATCAGTATCTTCAGAGTCATCATCATCTTCATCTGTAATGTTAACTGGGCCTTCTTCTATCTTTTCCTTTCCTCTGGCTGAACTTGAGGGTTCACTAATATCGAGAGACTCCGGATTAAACATATCATCATCATGTCTCAGTTCTGCATCAGCAGTATTCCCCGGAGTATTGACTCCCAACTCAGCTGTCGGTCTACCAATATTGTCACCATCTTTGAAAACCTGTCTGTGAATATGGAAATCATCTTCTGACTCACTGTCGTCGTGTCTCCACCTGTTGCCTGGTGGTGACTCATAATCCTCTTTAGCTAGAAGACCGTACAAACGTCGACTTGGAGGATATTCATCCTTTGGCTTGTTCTTGTATGACGACATTCTTCTCATTTCTACTTCATCTATATCTTTGATCGTGATAAGCTCTTTAGGATCTTTTACCAAATCAGGAATCTGACTATCAAGGATCATCTGCAGAAAACGAGGATAGATGATGAAAGTTTTCTTAGTCGTCTTCTGCAGAATCACTTCCTTTAAGTGATGCATAATCATCCCGGAGAAGTTGAACGGCTTGTTCAGCGTTAGGGCAACAATCGCTGAGGCTAGAGTGTCTCGGATCGCATCAAAAGTTCCTTTGTGAGGACCGATACACTTTAGAACAACGTGTGTTAAGTACTTCAACTCTGGCAGTAGATTCCCTTTCTGCAGCATCTTCTGCGCTCTGGCATCACCAGCATACTTCATCCTCAGAAAACCGCCACGAATCAGAATCGAATCAAATACAATCGGATCGTCTTTGTCGTCTCTGAACTTGAGAATATCACGAACCATCTCTTCAGTGATCATCACATCTTTTCTTTGCGCTGTGCTTCTGATAACAAAGGGATCAGACTTGATGTCGACCTTCGCGTTCTGGTAGAATTCGAGCAGAATGTTCTTGTACGTCGCATGCCCTTCAGATTTAGCAAAGTTAATCTTGGAGCGCTTCAGAAACTCGATAACGCCTTCAAATTTCTTGCAGTTTGCCTTCTTGATGGGTCCAAGGAAGGCACGTCAGTTGTGGCGAGGAGACGTTTCGTACTGCATGTTTCTATAACACAAAATATGACAAATTAATCCCAAACAGATCAAAGATGCGTAAAACGGACAAAATCGGACAAGATTTGACAAAAAATGGTCAACATGAGCATGTAGGCGATTACAACTTGTAATCGCTTATACTCTCACACGATTAGGACTACTCGCATGATATTATAGGCGATTACACACCAATCGTGCCACTGTTCACACGACTAGAACTTGCTAATCGCATGACAGTTCAAACATTCAACCAATTTTGTCATAATTTGATCTGGGTCGTTTTGGGTCATGATTCTTGTAACATTGGAACCTAATACAACCGGTTAACAAAACCCCTAACAAATTTTTCATTAACAAGTCATTTACAAGGGTTAATTGAACCGTTTATCAATTAGGGTTCTAAGGGTTCATGAAATTTGGGGCTTTCTGATTTACAATGTTTTAGATCAAAGTTTTGGTATGAAAAGATTCTAAACAGGCCGATTAAGAAACCCCATTTTTTTATTTACAATCAAGTATTTGACCCAAACAATCAAGAACACACAACCTAGGGTTTCGGCTTCAAACCAAGGGTTTTAATTTGTTAAAACACGATGTTTGGGTCTGAAACTTTAAGGATATGTTACCTCGATGGTATGGAATAAGATTCCAAGATCAAAAGAAAAACGGGCAAGGATTTGTTTGTACTCGGGTTGAGAGGGAACGGGTATAACAGTTTAGTATTTGAAATAATGAAGAAGAAAATGTCTAAGTGTTCTTTTTATACCCGTCCCTAATCGCATGCCTTTTCAAGCGAATAAGATCCTAATCGTCTGCTATAGTGGAGCGAGTGGGACAAATACAGCTCTAATCGCTTTTACCTATAAGCGATTAGGATGCCTAATCGTGTACAAGACTTAAATGAGTGATAACACTACAATGCTCCTAATCGCATTCACCTAAGGACGATTAGAGGCTAATCGCCTATGCAGATACACAAGTGGTTGTAATCGCCTGAAACTATGGACGATTAGGCATCTAAATGCATAAAGCTTTCACACAAATTACCAAATTGCCCCTGCAGCACCAAATCTCACATTTTTGACCCGTTAAGGTTCAAAACATGTGTTTTTCAACCCGTTTTAACACACGACCCAGATGATGACTCAGATACTTGACAATATTTCATTTTACACCCCTGTACTTAAGAGAAAGTACGGTTTGATCCGGCAAAAACACAAATTTCAATTAGTTGATTTTCGGCGTTTTATTCTTGAAGAAGTAAGATTACAATGGATTAGGTTTCCATCATCGACAATCAAGAATAGCTAATCTAGTAAAATTAAATAGAGAATAAGCGAAAACACGAAAACAACTAACTATACACTATCATATTTTTGCGAGTTTTATCAGTTAGGGAATCATATCAGTGTACGGACTATTCTAGAACCCTTATGTGTTCAGTTTTAGATTAAATTACCGAAAAGCATCCTACAACAACTGTCAGTATTGTTGTCCACATAAACTCAAAATCAAGTTTTATCGCTAGGCACTTTAGATACGTTAAGGTAATATTAAGACTGATTAAAGGTGTTCTCCGCACATGCGACATATTCCCGCGTCAAGGCATGCGCAAAGCTTCCTCGTAACCGGTGAATAAGCTGATGTCATCCGTTTTTACAAGGAATGGACTCAGTGGTGATCAGGTCTACAAGAACGCTGCAGCAGAGAGACCAGTGAGATCCAGACCAGGGTTCAAGTCAAATACCGTATATTTTGATTTTTCACGGTACGATGCTTTAGGTATATGATTTGATACCTTAGAGCAATTCTCTTTGAGAATAGGGTTTTGGCATTCATGATCTTTTTGCTCTTATAGGATTCCCAGACGTCTCCTCGTCAGAATTTATTCTATTTTTGTTTTTGTTTTCTTTTCTTTGGGAATGGCAAAAAGGTGTCTAAGTTGTAGGCTGCGAACCCAACGTACGTCACTTATGCCACCCCATTTTATTCTGAGAGACGTCCAGTTCACCCCGGATGTACCAACCTCTTAAAGACCAGAAACCTCGGATATTGACATTCTATCTACAGGATTTAGGCTTTTAGACCATATGCCAACGCGACGTTAATCCACACAATTCTCAGTTGATTTAGGTTTATATCACCGTGCCGAGCTTGGAAATGATTTCGAGCCTACTAACACATCATTGTAGAGGCTACTTATCAGATCCAATGTTTGTAAGATGATAAAGGTCCAGACAGTCCTACTGATAGGTTAATATCATCTTCCCCATTTTCACCAAAGAAACTCATTTTTGCATTTTTCAATTTTTTTTTAATTTTTGGATTTTCTGATGTTTTTGTATTTTTTCTGAATTTTCTCCCCCTAAATATCTAAAAATTTGCGAAAAGACAATATTTTTGGATTTTTATGTTTTGAAGAAAAATATTTACAAAAACGATTACCGATGAGGATCTAATCCTGCTTTTCTTTAATGCCATTTAAAATTAACAGATACTCAAAACGAGGTCCGTCAAAAGCTTTGGTGAATAAATCGGCACGTTGGTAATCCATTTTAACCATATCGATAAGTTTCTTTTCATAGCAATCGCGTATGAAATGATACTTAACCAAGATATGCTTCGCCTTGGAATGTTTAACTGATTCTTTAGCGAGAGCTATCGCGGACTCATTATCACAGTGAATGGGAGTATTTAGAAATTTCAAACCGTAGTCTCTCATTTGTTGCTGTATCCAAAGAACCTGGGAGCAGCAGCTAGAAGCAGCTACGTATTCCGACTCGCAGGTGGATAGGGCGAGTGAGGCTTGCTTCTTGCACTGCCACGAGACTAGTCTTGGTCCCGAAAACTGGCATCCAGCCGATGTGGATTTCAAGTCTTAGTTTGCATCCGCCATAGTCAACATCACTAAAGGCGATGAGGTCAAACTTATCGTCATTAGGGTACCATAGACCTTTGGTCGGACAACCCTTTAGATAACGTAAGATCCTCTTCACAGCAACCAGGTGGGACTGTTTAGCCTTGACTGGTATCTGGATAATAGACATGTCGCGAACATAATGTCAGGTCTTGATGCTGTGAGGTACATAAGTGAGCCAATCATCGCTCGATAAAGAAAAGGATCAACAGCTTGTCCTTTCTCGTAAGGTCCAATCCCGTGACTGGTCTGAATTGGGGTGCCTACTGGAGTAGAGTCTTCCATCTGGAACCGGCTCAAGACGTCAGCAACGTATTTGGTCTGGTGGATGAAGATCCCCGACTCTTGTTGTTCTACTTGTAGACCTAAGAAGAATTGCATCTCCCCCATCGAGCTCATCTCGAACTTTTCCTGCATAAGCTTTTCAAAATCTCTGCACATAGCATCATTAGTAGACCCAAAAATAATATCATCGACATAAACCTGTACCAGAAGACGGTCACCACCCTTTTCCTTGGTGAATAAGGTGCAATCCACAAGTCCACGTTTGAACCCGTTAGATATTAGATAGTTGCTAAGCATTTGATACCATTCACGCGGTGCTTGATGGAGTCCGTACAATGCTTTGTTCAGTTTGTAAACTTTATCATGATGAAGCGGATCCTCAAAACCCGGTGGCTGAGCAACATACACCTCTTCCTTCACGATACCATACAGAAAAGCATTTTTCACGTCCATTTGATACACCTTAAACTGTTTGTACGAAGCGTAAGTTAAGAACATTCGGATAGCTTCAAGGCGAGCAACTGGAGCGTATACTTCGTTGTAATCTATTCCTTCGATTTGACGGAAGCCGAGGACAACTAATCGAGCCTTGTTTCTAATAATTACCCAGCGGTCATCCCGTTTACACTTGTAGACCCACTTTGTTCCAATTTTCTTCGCACCTGGAGGTAAGTCAACTAAGTCCCACACTCCTAGCTTTTGGAACTGCTGAAGCTCTGTTTGCATTGCATCAATCCATGGTTCTTCTCTCAAAGCTTCTTGGACGGTTCTTGGTTCCATCTCAGAAACATATAGAGCAAAAGACCAATCGTTCTGATGACCTGCTTTTCTGATTTCCGAGTAAAGAGCTAGGGTTGCTGAGTTGTCACTTGGACTAGCATTCCTGAGTTGACTACGTACCATCACTCTGCCAGCCGAATCACCAATCACATTCTGCAGTGGATGAGTTTCGTGAATCCGAGATTCCGGATGTGCCGGCACTGGATCATCCGAATGCAGATTGAGATTTTCAAGTCCCTGAGAGATATTTGTCTCTGCGGCGCTTGAACTGGAGGGAGCAGTGGGTTGCATATTAAAACCGGTGAAATCAATCTGTAGACCAATTCCAGGAGCTGCTGAAGTAGAAGGACCAGCTTGATCATTCCCTGTAGGAGGAACTGGAGCTGTATTGGTAGATTCACCATTTCCAGCTAGTTCTTCAGTGAGAGTTTCCCGAGATTCAGCATATTCCTCATCTGAAGAAGATTCTATAATATCTGACGCTTCCTGAAAGACTTCCTCAACTTCAACTGCTGCGGTTTTACCAGGGGGACCCGTGGATGCAGAGGCATCAGATGCGGCAGGCGCAGGTGCATTAACCACGATCGGACGCATTAGCGGTGAACTAGCTGCGTTTTCACACTCGTAATACATTTGCGCTACAGAATCATCTACCAAATTATCCACGTTGAAAGAATCAAACAAACTCTTATAGTCGAATAACTAATCAGGTCCAACACCGGGTGCATTGACAGTGTAACGTTGAACATCGACAGTAAGCCAATCTTCAACGTTATTGGTTCTTTTGTTGTATACTCTCTTGTTAGGAGAACTGTATCCAACAAAGAAACCTTCTTCTGCCTTCGCACCAAACTTCCCTTCGGGATGTAACATTGTGCATGGAGCTCCGAAAGGTTTCAGAAACTCTAAGTTCGGTTTCCTCCGGTTCAGAAGTTCGTAAGATGTCTTACCAAACCTCTTAACCATAAGAACCCTATTTAGAGTGTAACACGCGCAGTAAACTGCCTCAATAAGAGTTCGATTCTTTCTTTCTGCAGCCTCGTTTTGCTGAGGAGTGTATGGCGCTGTGAATTCGTGATGAATACCCTTTTCTGCACATAACGACTCCATAGCATTGTTCTTGAATTCTGTTCCATTTTCGCTTCGAATCCTGTGGATCTTCAGCCCATAGATGTTTTCTAGTTTGGTGAGCAGATCTTTCAAAAACTCAAAAGTCTCACTTTTATGCTGCATGCATACAACCCAAGAGAATCTTGAATAGTCATCTGTGACAACCAGACAGTATAAATGTCCATTCTTGCTTTTGCGATTGACTGGGCCGAACAGATCCATGTGCAACCGCTCGAGAGGCATACTGACTGAGTTGACCTTCTTAGGTTTGTGAGATTTCTTCTTCTGCTTCCCTTTCTTACATGAAACACAGACGTCATTCAGATGGAAATTTTTGACCGAGACACCTTCAACAAGCTGATTCTGAACCAGATGATTCATCTTCCTCAAGTGTATGTGCCCCATTCGTCTGTGTCACATAATAGACTCCTTCTCTGTAGCTTTAGATAGAAAACAAGTGACCTCACCCTTAGTTGTTATGGCTTGACTCATATCCAGAACATACAAGTTATTGACTCTTGGAGCTGAGATCATAATCCATTGTTTCGGAATCTTAAAGCCAGGCTTCAGAATGAAGCAAGCATTGTCATCAAAGAACACTGTGTATTTCTTGTCACAGATCTGTGAGACACTCAGCAATTGTGGTCTATCTGTTTCACGAAGCTTATCTTTTTGAAGCTTACGATTCCATTTCCCATACTGCCTTCTTTCGTGATGTAACCCCCTTTATTACCAGCAAAAGCAACATATCCCCCGTTGATATTCTTTATGTCAAATAGCAGGGATAAGTCGCCTGTCATGTGCCCAGAAGCTCCACTATCAACAACCCAGAGGCTGCTGATAAGGCCCTGTGGAACTCCCTGACAACGTTCAAAGTTTAGTGGTTAAGGGGGACCCAAGCCTTCACGGTCTTGGGTATGCCATCTTCATCTAAAGTCGGAAAATCAACCCACTTTCCGTTAGGAGTTGGTGTTGTTCCCGATGGTCCGACAGTGTCAGCACTAGCAGATGATTCTCCAGTTTTGGTCGGTGACTTGGGTCTCCAAACCTGTTCCGGTCTCTTTGGCTTGGGTTTCTTCTTTGCCTTGGGGCTAGAAGGTCCAGCCTCAGATTCCTTTGGTGGGACAGATTTTGGATCCACTTCAGACTTAACTGCACGTGGAGCAGTGTTAGGGTTACCCTGAGGTTTAGCTGCAGCCTTTACTTGTGGCTTAGGCGCTGCTTGAACCTTTGTGGGAACTGGGCTCTCCCTCGACTGCGGACCCCTGCCAGCAACTGGCTTTTGGTTCATAGCAATCTTATTTCGGTTGTCATAAACTACCTGCTTTCCTTGTTGTTTTTCAGGAAGTTTAAGGGAAACAGGTGGTTTAGAGTTGCTAGAACTTGGAACATCATTTGCTTCGATCCTTTTGCGTCTCAATTCAGGGCACGCAACAACTAAATGCCCACGTTCCCCGCATTTGTGACAGGATCTATACTCCTCAAATGGTAGAGCGTTTGCATCCTTACCTTTTTTCTTAGATTTCGTGGCAAATGAGTTTTTGTGTTTTAAATCCTTAAAACATTCTTTTTGCCAATCAGTTTTAGGATAATTATCATACTCATTTCCTGAAGATCTAACAAACTGAGTAACATGCTTTCTAGGAGATTTCTCCTGAGCTTGATTTTTAGGATTTAAAGTGTTCTTCTTTTGATTTTTATTTTTGTTTTTCTTGGACTGATTACCCTGACCCTGTTTCCCTTGTACCCATTTTTCCTTTTCAACAGTAATGGTGGACTCCTGCCAGATTGTATCAACACAGCCAGGTGCTCTAAACCTTAGAGGACATACCTCATCAGCAAAGATTTTATCAGATCCTTTCAATTTATAGAACACTTTGACATTTTACCAACAGAGGTTTGCACTTTCGGTTCAGGATCACACAAGATGTGATTTTGGATAGGGATATCCTCATTCTTTACCGGTGCATACCTCTCTGGTTCATCAAGCTCATCATCAGAACAGTCTGTCTCGCAGACACTAACATCATCAGCAATTTCACCAGCTTTGACAGCAACAGCAGATGGAGCAGCCTTAGTGACTTCAGCAGGTTTAGCTGCTTCAATCACTTTGGGCGCAGTAGGAGCAGCCTTAGTGACTTTAGCAGGTTTAGCTGCTTCAATCACTTTGGGCGCTTCTGCAGATTTAGCTGCTTCTGTTGCCAAGTCCACAAACTCTTCCTTCGGTAAGATGTCATAGTGATGATTTTCGAATCTCACCGGAGGTGGACACTGAGAATATTTGGGACTGGTGGAGTTGCTATCCTTTTCTGAGTGCTCTATGATATGATCAAGAACATACTTGCAGTTCAGATAACTTTCAAGTTTCTTCTTGATCTTCTCATGTTCACAGTTCACAATGGCCAAATATTTCTTAGTGTTTTCTAACTCATTTATGTAGTTGTTTATAGCGATTTGCTTGTTTGCTAGAGTTTTAGACAATTCAGAAATATCCTTTTTATAGTTTTCAACAGTACTTAGAAAACTTTTCTCTTTTTGTTTTAAGGAATCATTTGACCTTTGTAACGGACCTGCATCAGCCTTTAAATTCAAATTCTCATCAGTTAATTCTTTGATTATGAATTTAAGCTTATCACACTCAGTAGTGTCTTTTTTCAGAGTATCAATGGTGATTTTGAGTGCCCTCTCATTAGCTCTCAAAACATCATTACTCTGCTGGCATTGACTTAAGTCATCTTTAAAGTTCAGATTTTCGTCTGTTAAGACATCAATTCTATACTTAAGCTTGCCACATTCTACACACTCAGGTTTAGAGTTAGAAGAGGAACATACCTTTTCAGAAGAATCTGTAATAGCCATCAAAGCATAATGAGCAGCTGTCTTCACGTTTCCGAAGAATTCAGCAAGGTTATTCTTTGCACAGTCAGCATCAACAAGAAACGACCTTTTGCTGATTAAGGCATCTGCTTCAGCTAACAAGTCTTCCAAATCCATCCCCACATCAGAATCACAGTCAGAGTCACAGTCAGAATCTTCAACTTCAGGAATAACAACTTCAGACTGACTCGGACACTCTTCAACTTCTTCTTGAGCATCAGACATTAATTGGGCAAAACATGCTGCACCACCCTGCGGAGCTTGTTCACCAGTGATGAGGTGATTCCAGTTAAAACCTTCATCTTCTTGAATCACCAGGGCTTGATTGTTGTTTGCATGAGGCCTCTGGTTCTGGTTGTTTACTGGGACAAGAGCTCGTTCAGTATTTTGGTTAGGTTGTGTCTGAGCTGGTTGCCTCTGATTCTGATTGCCTCTATTGTTGTTGAAGGGATTCTGATTCCCCTGTTGCTTAGGCCGGTCACATTCTCTAGCAAATTGTCCTCTGTTGCCACAGTTGTAGCAAGTGACCTTTGATTTATCAAACCCGAACTTGGTGTTGTTGTTGATCAGCACATCTCTCCTACCAGTTCTATCCATGTAATTGAAAATTTGAAGTGTTACTCATTTTGTTGAAAGCGGCCAAGTAGCACCAATGCCACACCACTGTTAGCAATCATCAACACTGGAAAAAATAGGCTCGTACGTTGCAAGGGGCCATTAATACTATCTAGATGTGCTCTTATCCATTATCTTGAAGAACGGATTGGCCAGTAGGACCGGACCAGACCCTTCGTTCGTGGCTTAGGCCGGTTTCAAGTTTTAATTTTTTTTATTTTGCAAACTTTTTATAAGGCTTTCTATAAGTATCAAAACTTAAAACAAAGACCTCTCCTATAAAGGAAAAGTATTTACTGGATCACAGAAATAAAGGGGGCAATTATAAGCAGGTTAAAAAAATATAAAAACTAAATAAAGTAGGTCATAGTTTTTAATAAGGTTAGACATTTGGATGCATGTGACAACATTTGGGAAATCTTATTGGTGGTTCAGGTAAGTTTATTTATTTATTTATTTTTTTTATGGATCTTGCAAATTTGACTAATTCTCTAAAACGAAATTGGCTGTTCACTCTATTTTATTTTCTCACATTCTAATGGTATCTACATTTAATGTTATTTAGATATTTCCTATTGGGTTTCCCAAAACATTTCTCGTATCAAACTATGTACTCGGGTTTTTTTCTAGAAGAATGTGATATATTTTTAGTTAAAGTGATCAAGTTGCAGCCGTCACTTAGCTAGCCATCACGGGAGACTCATAAAAGTCATATACTTCCAAACTACAAAACAAGCAACAACTACACCCTGTGGGTAGTGGCCTAACGCTAATATGATTAGAAATGATTGGATTAAATGTATGAAACAAAACCCAAGATCTTCTCATATACCTCTAAATATACATCAAAGATCGACAAACTTATTCATCTAGATCTGTATCTCATTTATTCAAATGGAGGGCTCATCAAACGCTAGTCTTAGTGCTTCAGCGAGAATACAAGACCCTGAGTACTTACATGCATCAAACACTAATATATCCAACTTCGTTTCCTTGAAACTTTCAGGCAAACACAACTACTTTCTTTGGAAAGCACAAATGCTTTGCCTCTTGAACAGTATCAATATGTGTGGCATCTTGGATGACACATTTGTTGGCCCAACAGAGACTGTAAGACTATATGACAATCTTGTGAGAGGCTGGATTTTCGGTTCTGTTAGCGAAGATGTACTAGTAGATGTCTATAATCTCGGTTCCGCGAAAGCTGTTTGGGAAAAGCTACAATCCACCTATGATCATACTGTGTGTTTGCAAGAAGGTACGTCTTTAAGTTTTGTGGTCCACCCAAATTTTAATATATGATGAATCACAACCAGATAACATTTTGATGAAACAAGGCAACTCTTCCTACTGCTATGCGCCTATGCCTATTTAACTTCACCTGTTTTCGCTCATGGGTTTATTAACTTCAATTCTTTCTTTACTTCTTTATAAGAAGAGGTTGTTTTTATTGCCCAAAGTCTAGCTAAACTCTACAATCAGAGTTTTTTTGGGTGTTGATTCTTAAACTTACAGTTATTTAGAATATCGTGTTGATCAATTCTTGAATATAATACAAAAATATAATAATAAATAAGACGTGTACCCGTTAGTCCAGTAAAGGTTGACAGGGAAGATGATGCTACGAGGATGATTACGCTGTTTGGGTTCCCGTTTAAGGTGCACAGTTAGGATTGCTTAAGGAGATCAGAGATCTCGTTTATAAAGAGGAGAGGAGGACGACTATAGCATGAGAGTAATGGTGTTCATTAGTCTCTTATCTCTCCTAGTGATCTTTATTTATACACCCAAGGGGAAACCTTATTTTATGGTTTAGTAAGGATAATTACGTCCATCACATAAAGACCAGTTAAACCAATAGGGGTATTTAGGTCACTGATCATGTATTAGATAAATTATTATAAGGGCCACATAATAGAATATATAAATATATTCTTACATTCTCCCACTTGGCCGAGTAATCATTTATTATGAGCACTAGATAAGCCTGATCAGGAGTTAATACTCATTTTAGTTCTAAACCAAAAAATGTAGCAGAGAAATACAGTCGTTGAGTCAGTTATTCAACTCAGGACTCTCATTAATCATATTACATCTCAAATTTAAAACTTAACATTAGGATCATGACAATTAAGCGCTTAACGATTTTTGTATAATTATTGTCTGTATGCAGTAAGGCTAGCATTACATATATTTAGAGATAAACAAAATCAAATAAGTGAGGAAATTTTCATTAATAGTAATAATAGTAAATGAGTACAAATATGCTCTTAAATAAGGTCTTTAGTAAAGTCCATCTTCGAAACAAGTTATTCGAATACTTTAGGCGGGAGACCTTTAGTCATCGGATCTGCAAGCATATTCTTAGTAATTATATACTCAACAAAGGTTGTCCTCAACCGTTCACCTACGAACAAATATTTTGTATCGAGATATAATCCAGTGCCAGTCAACTGTTACTGTTCGAGAAACTAACGGCAACTGAGTTATTACAGTACAGCTTCAGTGGTCTAGATATGGATGTTGTGGTTAACTGTTGTTTATGACTCTTCCATGAGATAGGCCCACCAGCTAACATAAAGATATACCCCAAAGTTGATTTCTTGTCATCTTTGCACTTGGCAAAATCAGAATAACCAACCACTTCCAAATTGTCACTTCTTCTATAGGTCAACTTGTAATCTTTTGTCCATTTAAAATATCGAAGTACTTTCTTAGCTACTTTCCAGTGATCTAGACCAAAACTAGTTTGATAATGGCCTAGCATTCCAACACTATAAGCGATATCTGTGTGAGTACAGACTTGAGCATGCAGAACGCTCCCGACTACTAATGCATAAAGTATCATTCTCATTTGCTCCTTTTCAGTCTCTGTTTTTGGATATTGAAACGAACACAAAATATCTCCCTTAACTATTGGTGCTACAAAAGGAGAGCAATTTTGCATGTTACAATGATTAAGGACACACTCAATGTAGGCCCTTTGGGATAGACCTAAGATCCCATTGTGTCTATCTCGGTGTATTTCTATGCCTATGACGTAAGAAGCCTCTCTGAGATCCTTCACGTCGCAATTATGCGAGAGTAAGCACTTCGACTCGTGCAACATGTCTAAACTATTACTTGCCAAAAGAATGCCATCTACATAAAGCACAAGTATAGTAAAGTTGCTCCCATTCATCTTATAGTAAAGTTGCTCCCACTCATCTTGAGGTAAGTACATTGATCCACTTGATTTTTAAGGAAACCCTGTTTCTTCATGACTTCATCAAACTTTAAGTACCATTGTCTTAATGCTTGCTTTAGCCAGTATATTGTTCTTCAGCTTATAGACTAAGTGTTCTTGACCTACAGGTTTAAAGCCATTAGGTTGTGTCATGAACACCTCTTTATTCAGGTAGTCATTTAAGAAAGCGGTTTTGACCTCCATCTGATGTAGCTCTAGATCAAAATGAGCTACAAATGCCATGACGATCCTTAAGGAATCTTTTCGAGAAATAGGTGAAGAGGTTTCTTGATAAACGATTCCCTCTTTTTGAGTGTAGCCTTTTGCAACCAATCTTGCTTTATAGCGTTCAAAGTTCCCATTCGGATCCAGTTTTGTTTTGAACACCCATTTATATCCTACAAGTTTGACACCGTTGGGTAATTCAACCAAATCCCAAACATCATTTTTCTTCGTAGATTCAAGCTCATCAATCATAACTTTATTCCATTCAGAAGACTGATCACTGCTAATGGCTTCATGGTAAGAGGTGGGATCAACTAGTTTTCCGCCTTCCAAGTCAGCTTCAGTCAGGTAGGTTTGATAATCATCAAAGTTAGTAGGACTTTAGGACCTAGATGACCTCCTAAGTTGATTTTTGGGTTCAACATCATTTTGGTACTAGGCGTTTGAAGTGCCTTCATTCTCAGGTACGTTAGGAGCAGATGTGAGTTACGAGTGTGATGGAGGTTGTGTAGTGTCGGGTGCAAGAGGAGTAATTGGAGTTAATGTAAGCGACGAGTCCCCCCACCTCTTTTACTTCTTGGAAATCTTCATAAGGATCTTCATTCCTCCCACTAACCTTAAAATCCTCCAGGAACGTAGCACGTTTGGTTTCTACAATACAAGTGGTATGGGAAGGACAATAGAAACGATAACCCTTTGAGTTATCGGGATAACCGATAAAGAAACAACTAATTGTTTTAGGGTTAAGTTTCCTTAAAAAATGATTATAAAGTTTAGCTTCAGCAATAACAACCCATACATTCATATATTTTAGACTCGGTTTCCTTCCTGTCCAAAGTTCATAAGGTGTTTTAAGGACAGACTTTGAAGGAATTCTATTGAGTATATGAACAACTGCTTTTAAGGCTTCGTTAAGGAACAAAGGTAAACCTGTTAGTGTGAGTTAACGAGGGGTCCATTGAGAGCAAAATGTCTTAAAGTTGGGACAACTAGTGGTTATTTTCGTAGTTGGGACTGTTATTGACCAATAGTCAATAGTTAGAGTTATTTAAATCCATTACTCCTTTTCAGATTTAGTAATGGTTCTCGGTTTTGGTTTTATGTTCTCGGTTTTAGATTAGATTCTTGAGTTTAGGTTTACGAAAACAGAAAACCGAGAACTATTATCCGTGAACCTCAACCGCAAACCTGTTTGAGAACAACTTTCTTAATCCCATTAGTACTATAATTTAGGTATTTAAAAAAATCCGTTTCTATTAATTTTGGGATTTTAGAATATCCAAAAGATTTAAAAAATATGCTAACCTTTTAACTCAAAACTTGGAGATTGAGTTACTCCTAAAATTTTGGGAAATAGATTTTAATATTCTAAATGTAACCAACTTATAATGAATTTCATTAAAATAAGGATGAATATTATGAACTATAATAAGAACAATAAAAACAGTTCATAATAAGTATCAAATTTATTACTGGAACTCAAATCCGAAACCATAACCATCAACAGCTTTCAGAAAAACAACATTTGATTAATAATCTTCACAGGTTTTAAGAGATGCGATTATGATAAAAACATAAGTATCAAATTAGATCCGTGAATGATATTTTAGAACAAAACTGATTTTAAAATTAGGGTTTTTAACCAAAACAGTTTCTCATTTTAATTCCCATTTTAAGGAAAATCAAAGAATTGAATAATCAACATTGCTCTAATACCACATGTTGATAAATTTCTTGAACATAATACAGAAACATAATAATAAATCAGACGTACCCGTTAGTCCAGTAAAGGTTGATATAGGGAAGACGATGCCATGAGGATGATTATGATGTTCGGGTTCCTGTTTAAGGTGTACAGTTAGGATGACTTAAGGAGATCAGAGATCTCGTTTATAGAGAGGAGAGGGGGATGGTTATAGCTTGAGAGTAATGGTGTTCATTAGCCTCTAATGTCTCATAATGATCTCTATTTATACACCCAAGGGAAACCCTATAGGATTTAGTAAGGGTAATTACGTTCATCACATAAAGACTAGTTAAACCAATAGGGGAATTTAGGTCATTGATCATTTATTAGATAAATGATTATAAGGGCCACATAATATAATATATAAATATATACTTACATATCGTCCAACGTGATAAACGAAATTAAATTTCAATCTGCATACAGATTCAGCTTCAAAAAGGTCAGATGCAATAACAGAAAAAGAAGACATACATGATGTTTCAGCAGAAACAAACACAATTGAAGGAGGAAAAAATTCAATAGAAATAATAATTCCAACAAAAATGGAAACAAAAAATGAATCGTTGAAGTCACTCAAGATAGTTACTATACGAGGGGATTGGTTACAAGTAGAAGTCTTGCTAAAAAAAGATAAAGGCCTAGCGACAGAAGCAATCAGCAGTGATGGTAGCACGGTACTTCACCTTGCTGTTGGAATGGGTCATAATGATTTGGTGAAAAAATTGTTTTTGTATATAAATGATGAACAGGTACTTAGACAGAGAGACTCTGATGGAAGCACAGCGCTTCACATTGCTGCAATTGTTGGCAACAAAGATGCAGCAGATCTCCTTCTTAAAAAGAATAACAAATTGTTAAGTATAAAAGACCGTAATGGTAAAGAACCGTTGCATAAAGCCTATGAAAATATGCATCTTGATACCATTGGATATTTGTTGAAAGCTGTCAATGATGATACCAATACCAAGTTGCAATCTGCTTTAGCCGACTCTGTTCAACCTGGTGACAAAATTGCGGTCGATCTTCTTGTTAATGCTATTTGTGCAGAACAATACCGTAAGTGGGCAATACATAACATAAAATTATGCCAATTGAGAGTGACATTTTATTGTTTATGCTTGTAGTTTTAGCATCAGAGTTAGTGCAAAATTTTCCTACGTGTGCTTCAAAAAGTGACGATGTACTCATGGCTATAGCTAAAACCTTTCCTGGAGGACTAAACTATGGAGAAGCACTTATATATCCTCCTTGTATGTTTCTAATGTATTATAAACTGTTTCATTTTCTTTCTTTTTCTTTGGTTTCCTTTTGACTTCTATTTTATGGGTGGATGATTGTGGTTTTTGTATTGTAGCTTTGGACAATATTTTGCATAGAATGCTAATAGCAGCTATGGTTTCCCGATTTAACTTTCTATATGTTCCGGACCGCATATATGATTATTTCTTTCGACGGAACAAAAAGCATCATCACGGTATCTTTTATTTGCTGATTATTGTGGTGTTTTGGACAGGTAAGCACAACTCACCAGTTAATTCTCATCGTATAAGTGAACTGTATTTTTCTAATAAAGTAATTCACTTGTGCAGTACCATGCATGCTTGGAACGGCCTTTACATTGATATGGCTCCTCATATTGATCGTTTGTTTTGTAGTTCGTGTGCTTTATATCATTTGGTGGAAGGGCACAAAGATACTATGTAAGAGTATGGAGTGACTTCACTCCTTGCCAATTGTTTTTAAATTATCCTCTCAATTAAACGTTGAAGAAAACCTTTCTCACTAATGGTTTATTGACATGCAGTTGCACCCATCAGGCGTATCGAGAACAAAAAGAAGGAATGGGAAGAAGCAAAAAAGCTTCTAGAATTGGTATGTGATGAAGTAGACAAGTTGGACTACTCTGGTACTCATCACCCCCATTATACACGACCAATTCTTGAGGCTGCATGTCAAAATGCTTATAAAGTTGTTGATGAGATTTTATATAGATCACCAGAAGCTATTCAGAGTAAGGATAATAGTGGGTATGACATTATTCAGCTGGCAATAATAAATCGATCCGAAAAAATCTACAATCTAATCTATGACATCGGGGAGCGTAAGAATCTTTATCGAACGTATAAAGATTCTTATGAAAACAATATACTACATTTGGCTGGAAAATTGGCACCTTCAAGTGTACTAAATCAAAGAACAGGTGCAGTATTACAACTACAACGAGAGCTTCAATGGAGTGAGGTATGTACATAGTAATTTAGCTACTAATCATAATTGATACGCAAAGTTATTTTCTAGCAACACAACCAAGTTAATCTCATACAATAATAGGAAGTGAAGAAACTTGTGTTTCCTACATATATTACTCAAGAGAACATTTTTAAGGAGACACCATATATGGTTTTCACAAGGGAACACAAGGACTTAGCGAAGGAAGGGGAACAATGGATGAAAACAACAGCTGAGTCATGTAGCATCACTGCTGCACTAATCACTACAATTGTATTTGCAGCTGCAATTACTGTACCAGGTGGAAGCCATCAAGAAAAGGGCACCCCGTTGTTTGAAAAGAAAAGTGCATTCATTATCTTCGCCATATCGGATGCAATCTCACTATTCGCATCCACCACGGCATTACTAGTGTTCTTGTCGATCCTGACTGCACGTTTTGCCGAGAAAGACTTCATAGTCAGTTTGCCAAGGAGATTGTTTATTGGACTTTTCTCCTTATTACTTTCTACGACAACAATGATGGTAGCCTTCAGCGCAACCCTTTTCCTTGTCTTTTGTGATGAAAAATTGTGGATGCTTGTTCCAATATGTGGATTAGCTTTCATCCCCATTGCTTTTTTTGTGACCCTACAATTCCCCCTCATGGTGGATCTTTTCAGATCGACATATTTACGCATCTTTGGCAAACAAAGAAAAAATATTCTTAGGAAATTTAATCCTGACGACATACGGTGGCATTTTGGTAAATGAAATTAGAACACGTGTTGGAATATTTATGTACTCTATAAATTGTGAAGAAGTGTAGAAGAGTGATGAAATAAAGATTGTGTTACTGAACATCATGATATTGTTGTCTAATCAAAGTATTTGAACATCATGATTTTATAAAACCACGTTTTACTTTTTGTTGACCAAACCAAACTGAACCGGTTCGCTTAAAAAATCGTTTTGTGCACCTCTAATTCCAAGCATCATGCCCGTTGCTGTCGTGTGAACAAATAAAGATCAAGAATGAAACTTCAAAAGTTAGGAATCAATTTTACAATACCAAGGGACGATCCATGTGAGTAGTAATTGAATATACACTGTTTTTGGAACTTGGGCTTATTTGGTTTGAAAAGACTGGCTCGTCTTTTTTTTTTTTGACCTGCTAATTGTCACCCAATGATTTCCAGCCTCATGCATTGTCTTAACCGGGCCTACTTCAGCCGGGAATCGAACCCTTAACCACACCCGGGCAGGAACCCTCCTAAGAGGTAAACCTTCCCACCTCTCCCCAACTGAGTTGGGGGTCATTGGCACGTTGCCACATGTACTTATATGGGGAATGCTCGTTAATTGAATATTAGGGGGAATGCTCGCGCGTTGCCACATGTACTTATATGTGCTTTGAGGCACGTTGCGTAGTGGTTTTCACATAATTTATTTTTAATACTAATTTGCTAACGTAACTAAAATATCAATTCACAAGAAAGTATAAAGTAAAGAATTGAGATTAAAAATAATAATATAAGATGGTATAAATATTTTCTAAGATTGCGTAAGAAGTGATTAAGTGTCAGGAGCGTATACATATATTAGCAGTGCTACAAAGCTACAAGTCATGACTATATGTGTATGCATGGTCCAACCTAACAAAGTCTAATTATACTAAGACATATGGTAGTGGGGCTTGAAGGGGCGTTATTTTTGTAAAATAGAGCCCCAAACACCATTACATAGGGGCTCTATTTTTGCAAAACTGCTTTTGGCATGACAAATATAGCGCCGGTCACCATTTCCCCCCTCCAATCATATCATTCCACCTCATCTCTCTGTCTCTTTATTATAATTTTATTATCTTTTTTAATTTAAAAGATACAATATAATATTAATAGGGGCTTTATAAATAAAGCCCCTACCACTACACCCCCTTTTCACTTTATTTCTCCATGCTGACTCAGTTGTCACGTGGATCAATCAGAAACAGGAGCTTTATAAATAAAGCCCCCTACTACACATGGTCTAAAAAGACTCATATTCAACCTACGGGTTTTTAGAGCGCTTAAAAATTGACTTAAATGGATATTCTTATATGAATGCATACATTATATATACAAATAGATAGAAAACTGTTTTGGCTAACAAAAATGCTCAAGTTGAATTTGTATATGGTAAATCATCATTGATGTTCACCTTCTCTGATTTGGGGTAGTATTGAAAAGTTTTTCTTGATATTTAGGTGTAAAGCGTTAAACTCTTAATATGCCATTTGCATAATGTAATATAGATATAAATAGATAAACCTAAATTTCTTGCCTCTTGGTGATTAAATCACATAGCCTATGAGAAAGTATACAGTATAAAGCTTGTTAACATAAGAAGCAATAAGAAGCCATCAGTGAATGCCAAGTGTCCTGCTAAGCAAACCACAGTTAACCTAACCAAACTATAATTAATATTAATATCAGTTAACCCAAGGGCATTACAGACTTTTTCACACGTAACTGATTACGTGATTTACGTTCGTTATTTTTGTGAACGATATTTTCAAATCATAATTTTAAATCATAACACACAGACGATCACACACACACATTACGTTTCATTCCAATTATGATTCAATCTCAATTTTGATTATCACGATTACAGTTTAATCGATCAACTCATCATGTTCGGTAAGTGTAATGGTGCTTAATTAATTCATTTTTTAATAGTTTTGTTTAATTTTTGTTTTTGTTTGTATCAGATTTAAACTTCTCCGTTGAAGAGCAGATAGTTGATGTTGAGAATTCGAATCAAGTGCCTGATTATAATGCTTTTCATGGTAGGATCATCATCCTCTGTTTTTTAGTTTAAAAACAGAGCTCTGTGTTTCAACGGATTTCTTAACATGATGTTTTTATCTGTGTTCAGACTTGATCGAAAACACTAATCAGGATGTTGATATTCATAGTTTGAACATCATCAACGAATTCAGAGTTCAAGGTGTGTTGTTAGTTTTAACCTGTAATATATACGAATGCGTCTGATTTTATATACGAGTGCGTCTGTTTTAAACTGTATTTTTTATTGTTTCTGATTCTGATAATATATGAATGCGTCTGATTTTATACATGAATGCGTTTGGATTGGAAACGTTTTTTTTACTAAGTGCGTTTGATTTTCTGTATGAATGCGTTTGTTTTTTTGGTTTTTGTAGGTGTTGCAACTGATGTTCCTGTTGATGACCTAGCTAGTAACACATATATACCTGATGTACCTGATGTACCTGATTCTATCAGACCTGCAAAGGACATGGAGTTTCCTAGTATTGACCATGCACAAGAGTTTTATGCAAAATATGCAAAGGCTAGTCGTTTTGCTATTCGAAAGGGCACTTCAGAAGTGCGAAAAGGTATTCTAAAACTTAGGTACTTTGTATGCTATAAGGAGGGTTTTAAGCCAGTCAAAGTAGGTGAAGAGAGTTCTAGCAAAGATGTTAAGTCAAGGAAAAGGCCTTCGATCAGGACTGGATGTCCTGCACATGTCAGGCTAAACTCTTATGCTGGAAAAAAATTCAAGGTTTATGGCTTTAAGGAAGGTCATAATCATCCATTTGTCCATGAAAGTGACATTCATTTTCTAGCAGCAAATAGGAAGCTGACACATACTCAAGAAGAGATGATATGTGAGCTGTCTTCATTGAACATGGGTTCTGTCAAAGCTTTTAACATTATGAAGACCAAGTATGGAGGTTTTGAGCATGTAGGTGCAACTGCAACTGATTGTAAGAACTTTAAAGGTGGCTTAAACAGCTTCATTGGTGAGTTTGATGCAGATACGATTGTGTCTAGACTTAGGGATAAGAAGAAGTTCCTGCCAGAGTTTTCATTTGAGTATTCTGTTGATCAAAAGAATGCATTAACCGGATTATTTTGGGCTGATGCTTTATGTAAGAGGAATTACATGGAATTTGGAGATGTGATTTCGTTTGATGCAACATTTAACACTAACAAGCATGTTTTAAATTTTATTTTTTAAGCTTGTTATCCAAATATTATATGTTTTTATTTTTTTAAACTTTGTTTTTTTGGTTATTGTAGGTACAAGATGGTTTTGTACCATTCACTGGAATTGATAACCACTGCCGGAATGTCACACTTGGTGCAGGGTTGTTGTCATCAGAGACAACTGAATCTTATACATGGTTGTTACAATCGTTTTCCAAATGTTTTGGAAAGCATCCCAAAGTGGTTGTAACTGATCAAGATCATGCTATGAAAAATGCAATCCAGTTGGTTTTTTAAAACAGCAGACATAGGCTGTGTATGTGGCATATCATGAAGAAGGTTTCTGATAAGGTTTGTATCAATTTTTTTTGTTTTAAATTATGAGTGCGTCTGTTTTATATAAGAGTGCGTCTAAATAGTGTCTTTTTTGATGCATTGCACCGAGTGCGTCCAAACTTATCAATGAGTGCGTTTGTTAGATGACTTTGTTTTCTAATGTGACTGCGTCCAAATACTAACTAGCTGCGTCTGTTTCTATGTTTTTTGTAGGTGGGTAGTGCATTGTGCAGTGATGATGAGTTCAAAAAGAGAATTTGTGCAATTGTCTGGACAGATTCCATCAGTCCGGAGACTTTTGATTTCGAGTGGGGTGTACTTATTTTTTATTACAAATTAAATGAGAACACTTGGTTGTCTGACATGTTTGACCTAAGATCGATGTGGATCCCTGCTTTTTACCGGGATGAACCTATGTCTGGGCTAATGAGGACAACATCAAGATCTGAGAGTGAGAATCATTTTTTTTGCCAGGTGGCAAATTCTCAGTTGACTCTTGTTGAGTTTTTCAACCATTTTGAGACGTCCCTTGAAGCTCAGAGATTTAATCATAGGAAAAATGACCATGACTCAAGACATACAATTCCTGATATGTGGACTCAAAACCCTATTGAACAAGAGGCTGCTAAAATATTTACCCGGACTATCTTCTTTGATATCCAAGAAGAAATATATGCCAGTTATGAAGGATTAATAAGTGTTCATATGTAAAGGGTTGATGAAGAAGGGTTTTTAAAGATTTATGTTGATGATCCACAAGCACAGGGACAGGGCTTTATTGAGGTATTTGTTTTTTATTGGTGTTTTTAATAAATGAATGCGTCTGTTATGTTAATGAGTGCGTCCAAACTGCACATTTTTGTTTTTTTTGTTTCTTTTACAATGAATGTGTTTGTTCTATTAATGAGTGCGTCCAAACTGCACATTAATGTTTTTTATCCTTTTTTACAGGTTCTGTTCAAAAAGGAACTTGTTGATGGTGTTGAGGATGTAACTACATTATGTACATGTAGGAGGTTTGAGCAGTACGGGCTTTTGTGTAGGCATATTTTTTTCATATTAAGGTTGATGAAAGTGTATAGATTCCCAAAAAGATAAATTCTGAAGAGGTGGACAAAAGATGTTGTTCCAAATGAAATCAAGTATTCATTTGAAACAGGAGAGTTTGGTGATGACAAGACGAAAGAGGCAAGGCGTATTGCACGGGATATCATTTTGGGTGGTGAATATCTTGCAAACTCTCTAATTTCAGATTTAGCTGAGTTAACTTTGGTTAATGATAAAATCAAAGAGATGGTTAAGAAGGTTGATGAGGGCAGGTTTAAGAGACCTAGTCATCAGAGTAAGCATGACAGGTATGCTTCTCTTCTTAGTTATGAGAAACCATCAAATGCTGAACCCACTATTAGGCTTCCGAATGGTATAAAGAACAAAGGACGTGGCAAGCAGAAGCGAATAAAGTCCAGCAAGGAAGTAAAGATTAGTCGATCCGGCAAAAGAAAGAGGAATTGCGCTATATGCGGAAAAAGTGGCAATGATCGACGAAAACATGCCAAAGAGGGTGCTTCAACGCAGACGACGCACACACAAGGCGAACAAGATCATCAAATTGCTGAAGATGATGTTGATGTTGATGATAATGAAGAGATAGATTTAGAAGTTTCTGATGATGATGAGGAGTTGTGTTAGATAGTTGCAGTGGACATTGTAAACTTTAGACATGAGTGCGTCTGAATGTTTTTACAAATGCGTCTGTTTCATGGTTTTTATTTTAGTTACTTTTTGTTTTTTATACAAATGCGTCTGTTTATATTATGAATGCGTCTGTTTCCAAAATAACTAAAAAGTTCATATATTAAAACCATAGTGAAGTACATCAAAAACCACCACCACCACTATTACCAGCACCATCACCACTACCACAACCATCACTACCACCACCACTACCATCACCACCATCACTACACCACCACTACCACCACCACCATTTAAACCAAAAAAAAAAAAAAAAAACAACCACCTAAACCAGAAAAAAAAAAAGAAATACAAAAAACCACCTCAAAAGACCATCACATAACCACCACTATCACTTGCCACCCAATATTGCATCCCTTGCCTTCTGTTTTGTTGACATGTTTTTGAGGATGCATGTTTGTGTGTTGCTAAGTGTATGGGAGATGAGGTTGTCAAAAGATGCTTGAGTGTGTAGTTGCTCAATAGCTGCATGTGTGAATGGTGTCTTCTTCTCTTCCTTCATGAGCTTTTCTATCAGGTCCAGGTTCTTCATATACTGCATCTGAACCTCATTTTGTGCTCCCTGAATCACACAAGATGAGTTGAGGTCATCTCTAACCTCTGAAATGCAGTCAACCATGACAACTATCTTCACTTGTAGGTTGTTTATTGCTTCAATTTGATTTTCAGCCATTTTTTTGTTGTGTTTTTTTGCTGTATCAGTATGTTTTAGATCATAGTGTATTTATAGACTAAAAAATAGAAAAGTAATTAGGTGGTAGTTGAATATTGAAGTTCAAGATTTATCTAAATTTATTACCAATCAAATCATAGTTAATACACAGTAAGATATTTTAGTTTTTTATCAATTAAATAAACATGTAGGGATTTATTAATTATTTTATACAATTAATAAGATATGCAACTTGTATATGTAATCATTACATGTACAGTTTTATAAAATTGAAATAAACCTGTGAGTGCGTTTGATTTTTATACGAGTGCGTCTGATTTTTATAGTGAGTGCGTCTGTTTTTTATACGAGTGCGTCTGATTTTTATAGTGAGTGCGTCTGTTTATGCATTCTTTTTTTACCAGTGGTTTAATGTTTTTTTAGACGCACCTTTAAAAATATGAATGCGTCTGTTTTATGTATTCAAGTGTTCTTAATCTGAATGTTTTTGAAATGCATTTTTTTCTGTAATTGTAATTATATTTATTAAAATTCTATGTTTTTTGTTAATATTATATGCGTTGATTGTGTTTTTTGAATAGGATTAATGTGATTTTTAAACCATCGAATGCAATGCTCTGTTTTTCATTTTTTCTGCAAATCACTAACTGTTTATGATTCAAATCAATGTTTTTGATTGTTTGATGATTCGGAACATTTAATCGATTGCAATTATTTGCTTAATTGTTGAAATAATTTTGTTTTGATGTTACGTTTCGATCAATTGTTGAATCTCTGTTCTTACGTTTTTCTGCAAATTAAAACGCGTTTTACCTAAATTACCCCTGGTTAGGTTAATTGAAGTGTGATTAAGGCTGTTAATTACGATCTTGCCACTGCCTAAATCCAATGGCTCAGATGGCTTCTTACGCTTCGTATTTTTAGACGCTTTATACGTTATCTCTTCTTATGGACTTATGGTATTATATTCGGCAATCTTAGATGTAAATATATCATAAAATGAATCAAAGGTGTCATCTCAACCTCCTGATTAAACAACGGTGGCTTAAGTTTCAAAGCTCAATAAAATCAATCGCAAGGGTTTGCAGGCCTAACATTAACCAATATTTTGCGTACCAATATTGTAACTTAATAACACAGTAAGTGTAATCTCATCAACTATATTTACTATAAATCTAAAAACAACTTAAAGTACAAACAATTAATGCAGGTCCAAATTCTAGTGTAACCCATACTGATTTCAGTTTATTCAAACAGGCAGAGAAGTATTTAAAAAACTGAAAATCATGCACTTCAAAAAAATAAATAACTTTTATAAAAGTAAACATAAATAGCTTTATTTCCTGTGAAATATAATGATCTGTGACAATTAAGCCAGAAATCAACTTGATGCTTTAGTGTTTTCTACATGTGGGAAATCGTGATCAATGGATAACTCGCTAAATCGATCATGAACTCCATGGCTATCCGATAAAAAAATTGTTTGGCTTTACTGAAGAGAGAAGCTGTAATATTATAATTCTATCTGTTTTGATTATTTAGTAGATTCAATAGATAGATGAAATAAAGATATGTCTGAGCGACACAGAACGAAAGATTAATTACTTATGGACAAAAGAGAAAAATTAATTACCTATATAGACAAGGGATCGATTCTTCGCTTCATTCTAATTTGCCAAGTGGTGATTATGATGTTTGATCATCAACCAACCAAAGGTTGTAGTCTTTAAACCGCTTTATCTTCTTAATCTACACAACTTAAAATTATACAAGCTTCAACTTATCATAATAACATAGAACTCAAATACTATCAATGATACACATCGTGTAGAATCTGAACCATTATGTATTAGGAACAATAGCTATGTAAATAAAATAGGATCATACACTCTAATAAGTTCTAAATCAGGTATACCTAAGCTAAGCTGTTGCAACTTGCAAGTTTACCAAGTGCGAGTGATCACTATAATAATTATGAAACTCAAATGCTTGTACAAGTGAAGTTGCTATCAATATGCTAATTGCCTAAATCGAGTAACATTGTCAATTTTTAAACCAAATTAGCTATCTATAGCAGTTTCATAGATGATCAATAAAGTAAAATCATAATTCATACACTCACTTAAAAAAGCTCTAAATCAACCAGATCTAACCTAATAACACTACCATCATATAATTTATAACAATATTAGATAAATAATATTTTATTCGTATAGAACATCCAAGCCTAACAATCTAACTTGAGATCCAACCTAATGAGCAACCCAAGCATCAGGAGCAGGAGGAACCACGATAGCATGACGAGGCCACCGACCATTAACAGTATACAACGTGGCATAATTCTCAGCAATAACAAGAACCTTCTCATGATGCTTCTGCCTGTTAATACAATATACATTAAAGATACACTCTGAGCGGCTTTCAACCAATTTGAATCGACAAGTAACACAGTGTAATAATCAACTTATAGGTTATAGATTAACAATTGTTACACAGAATTAGGATCGAGAGAAAAAACCTGAACTACTGGGGTCCCTCCTGTGCGCATTGATCATCATAAACTGCAAGAAGCATTAGCGTCTCAACCAAACGAAGATGTAGCAATCAGCACTAAGTAACATTGAAACGAAAATCGATAAAAATACCTTATCTACAAAGGTAAAAGGTGAATATTAAAGAGATAACAACGAACAGAACATGTACATTGACCATATAGACCAATCTGTATTATTGTGCGAAACCCTTGTTGTCGACTTCCTTTCTCTGTCTTCTAAACGGATGTCTGTATAGTTTCTCAATTTGTGGTATCAAAATAGAACCAAGTCGATTAGGATAACATGAGGGGATGGAATGTGTTTTCACTATGTAAGGCATGAGACCATGCTAAATTTATTATGGTAGGCGTCTTAAAAATTTGTTAAAGTTAAACTTTTACCGTCTTAAATAAGTTTCATGTTTCTTTTGCGATTCAACAATGAATTCTTGATGCAATGGGTAAACAGACTAGGAGAAAAGTAGTGTTTGAGAAGTAGAACACATTCTTTTGCTTGTTTCAATATAAGACTAAAAATGGTCCAAAAAACTAGTATCTAGAATTACCTATAAGCCTCAATAAAATTTCAAATATATATATAAATATAAATATAGCCATTCTTGTGACATTGTACATCCTCCTTAGCTGGTTAAATTCATCAATTTCTTCATTGAGAAAGAACCGGGTTCCATACTTTGTCACTTTGTACTGTCAATTATTCTAAATATAATAATATACATATATTTAGTGACTTAAACTAACATTAACGGTTACTTTATAATACCAGAAATCTAACAGAAATTACCTTCTAGTCCTTAACCTTGCCATGCTGTATAACAACTATCACATGCTCATTACTCGTGTCATTAGAAATGAAGTTCTTAAACTGTAGTGCACAGTCATTCCACATGGTACATCATAAAATCATACCTCTACATGAAAAAATAAATTTATGGCAAGGCGAAGGGCATCGCGCGCGGTTGAACTTATGAAGCTCTTGCCCTGCCTTAGGGATCCCCAGAGTGAACTCCTCTTGCTCAGGTCCTGTATGGGGGTTGCTAAGTTGCTTTTTGGGTTACGGACCTGCCAACCCCCCATGATGGATGAAGCAGTGTCATGTTTTGACAAGGGGATAAGGGAAGCCATTGAAGACATAGTGGTATGTGGGGGGCCTTTCTTCGGTGACCTACAGTGGCGGATGGCGTCTTTGCCGTTGCGTATGGGAGGATTAGGGCTCCTCTCTGCGAAGGATGTCGGCATGTATGCGTTTGTGGCGTCGCGAGCTCAGTCCTGGAACCTTCAAGACCACATCCTACGGAATAGCGGGGTTTTCGGCGCAGACTTGGACTACGTGCAGGCCCTCGAAAAGCTAAGTGACTATCTCCCAGGTTTTGATATTGGCGGTTTTTCTAACAAGGACACCGCCCCCCAAAGCCTCAAAAAACTTTGGCGAATGCCCTTTATGGCAAAATCGCTCAGAGCCTGGGTGAAGTTTTTAGTCTGTCCCCCGTCAGAGGGCAGTTATTGAATGCTTGCAAAGCCCCCATGCTCAAGATTTCCTGACTGTTATCCCGATCGAAGGTCTAGGCCAAAGCATGTCCGCTATTGAATACAGGGCCATTCTTAAATATCGTCTGATGATCCCAATGTACCAAGAGGATGAAATATGTCCGATTTGCCGTAAGGCCTGCCTGGATGAATATGGGGAGCATGCGGTTCATTGTAAGGAGTTACCCGGTTTCAAATATCGGCATGATTGGGTTCGAGACATTCTGTGGGATATTTTAAGATGGGCTGGGATCTCAGCCAAAAAGGAGGCCCCTGTGAACTTCCTCTCGGATCCAGCAGAAGAGCGATCCACCCTACGACCAGCAGATCTCCTTGTCTTTGGGTGGGCCGGGGGAAGCATGCTTGTGTTGACCTGACGGGTGTATCTCCCCTAGTTGGGTTGAGGGATAGTGGCTTTGTAACAGGGCAAGCGGCCCGGAAAGCAGAGGCAAAGAAGGTAGAAAAACATGCTAAAGCCTGCGAGGAGAACCAACATGTTTTTGTACCCTTGGCTTTTGATACCTTTGGCTCATTGGCACCGGAGGCTATCCGTTTCCTGACCTGGGTTCAGCGGGTTATTCATAGTAGTGTCTCGGTTCCGGATGGGCAGGGTTACGTTTTTAGTAGATTAGGATTTGCTATTCAGAAAGGGGTGGCGGCGCAGCTTGTTGCCCGCCTACCCGTTATCTTAATGTAATTTTCTTTGTTCTGAAAAAGAAAAAATATATATAGCAAAAAAAAATACATATAGAAAAAGGGGAACTCAAGATTTGATATGGAACATTTATTACATCACTAAATGATGTATACATACAAAATAATAAGGTCACTTGATGAGTAACTTCTTGATCTTATTTATTACACCACTTCTTTAATTCTTGCTATTTATTACACCAATGATTGTAGTGTATTAAATTTTGGAAACATAAGAATTACCACATCTGTAAAGTATGGATGACTAATAAACAAAATCTATAACAATATAAAGTATTGCTTACTTCAAAGCTTGAATATCAAAATTCATCCGTGTTGTTTCTTTTGGAGGTTAAACACATCCAAAGCCCCACACCAAATCACACTTTCAACAACATCTATAATAAAAATAAAAAATACAACTCTATCAAACATCTATAAAAAATAAAGCACCAAAAACAAAGTAAATTGTATATTAACGTTTATTGTAACATAAATAAAGAATAATAGACAACAAACAGTCAAAAGTTCCTTTGCTTCTCCTTTAAGAATAACTTTAAAAGACTTGAAATAGAAAACATACTCAACACCTTTCCAACCATCAACATGGTTGACGGTAGTACAACGATAAAAATTGATTTTGAAATCATGTGCAACAACTTTGTAGGGATCCTTATTTTCACCAACCCTGAATTTGGATAGAATAATGACATCATCCTCGTGAAGTTATTGTCAAAAACTTGTACCAAGTAACCCTTAATACATGCCTGAATCTTATCACCATGAAAATAACCATAAACAAAACATTAAGATGAATCACAACAACTTTCATAACATAAACATATAACCATAAAATGAAGATAAGAGAACATCATTAACCTTAGCAATATATTACCATAAACAATCACAACTATGAAGTTACCTTCTCATCGATCAATACCAGCTCCATCTTAAAATTTTCATTCCATTTTCGTATGACTCGACCCTTCATATGCCACATATTTTTGGCTGGGTTGAGATCACAAACAAAACTAAGATTGTTGTTCTCAGCGTCCATTGACATGGCTTTAAAGAACTTCTCTGGATGAGAGGATGGTTAGGAAAAAATCTGAAGAAATTTAAAGAAATGATTTTATAAATTGTTGTGTTAGTTATGCCCTTATGTTTATAAAGAAAGCTTAGTTATGATTATACCTGCAAGATAATTAATGAACCACGCTTCCCTGTGTTAATTTAAAACTTCCCTCTTAAAATTTCAAGCTTCGACAGCTTAACAACTGCCAACAGATGTTTACAAAATCTTCTTGTTAAGAGGTGAGCTCAATTATTGCTCTGAACAGCTATTCTGTCACACCCCGGCTAGGCGGAAAAACGGGAATGTGACTTCGAAAGTTTTTCCAGCACAAGGTTTGAGCAACACATAAGATAAGATGTAATTGATACCAAACATTTCAACTGTTTCATAAAAACAAGAAATAGATTGCCTTAAATGGCCAAGCCAACATGAAAACATACAAATTGTTCAAATATTTTGAAATAAGATGTAAGACTCGTTTTTTTTTAAACATAAGGATAATATAAAAACATCCATTAAATACATACCCAAAACGTCTTGTCCATCGACATATCAACAACCTTGGCGACACTAGTTACGTTTACAAAAGACAATGCCCAAGTTGGCTACCATGTGAATCTTTGACCCATATTCAGAACCATGTACAAAACATTAACAACTTGTTTAAATGACTCAAAGATCCTAATACTACCATGGTACCCAACCCAAAAGAAACGTGAGCGTGCATAACCCATCCTTGCTTGCTTGAGACTTGATCTTCATTCATGTGCTTTACCTATTACAAATCAACAAGGCAAACATTTAGTATGCTATAAACAATATCATCATCTTATCCAAGGAACACAAGGAGTCCATGGAACCATGATGAAATCCTTACTTCTACCATTTGACCCGTTAAGGGTATTTCCACCATTTTGACCCATTAAGGGTATTCCTACTATTTTGACCCGTTAAGGGTACTTCCACCATATTGACCCGTCAAGGGTGTTCCTACTATTTTGACCCGTTAAGGGTGCTTCCACCATTTAAACCATTCTACCAATTTGCACCCTTGTGTAGCCACAAGGGTACTTCATACTACTTCCATACTACCAAATTCAACCACAACAATGCATACATAACAATTATGACTAATATACTCGTTAACTACATAGTTGGTAGTAACCAACTTACCTTTGTTGTAAGCACCTTGCTCCTTGTGATCACTTGAACCTTCAACCTTCACACCTACATAGTGAAGGAATTCATACTTTAGCTTTTTCATACTTTACCCATTACCATTCTTGGTTCAAGGGGGATAAGTTAGCATAATCTCATAGTTACAACCTCTACCACATATTTATCATGCATTTTCTCACAATTTCACCTATTCTAATAAGCTAGGCATTTCATCATACACTTGGTGTGCATACCCATATTTTCAAGTGATCATACCATTCTATGATGCAACATATCCAATTTAGCCCTAATACAAACAATTAACATATATCTCTTCAATTTACACTACTACACATAGTTAGCATGCTATCCTTACCACAACAAGTAACATTTTTACAACAAATCATGAAACCCACATACTACTTTCAACCTCACTAGAACTAATTCTACCACTTACCAATGAGATTAATATCACAAGAGGGTTAGAAATTCAAGGACATGCAAGGGATTTAGGGGTGATTCTTACTTCAAATTTTGCAAGGAGTGGATGAGGTGAGGACCCCCAAATTCGCCACCCTCCTCCTTCTTCCTGATAACTTCTTTTTTTGTTTCTAGAATACCCCCATTTTCCTTGTTTAGCCCCTTGTTTACTTGTTATACCATCCACCCCATATTAACCCTTCAAGGTAAGTGTTATCTCAAGTTTGGCCCCTCTCTTTTATCAACTAAATTCCCACTATTTTACCCAAGTAATAAGCTTGGTAAATATTCATGTTTATTAAATGTACAACTATTAATGCATTACTTACAACTAGGGGTACACACATATACATACATATATCCACGCATACATACATACTCGCAATAACGTGTATATATATATACATATATATATATACTTACCATACTACCATTAATTTAATATTTTTGGGGTGTTACAAGTCTACCCCCCTTAAAAAGGTTTCGACCCCGAAACCTAAATACGTACCGAATAGAGCCGGGTAGTGTTTCCGCATTTCTTCCTCGGATTCCCACGTAAGATCCGAACCCTTCCGATGTTGCCATTGAACCAAGACTTGGTTTATGGTCTTATTTCGCAACCGCTTTACCTTGAAATCTCTTATAGCCACCGGTTTTTCTACATAATTCAATTTGTCGTCTACCTCTATGTCTTCCAGAGGCACATACGCGGTTTCATCCGCTAGACACTTCCGTAACTGGGACACATGAAAGGTGTCATGGATCCCACTTAAGGACGACGGTAGCTCCAACCGGTAAGCCACTTGCCCGACCCGCGCCAAAATTTTGAATGGCCCAATATAACGCGGGCCCAACTTCCCTCGTTTACGAAATCTAATTATGCCCTTCCAAGGGGAGACTTTTAATAACACAAAATCTCCCACTTGAAATTTGATCGGGCGTCTTCTACGATCCGCATACGCCTTCTGTCGGTCTTGGGCGGCTTGGATTCTAGCCCGTATCTGGCTAATTTTCTCATTAGTGAGGGCCACTAGATCATTTGGAGCCAATTCTCGCTGACCCACTTCCCCCCAGCATACCGGGGTTCTACATTTTCTCCCATATAGCATCTCAAATGGTGCCATCTGGATGCTACTGTGATAACTGTTATTATATGAGAATTCCACTAATGGTAAGTGTTCATCCCAACTTCCCCCAAAGTCTAAGACACATGCCCTCAGCATATCTATGAGGGTCTGGATGGTTCTCTCGGTCTGCCCGTCAGTTTGAGGGTGATAAGCGGTACTAACTAACAACTTAGTACCCATTTCATCTTGAAACTTCCTCCAATACCGGGACGTGAATCGGGTGTCCCGATCCGACACGATAGACACGGGTACACCATGTCTGGATACAATCTCATTCACGTAGATTTCCGCCATCCGTTCAGAGGTGTAAGCCTCTCGAATAGCCAGAAAGTGAGCGCTTTTCGTAAGCCGGTCCACCACTACCCAAATTGCATCATAACCCCTTCTTGTTTTTGGTAATGTTGTCACGAGATCCATGGTTATCTCTTCCCACTTCCACACCGGTACCTCAAGTGGTTGTAGCTTCCCATACGGCTTTTGATGTTCGGCTTTGACTTGTGAACAAGTCAAACATTTCTCTACATATTTGGCGATGTCACGTTTCATCCCCGGCCACCAATAGTCTTTCTTTAGGTCCCGATACATCTTGGTCGCCCCCGGGTGGATTGAGAACCGGGACTTGTGGGCTTTGTCAAGTAGTGAAGCCTTGACTTCACATGTCCAAGGAACCCATACTCGCCCATACCGGGTCTTCATCCCATCCGCATTTTCTTCCAACTTGTCTACCATCCCTTTCATTCTTATATTCTTTGGGTCATTGGCTTGCAAAGCCTCGACTTGGGCCTTCCGTATCTCACCCAAAAGGGTAGGTGTAATTACAACACCCAAGGCCTTAACTTGAATCGGGGGTGGGTATTCCTTCCGACTTAGAGCATAGGCCACCACATTAGCCTTTCCCGGGTGGTACACGATGTCACAATCATAGTCTTTGATCAACTCTAGCCACCTCCGTTGTCTTATGTTGAGATCTTTCTGTTCGAAGAAATACTTGAGGCTTTTGTGATCGGAATATATGGTACATTTTGTCTCATACATGTAATGCCTCCAGATTTTCAACGCAAATACTACAGCCCCTAACTCCAAATCTTGGGTTGGGTAATTACATACATGGGGTTTGAGTTGTCTTGATGCGTAGGCGATGACTTTCCCCCGTTGCATCGATACACACCCTAACCCTTGATGCGAGGCATCCGTATAAACTACAAAATCATCTGACCCTTCAGGCAAGGTCAGAACAGGCGAACTAGTCAACTTCTCCTTTAGCATTCGAAAGGCTCCTTCTTGGTCTTCGCCCCAAACGAACTTTTCGTTCTTCTTTGTCATCCGGGTCAAAGGTAGTGCCACCTTTGAAAAATCTTGGATGAATCTTCTATAATAACCGGCTAGGCCCAGAAAACTTCGAATTTCACTTGGGTTCTTGGGAGAAACCCATTCCACCACCGCCTTCACTTTCGAAGGGTCTACAGAATTGCCCTTCTCATTCACTACGTGTCCCAAAAACTAGACTTCCCTCAACCAAAAGGCACACTTAGAAAATTTAGCATAAAGCTTTTCCTTTCTAAGCGTTTCGAGGACTTCCCGTAAGTGATCCGCGTGATCCGATTCACTTTGGGAGTAAATCAAAATGTCGTCTATAAACACTATCACGAAACGATCCAACATCGAACGACATACCCGGTTCATTAAATCCATGAATGCGGCCGGGGCATTTGTCAACCTGAAGGACATTACTAGGAACTCGTAATGCCCATACCGAGTCCTAAACGCCGTTTTGGCCACATCTTCCTCCCTTACCCTCAACTGATGGTACCCAGAACGGAGATCAATCTTTGAGAACCAGCTTGCCCCTTGAAGTTGATCGAATAAATCATCAATGCGGGGTAAGGGGTAGCGGTTCTTTATCGTTAATTTATTCAACTCCCGGTAGTCTATGCACATCCGCATTGACCCATCCTTCTTCTTTACAAACAATATAGGGGCTCCCCACGGGGACACACTCGGGCGTATGAAGCCCTTATCAAGTAGCTCTTGAAGTTGTGTCATCAACTCCCGGAGTTCGGTGGGTGCCAACCTATATGGCGCTTTTGCAACGGGTTGAGCCCCGAGCACCAATTCAATTTTAAACTCCACTTCGCGTTCAGGAGGAAGCCCCGGAAGATCGTCCGGAAATACATCCCGAAATTCCCTAACAATCGGTACTTCTTCAATCTTGGGGGTGGTGATAGTGGTATCAACTACGTAGGCCATGAATGCCTTTCCCCCATTACGCACATGCTTCATGGTTTCCACCAAGGTACACAACTTGGCTTCAACTTTTCTATCCCCTATAAAACTTACCCGCCGCCCGCTAGGTGTGGTGACGTATACGGTTATGTTTTTACATTGAAATTCCGCGTGGTGTTTAGACAACCAATCCATGCCTATCACCACTTGGAACTCCCCCATAGGCATGGGTACCAAATCTACCCCAAAATCCTCCCCTTCTATCGTGAGAGTACAATTCCTACATATGTTGTGTAACAAGTAATTCTTACTATCCGCAATTTCTACTTCTAATGGGCTTGGCATCTTTTCTATAATAAAAGTGGGATGGTAGATCACTTTGGTAGACACAAAAGACCTACTTGCTCCCGTATCAAACAACACGTACATAAAAGTATTGTTGACTAATAACATACCCGACACCACCTCGGGGTGGTTCTTTGCTTCTTCCGTGGTGATTTGGAACATTCTTCCACGAGCCTTCGAAGTCTCATTCTTCTTCCCTTCTTTTGGTGCCTCCTTCTTGAGCTTGGGACAATCCGCTTTAAAGTGTCCTGGTTCATAGCAATGATAACATAACTGAACCGGACTGGGGCATTTGTAAAACGGGTGTCCCGTCTTCCCACAATTATAGCACGCCTTCTGCCCTAGGCGGCATTCTCCCGTATGTGGTTTCCCACATGTGTTACAGCTTGGTATTTCACCCTTCTTAGAATCCTTCTTGCCCTGTTCGTGCCCCTTAGCCTTCTTTGGCGACTCCCAAGTCCTTTCAGCCTTCCTCTTCTCACCCCGTTGTTCTTGGCGTTCTGTTTCCCGTTCACGGGCCCAATCGATGAGTTCACCCAATTTGTTGCATTTCGATGCAGTGATAAACTCCCGGTATTCTGCCCTTAACATGGCATGATACCTATTAATCTTCATCCGTTCCGTTCCCACCAATTCTGGACAAAACTTCATTTTGTCGAGGAATATGTTTGTGATCTCATCAATGGTTTCATTCTTCTGGCGGAGGTGTAGAAACTCTTCCTGAATGCGATCGATTGCAGTTTGAGGACAATGATGCTTCAGGAAGGGTTCTTTAAACTCAGCCCATGTCATAGTTCTTACTCGTTCTTGCCCCACTTCCTTACTATAACTATCCCACCAATCCTTTGCGCGGAGTCGCAATTGACCCGTGGCAAACATTACTTCATCTTCGCCTTCACAATGACTTCGTGCAAACACCCCTTCCATATCCGAGATCCACCTTAGACATTCGAGTGGATCTATTTCTCCCTTAAACACGGTGGGGTTGCACGACATAAAGTTCCGGTATGTACATCTCTTAACATTCTTGGAGCCGGACGACCCCTCTTCAATCAATTTATTTAGTTCATCGAATCTACTTGTCATCATTCCCTCCATTACCCCCATTACATTCGTTTCCACTTCTTGTGTTATCTTGGCAAGGTTAACAGTCCACGCCTTACCCATCTCCGTGGCAATCAACTCCTTTATCCTTTCTTGGTACTCATGCTCCCTAGCGGAGTTATCACCTTCTTCCACCATGATTCTGAAACATTAACAATCATTCAACACGTATTCCATACCATAGTATTTCTATTATTATCCATACTTTCTAAAATTTCTACTCCCAATACTTGGGTCACCACACTTTCTACCAATTTCATACTAGGAGGGTAATTCCACATTTTATATGTTATCATACCTTTAATACATTCCCACATCTAGAGATGATAACAACCGATGCAGAAAAGAAGTAACAAACAAATTTTTTTTTTGCATTTTGCAGGTTTGACGAGGTTTAAGGTGTTTTCCGGAACTTAACGACGCTTTGGGACAGAGCTAGGTGGATGCAGAATTGAAAAAGGAGTAAAAATGGATAACTTGAAATTTTGGTTCCGTCGGCTACGGAATGTCAGGCCGTCGCCGACGCATGAGGATCCCGTAGGCTGCCCCGTAGACAGCAGGAACTCCCATCGGCTACATTAAGGCGTCGCCGACGGTAGTGAATCCCGTCGGCGACGGGGGTCCCTGACAAAGTCTTCCTATATATATATATATATATATTTTTTCCATTTCTTTCCACCTTTCTACCTTACAATCCTTTTGGCCATTCTTAACCAAAGATTTCCAACACCTTAGAAGTTCACTTACTAACTTTCCCACCCATCATACCCACACATACCTTGATCAAGTCTCGGATCGAATGCACGCCCCCACGAGCTTCCAGTTTGAGTTCAAGTACCTAATGTGCTTGATTCGCTCAAACCTTGGCTCTGATACCAACTTGTAAGACTCGTTTTTTTTTAAACATAAGGATAATATAAAAACATCCATTATATACATACCCAAAACGTCTTGTCCATCGACATCTCAACAACCTTGGCAACACTAGTTACGTTTACAAAAGACAATGCCCAAGTTGGCTACCATGTGAATCTTTGACCCATATTCAGAACCATGTACAAAACATTAACAACTTGTTTAAATGACTCAAAGATCCTAATACTACCATGGTACCCAACCCAAAAGAAACGTGAGCGTGCATAACCCATCCTTGCTTGAGACTTGATCTTCATTCATGTGCTTTACCTATTACAAATCAACAAGGCAAACATTTAGTATGCTATAAACAATATCATCATCTTATCCAAGGAACCCAAGGAGTCCATGGAACCATGATGAAATCCTTACTTCTACCATTTGACCCGTTAAGGGTATTTCCACCATTTTGACCTGTTAAGGGTATTCCTACTATTTTGACCCGTTAAGGGTACTTCCACCATATTGACCCGTCAAGGGTGTTCCTACTATTTTGACCCGTTAAGGGTGCTTCCACCATTTAAACCATTCTACCAATTTGCACCCTTGTGTAGCCACAAGGGTACTTCATACTACTACCATTCTACCAAATTCAACCACAACAATGCATACATAACAATTATGACTAATATACTCGTTGTTGGTAGTAACCAACTTACCTTTGTTGTAAGCACCTTGCTCCTTGTGATCACTTGAACCTTCAACCTTCACACCTACATAGTGAAGGAATTCATACTTTAGCTTTTTCATACTTTACCCATTACCATTCTTGGTTCAAGGTGGATAAGTTAGCATAATCTCATAGTTACAACCTCTACCACATATTTATCATGCATTTTCTCACAATTTCACCTATTCTAACAAGCTAGGCATTTCATCATACACTTGGTGTGCATACCCATATTTTCAAGTGATCATACCATTCTATGATGCAACATATCCAATTTAGCCCTAATACAAACAATTAACATATATCTCTTCAATTTACACTACTACACATAGTTAGCATGCTACCTTACCACAACAAGTAACATTTTTACAACAAATCATGAAACCCACATACTACTTTCAACCTCACTAGAACTAATTCTACCACTTACCAATGAGATTAATATCACAAGAGGGTTAGAAATTCAAGGACATGCAAGGGATTTAGGGGTGATTCTTACTTCAAATTTTGCAAGGAGTGGATGAGGTGAGGACCCCCAAATTCGCCACCCTCCTCCTTCTTCCTGATAACTTCTTTTTTTGTTTCTTGAATACCCCAATTTTCCTTGTTTAGTCCCTTGTTTACTTGTTATACCATCCACCCCATATTAACCCTTCAAGGTAAGTGTTATCTCAAGTTTGGCCCCTCTCTTTTATCAACTAAATTCCCACTATTTTACCCAAGTAATAAGCTTGGTAAATATTCATGTTTATTAAATGTACAACTATTAATGCATTACTTACAACTAGGGGTACACACATATACATACATATATCCACGCATACATACATACTCGCAATAACGTGTGTATATATATACATATATATATACGTACCATACTACCATTAATTTAATATTTTTGGGGTGTTACATAAGACCCACAAAAGCTAGTACCACATGGTGCTCGCTCAAACCGGTTTCTCAAGTCTCAACAGTCCATGAAATCAATTACCTAAAAACATGTATAAGAGTTTTGTCAGCATAAAGCTAGTGAGTTCACAAGTTAATTTAAATGCACGCAATGTAAAGTTAGTGAAATTCGTGTATGACCAATCAAAGGTAGCTAAGACAATGATTACTGTGCCAACCTTGAGTCCTATAACCAAACCTCTTGACTGTTGTGCCTTGCGCATTGTATAATAAAGACAATGTATGAATTGTAGAATACTAGCCCTTTTTTGTATGTAACAGGTTAGCACGCGGACTAACAAAGAGTGAGGGTGTCAAACCCAATAGATCTATTTAAGTGTTCCATGGTTATCTGTTTAGCTAATGTTACAGTGTAACGTATCTACGAGGATTGTTGAGTTCATGAACCGTTTGTCTCATGTTTCACATGGTAGTCATGATAGAATTCACTCTAAACGAAATAACAAAATGTAACTTGAAATATGCAGCATGTTTTTCCCCTAAAAGTATGAAAACAGTGAAAAGGAGGCGTGAAACTCACTTGGTGTCTGTGCGAAGGGTCTAGCAAATGCAAAAGCTCGAATGACTCTAGTCCGAACAAAAGTGCCCTACAATTTTAAGGACAACTTAACTCTTTTGCACTTGGTTGTTTACCATGCAAGTTGTTCACCCGATTTGCGGTTCTTTAGACCATGTGTACGTGGGTTATAGTCCTGGCATGTGACGATTATTACGTATCATTGTTTGTACTTTGAAAAGATGTGCGGTTTTAAATTGTGGATCTTGGAAACTTTTGTTAGATCTGATCGTTTATAGTCGTAAAAATAACCAATCTTATCAATACCGGGTTCACAAGTTACCACATATTACCATATGGTACCTGGTGTTAACACATGTTAAGAATTTGTATGTAAAATATGTAAAATAGAAATTTAACATATGTTTTAGAGCTCTTGTGTTCAAAACATAGTTAACACATGCTTGGCCACTTTTTAACATATGTTTCATTAACACCATATGTTTTTATGTGTTTATGTTGAGTTCTAAAACGACTTTTAAGTGTTGTGGTGTGTTTCAAATGAGTCTTAGGGTCCATATATAAAACTGTGAGTGAGGATGAGGGGTAGGATGACCTTGATTTGTCGTGGTAAGTCAAAGACCATAGATTGTAGTTGTGAAAAGGTGATTTACTATCTTACTATAATAAGTTGACCAACAAAATTTGTATGTTTGTCTAGGGTGGATATAGCCGAAATTTTAGGAAGAACAATGAGGTCTTTAGGAAGTCAACCAAGCATGGAAAATCATGGTAAGGTTGGTATAGAGTCTAATTTGGTGAAATCGCTTGGTTTAATGTGTTTTTGGATTGTAATGTGGGTGTGTGTATGTGTGTATATAATTGTATGAGGTGTGTGTGTTTATACATGCCGTGAAGTGTTCAATCAAAGCACATACGTATATGTGGTCGTGTGTATATATATATATATATACATGTGTATGCATCTAGTTTAGTTTGTTTGTTTCCATCACACACATAGATGTAGTCGCATGGATATACACACACACACACATATATACATACACTAGTTGAGTTGGGATTGTACATACTCATTACAATCGCATATATATAGGTTTGTAAGTTCTAGAGGTTTGTTTTGTATACATGGGCCGATTATGTGTTTCTGTATGTATATATAATATGTAATTTGAAAACCAAAATGTTTATATATATATGTGTGTGTGTGTGTGTGTGTGTGAAAGTCGATTGTTAAGTTTATGTACATATGGTATAGGTTAGTTTTGTTTATATATAATATGTATGTGGCCAAATTCGTGTATGTGGACATATATAATGTGCATTTAGAAATCTATCAAGTCTATATATGTATTAGAAATCGACTAGAATCTTGATAACACATCTTTAAAAAACAAGTGTCATATGTATATTGTATTTAAACATATGTTGACATTAGAGAATAACTCATATTACATATATTTTGGATTTAAATTGATCAATGATATAACTCGATGTATTGATATGTCAAATATTCACAAAATGTCTTATGAATACTCGGGTTTTGTATGGAATTGTATAATTTCCAAACTAGATATTGCCACGTGTAATCTTGTTTTGTTTGTACGTACGTAATAATCAGGCCTTCGGTTGCTCTCTGTTGAGCTTGTGATTGACTTGATTGTTCATTGCCAATTGTTTCGGATTAATCGGGTGTTGCATGCGTAAATGGAAAATGTAATGAATTCTTGAAGTTGTTTGGGCAATGCTAGACTCGGGACAACATAGTTAATGTAAAATGTCAAATGCACAAATGAAAATGACATAGTTGTAAGGGTGTGTACGGATCTTGACCTAGAAATTCGACGGGTGTCACATGTTCATTAATCGAGATTAACAAACAGATGTTGTTGAGCTTTACAGTGTTACATTAATGAATAGCCAACATATTTTCTTGAATATTTAAAGCAAATTAATGACATCATTATTCACATCATCCAGACATTGTTGGCTCACCTCTATGATTGACACATCAGCTTTCCTATGTAACTCACGACTCTCCTATAATAGTAAGTATAGATTTATGTTCATTTATCTTTGTTTGATTAAGCTTGTTTGTGTTTGTTAGATTATGTTCGTTTACGTTCATGAACTATTCTTTTAGGTTTAAGCGAACGAACTTAAACAAACACGAACACAAAGATGACCATTTTCCTAATAAAAACGAACACAAACAAGCATAATTAAACAAACATAAATGAACATAAACGAACACGAACATTACCATTTTCTTAATAAACAAACACAAACACAAAAATGCGTTTGATCATGTGTTCGTGTTCATGTTCGGTTAAAGTTAAATGAAAAAACACGAACATGCCTATGTTCGTGTTCGTTTACAGGACTATATATACCTATCCATAGATATCTTTAATTACCCTTTCTCCTTTCTTTCTTCACCATAATAAGTTGCAGGTAATTTCCCTTTGTAGCGTTTCTTCTTACTTGTTTGCTTCGTCATTTCAAGACGTGGTGTTTGAGTATAACACAACAGATTCTTTAATTAGCACTTTAGGTGTGCAGATCTAATGAAAGTGTGTAATAAATTTGACAAAAAAAAGTCAACTTGGAATTATTTGTTGGTAATTGAGAGAAATAAATGTTACCAACAGATGCATATTTGGAAATCAGCTTTCTTTACAGATGCATAGATATGTTCAAATTTGAGTTTAATTGTTTTCATCTCATGGGATTCTGTATCCCTAAATTCAATTTGTTTTATATCATTGACTAACAAATTATCAGTGGACGGCGGGTAAACTGGCAACAAGCTGCGCCGTAACTCCGTTTTAAATAGCAAAACCTACTCCTATAAAAATAAAGTCTTGTCCTGATTTGACAGGGTGTTTGGGATTGCAGGTAAACTACCCCAACCAAGAGGCCAAAAAAGAAAAAAACAAGTGAGCTAATGTTGAATTCTGGAATGAAACTATTGATTGTATACGATTTATATGATTCGAAATATAGAGGGAGAGTATGGAGGGAAATTTGAAAAGTAGTTATTAGAAACAATACTTTTTTCACACTTAATACATGATGTTCGACCTATTTATACATGCTATAGGGGTGCGACTAAACCAACATGTCCCCTTAAACTTGCTATAACCGTTTGGTCATACTTGTGACACACCGGTCAACTCGTTATCCATATAAACTTATGACATCTAAAATAATAACAATATCTAACATATGTACATAACTTTAATTAACACATGTTTATTTATTGAATCAAGATTACTTCTAACATTTTCCCCCTAATCTTGATTCATATGCTTCGGCTTTAGTCTTCACTTGATGAGGATCTTGATCTTTTCTTTGGGGGCAAGTCCGAGTCATTCCATTCGGCTTCTTTCATCTTGTCATCTTCCATTGCTTCTTCATTGATTTCGACTACTAGTTCTCTTCCCTTGTACTTTAGATGATACCACTCAATCATCTCCAAATAACGGACATACATTTGCCTAAGGTTTCTTGTGATGTCTCTCTTTGACACTAGGCTTGGCAATCCTCTTCCATATCCCATTGACATGGCCACTACCGTCCAATTCTCGTCATTCGTCACTTTGTCATAGCCACCAAATACTTGTACCGTCTTGTAAAGATCCAATAAACAAATTGGATAACCCATTTCATCTCTTGGTGGGATTGGTGCTCTAATTCTTATCTTTAAGAATTCTTTCATAAACCAATCTACAGTTCTTTCAAACTCGAACCTTCTCTTGTATCTTTCAACCATGCTAGTAATATGGATTAAATCCGTAAAGACAATACAATCTTCTAATTGTGTACCTTCGGTTGGATACATCACCGGACCTCTTTCCATAACACCTTCATATTGATCTTTGTTAATGGAATAGTCGTCAAAGTGCTTGAAAATGGACGCTCTTTCTTTATCTTCATCGGTTATTCCCTCCGTCTTGTCGCCTTCAAATCTAATTCGCTTTCCTTTGTCTTTGGAACCTTCGGATTTTCTTGACTTGACTTGGTTTATAAAACTGTTTTGATCATCAACATTACGGCCCTTATTCTTTTCCTCCTTTCGGCCTTGATCAAAAGCGGGACACTTGAATGTAAAGTGGTCATCCCCTTCACATATGCGACATGTAATAACCCTTCTAAATTCTTGTATGATCGGCCTCTTGATGTAACAAACATCGCCATCAAACTCAATCTCTAATCCCTCTTGTGTTAACTTCTCAACGCTTAACACATTTTTCCTAAGTGTAGGCACATAAAACACGTTTTGAATTTTGTGCAATTGTCCACCACTCGTGATCGCCACCGATCCTTTACCACGAAAATATTCTTGTCTATAACCACTAGGGCAACCTTCTATACCAAATGAATTGCTTAACACAATAAACAAATCTTTGTTGCCACATCCGTGTTCCTTTCGAGTCAAACTCGCAAACCATATATCATTCTAACCTTTTTCATCACTACCCTTAACCATAAATTCGGTTTTGCCTATTTTCTTAGGACAATTACGCCTATAATGAAAGGGTTCTTTGCATTTACTACAACACATAGTAGACGGATATTCGGGCACTTCTTGATCGAACTTCACTTGTCGATTGAATTCCTTTTGTGCTTTCTTTCTTTTCTCTTCGTGATCCCTCACGGATGCACTACTAGATCCGATATTAAACGAAGCAATCTTGAAACTAAGAGAGTCTCTACTACCCTCCGATTCTGCCTTCTTCTTGGCCTTCCATTTATGATCCACATGATCATATTCAATCTTGGGAATTAGCGGTCCAAGCCCATAACCGCCTTGTGTTCCCATACGTATTTCTTCTTCGGCTCTGATGCCATGTTGAATTCTGCAATGAAACTATTGATTGTATACGGTTTATATGATTCGAAATATAGAGGGAGAGTATGGAGGGAAATTTGAAAAGTGGTTATTAGAAACAATACTTTTCCACACACAATAATACATGATGTTCGGCCTATTTATACATGCTATAGGGGTGCGACTAAACCAACATGTCCCCTTAAACTTGCTGTAACCGTTTGGTCATACTTGTGACACACCGGTCAACTCATTATCCATCTAAACTTACGATATCTAAGATAATAACAATATCTAACATATCTACATAACTTTAATGGAATATTGGATTTAAATACCCTCAACTTTCAGAGTTTGGCCGGCAATACTCCCAACTACGAAAATGTTTATCAGCACTCCCAACTTTTAAGGTATTTTCCACAGCCACTCCAAAACTAACCCAGTTAGTTTGTTCAGTTAGTTTGCTAACGTGACCATTATTGCTGACATGGCATGCTGACGTGGATGACACACAAGATGACACATCATCTTCCATAGCATGCCATGTCAGCAATAATGGCCACGTCAGCATGCCACGTCAGCAAACTAACTTAACAAACTAACTGGATTAGTTTGGGAGTGCCAGTGGAAAATACCATAAAAGTTGGGAGTGTTGACAAACATTTTCGTAGTTAGGAGTATTGCCAGCCAAACTTTGAAAGTTGGGAGTATTTAAATCCAATATTCCAACTTTAATTAACACATGTTTATTTATTGAATCAAGATTACTTCTAACAGTTAATGGCAGTTTTCTTTTCTTTCATTTTTTTATATATAGGCAATCATTCGTTTAATAAAATTGTGAGAAGATAAGTGCTTTTTTGTTTTGAAAGGCAAAAAGATAAGTGTATTAGTGTATAGGTGGTTATCAAAACGGGTATGTAATAAATAACATTAAACAGACCATGCTTGCTTAGAAGTTGCATTACTTTCTGCAACAGAAAACTCAAGTCACAGATATAAGTAGATATATCTGTGTCGCAGTTCTAAACTTTGATCATTTTGCTTTCAGTTCTGATGAGTTCTACACAGGTGAAACTCATTTCAGAATGCTTCATCAAATCACTGGACGACTTCTCACCGGAGGCAAAGCAGCCTATTCATTTCACACCTTTTGAGTTGGCCTGGCTGAACCTCGAATACGGCCAAAGAGGTCTCCTTTTCAGAAAACCACCTTCACCTGATTTCTCAATAACCACTTATTTAAATGACCTCCAACACTCTCTCTCAGCAGCCCTCACTCATTTCTACCCGCTCGCCGCCCGTTTCGCCACTCGAAAACAAGAAAATCCACATTCATATGTCATCTACTTGGACCCAGAAAACACCCCTGGGGCCAAGTTTATTTATGCCAAGGCGGCCGCCACAGTATCCGACGTACTTGACCCACCTTATGTACCTAATTTACTTGTTCATTCATTTTTTGATCAACTCTTCACAACTGCTTGGGAGTTAAAAGCTAACAATCAGTTTGGGTTGATCAACTCGAGACTTGCAGAGTTGAACAAAAAGATGGATGAAACTCAAGATCAACTGGCAAGGTTGTCTGCTGCAACATCTCATTCTATTCGGCTTCCAGAAGTGGATGAAGCCAAAAAGGGGGAGATGATTAAGGAACCAACAGATGCTACACAAAGACAAAATCCTGATCAAGAAGCTGATAGACCAATACAAAGACCAGGAAAAGAAGTAGCACCAGAGTTCAAGTTATCTAAGGCATCAGAGGTAACTGCTGATTACATTTCTCAAACTACTGAAGACAATCCTTCAGCAGTTGTGACCAAACCTACCACATCAGCAGTTCTACCTCCTAAACCATCTTCAGAAGTTCCTAAGGCAACTGAAAAAGACCCTGCTCCCACTCCTTTGCCTACAACAACTTCCACAGCTGTTTTAAACCCTACTCCCATCAGAATGTCGAAAGACTTATTAGAGAAGAGTTTGAAAGAAGCTGCCAAGAAGGCAAAAGAAGACAGAGTATGGAACAGCCTAGAAACTAGAGAAGACTTGACCTTTGATGAAAAATTGATCAAGTATCAAGAGAAACTTGATGAGCTTGAGGCTGAAGAGAGAGCACTTGAAGCTGCTGCTGAAGAAGACAAAAGAGCACAGCTAATAGCATTCATCACAAAGAACTCCAAATCCAAACAAGTGGCCCTCAAGAAACTCTCAACACAAGAACTGACAAGAAGAGCTCAGATGCTATCTGACAGAATAGCAACTGAAAATGAGAGGAAAGCCAAAAGAGCTGAAGTGATTAAAGAATTAGTGGCTAATGACTATGGTTCAAAAGCCTCAATCAGCAAATGGAAAGAACAAACTCTCTATGAGGCTTACAAGAAACTCAAAGCAAAGAAAGCTGCTGAACCAGAAAGATTTGAAAGTCAAGAAGTCCAAACAACTTCTATTGTCAAAAGACCATCTGGTACATTAAGAAGGCCAGCCACTAAAAGAAAAACAGATGGAGATCCCATTGTCAAGACTGACTTCAAGATGATTCTGTTAGAAGGAGATCAGTTAGTACATGGTGATTTTGATGTTGAAGAGAAACCCATCTTGACCCAATTCAGAGACAAGGCTACCTATGCTTATCAGTTACAACAATCCATTCAAGAAGAAACACATACAAGGGTTGTTACAGAGCATCACCTGCCCAACATGCCAATCCAAGGTGCTGCTGAATTACAAGGAAGTCAAGAGTCTCACCTGAGAGTCACTGAAATTGAAGACATTCCTCAATCAGGTCAACCTAAGGAAACAGGCTTGGTTTCCTATGCCTCTGACTTTGACAGGTCAAAGGTAAACATTGTGAAATGGTCATTTACTGAATCCAACTCAGTACTTGTGACCAGGAGAGACCGTTCAAGTAAGGTCTATAGAAACTCAAAGGAGTTGAGTGTTTTATCGTCCAAAGACCTTCTCACCATTCAACATTTAACACCTGAACTTGGTCCTCTCACTGAGCAACAAAGATGTACTCTTACCACCCGGATGACAGCAGAGATCTGGAGGATGTTAGAAGAGAGAAAAGGACAACAATAAAGGATAGATAAGGTTTTGGCTTCATCAATCCAGGGGGAGATTGTTGGGACGAAGAGGATTGAAGAAACCACCTTTTGATAACCTTAGTCTTTTCCATATCTGCCTAAGTATAGAACTGCTGAAGAACAAAATGAAGAAGTACTGAAGAACAAACAGAAAGTACTGAAGAGTAAACTCATCAGAAGTTCTGAAGTCTAACCAGACATTTTACTGAAGAACTACTGAAGACAAACTACTCATCAGCAGTTTGTCACTCATCAGCACTTTCACTCAGAAGCTTCTAACCGACTGAAGATCAGCAGTTTTACTATTATATTGTTTTGTTAAAGTCTTGATTTCAAGTTTCAATGTACAGACTGATGTAAGCTTATCTTAGCATAATATCTTTGTTAAATATCTTAGATTACTTCAGACTTCAGTTTAGTACATTAGTCTATAAATAGATGAGTTTGTTCATCTATTTCAATATGTGATTTTGTGTAATATCTTTGAACTTATATTGAAATCCTTCGGGCTTTAAACTTATAATTTCCACTTCACATCTGAGAAACATAAACTGCTATTACTGCTTTATACTTAGTTCATTTATTGTTTCTCATTTATTGTTCAGTCAAGGGGGAGTAATAACTCCTCATCAAAGTGATCTTTTAGACCTTTGAACACTTAACTTTCCGCTGCTTAATAACTCTTATATAAATCTGATAAACACATAAGTGTTCATAGAAACAGCCACTGATCCAACAGGGTCGCTTCGTCATTTATTACTCTTATTCCAAAGAAAGGTGATCCGGTTGATTTAGCAGACTTCAGACCTATTAATTTGATCGGTATTATTAGCAAAGTGGTGTCTAAAGTTCTGGCTAATAGATTGAAGTTGGTTATGGGTAACATTGTTTCCGAAACTCAATCGGCGTTTTTGAATGGGAGGTATATTCTAGACGGGCCATTAATGGTGAACGAGGTGATATCGTGGGCTAAGAAGAGTGATAAGAAGTTGTTTTTGTTTAAAATTGACTTCGATAAAGCCTATGATAACGTTAATTGGGATTTTCTCTTGGCGGTGATGGAACAGATGAATTTTCCTTTGAAGTGGCGGGTGTGGATAAAGGGGATCTTGGAGTCGGCTAGCTCGGCGGTTCTGGTTAACGGTTCTCCCACGTTTGAGTTCGGTTGCAGGAAAGGAATTAGGCACGGTGATCCGATATCGCCTTTCTTATTTATTATTCTTATGGAAGCCTTTTCGTGTTTAATGACTAGGGCTTCTGGTATGGGTGCTTTCAATGGGGTTCACCTTCCGAATGGGGGTCTTGTTTTGGACCATTTATTATTCGTGGATGATGCCATGCTCATGGGGGAGTGGTCCTCTTTTAATTTTGATAATATGAGGCGCATTTTGAGAATATTTTACTTATGTTCGGGGTTGAAGATTAACCTACATAAGTCTGTTTTGTATGGTATTGGTATCGATAATGAAGAATTGACCGGTAGGGCGGCTTCTCTTGGTTGCAAAGGGGGTTCCCTTCCTTTTACCTATTTGGGCATAAAGGTAGGAGCGAATATGAATCGGATAACGAATTGGGAGCCAGTGATGTCTACGTTTAGAAGCCGTCTGTCCAAATGGAAGGCAAATTCCCTTTCGATAGGTGGTAGGGTTACATTGATAAAGTCTGTCCTTAATAGCCTTCCAACGTATTATTTTTCTTTATTCAAGGCGCCGAAGAAAGTTTTGGATGACTTAGAAGGCTTAATGAGGAGGTTCTTGTGGGGAGGGTCCGATGAGGTGAGGAAGTTAAGTTGGGTTGCATGGGACACGGTCACAAAACCTATTGAGGAGGGGGGGTTGGGAATTGTTAAACTAGAGTTGAACAATAAAGCGTTGATAGTTAAGTGGATGTGGAGGTATCTTCATGAGAAACAACATTTGTGGCGAAAAGTGGTGTTAGCCGTTCATGGTTCTAGCAGGTCGTGGGGCATGATTCCAGTCAATAATGCTTACACGAGCGTGTGGAAGAATTGTGCTAAGGTTTGTTTTAATTTAAAAGTAGAGGGTCAAGGGATTGGTAGTGCCATTCGTGGTCAGTTAGGCGATGGGAAAGAAATACGGTTCTGGATTGATACGTGGCTAGGCGACGACCCGTTTAGTTCTAAGTTTCCTAGTTTGTATGCTTTGGAAAAAGAGAAGAAGGTTCACGTGTGTGATCGGCTGAGAAGTCAAGGGGCTGCTCGTGTGTTTTCTTGGGATTGGAAGAGGACCATTAATAGTGTAGAGGAAATTCAATAAAGGAGTGCGTTAGAAGACTTTTTGATGTCGACCACTTTGTCAGACGTGAAGGACAATTGGATTTGGTTCAATAGGCGACAAAAGGAGTTCTCCGTGGCTGAGGTTAAAAAATGGTTAAAAGGTGAGGTGACTAGTGCGGACAGGTTCGGGTTCGAGCGGAGTAAGTGGGTTCCTCTCAAATGCAACATTTTTATGTGGCGGCTTTTCTTGGATCGTATTCCGACTAAGAAGGCATTGATCCGAAGAAACATTTATGTGGCTAATCCGTTGTGTGAATGGTGCAATATAGAAGAAGAATCCGCGGAACATCTTTTAACAGGATGCGGGCTAACGGCAGGGGTGTGGTATGGCATATCTAGGTGGTGTCGCATTCCGACGATCTTTGCGTTTCACGTCAAAGACTTGTTCCTAATTCACGAGTGTTGTGGCGCGAAAGGTATCAAGAAGGAAGTCCTTAAAGGTGTTATCATTATTGCTTGTTGGATTCTTTGGAAGGCGAGAAACGAAAAGGTATTTTCAAACGAGAACTCTAATGCGGTAAAGATAGTGACCGATATCAAGACATCGGCGTTTCTTTGGTATAAGCATAGATTCAAAGGTGGTAGCGTAGATTGGGTTAGTTGGTCCAATTTTGACTTGATGTAATTGTATAGAACTGTGTGGTTTTCGTTTGTTATCTCCAACTTGGGGATAGCTTGTTGTTTGGTGTTTTAACGAAAGTTTCTCTTCAAAAAAAAAAAAGAAATATATAACGTATATTCAAATGTGGGTTTAATTGTTTTATATAATTTAAACAACGCTAAAAGCATGGGTCGACTTTCATGACAATAATTACCACAACCAAGTGGCCAAGAAATATATATAAAAAAAAAATAAGGTTTCCTTTGAATGCTTAGCAATACGGTTTCCTCTGGCAGGCTCAGTTCCGATGAGTTCTTCACCAGTGAAACTCATTTCAGAATGCTTTATTAAACCATTAGACGACCTCTCTCCTGAGGCAAAGCAGCCTATTCATTTCACACCTTTTGAGTTGGCCTGGCTGAACCTCGAATACGGCCAAAGAGGTCTCCTTTTTAGAAAACCACCTTCACCTGATAATTTCTCAATAACCACTTATTTAGATGACCTCCAACACTCTCTTTCTGCAGCCCTCACTCATTTCTACCCGCTCGCCGCCCGTTTTGCCACTCGAAAACAAGAAAATCCACATTCATATGTCATCTACTTGGACCCAGAAAACACCCCTGGGGCCAAGTTTATTTATGCCAAGGCGGCCGCCACAGTATCCGACGTAATTGACCCACCTTATGTGCCTAATTTACTTGTTCATTCGTTTTTTGATCTTAGTAACGCCATTTGCCATGATGGTCACACGCTTCCCCTCTTATCCATTCAGGTACAAAAGTAATTGTGGTTGATATTTCTTGGGAATTTCGAATTAAACAATGATAGCTATAGATAATTTAAACGTGATAAGATTTAAATTATTACTAGTGATTAGCATGTCCTACCGTATTAATTAATTAGTTAGTAGATAATTGTCTAGATTCCTATATTATTCTATAAATTAATTAACAGTATCTTAGTTATAGTCTAACGCATTTAGGTTGGCTATATATACCAATTCAGTTGGTAGGGATTTTGAGATAGTTTCTTCATTAATAAATCTACCTTCTATATATGTGACTAATTACGATGTGTCTTAACGCAGGTGACTGAACTTGTGGATGGAATATTCATCGGTTGCTCCCTTAACCACGCGTTGGCCGATGGGACCACTTTATGGCATTTCCTGGCTGCTTGGAGTGAAATATTTAGATCCGGAGGACGATCAATATCTCGTCCTCCGGTATTCAAGAGATGGGTGTTGGATGGATATGATCCTATTATCAGTCTCCCCTACACCCATCAAGATCAGTTTACTGAACGATTCGAATTTCCAAGTTTTAAAGAGCGATTCATCAAGTTTTCGCCAACGTCCATCTCCAAACTCAAAGCAACAGCAAATTCCGAATGCAATATGCATAAGATTTCAAGTTTACAAGCCGTGATCGCGTTTTTATGGAGGTGCATCACCCGTGCGCGATGTCTACCACACGACAGTGTTACGACTTGTACGTTGATGCTTTCTACACGGGCTAGGTTAAACCCGCCTTTGTCTGAAGATTATTTTGGTAACCCAGTTCAATTTGCGAGTGGAATAGCAACGGCGGGGGATTTGTTGGCTCATGGTCTCGGTTGGGCGGCTTTGCAACTTCACGAAGCCGTGAAAAACCGCGATGATAAAGCAATCAAGGAAGAAGTTGAGTCATGGATAAAAAGCCCGGTGATTTATAAAATGAGTCAGCTGAAAACTCCAAACCTTGTGCACGTTGCGAGCTCACCGAGATTTGACATGTACGGGTGTGAATTTGGGTTGGGTAAAGCGGTTGCGGTTAGAAGTGGGTGCACCAACAAACGTTGCGGGAAGATAACAATGCATCCGGGGCGAGAGGGTGACGGTAGCATTGACATTGAACTTTGCCTTACGCCGGAATATATGAAAAACATTCAATCTGATGAGGAGTTCATGAGTGCCCTAATGATATAAATAATTATCATCTTTTTGTTCTTACTTGTTTGTTGATAATGGGCATTAAACCCACGTTTAGGAGTCAATTATAAGTACTAAACCCATGTTATCGAGTCAGTCACGTTGTTGAGTCTTATAAAGGTGAATGGATCTTGTATGTTTCCGTATCATCTGTTTTTCATTAAACTTATCTATTGAGTTTGTAAGCTATTTATAGGCTAGCTCTTCCGTTATTCCATTGGTACCTCTTGATTTATTTTAACAAAGAAAACGTAACATGTGTTTTTATTTAAAACACTAGTTATTCTTATTTGGTATGATGTTTTTATGAAAATATTGGGTTTTAGCCAACACTACTTAAGCAAGCATACACGATTTTGGACAAATATAAACAAAACCAAAAGTTTAAGCCCTATATTTTGTCTACGTAAAATCAATGTCCTCTATCTGATGGATTAGACAACATGACTAAAGGTCTGTGTGTAATCGATGTCCTCTATCTAATGAAAGCAATTTACGCGTATATTGTGTAAACAATTTATTTTCGTATACGTTTAAATTTTTACGTATAAATTGTGTTTTTGGGATTGTATTTTAATAATAATTTTTGGGATTGTATTTTAATAATAATGCTAATTAGTGTAAATAAATTTTGAATTTGAATGTTTTTATGGCTTTCTCACGGTTCACACGAAATGTATGTGTTCTTAAATTAACTTTCCCCTATATCTATATAATATGAAATCATATAAAAACGATTTTGAAAAGTTAATTGAACAAAAAATTGATTTTTACTTTTGAGATCTATAAAGGAACGAGTAAATTACAAATTGGGCTCATGTGTGTTGGTGGTATTAATTACTTGAGTCTTATTCTTAAATTCTTAATTATCTAAGTACATTGGTACCCATCATTTTGTGGAATGGCATGGGAAGTGATGATAAGAGCTTGAGGCTATTTGGTACACTGGTTTTTTCAATTTCATATCTATTTGAGTCCAATTAACAAATTCTATTTCCATTGGACTAGACCCAGACTATCAACAGGCGCTCGAACGCTTAAATGTCTATCTCCCGGACTTTGATATTGGCGGTTTTTCTAATAAGGACACCGCCCCCTAAAAGCCACAAAAAACTTTGGCGAATGCTCTTTTTAGCAAAACTGCTCATAGCCTGGTAGAAGTTTTTGAGTTGTCCTCTCGCCAGAAGGCGGTGATTGAAATGCCTAAAGGGCTCTCATGCTCATGATTTTTTGACCGTTATCCCGATTGAGGGTTTGGGTCAATGCATGTCTGCAGTGGAGTACAGGGCTATACTCAAGTACCGGTTGATGATCCCGATGTATCCAGAAGATGAAACATGCCCCATCTGCCGTAAAGCTTGTATGGATAAATACGGGGAGCATGCAATTCATTGCAAGGAGCTCCCTGGTTTCAAATATCGGCATGACTGGGTGAGGGACGTTTTGTGGGATATCCTAAGAAGAGCTGGGATTTCTGCCAAAAAGGAGGCCCTGTAAACTTCCTCACAGACCCTACGGAAGGGAGATCTACCCTGCGACCCGCAGATCTGCTTGTCTTTGGTTGGGAGAGGGGGAAACACGCTTGCGTGGACCTCATCGGGGTATCTCCTTTGGTTGGGTTAAGGGAAACAGGGTTCGTAGCTGGGCAAGCATCAAGAAAGGCGGAATCAAAGAAAGTATATAAGCACGCTAAAGCTTGTGCAGATAACCAACATGTCTTTATCTCTCTGGCCTTTGATACCTTTGGCTCCCTGGCGCCAGAAGCTATTCGTTTCTTGACCAGGGTCCAACGGGTCGTCCACAGTAATAGTTCATCTCCAAGGGGACAAGGATTTGTCTTTAGTAGACTAGGCTTTGCAATTCAGAAAGAGGTGGCGGCGCAACTTGTTGCCCGTCTACCTTCTATTACGATGTAACTTTCGTATATTGTTTTATTGAAATATATTTATTTCCATTTGCACCTATTTGAGTCATATATTCTCTCTCTGAATACACCGATGCTATGTACTTATATTTATATCCATTTCGATTGTGATATACTTATATTAATATACATTTTGATAAAAGTTTTATTTAAAATCGAACAAGGTCAAATATAATATATATATATATATATATATATCTTTGTCCTTTACTATGAAAAACTGAACCGGACGAGCAAAATCGGTATGACTATTAGTATTGTTTGTTACGCTTTCCTCAATGTTCTAGTTTAAATTTAATTAACAACAACGTTCTATTCACAATAGAGTAACTTTTTTTTTTTATCAATTTGTTAAAATTGCTATCAGCATTTGAATTGCTTCCAATCTATGTGTAACACAAATTTATTTTTTTGGGTTAGATGACACAACTTCTATTTAATGGTATTTTTTAACCACGTCACCATCACTGAAGGAACAGGAACGCGTGAAGACGATGGTCAATTATTTTTATTAAATACGATTATAAATAATGTATCTATTTTGTTTCTACACGGAAAATTAATTGCATTGAAATATGTCATTGATTACGTCCGCATAAATTGATTTTGAAATTTCGGTACACCTTCCTGACTTGATTTTGGCTTAATTGGACTATACATGGAATATTTATAGGGTGGTTATAATTAAACCCCCACTTCTATTTTCATCTCCCTGAAAGCGCCTCGCTTAGGCCTAAGCGATGCGCTTTATTTACTTTTTAACTACCTCGGTACGAGGTCAGAAAAAACTGATTTTTGACTCGAAGCGCCTCGCTTAGGCCTAAGCGAAGCGCTTCGAATAAAAAATTTTTATTATTTTTTGGTCTTTTTAGTTAGTTTTTTTTTGCAGTCAGACGTTTTTCAAAAGAACATTTTTTATGTCAATGGGAGGCTAAACAAAATCGTCGATCTGACTGTTGATTTCTTTCTGCAACAAGGAACAAAATATCAGCTTTTTCCTGCCACCTCGTATGATTTGGCTAACCTGTCCAGTTATCAATCTTACTGTCCAACAACTGAATTTTACTTGCTTGCATGAAAAGTTTATTTTTATTGTTCGTTTGACAAACGCCTGGCTAACCTGTCTAGTTATTAATCTCACTGTCCAACAACTGAATTTTACTTGCTTGCATGAAAAGTTTATTTTAATTGTTCGTTTGACAAACGCCTGGCTAACCTGTCCAGTTATCAATCTCACTGTCCAACAACTGAATTTTACTTGCTTGCATGAAAAGTTTATTTTTATTGTTCGTTTGACAAACGCCTGGCTAACCTGTCCAGTTATCAATCTCACTGTCCAACGACTGAATTTTACTTGCTTGGATGAAAAGTTTATTTTAATTGTTCGTTTGACAAACGCCTGGCTAACCTGTCCAGTTATCAATCTCACTGTCCAACAACTGAATTTTACTTGCTTGCATGAAAAGTTTACTTTTATTGTTCGTTTGACAAACGCCTGGCTAACCTGTCCAGTTATCAATCTCACTGTCCAACAACTGAATTTTACTTGCTTGCATGAAAAGTTTATTTTAATTGTTCGTTTGACAAACGTCTGGCTAACCTCTCCAGTTTATCAATCTCACTGTCCATCAACTGAATTTTACTGTAATGATCAGGAACATTCCAAATTACTGTTCAATTTCAGCTTTTGTTTAACTATTTTAGCAACTTCCATAGAGAAGTTATCAATCTCACTGTCCAGTTATATTACTCACTGTCCAACAACTGAATTTTACTTGCTTGCATGAAAAAGTTGTTTTCAATTGTTTTGGGAATATATTTTCTAATCAAAGAAAGGCATAACTGTAATGATCAGGAACATTCCAAATAACCGTCCAATTTCAGCTTTTGTTTAACTCATGACAGATCCACCAAATCATTTCTTCAAGTTCATTTCACCAAAAAAGGCAAAACTGTAAATATCAGGAACATTCCAAATAACTGTTCAATTTCAACTTTTGTTTAACTATTTTAGCAACTTCCATAGAGAAGTTATCAATCTCACTGTCCATTCATATTACTCACTGTCCATGTTTACCTTCAACGATCAACACATATCGCTAACGTCCAACGGTAATGAGTAACCTACTAACCTCTATAATAGACTTCATTTATTCTTCTTCATCTTTTTCTACTTGAAGTGCAGAGTAGTAACCCTTCATCTTCTCTTGTCGGAGAGATATCTATCAACGATGAAAGATGTATATGTACAATGATGTGGTTTATTTTAGATAAGGAGGTATATGTACAATGAAGTTTTTACGCTAAATAAAACTTACACGCAACTTTTTGCTCTAGTGGTGTGGTCTACCTTTTTGCAAAAAGACTTTTAGTCTTCAAGACTTCTATTGTTGCGGGTTCCCTTTCATCGTTGACAGATATCTCTCCGAGATGATAAAGGTAGATCATGGAAAGTTCAACTCAAGAAAACAAAGATGAAACCGATTAATGTTCTTTATATATGAATAGTGACCCTCTGGCAATCATCGTTGGTATTAATGGCAAGATATGTGGCTTTAGTCCTTTACACAGGTTTGCCAGAGGGTCATTATTCATACATAAAGAACATTAATCGGTTTCATCTTTGTTTCTTGAGTTCAACTTTCCATGATCTACCTTTACATTATTATTATTATTTACATTATTATCGTATTTGCAACTTAGTTCCTTTCTCTCGAAAAACAAAAACGAAGGTTTGCGCGTTAGCGCCGATCCGATTGTTAAAAGTATCAAGACTATGAAATTAGTAAAACAGCTGAATTTTACTTGCTTGCATGAAAAGTTATTTTTAAATGTTTGGTAATATATTTTCTGATCAAAAAAGGCATAACTATGATGATCAGGAACATTCCAAATAACTGTTCAATTTCAGTTCAAACTTTTCAAATGCCTGCAACATCTCAAGAGTCGAGGTCCTCGGAAAAAGACCTCGTACAATGATTTGGACTTGCAATATTTGAAAATTATCATTTCTTGACATGCTTGGTAACACCTTGATCTGTAATATTTGAAAATTATCATTTCTCGAAAAGTAATTAAAAACACTTAAAAATGAATTAAAAACAATTGTTGCGAGTTAGGTTTAGTCGGAGGACCAAGTACAATGATTCATCAAAGTTGTACAAAGCTGGATGTTTTTACTGAAAAACCCAAACAAGCAATAAACGAAGCGAAACGGAGAGATATAATTTTCTTGGCTTGGAAACAACTTAAAAGAACAAAAAATGAATTAAAATTATTTTTTGGTGATTAACAGATAATTTTAAAGAATTAAAAGAAATTCAATTTAAAAAAAAAGGCCGAAGCGGGAGGAGACCGGATGCTGAGACTGGATCTGAAGTCTTCAAAGAGAATACGCGACAACCCCTTGGTGAATATGTCTGCGATTTGGTACCTGGATGGAACATGAAGAATCCGAACATGACCCCGTTGTACATGTTCCCTGACAAAGTGAATGTCCAATTCAATGTGTTTGGTACGCTGGTGCTGAACGGGGTTACCAGAAAGGTAGATAGCACTGACATTATCGCAGTATACCATAGTGGCACGAGAGATAGGGATAGATAATTCCAACAAGAGGTTGCGCAACCAGCAAATTTCGGCTACCACATTAGCCACCCCCCGGTATTCAGCTTCGGCACTAGATCGGGAGACAGTTGGCTGACGTTTAGACGACCACGAAATCAAATTATCACCAAAATAAATACAATACCCGCTAGTGGACCGTCTGGTATCGGGACACCCAGCCCAATCGGCGTCCGTGTATGTAGTGAGAGTGGTCGCTGCTGACGGACCGAGTAATAACCCAAATGATGTCGCGCCCTAGATGTAGCGAATGATCCATTTTAAAGCATTCCAATGATCGGTGTAAGGAGTGTGCATATGCATGCACACCTGTTGAACCGCATAGGTGATGTCAGGACGCGTAAAAGTGAGGTACTGCAGGGCACCTGACAGACTGCGGTATAAGGTAGGATCATGAAATAAGTCACCAGAGGAGGAGCCGAGTTTAGCATTGGTGTCAACTGGGGTGGCAACAGGATTAAAGATTGCATACCGGCTCGAGCAATAATGTCTTAGGACTGTTGAGAAAGAAACATATTATTTTGTTGACGAGTAATAGAGATGCTCAGAAAATAGCTGAGAGAACCGAGGTCTTTCATGGCAAATTCACTTGCAAGGTTTGCCAAGAGACGTCGGCGAAGCGTGTCAGAAGAAGTGACAAGTAAAATATCATCCACATAATGAAGCAGGTACGCTGTGTCACCGTCCCGGTTAAGAGTTAACAAAGAAGTATCACACCGACTATTTAAGAACCCCAAATGAAGGACATAATCAGTAAAGCGTTGGTACCAAGCGCGAGGGGCGTGTTTTATGCATATACACTGTCTCATTTAAATTCCCATGCAAAAATGCGTTGGTCACATCCAACTAGTGAACTGCCCAACCTTTAGATAAAGCAAGTGAGAGGACTGTGCGTACGGTGACCAGTTTGACAACCGGGCTGAAAGTCTCACCGCATTCAATGCCCACCTGTTGTGAACGCTCGTCACATACCAGTCTCGCTTTGTACCTTTCCAATGTCCCGTCTGATCTGTACTTATGTTTAAACAACCACATAGAACGAATAATATTCATAGATGGGTCACGAGAAACTAACTCCCATGTACCATTTCTAATTAGTGCGTTGTACTCGGTGGTCATGGCCGAGTACCATTCCGGAGTGGCCAGGGCATCGGTGGGTGTTTTAGGAATGGGAAGGACAGAGGGGTGTGGTGAAGGTGTTAAGGTTGAAGGGTTGTTTTGGCTTGAAAATACCGCTCATGGAGCGGGTGTGAACGGTGCGGGTAGGGTGTGTGACGATGGCGTGGTTTTAGGCCTGTAAACGAACCGAACGTTCATGAACTGTTCGACGGGAAGTTCGTTTATGTTCGTTTATTTAAATAAATGAACAAACACGAACACAATTTTTTGTTCGATTAATTAAACGAACGAACATGAACACACGTTTTGTTCGTTCATTTATGTTCATGAACGTTCGTTTATGTTCGTTTATGTCCGTTCATTTATTTTTGTTCGTTTATGTTCGTATAATTAAACTTAACTTTATTTTTATTATTTATTTCCTTTTGTTAAGTATCTTAATTCATATGTTTTAAAAACTTAACCCTAACCCTAAAATTCTAACCATATCACTTATGAGATGCTATCCACACTTCACAGCCCACATCCCTTCCCGTCTCCACATACCACGATACCACCGTATTTCTCATCCGAGTGATTTGGTTTTGGTTGCATTGTGATGTATTAGACTTGGTTGAATTGTGATGAATCATTATTAACGTGTTTTTGTTTGTGTTCGTTTATATTAATCATTTGTGTTCGTTTATGTTCATGAACTGTTCATTTAGGTTTTAAATGAACGAACATAAACGAACACGAACATGAGAAATTTCTTAATGAACGAACACGAACACAAAAATGTGTTCGATTATGTGTTCGTGTTCGTGTTCGGTTAAAGTTAAATGAACAAACACGAACACGCCTATGTTCGTGTTCATTCGGTTCGTTTACAGGCCTATGTGGGTTGGATGACTGGTGGGTTCGGGAGTAGATGGCTGCTGTTGCGTGGGGTGGGTTTGTGGTGGGTGAGGTGCGGGTGAAGTGTGTGGGCCGAGAGGTGATGTAAGTGTGTCGGTAGAGGTGGTAACAGGGTGGGCCGGTGTGGACTGACCAAGTTGGGGTAAGTGGTGTGTAGTGAATCGTGTATTGCTGTTTGGGCCGATGGGATCTGCTGGGCTAGTGGGCGATGTGGGCCTTGGTTGTTGAATATGGGGACGTTAGTGATGAGGGAACTGATCATTTAAAAAAGTATAGGAGGGAGGTGGTCTGATGGTTTGTGCAAACAGGAAGGTAGTCCCGTCAAAGGCGACGTGACGGGAGATAAATATTTGTTTTGAGGTTAGGTCGAGGCACCGGTACCCTCGATGAGTGGGAGGGTAATCGAGAAAAACACATGGGTGTGATCGATTTTCAAGTTTGTGGATGGTAGGAGAGGGGGTGAGGGGGTAGCATAGGCATCCGAAGACGCGGAGATGATCATATGTGGGTATGGACATATATAATAGTTCCGTGGGATTTTTGTTGTTGGTGGTTTCGGGCCAAGTAACCCGGGCTGAGATGATGGATTATAATTGGTCCTAGGTGTGGTGGGATAGGGACAAGGGGAGGAGCCCAAGGCTGAAATTGGGCCTGGTTGAAAGTGTTCAGTAGGGCAGCCCAATTAGGAGAGTTCCAAGCATTAGTCCACGGGAAGAAAGGATGCGGACGCCAGTTGAATGACGGGTATCGGCCACGTCCAGAACCGGACCGACCACCCCGATTCCGGCGAGTTGGGCGGCCCCGGTTACGTGCGTAGGCAGTGGGGTCAGGTGTGGTTTGGCGGTCGTATGTGGTATGGGTGGGACGGTTGTTGTCGTGGGATGGTGGGCGGGCGGTGGTGGCAGTGAGGGCGTAGGAGGCGGTTTTTGAGGCGTGTAGCGCGCTCCGCTTTATCGGTTTTAGCCTGAATCAACTTAGAGCGAGCGTTATAAAAGGAGGGTAGAGGGTTCTGGTTTTGTAGGATGGTTGAAATACGTTCGTACTGCTCCGGCAAGCCCGCGAGTAACTGTAAGACTAACCGATCATTATCAACTGGAGCATCCACATTTGCAAGCTGGTCCGCAAGAACTTTTATTGCTTGACAGTAGGCGGACATGGAGGAAAAAGCATCGAATCGGGTGTTGGAGATTTTCTGCATGAGATATATGGCCCGAGCACTTTTATTATCATGGAATAGGTCTTCGATAGCGACCCAGGCCTCATGGGCGTTTGATGTGTTATTAATAATAGTATGGAGGAGATCATTGGAGATCGTACTGTATAGCCATTGCAAGACAATAGCATCAATACGATCCCAATCATCTTGGGATTTTGTGGAGGACTCGGGTTCGGTTGGGGGAGGGCGGGGTTTGAGGTGGTCATCTACCATGAATGCTTTGTAATGGATTTTGAAGAGGGTAGCCCATGAGGAGTATTGGGAGAACTCTATTTCAAGGGTGATGGGTACAAAAAATTTTATGTTGGAGACAGTGGTGGCTGGGTGGAGTTTGGATTCCACTGTGATAGCAGGGATAATGGTAGAGGATGATTGGGGATAGGTAGACATGGTGGGGTATGAGGGGAAATAAAGAAAGATTGAAGGTAGAAGGTGTGCGCCGGTTTGGTGGCAGGGGATTTGCACCGGCTGTTGGGAGTAGGGCCGGCAGAAAGTGAAGCAAGAATTTAGGAGAGGAGGGGCCTGGTCAATGATACCATGTGAGAATGTAAACCCTTGACTCTTTCATAGATAATCATCCTATAAATATACATCATTGACTCCTCAACTTTAGTAGGAGATAACTACAATAAATACAAAAATCAATCTATAAAATACATTATCTATTAATTTCCATGGAAGAACTTAAATTTATAAATTAAGTATTTTAAGACAAGTCCTTTGTTTTATGTTGGATTTCATTTTATGGAGTTTAGATTTTGTCTTAATATTTTGGATGCTTGCTTTTAATTCTATCTTCTATTGGTGTGTGTGTGTTTGTGTTTTTTTTTTTTTTTTTTTGGGGGGGGGGGGGGAGCTGAAGGGACATGTCCCTAAATTAAGTCCAAAAACCCGGTACAATCAACTTATGTGGAGCCTATACAAATCGGATAAACCGGACCCATTGCCTGGGACATGTCCCCAAATTAAACGATGCAATCGGCCCATTGCGTGAGAATGATATTGGGCCTAGTAATTATTTTGAAACTAGTGTTGGTTGTCTTGAAAGTATATATGGATTGTTCCGGTTATAAAGCTTGAACTCATCCTTTAACGAATAACCACAAAATTAAAAAGCACAACCCAAGGTTTCCTAAATCCCAGTACATCAGTACATGTTTTATACTATATCTCATAATGAAGCAACAACCGGTAGTGACGGACCAGAAAACTTTTGCATGGGGTCGGATAAATATAGGGTTGGTAGTATATCGCTAGGTATTTGTCCGGGTCGGGTCAGGTTGCATAAACAAGATAACATTTAAGGGTCGCATTGGAGACTACAAATCACAAAACAACTATGTAGGCTTATTCCATTTACGACACATGAAATAAGAGTTAATAATGAACCGCAATGTGTATCTATGCATATTTCATTTACCATACAGGAAAGATGATCAACGCCCTTTAAGTATTGTGTGCTAGATTTTGAGCCTGGCTTCCCATAATAAAGAATTATTGGCTGATATCTGACACCAGATCCATGTAGGTCCCAATTCCCATCATAGGACTTGAATGTTGTTTTTTTACCGGTGTACATGAGGTGTCATTACTAAGAAACTTAACATTCGCTAGTGAATCTATAAGAACTTTTAGAAAAAAGGACAAACATTGAAATTAAAAAACTTAAAGAGGTAGTTCATAATTTGGACACTATAAGGTAGCGATTAGACCGGCTATGTTATATGGCTCTGACTGTTGGGCAATCAAGAAAATGCAAGCACGGAAGATGGAGGTAGCTGAGATGAGGATGTTGAGGTGGATGTGCGGACACACACGGTTAGACAGGATAATAAATGAGGTTTTCAGAGATGGATTGGGGGTAGCTAGTATCTCGGATAAGATAAGAGAGGGGAGGTTGAGATGGTTTGGACATGTAAAGAGGAGACAGTCGCCTGAACCGGTCAGAGTGGTAGAAGGTCTCACTGTGGAAGGAAGGAGGAGTAGAGGCAGGCCAAAATTGACTTGGGATTAGCGGGTTAAACAAGATTTACTAGGGTTGCACCTCTTTGAGGACATGGTCCATGATAGGGGTTTATGGAGGCATAAGATTAAGGTTAAGGATTATTAGGAGATATGAAAATGTATTTTAGGTGTATCATAGGGTCTTAACGGTCCTTACATGTTATGTGGATTTTACATTTGTTTGTCTTCCGCTATGTTTGTTTAAAAGTTGTTTATAGTGGTATCGTAGGGTCTTAATTGTCCGTTCATGTTATGTGGATTTTACATGTGTTTGTCTCCACGTAAGATTGTTTATAGGTTGTTTATGGTGGTGTAATTGTATATTCTCTCAATGCAATGTATTTAATGTTCTGTGATGATTATATATATATATATATATATATATATATATATATATATATATTGAGCAGAGGGTCTCTCTGGAAGCAGTCTCTCTACCCTTAGGGGTAGATGTAAGGCTTGCCTACATCCCACCCTCCCCAGACCCTACAAATAGCGTTGCTAACGCTATTTATGGGATTTACTGGGCTTGGTTGTTGTTGTATAAAATACAAAAGTTATAATTTAGTCTATTAATCAAATATGGTTAAGATTAGATCAGAGGCTCAAAATTAGTTTCTTGATGTAACACCAAGGAGTTTTGTTACTTAATCTTTGTGTGCGTATATAAGCTTTTGCTTAAGAAGTGTAAGAAGCCACCAGGAAAGTTTACGTATTCTAAGAGGTATGGGTAGTAAAATGTATTCGAGAAATGTTTGACCCTTATAGTAAAAAAGCGAGTTAAACTATGAGTAGAAGAGGCTTGGCGTTCAATTTTTATGTTTTGGTTTTAAACATTTAAGCATCTAGGTAGGGATGAGCATTTGATACCAAATACCGGTACCGTACTAATATATTCAGTTAGGGATGAGCTCGGGACGGTATCGGTACCAACCGATACCGATCCTGAAAAAACCGATACCAAAAACTTTCAAAACCTAATACCAATACCGATACCGAACACATACGGTACGGTACGGTGTCAGTACGGTACCGGTATGGTATCGGTATTTTACCTTAAAATACCGATACCATACTGATCCCATACCGATACCGATAATACCGAAACCGAAAACCTCTAAATGTGGATACCGATACCAATACCGAACACTCTCGGTTCGGTATCGGTTCGGTACGGGATCCGGACTGGGACGGTATCGGTATTCGGCCTTGTATGCTCATCCCTAGATTCAGTTGAAACACCCTAAACCTTTTTAACTAAAAATACGCAGCGGAAATATGAACTAGAAAATTTCTTGCTTGATAAAACATTCTTGTATGTTTTGAACCCATATCTACTAAATATTATAGGTGTTTCATACTTCCATATTTTATTGTTTCTTATTACATAAAAAAACAACTCATCTTTATTAGTTTACGTGACCGTGACCGCGACCCCGTACAATTCGTGTCCTCACTCGACCTCCAACCATTTCTTGCTTTGTGAGCTTGACTAGACAACCTGCAACTACCACATAACCATTTCGTTATAGTTCATTAAGTGACTTCATGCAAATATTCACAATATGAAAATAACATCAACAATACTCAATGGTCATATCCAAACGCCTTTTATAAGTTCGGATTCGGTCTTCGGATCCTATCCTCCAATTTTCATGCATTCATTCTTACATACCTGCATCTTTATTACCATCGTCATAACAAAAAGATTAATAACACTACAATATACACACTCGTACAAATCCTATGTACAAGTTATCATGACCCGTCATAATATTCTTCCCTCATGTATTCTCAAGGACAAACATGACGTTTCCGAACCTATACTCAATCTACACATAACAACCAAACCTTTACATACAAAACACTTTAACACATTCCCGAGCATAAGCAAATATGCACACATTCTATTACACTAGCATTCAACACGTGATAATTCCACTTACCATACGGTTTACCATTTGTGTGACCTTGGATAACTATAGAATTCAATCTAAATAGTTACACCCATGATTAAATGTATACATCTATATATATACATACCTATCAATACATACATTTTACCATTCATTCTTATGCCATATTTGTTAATATTGGATTTATTTCATGCTTAATTACCCTCACTTCATTTATCTTTGCTGTCCATTTATCCCAACTACTTTCATTGTTGTATGGTGAACTATACCCATTCAACAACAACATCAATTTGCTTACCTTGTTATAAATTACCATTCCATACTTGTTCCCATTCTATATTTATACATAAACATACAATTACTAAACCAAGAGTTTGCATAATAAGTCACTTACCTTTGCCCGTAGGAGTGTTTTCGCCTTATACGCGTTTGACTTATAGTCCCACGCTTTTCACCTAGCTCGAGATCGTATCCACTTGACCCGTTGACTTTTAAGCTTCTTGTACCTAGCTTACTTTCAAGTCAACATGCCGTGTTAGAATACTAATTTGGCACTTACGTATTCAAACATTAGTATTCATTCTACATCATTCAAACATGACATCAATACATTCAACAACTAGTTCTATTCAATAAGTCTTTCCATATACTACCCGTTCGACCCGTTAGTGAAAATACTTGCATGAACTAGTTGGTAAGTGTTTTTAGACACTTTTTGAATGCCACACAGTACGCTATTCTTTCCCTACAATCCGTACTCCAAGACTACTTACTACAAGCGTGTACATTCTTACACCTTTTCTTATTAAAGATTACATTATAATTGTGCAGCGATTTTCTGCGCAGCATCTGTTCAAGGTTATTTTTTCCCTTCTAAACCTCGGAATCAGATCTTGACTATCAAATACAAAATGTTCCTCATTCAAAGACCTTTCCAAGCATAAAAAGAACACTTCCTAACGATTTTTCTATGATTTTATATGAATATTTTAAGATCAAGGCAGAAACATAATTTTGGCCAAAAAGCTTTGCTTTCAAAACTGAAATGTTAACTTTAGATGCTGTTTTGACCCACTACAACTCAGAATCAGCTTCTTATGACTAAATATGAAATGTAATATGTGCAACAAGCTTTCCAACAATATAAGGCTCGTCTTCTAACTCCTAATAACGAATGAGATATGCCCTTTACAAGATGACTATATAGGGTTGTCAAAAGTGACGAATTTCATACAATTTTTTTTACACCATTTGATTTAATTCAAGTTTCATGTAGGCATTTTATCAAACACCTTATGTGCACCATTTTTTGCAAATGAATTCTAAGCCTTATGGACTGCTCAAACTTTACCATTTGTTTAGCTAATCATCAATAATTGATCACTTTGATTTCTAACACATTTACAAAGCATAAAAATAACAACTTATGCAAGATTTCACCACATCCTTATATGGTTCATACCTATGGTCAAAACCCACTACATTCATACTTCAAGTATCAATTAAACACATGAATCAAGCATAACATAGCATAATATCATCTATTCAAGTTCCTTTAGGGTCTCTAACCATGAGGGAACCCTTAGACATCATAAATTCACATTTTTTTATTAACACATAAGATTCATGCAATACATATAGAATACAATTCCTCTACAATCCATGCCTAAAACATAGATTTCCTACAATTTTAGTAACATCAAAGCTACTAATCAAAACCAAAATCATCACCTTTGAATACAAGCAAGCTTCTAACAATTTAACTCATTTATAAACCATTAAGAATGATCAATATCACTAATAATCAACAATATCACGGATTTAACATGTTTTGCTCAAAACCCATGTGTGGGTTTTGAACCCTACACGAATTTGGAGGTTAGGGTTCTTACCAAAGCTTAATCCTTGAAGATTAACCCTCTAGAACACACCATTCATCTATCACTTCAATCTCTTGCATCAATTTCTTCAATTTTAGAGATTTAGGGTTGTTTAAGGTTCAAGAATCCCCCTTCTTGGGGCTGAATTCGTATGACCCATATGGGTCTTCTTGACCACCTTATTTTAACCCAATAATTACCCTAATAGTCCCTCAAGTTTACCCCAACGTCATTTATTATCAAAACCTTAACTATGCAAGTTTCTTTCTAGTGTTATTTCCCCATTATAAAGATAATAACTTTCACTCGGTAATTTTCATATTAGAGCATATCCCACATTCTTATCATCCCGTTATATTATCCATATAAGGCGCATTCTACTTTTTAATTCGTTTTGTCATTTCTTATTCACACCTAATAGCGTAATTAAGCGAAATGCATTTTCGGTATGTTACATCAGTACAGTATTTGGTGTCCACGTTGAAAAAAAATTCTGGTATCATTAGTATTTTCGGTTCGGTACCAATACCATGTAGAGAGACAATTTTGTAACGAATACCGGTACCGTACTGAATCTTTCAGTACGGTATATGGTACACACTTGTCGAAAATTTGATCACGTCCCTGCATCTAGGTTGACGGTTGCCTTTTCATTCATAAGGCATCAATTAGACTTCTAATGCATTAAGTTTAAGTGACCTTTCAGAATTAGGTATGATAAAGTGATGCCTTGTCATTCATAAGGCATCAATTTGTAAATGACGACGATATGAAAGATGTCAACTAGACTTCCATCAACGAGAAACCAACGGTATGACATTTCAGAAATAGGTATGATAAAGTGATGTCTAGGTACAATAATGCTCACATAAAATTGGGTTTTCTATTTACATCAGTGAATGCTAGGAAAGTGACCAGTTTTGAGAGGAAAATCAAGAATTGGGTATGACATTTAGGCGTGCCGGTAATATTAGAGGCCAAACGAGCACGATTTCTATAAATTATTTGATATGATTCAGATTGGCAATGAATTATGTACACCTTGCTTAAATCTCTACAAGTTTATTGTGGAAAAACGTTAATGGTAAATGTGTATGTGTAACATGTATGGTGTATCTCAGTTAATAACTAAAAAAGTGCAGGTTTGACCTCAAAATGTCAAAAGTCTATCCTTGAAGCCAAAAAGAAAAATAAGATTGCATCAACATCCATATATATGTTCATGTGACATGATTGTCTTGATACTTAATGTCAGTATAACTATATTCTAACTTCAGTTTTCATATGATTTATATAATTTTAAAATATTAGTATCCTTTGAGAAATGTTTATCAAAATATGCAATTCTTAGGTTTGACTTTGAAAGTCAAAAATTCTTTTGTTTATGACTCAAAGCACCAATGATTCTAGCAATGACTAAGAGATATATATTAATGCAACATCTATAGAAACAAATATAAGTGAGATTAGTTAAACACTTGCTGCTTACAGAACCACGAGTTCCTAATATGTTGATGATACTACTTTACAAAACATCAATTTCTAGCAAGCCCTAATGCTAGTAAGGGGCATATTACCATATTAGAGACGGTCTAAAAAGAGAAGTTAAGAAGGTACAGGAATCAGGGTGATGCATTACTTCATGATTCCCAGCTAACAGTACTTTCCCATTCCTTATTCGCACGAGTTTAATTCATAAGCTTAAAATCATTCATCTTTGCTTCCGGCTCGTCATTCATCCGTTTTTTCTGCTCTTGAAGCTCAGTATCATCTTTATCTTCCAAATGTTTCATCACCTGCAGTTTGCCTTTTAATTCCTCAATGTCCATCTCTACTTGTTTGGCATCTAGCTACCTCATTAACTCTCTCTGTGATTCATGATCCCGTCAACATTAGTAGTAAATCAGAAAGCATTGTTGATTTTACATGTTTTACCTATTGAATAAAAACTAATGGGTCCAACGGCGTGTTGAATATGAATACAAAAGGTTGATTTAAATATAGGGTCCAACGGCGTTTAATTGAGCCGATATGGTGTAAAAGTGGACCACACGAATGCATTTATGTGATTAATTAAAAAAACTGAGCCACTTAAGTGAACATAAAATCCCGTCAAAGCCTACCGGTAAAATGGATTTTGGGTAAAATTTGGCTGAAACAGATGATAAATAATTTTTTTCATAAAAGCCACCTCATTGTCAAATAATTTTTTTCATAAAAGCCACCTCAGTGTCAAATATTCAATTTGGTTGAAACAGATGATAAATAATTTTTTTCATAAAAGCCACCTCAGTGTCAAATAATTTTTTTCATAAAAGCCACCTCAGTGTCAAATATTCAATTTGGCTGAAACAGATGATAAATAATTTTTTTCATAACAAACAATAGTAGAAAAATAATATTCGGTTACTTGCCTGCTGACTTAGAGCCAAACATGAAATTCATTAACCGACGTGTTACTTGTCAGGGAAGACTGGTCCACCGGCTGTACGTTCAGATCCAATGGTTGAGACTCATTCATAACATCGCCCGATGTTCCCTCAATATCGGTGCGTCTCCTTTTAGTAGCACATGTCGTATGTTGTTCTTGAGATAGAAGCGTGTCGGGATCCGTACTTTTATTATATCCATTAATTTCAAGACCTTCCAACAACGAAATGCTATGGGGAAGATGACTTATATGAGTATCCCGTAGATCTAAATATTCCAAACATTTTAAGTCTCCTAGGTTCTCGGGTAATTTCTCAAGGTTAGAACATCGCCTAAGAAGGAGGCTTTTGAGATGTCTTAACTTACAAATGCTAGATGGAATCTCTCTTATCTTGCTTCCTTCTAGGTTTAACTCTTCCAAACATTCTAAATCCCCTAGGTTCTCAAGTAATTCCTCAAGTTCATTACATTCAGAAAGGTCAAGCAGTTTGAGATGTCTTAAGTTATCAGGTAATTTTTGTACTTGACATTGACTAAGGGTAAGCACTCTGAGATGTTTTAACTTACAAATGCTGGATGGAATCTCTCTTATCTTGCTACCAGTTAGATCTAACTCTTCCAAACATTTCAAGTCTCCTAGGTTCTCAGGTAATTTTTGTACTTGACACTGTCTAAGGGTAAGAACTCTAAGATGTTTTAACTTACAAATGCTGGATGGAATATCTCGTATCTTGTAACTGTCACCCAGATCTAAGTTTTCCAAACATTCTAAATCCCCTAGGTTCTCAGGTAATTTCTCAAGTTCAATACAAAAATCTAGTCCAAGATCATCGAGATGTTTTAACTTACAAATGCTATCCGGGAGATGTTTAACGTTTGAATATGATAAATATAGCATTTCTAAACGCTCCAACTGGCCAATGTCCTCAGGCAATTCCTTTATGTCACAATATATGAGGTTAAGAAGTCTTAAATGTTGTAAGCTACAAATACTTTTCGGAAGACCCTTGAGCTTTTTGCAATATCCCAGATCCAGGTCAACCAATTTATGAAGATTTCCAATTGATGAAGGTAGGTATTCTATATCACTGTTACGAAAACAAAGCTTTTGCAAACTACTTTAGAAATGACACGGGATTATATCCGGGAACTCCTTTAGATGTAAGCGATCTAGCAAAAGAACCTCAAGTGATTCCAACTCCTTGATAAACAAAAAAGATTCCAACCTCTCACAATAACAGAGGTCTAGGTGCACAAGCCATTTTAAACTTCCAACAGGCACATGAATTTCTACCAAATCTCTACAATACCGGAGATCTAACCTCACAAGATTTGGAGTCAACCCAAAGTCAAGGGTCCTTACCTTTGAACAGTAAAGGTCAACAAATTTGAGCTTCTTCAAAACCTATTGTCACATCAAACAAAGGTAATATACTCAAAATGGATATTGGGCTAATCAATGTGTTATGGGTTACAACTTAACCGATGGCCTCCTCGACCACCATAAGAGTCTCCCCTGAATATAATAACGACTTATCAATAAATCAATCAAAATAGCCAACCAATCATCAGACCTTTCATGCTGCCCAAAGTTGTTCGATTTTGCTATATTGCAAATTAAGCGTAACAAGATTGTTTGCTAGAAAGGTTTCCGGTAAACACCTATGAGGGTAGCGGAAGCACTGCAAGTATCGTAATGAATTCGGAAAGTATTGACAATCCTTATTGTCATCATTAACATCTAGGATAAGACATTCAAGTTTCTCCATGTTTCTAAGTCCTTTCAACCCAATCTCACGGTTGAATTTTAGCAATATACATCTTGTCGCTTCAGTACCTGTAATTCAAGTATAGTTTGTGCCATAAATAAAAGAATCATGTTAGATTGAAATCTGCTTTCAAATTAAACTTGATTCTTACCCGGCCATTACCCAATACATCTTCAATTTCCTCTTGCTTCCAAATTCGGCTATGTTTGTAGGGTTCATTTGGGTGCGTACGACGCACAATATTTTGGCCCATTTCTTCAATATGATCATGCATGCTCAAGCAAACACCTTGAACTATAATACTGTCATTATAAGTTATAAGAGATCTCTGCTCAAGAACTCTTAAACCAATTCTAGACTGAAATCCACGACTTTCAAGCGTTCTTATTGCTTTGTTTTTTTCCCACCCCTTGAGCAAGCATGCAACATCGAGGAATATTTCCTTGTAATCATCCTCCAGACTTGTATAGCTTAATTCCAATTTTTCAAGAGTCTCTTTCAACAGAATTGTTTTGAGTCTTGTTAATGCGTCTCTCCATTCATCCTTGTTTTTACCACACAAAAATGAACCAAAAACTTTGATTGTTAAGGGAAGGCCAGCAGCATATTGTACAACTTGTAGTGATTCTTTTTCATACTCTTGAATTGGTAGATCTTTCCCAAATGCGTGCTTACAAAAGAGGCCAATTGCTTCCTCGTCTGATAATAGAGTGACATCACGAATCCATTTTACTCTATGAGCTGTCAACACTTGCTCATCTCTAGTTGTAATGATAATTCTACTTCCAGGCTTGAACCAACTAAGGTCACCAGCTAACGCCTCAAGCTAGTCTTTATGATCCACATCATCTAAAACCACAAGAACCTTTCTACCACGCATCTTTGTTTTCATCATGTTTGTCCCGTCATGAACACTACTAACGTTGTTGCCTTGACCATCTAGCAAATCTGAAAGGATCTTTTGTTGCAATGACAACAAACCTGACAACGACGCTTTTGAAACCTCCCTGACATTCTCAACAAAGCTTTTAGCTTCAAAGTGAACCGATATTCTATCAAACACAACGCTGACTAGAGTAGTCTTACCAGCACCTCCCATCCCCTTGATTCCTATCATGCGAACCTCGTTAGAGGTGATATCATCAAGATTCACGTTAATGTTTCGTAACTCAAGTGAAATCGAATCAACAATTAACTTGATGACTTTTGCCTCATGCCTGTGTATTATAGAAGATAGAATTAGCTTGCTCAAGATCCCACACAAGATGTTAATTTTCAGATCTATAATATATAAAAGCGTAAGATATAATACCATATCGATAGTAACAAGACTTGAGCTTTCCTCAAAATACTAAAGAAACTAAAAAAGAATGAATATTGCAGAAAAATGAAGTAATTACCCATCAGCAGTTTTCCTCAAATCCCATCCAGACAAATTGGCTGCTTCTGTCAGAGCTTCTTTCCATTTTACAATCTCTTTATTGCTATGCTTGACAAGGGCTTCTCCAACTGGCCCACGTTGTTTGCGTACTTCAGATGGATCCACATCATAAAAAACAGGATAAGCAATCTGCTCGTTTGACTTTTGGCACTCCATTATCTTTACAAGTTCATTTAAGCACCACGACGAAGACGCATATTTCTTTGAGAAAATTATGATGTACAGCTTCGAATCTTCAATAGATTTCAAAAGTTGGTCACTGATGCTTTTTCCTTGTTTGAGTCTCTCGTCATCCTTGAAAGTTTGAATACCATGCCGCGTAAGAGCTTCATAAAGGTGATCCACAAAGGTCTTCCGCGTGTCTTCACCACCAAAACTCAAAAAGATATCATACTGATAGCTCTTCTTAATGAATGATGTTGAAGATGACGCCATTGAAGGTATGCTTTACGGATCCTGCTGCTTAATCAATTCTTTTCTTGGCAAATGTTTATTTGAAGACGACTGCAAGGAAACAAGGGATCACACATCTCAAGAACTTATTTTATGAAATTGATTAAGCGGTTAACCACACATCACAACGTAAATACCAGTGTTAATAAAGTGCTATCAACGTCACATTATGAGTCACAACATTTCATTATAAGCATAAAAGGGCCTAGATGTATATTTAATATTTCTATGATGTCAACATAATTAACTACCGAACTCATATTATCGACTTATAACTTAGAAGTAATTTTGTTTTAAATTCATATTTTATAAAGTATTCATATGTCTTCTCAAATTGATTATCACACTAGATGATATGGTTATAACAGAAAAGACAAGAGAAATGCAAAAGTTTGACTTTTTCAAAGTCAAACCATAGTACTTAGTTACAGAATGGTGATCTTGGAACCTAACGAATAAGGATATGTGAATCTTATTTCAGTGATGTCTTTGACCGTTTCATAAACAAGATTCAATTGAGGGTTTAATCAGATCTGGAACCATGATTTGACTATATTAGAAAAGTCAAAGCCTTCAGTTAATCCAAAATCTGTCCATCAATCGACTTGAAATACAGAAAAAACCATCACTACCTACTTCAATAATTAAAAGATTCGAGTAAAAAAAAAAACTAACCTCAAAATTATTAGATACTCCAACTCCAGCCTTCCTTCGGTTTATGAGTCGATTTAAAAAAAAAAAAAAAATAGCTTAGAAAATTTTGAGAAAACGTTACATTGCTTGTCCTAAGAGGTATGGGTAAATGCATTAAAAAAATACATCTAAGGGGCGTATTCAAAATTTTTACTTAATCTATGTGTGCGTATTTATTAAAAAGTGTAAAAAGCCAAGTTTTAGGTATCCTAAGAGGTATGGGTAAATATGTAAAATGTTTGACCCTTCCGGTTAAAAGCGAGTTAGACTACGAGAAGAAGAGGCTTAGCGTTCAATTTTTATGTTTTGTTTTTGAACATTTAAGCATCTAGGTCGGGATGAGCATTTGGTACTAAACCCCGGTACCATATCGATGTTGTATCAAACTGGTACCATACAAATAGATTCGGTACGGTATTTGGTGCTTACTTTTTCAAAAATTCGGTATCATCAGTATTTTCAATATCGGGTACCAGATTGGTACCAATACCATATAGAGAGAAGATTTTGTAACAAATATCAGTAAATACCGAATCTTTCGGTACGGTATATGGTACATTCTTTTTCATATCGATACCGGTACAGTACCGATCGCATCCGTACATCTTGGTCGATGGTTGCCTTTTCGTTCGTGAGACGTCAATTAGACTTATGATGCATTAAAGTGACCTTTATTTTAAGTTGGAGTGTGTAAATGATGACAATAGTCAATGGGTATGTTTGGCAAGGAGCTTTTAAAAACTTTTAGGAGCTTCAAGCTTTTAAGAAAAAGCTCCTACTCAATAAAAAGCCTTGTTTGGTTGAAGGAGCTGGAATCTTTTAGATTGGAGAAAAAGCTCTATAGTGAAAAGCTACTAGTAGTAGCTTTTAAGAAAAAGCTCTACTAGCTACAAGCTTTTAATTAGTAAATGACACAAATACTCATTCTATTTTAAAAATAAAATAAAAACCTTCTTTACAAGTTTTTAATTATGTCCATGTTGGTCATTTTATACATTTTATTAAAAAGCTCCAGCTACTCTACCAAACACCAAAATATATTTAAAAAGCCTCCAGCTACCAGCTTCCAGCTATCAGCTAGTTTTGCCAAGCATACCCAATATGTATGATGTCAATTAGACTTCCATCAACGAGAAACCAGGGTGTGACATTTCAGAAATGTTTGACCCATCATTAAATTGTTTTCTAGGTACGACAATGCTCACATCAAATTGGGGTTTTGATTTACATCAGTGAATTGCTAGGAAAGTGACCGGTTTTGAGAGGAAAATCAAGAATTGGGTATGACATTGAGGCCTGCCGCGGCTTACAATGCATGAAATTCCTTTTACATCCGAGGCCAAACGAACACGATTTCTATAAAGTATTTGATATCATTCAAATTGGAAATAAATTATGTACATCTTTCTTAAATCTCTACAGCTTTGTTGTGGAAAAATGTTAATGGTAAATGTCCAAAATGCATATCAGTTTGTAACTAAAAAAGGGCAGTTTTGACCTCAAAAATCAAAAGTCTATCCTTGAAGCCAATAAGAAAAATAAAAAGATTGCATTCAATATATGTATGTTCATGTGACATGATTGTCTTGACTCTTAAGGTCAGTATAACTACATTCTAACTTCAGTTGTCATATGATTTATATAACTTAAAATATTTAGTATACTTTCAGAAATGTTTATGAAAATATGCAATTCTTAGGTTTGACTTCAAAAGTCAAAAATTCTTTTGTTTATGACTCAAAGCACCAATGATTCTATCAATTACTTCCTAATATGATGATCATATTACTTTACAAAAAAATCAACTTCTAGCAAGCCCTAATGCAAGTAAGGGGCAACAACAATTACTGACTCATGTCTACTGATGCATTACTTCATGATTTCCAGCCAAAGATACTTTGCCATGCCTTAACCGCACGAATTTAATTCATAAACTCCAAATCATTCATCTTTGCTTCCAGCTCATCATTCATCCATTTTATCTGCTCTTGAAGCTCGGTATCATCTTTATCTTCCAAATGTTTCATCACCTGCAGTTTCCCTTTTAATTCCTCAATGTCCATCTCTTGTTGTTGTTGGCATCTCATTAACTCTCTCTGTGATTCAAGATCCAATCAACATTAGAAGCAAATCAGAAAGTATTTTTTATTTTACCCATTAAAAAAGAAACCGTAGGGTCCAATGGCGTTTAATTGAGCCAATAAGGTGTAAAAATGGATCATATGCATGGATTTGTGTGATCAATAAAAAAAAAGTGAGCCACTTAAGTGAACATAAAATCTGGTCAAAGCCTAACTGGTGAATGGATTTTGGGTAAAATTTGGCTGAAACAGAGGATAAATAAAATTTTGTTAATCTTTTCTAATTTAACCCAAATCGACCCATTCATAAGTAAATGGGCCGCACTTGCTACCTCTAATCAACATGGTAAAAAAAATAAAAACTGTTGGTACATTCGAAAGCAATACCTTAATCAACTCTAAACAGGCTTCTTCAAACTCAATGGTTTGCCATTCCTTAACTGCAATATCATCAAGTTCCCGCTCATCATTCATCTTTGCTTCCTGCTCATCATTCATCTTTGCTTCCTGCTCATCATTCATCTTCTCTCTCTGTGATTCAAGATCCAGTCAACATAAGTAAAATATAAATGTAGGTAAAAAAAATATCAAGAGTACACATTGCTCTGTCTGCAACCTTACCATTTGATTTGTAACTAACCTTATGAGGTTCTCATCAGCTTTTGTCTGCTCTATGAATCCATATGCAAAGACCTGTTAATATTATTATGCATGTCATCAACCTTCATATCAATCAACATTTCAACCTAACCAGAAACTACGAGTTATTCGATGCTGTTTTAGTTTGATTAATTTGAAGCCGACCGAAATCAACCCATTCATAAAAGTTAACTTGAAATGGAGTTGTACATTAGAAAGCAATACCTTAATCAACTCTAAACGGGCTTCTTCCAACTCAATGGTACTTTGCCATTCCTTAACTGCATGAATTCAATTCATAACCTCCATATCATCCAGTTCCTTCGTCTTTGCTTCCAGCTCAACAATCATCTTTTTAATATGCTTTTGAAGCGCAGCATCATCTTCATTGCCCAAATGTTTCATCACTTGCGGTTTCCCTTTTGATTCCTCAATTTCCAACTCTAGTAGCTGTTTGGCATTGAGCTGTCTCTCTAATTCAAATACTTTCTTCAAAACCTCATGTTCTCTCTCTGTCAGCCTGATGAGCTTCTTGTCAGCCTGATGTTTTGACCCGGTACCCAATCAACCTAGCCCAGCCACTTTGTCGTCTGTTATCTTTAATTTTCTGAAACTTCAAGTTTTCCTTTAAATAGCTAACCCCAATTCAACTTCCCGTCATATTTGTGAATATATGAACTAATTAATAAATAAGACATATATAAACTCTTTTTTTTCCAAGTAAAAAAGACAAATAAACTAGGCTGTTAATAGAATCAGATAATGAGACGAGATGAAATCAAAAAAGTATTTAAGGAAATAAGACGGACGAGATATGGATTTGACAACAAACATCAGCTCAAATATTACATACAGAAACAAGATCCAAATTACTAATTGAAACTACTATATATAACTTGGTCGTTACCTGAGTTGTACTCATGGGGCTGTAGCTGCTTAGATCGCGCTTTCTCCACAAGCTCCTTCCATTTCTCAGATAACAAATAAAGATCCAACTACAACCACCAAAAACAGTATTTGGATCTCTCGAGACTGTTGTTAAACAAACATGCTAATATATAAAATCACCACACATCCACAAACCTTGTCAGCATCTTGGAGAACATCAAACCGCCATTGATAGCCACCGCAACAGCTATATTAATACTGCTATTATAAGTAAAAATCTTTCCATCTTTACAACTAGCATTCACCACAGCTATATCAGGAGGGGTTTAGTTTTTAAAACAATTCGAATAAAAATGTTTTTAATTTCATAATTTAAAAAAGTGTAGGTTTGAACTCAAAAAGTCAAAAGTCCAAAAGTCGAAAACAAAATGGCATCCAACATCAATACGCATGTACATATGACATGACTGGCTTTTGACCCTCAAGGTCAACATAACTAAATTCTAACTTCAGCTTCATATGATTTATGTAACTCTATAACAATCAATATACGTTTAGAAATGTTTGTTAATAATATATGCAATTTCTAACTTTAACTTCGAAAGTAAAGAAATTATTTTGTTTATGATTCAAAGCACCAATGATTCTATCATGACCAAGAGAGATTAATGAAAGTATGCAACAAGCCACTTACAGACCTTCAAATTCGTAATATGTTGATGATATTACTTTAAAAAACATCCATTTCTAGCAAGCCCAACTATTGACTGCTGCAACCTGCATGGTCCAAAAAGAAGTTAAGGTAAAGGAGGATGCATTACTTTATGATCCCCAGCTAACAGTACTTTCCCATTCCTTATTCGTACGAGTTTAATTCATGAACTAAAAATCATTCATCTTTGCTTACAGCTCATCATTCATCCATTTTATCTGCTTTTGAAGCTCAGTATCATCTTTATCATCCAAATGTTTCATCACTTGGAATTTCCCTTTTAATTCCTCAATTTCCATCTCTAGTTGTTTTTTGGCATCAGAAAGTAGCAAATCAGAAAGTATTGTTGATTCATGATCCAGTCAACATTAGTAGCAAATCAGAAAGTATTGTTCATTTTACCTGTTAAAAAAATTAAAAAAATCATAGGGTCCAACAGCATGTTGAATATGACTACAAGAGACTGATTTAAACCTAGGGTCCAATGGCGTTTAGTTGAGCTCATAAGGTGTAAAAGTGGATCACACGAATGCATTTGTATGATTAATAAAAAAAACCTAGCCACTTAAGTGACATAAAATCTGGTCACTTAAGTGGTTTGGGTAAAATCTGGTCACTTAAGTGATAAATAATTTTTTTTTTCATAAAAGCCACCTTAGCATCAAATGTTTTTCTAAACAAAATGCATTTGAATTAAATGGTTTCTAAATGTTTTGTCAAACCAACACCTGATGGTTTAGATATATGTATTTGGAACAAATGGCATATGGGAGCTCTTTTTGCATAACAACCCATTTTTGTGATTTATTTCAGCTATTTTACACATTCAAATACAATTTTAAATATGCTATTTCAAGTAAAGTTAACCCAAATCAACCCATTCATAAGTAAATGGGCCCGGTTGATGTTTGACTCGCTGTTCATTTTAACCCAAATCGGCCCATTCATAAGTAAATGGGTCACACTTGCTACCTCTAATCAACACGTAAAAAAAATAAAAACTGTTGGGACATTAGAAAGCAATACCTTAATCAACTATAAATAGGCTTCTTCCAACTCAATGTTTGCCATTCCTTAACCGCAATAATTCGATTCATAACCACAATATCATCGAGTTCCTTCATTTTCGCTTCCAGCTCATCATTCATCTTCTTAATACGCTTTTGAAGTGCAACATCATCTTTATCGCCCAAATGTTTCATCGCCTGTAGTTTCCTTTTAATTCTTCAATTTCCAACTCTAGTGGCTGTTTGGCATCTAGCTTATCTCTCTGCGATTCAAGATCCAGTCAACATAAGTAAAACATAAATGTAAATAAAAAAATATCAAGAGTGTAGTACAGTGCTCTGCAATCTTACCATTTGCTCTGCAACCAACCTTATGAGGTTCTCATCAGCTTTTCTCTGCTGTATAGAATCCATATGCATAGACCTGTTAATATTATTATGCATGTCATCAACCTTCATATCAATCAACATTTCAGCCTAACCGGAAACTACGAGTAAATCAATGCTGTTTTAGTTTGATAAATATATTTGAAGTCGACCCAGCTCAGATATGCAACCAATTAAAATAGAGCTCGAGCTCAGCTCTGTTAAAAAAAGGATACTTAATAGACACATTTTAAGTTCAATAGTTTAAGTTACCATCAATAATCCAAAATATACAAAATGATATTACATAACAAATCCAAACCAAATTCAACAAATTATTAAATAAGTTCATTATTATCCAAAATACACAAAATGTATATAAAGGGTATGTGTGTATAAGTAAAGATAAAGTAATTCGAGCAAACCGAGCCAAGTCACCCTTTGGCCTAGGCTAGGCTCGTTTCGGTTTCAAATTGAGCCACTTCAAACGAGCTTTTTTTTCGAGTGCACTCCGAACCATGAATTTTTGGAACGATGCTAGTTGGTAAAAGTAAAGTAAAGACCTTAAAGTAGAGTAAAATCACACAATCAAAATCTAAGTGAAAGTTGAGCCATATTTTACATTAAAACAAAGTACATTAATTTACAAATTTCAAAACAGAATAAGATTCTCAAGTGAAACGAAACCAATGATTTCAATAACAGATTATTCATCAACTTACATTCATAGGTATCAGGGATCGGATGAAATGCTGTAAGATTGAAGCATTGTATATTTCAACAACAACCTGCATCTAAATGTTCTTATTATCTAGTAACTGAAAATAACAAACAATATTAGAAAAATAATATTCGATTACTTGCCTGCTGACTTAGAGCCAAACATAAAATTCATTAACCGATGTGTGACTTGTTGGGGAAGCCTGGTCCACCGGCTGTACATTCAAATCAAATGGTTGAGACTCATTCATAACATCTGCCGATGTTGTTGCCTCAATATCGGTGCGTCTCCTTTTAGGAGCACATGTCGTATGGTGTTGTTCTTGAGATAGAAGCGCGTCGCGGTCCGTCCTTTTATTTATATTCCATAAATTTCAAGACCTTTCAACAACGAAATGCTATGGGGAAGATGACTTATACGAGTAACGAATAGATTTAAAGATTCCAAACATTCTAAATCCCCTAGGTTCTCAGGCAATTTCTCAAGTTCTTTACAGAAAGAAAGGTTAAGCTTTTTTAGATGTTTTAACTTACAAAGGCTAGATGGGATATCTCTTATCTTTGATTCGATTAGAACTAACTCTTCTAAACATTCTAAATCCCCTAGGTTCTCAGGTAGTTTCTCGAGTTCATTACAATAAGAAAGGTTAAGCTCTTTGAGATGTTTTAACTTACAAATGCTATCTGGGAGATGTTTAACTTTTGTATATGATAAATCTAGCTTTTCTAAACCCTCCAACTGACCAATGTCATCAGGCATTTCCTCTATGCCACAACCTCCAAGCTTTAAAACTCTTAAATGTTGTAAACTGCAAATCCTTTCCGGAAGACCCTTGAGCTCTTCGCAATATCGTAGATCTAGGTAAAACAATTTATGAAAATTTCCAATTGAGGAAGGTAGGTATTCTATATCACTTCGACAAAAATAAAGCTCTTGCAAACTACTTTTGGAATGGCTCGGGATGATATCCGGGAACTCCTTTAGATCTAACCCATTTAGCAAAAGAACCTTAAGTGATTCCAACTCCTTGATAAATGAAAAAGATTTCAACCTCTCACAAACATAGAGGCCTAGGTGCACAAGCCCTTTTAGGCTTCCAACGGGCACATGAATTTCTACCAAATCAGAACAACCACCAAGATCTAACCTCACAAGATTTGGAGTCAACCCAAGGTCAAGGGTCCTCACCTTTGAATTAGAAAGGTCAATGAATTTGAGCTTCTTCATAACCTATTGTAACATCAAACAAAGGTAATATAGTCAAAATGGGTATTGGGCTAATAAATGTGTTATGGGTTATAGCATAACAAGATTTGAGTTTTAAATGGACTTTCGTTGGACCCAATTTAAGTGTTAAATGAGTTTTCTATTTAAAAAAAATACGAATATAGAACATATATATATATATAGCAATTTTATAATTAAACATGTCCTTGAAAATTTCGGGCCCTAGCCCGGTGGCCTCCCTACCACCATAAGAGCCATCCCTGAATATACCAACGACTTATCAATAAATCAATCACAATAACCAACCAATCATCAAACCTTTCCCGCTGCCCAAAGTTGTTCGATGTTGCTGCTTCTCAAATTAAGCGTAACAAGATTATTTGCTAGAAAGGTTTTCGGTAAACACCAATGACGATAGTCGTTGCACTGCAAGAATCGTAATGAATTCGAGAAGTACTGACAATCCTCATCGTAATCTTCAAAGTATTGATAATCCATATTGGCTCTAAACACATGGTCATCATCGTCGTCGCCGTCATCATCATCATCTATGATTAGGCATTCAAGTTTCTTCATGTTTCTAAGTCCTTTCAACACAATCTCACGGTTGAATTTTAGCGATATACATCTTGTCGCTTCTGTACCCTGTAATTCAATTATAGTTTATGCCATAAATAAAGGAATCATGTTAGTTTGAAATATGCTATCCATGTAAACTTGATACTTACCAAGTCATTACCCAATACATCTTCAATTTCCTCCTGCTTCCACATTCGGCTATGTTTGTAGGGCTCATTTGGGTGCTTACGACGCACAATATTCTTGCCCATTTCTTCAATATGATCATGCATGCTCAAGCAAACATCTTGATAACCATTAACATAAGTTATAAGAGATCTCTGCTCAAGAACTCTTAAACCAATTCTAGCGTGAAATCCACGACTTTCAAGCATTCTTATTGCTTGGTTTTTTTCCCACCCCTTGAGCAAGCATGCAACATCGAGGAATATTTCCTTGTAATCATCCTCCAAACTTTTATAGCTTAATTCCAATTTTTCAAGAGTCTCTTTCAACGGAATTGTTTTGAGTCTTTCTAATGCGTCGGTCCATTCATGCTTGTCTTTACCACACAAAAACGAACCCAAAACTTTGTTTGTTAAGGGGAGTCCAGCAGCATATTGTACAACTTGTAGTGATTCATTTTTGTACTCTTGAATAGGCAGATCTTTCCCAAACGCGTGCTTACAAAAGAGGCCAATAGCTTCCTCATCTGATAATAGAGTGACATCACGAATCCATTTTACTCTATGTGCTATCAACACTTGCTCATCTCTTGTTGTAATGATAATTCTACTTCCAGGCTTGAACCAACTAAGGTCACTAGCTAATGCCTCAAGCTGGTCTTTATGATCCACATCATCTAAAACAACAAGAACCTTCCTACCACGAAGCTTTGTTTTCATCATGTTTGTCCCGTCATGAACACTACTAATGTTGTTGCCTTGATCATTTAGCAAATCTGAAAGGATCTTTTGTTGCAATGACAACAAACCGGACAACGACGCGTTTGAAACTTCCCTGACATTCTCAACAAAGCTTTTAGCTTCAAATTTAACTGATATTTTATCAAACACAGCTCTGGCTAGTGTAGTCTTACCAGCACCTCCCATCCCCCAGATCCCTATCATGCGAACCTCGTTCGAGGTGATATCTAAAGACTCCTGAAGATCTTGTAAGCGGGATTCCATGCCTACTAATTTATCATCAAGATTCACATTAATGTGTCGTAACTCAAGTGAAATCGACTCAACAATTAACTTGATGACTTTGGCCTCATGCCTGTTAATTATAGAAGACAGAATTAGCTTGCTCAAGATCCCACACAAAATGTTAATTTTCAGATCTATAATATATAAAAGCGTAAGATATAATACCATATCGCTAGTAACAAGACTTGAGCTTTCGTCCAAATACTAAAGAAACTAAAAAGAATGAATATTGCAGAAAAATGAAGTAATTACCCATCAGCAGTTTTCCTCAAATCCCATCCAGACAAATTAGCTGCATTTGTCAGAGTGTCTTTCCATTTCATGATATCTTTATTGTTATGTTTGGCAAGGGCTTCTCCAACTGGCCCACATTGTTTGCGAACTTCAGAGGGATCCACGTCGTAAAAAACAGGAAAAGCAATATGCTCGTTCGACTTTTGGCACTCCATTATCTTTACAAGTTCGTTTAAGCACCAAGATGAAGAGGCATATTTCTTGGAAAAAATTATGATGTACAGCTTCGAATCTTCAATAGATTTTAAAAGTTGGTCACCAATGCTTTTTCCTTGTTTTAGTCTCTCGTCGTCCTTGAAAGTGTGAATACCATGTCGCGTAAGAGCTTCATAAAGGTGATCAACAAAGGTCTTACGCGTGTCTTCACCACTAAAACTCAAAAAGACATCATACTGATAGCTCTTCTTAATGAATGATGTTGAAGAAGACGATGACGCCATTGAAGGTATGTTTTTTCGAAGATTGACGACTGCAAAGAAACAACGGATCACATTGTTAATCCACAAGAGTGTATCTTATGATAAGGATATAGCTGGTTGTTACACCTTACAACTTAATTAATTCAACATTGAGTCACAAGCATTTCATTATAATTTACAGGCATTAAATATTAAAATGATTTCTATGATGTCAAATAATTTTAGTCATTCAATAGTTACAAGGGGTTTCTATATATTCCTTCTAGAAAAGATTATTACACTAAGATACTTTAGTTATAACTTACAAGAAAAGGATTATGTTTTGAGTGAATTAGATACTTTGACGTGTCGAAGAAATCAAATCTTGGTTTTAAATATGATAGAAAAAAAAAACCCGATTCCCTCGATTTGCACTTTCTATCATTTTTTTTCTATCATAGTAATAAAGGTTAAGGGTATGTTTGGCAAGGAGCTTTCAAACTACAAGCTTTTAAGAAAAAGCTCTTACTCAATAACAAGCCTTGTTTGGTTGAAGAGCTGGAAGCTTTTAGGTTAGGAGAAAAAGCTCTACTAGCTATAAGCTTTTAATTAGTAAATGACACAAATATCCGTTCTATTTTAAAAACAAAATAAAAACTTTACTTACAAGCTTTTAATTATATCCATTTTAGTCATTTTATACATTTTATTAAAAGCTCCAGCTACTCTGCCAAACACCAAAATATATTTAAAAAGCTTCCAGCTACCAGCCTCCAGCTAGTTTTGCCAAACATACCCTAAACCTTAGACATACAAATCAAAGTATGTAATGACCATATCTTATAAATTGGGTTTAATCAAAGTGCACTTTGACTCACCAAAATAAATATTGAATGCGTTTACCATGGAGACTTCATACGGAGACTATTTTATTTTCTCATGATTTTTATCTTTTAAGAAAGAGAATTTAAAGATCTTTAATTTGGTACAACTTTTTTACAAAAAATTTATCTTTTAAAAAAGTTATAATTGTTTAAAACTTGTGTGGGGGAAATAAAAAAGAAAAAAAAAAGGCTATAAAAGACTCTTCCTCTGTGTAAAGAAGCAGTCAACATTAATTTTATTTTGATGATTTTTTGTAAGTTAGATCCATCTAAATTTTCCCTCTATCAATTCATATGGGCTAAAAATTCATATGAGTTGGTGATTTGTGAGGAATTAACGTAGAAAATTTCATAAAGTCTGAAATAACATCTTATTTACCCCTTAAAAAATTAAACCCGATCTACTTTCGTTTTGCCGATTTAAAAATTTTACCTACCGATTTAATTAGTATTCAATTAAATAATAACAAAATATATCAGCGGATGGACTTAAAATAGAGATAAAAACACCACTAATTGAATACTAATTTAAAGCTAAAAAAAAAACTAACCTCAAAATAGTTGTTCAGATACTACTGCAACTCAAGCCTTCGGTTTGTGAGTCTCAGCTATGTTGACCATAAACTTAAATAAATAAATAGGGCGATGCATTTTTGATCCAACGGTCCAACCATCATTTCTTGCCAATTACCAGGAAAATCACGCCTAACAACTTTCGACGTGTCTTCTTTGACTTTATAAAAGGCATCTCTTATTTGCACCTATTTAAAACTTATTTGCACCTGTCTACAGCTCGTAGAGGCCTCTACAAGCTGTAGGGATGTGGTCCATGATTGCCAATCATTGATAACCATTTAATGACACCTCTACTGCTTGTAGAGGCCTCTACAAGTAGTAGAGTTTCACTTGAATTGTTTTCCCTTCGTTTTGGATGGCATGAACATAAAAAAACTGAACAAATATTACAAAAATAATTTTTATTATTATTATTTTAAATTATTACTATTATTTAAAAAAAATAACAATGTGTGTTCTTCTACAACTCGTTGCACATTTAGTTTTTTATTTTTTATGTGTAAGCGGTTTTTTATTTCAGTTGTCGTCTCGATAAGCGTGTAAGCGTATAACAAACATTTATATAAATAAACAGACAAATATAAGCAAGCATTTCCAAACATAATATACGAAAATATAATAATAACATAATGTAAACAAGTGTACTAGCATACATCATATGAAAATAACACTACTGAGGGGGCGTCTGCTGCGTGGTGTCAACAGGCGGCGGCGGCGGCTGCAGCGAAGACGATCCAGGCTCCTGGGAGGACGACCCAGGCTGCTGGGAGGACGTCCCGGCATGGGTGCCTGCACCAGGCAGTGATAAAGGTCCCAAACCGTCACGCCTCTCCTGCTCGCTCGCAAACAGCACACTGAGAGCCTTATCCATTCCCTACCGCCACTGACGCGCTGCCGCAGCCTCATTCGCCATCTCCTGCCGCCACTGACGCGCCTCATCTGCCATCTGCTGCCGCCACTGACGTGCCGCCACAGCCTCATCCGCCATCACCCGTAACTGTTTCAGTGCGTTTCAGCGCTGTTTCAGTGAGTTTCAGCGCGTTTCAGCCTGATTCAGCGCTGTTTGTTAATTTCAGCGCGTATAGGGTTTAAATTCATCTCTACTGCTCGTAGAGGTCTCTACTGGTCGTATAGGATTTGAATTCATCTCTACTGCTCGTAGAGGTCTCTACGAGTCGTAGAGCTGACTATACACTCTGATACGTCGTACTTTCTAACCCTATACCACTCGCAGAGGCCTCTACTGGTCGTATAGGGTTTAATTACGTCTCTACTGCTCGTAGAGGTCTCTACGAGTCGTAGAGCTGACTGACACACCTGTACACACTCTGAACATTGAATGTTCTGTGGGCCTCCATCTCTACGGCTCGTAGAGGCCTCTACGAGTCGTAGTAGGGTTAGGTTTTTAGGGCAACAAAGCTCTACCACTCGTAGAGGCCTCTACCAGTAGTAGAGTTTTGTGGTTTCCAATGCTCTGACACCTCTACTGCTCGTAGAGGCCTCTACGAGCAGTAGAGATGTCTAAAACCCTAAAAAAACCTACAGGTGTAAATAACATCACCCTTATAAAAAGAAAGGTTATGTCGAGGAAAAGTACCATATTTACATTTTAATTTTTAGTATTTTACCCATCGCCGCGCGTGTCGCGGCACACGACGGATAAAACTGTGTGTTATACACACCATGTAACGTTTGTGTTATACGACCATTCATCATCTTACAAATTAGCAACCTAGCAAAACTAATCATGTTGTTTTTGTTGGACCATGCACACAACGGACAAAACTGTGTGTTACACACATCTTGTTATATAGACCTTTTGTGTTATACGACGCTACGCAGCGGAGTTTCAATTGGTATCGGTTCAATATGATATGGTACCGACACGCAGTACAACAATCGAATGAAATATGTCTAAAAGATACTTAATAGAAACTTATTAAGTGAAATGATAAATAAAGGGTTCTGGGTTTTATACACCACGACCACGTGACATCACATTCTGAGGTATGTGTTAGCCTTCTATTGGTATGTGATGTGAGTCACGGTGTATGAATTCTAATTATAGGGTGTATGATTTCAAATTACCTAAATAAAAACAATAAAACTCAATTACTTTGGCAAAATGCGTATTTAATTTTCCTTTTTAAAAATGGAAAAAAGTTACATATTATATCCTAAAGGAAAAATACCCCTCATTCCAACCTGTCTCTCTCTCTATCTAAAAGCCTTCTGTACTCATCACAAAAACCAATAAATAAACCAAAAACCTTTACCTGGTTTTACTCTAAACCCAATAAACCCACCACTTATATGGTGTGCCCCCCTTTCCCCCAACTTCCTCAAGTGTCACGTCAGCGCCACGTCATTTCCCCATTCTCCTCCCCCAAAGTTTAGAAATGGTATTCCCCTTCTTCCCCCTTCTTTTTTATTATTAAAGTTTGATTTAAAAAAAATAAAAAAAATAACCAATCAGATCATCTGGTGGCCTCGGTGCCTTTTCCACTATTTCCCCAAAAATTTTACCGGGGGGGGGGGGGGGCGGTGTTCCCCGGACGCCAACTCAGCTCCCCGGATGATCTCCCCGGGAGCACACCGAATGGTCTAAGAAGTAAGAACCTCATAACCATGTACCCACCCACATACTCAAAACAATCAGATAATAAAGAGCGAGAGCGGGAGACGAACACCAGTGGTTTACCGGCCACCGCATGTGGCGGTGCTAACGGCGGAACTATGGCAGGGCAGCCACACTCAGGCGCATGCACCGTCTAAATACAGGTTAACCCTGTCCCCGTCAGTTAACCCTCCTTGTCTTTCTCGGGTTTTCTCTAGTGTCGATCCAGCGCATGATCTCTAACCACTGCCGTCGGTGGTTCCGAATTCCGATGGTAGTCATGAAGGTGATGACAGATAGCCCGATCAACGCTTTGACGATGATGGTGGTGGTGAAGACACAGGTGAAATATAAGAAGAAACTGGTGAAACACTGCATCAAATCGGAGAAGGTAACCGGCAACAGGCAGTGCCGGTCATGACCGTTAGGCGTCAACCCCAATAAGAACTCAAACGTAGGAGATGACGACACGTAGCAATGAATTGGCAAGGTGGAAGCGTTTCAACCGTAGAGATAGCTACAGTGTTTGGTGTGAGATAACCGAAACTTGGTTTTTAATATATACTGTAATTCTAAGACTGGGTGTAATGAAGCGTGATGTAGGCGTGAAAAGGCAACATAGCGCCCCCCCACACCGCTACAGGGGGCTATGTGTCACGTGGTACGTTGAGGTGAGAGTTTTTAATTTATTTTTTTATTTTGTTTTCATCCATTCTCCTACACTTATCTAACCCTAATCTCTTTAAGAATTTTAAAAACAAATTTAGTTTTTTCTCTCTAATGTTTCCACCCATCATTTTTAAACGTTAATATCTTTTATATACAAGGTTTTTTAAAAAAAAAAATTACACAAAATTAACGAGCGTTTTATTATCTTTCCTACGAGTACCATAGTGCTATATAAAAAACGAAGAAAAAACGACTATTTTTTATGGGGTTTCGTTCATACAGGGAAAAAACACACAAAGTGTCCAGATTATTCATTAATCATGTTTTTTCTTTTAAACCAGGTTCTGTAGTAGAAAGAATTTAGCTAAAACAGGATGTAATGATCATACAAGTCACAAATCCAGGTGCGGAAACCCTAGATATGAACAAAATGACAATACTCGGATCAAAACACGTAAAACATCATTTTAAACACCTTTTTCATAGATTAACATTCATAAAACTTGATTACAATCACTCACACGTTAATCTAGACCTTTCACACACTTTTACAAACTTGACATGAACCTGACCTTCAAACACACACTTTCTAAAACTCTCTCTCTAACTTGAAAATGACAAAAACATATATATATATATATATAAACTGCACATTCGCGTCCACATTCGCCCATATACAAGGTACGAATGTGTTCTTCAATTCTCCAGTCTTCACCTTCGACCATACTCCTTCTACCTTCGCCCATAATATTCACCTTCGACCCTTCAGTAACACAAAACTAACATATGTTAAAGCTAATCCAATCACTAGTCGCAATTCGTGCATCTACAAACTCCCCCTCGACTATTGATTGGATTGTCTTCGGTCTTCGTCCATAACTTTGTTCAACAGCATGATTCTCAGTTGCTTCTTCTGTTCTTTAGTCATTTCAGGCTCCAGCTTACGTTTAACCGGTTTAGGCACATCGGCCATCTTCACTATCTTGCCCAGTTTATTATCCAAGTTGCTTCCGGAGTTTATATCATAAGCAAAGCAAACTCCGACAACTTGTTGATACTTCTTAGCCTGATCTGCGTCATTGGGATCACAATGAATCGGATTGTAGAATAGCATGATGATGTCTTCAAACGTGCAATTGATCAACCACATAGGATCAAATACATAAACATGCTTGTATTTGTCCTTTCCATCTCTCAGCACAATCACTGCCTCTGCCTTTCTCCAATCATAATACCAGAAGATAAAGTCAACACTGAAGTGTTGAGGTAAAGGCATCAAAGGTATCTTCTTCATCACTTCAGGTGCCTTATATATCAAAGTCACCCTTTTCCTTCATGTTCTTGGATCAATATCCCTGTGAACTTTTCTTCTAGGGTATTTAGGCTTAAATCTGTTCCATTTAGTTCTGCTCTCCCAAACCAACTTATCAGCAAACCAACCAACAGCCGTATTGTTCACTGAAGCTCCAGTCATAGGGAATCTGCAAATATCTCTGACCGCCCAGTACGGTAGAGTTAATAAATCAATGAATCTGTAAAAGTACAGGATTCCTGATTCCCATTTGACAGCCAAACATTTCAATCTTCCCAGATATTTCCAACCGAGAGCTCTGCCTTTGAACTTCTCGTTATGATATCTGTAAAAACTACCTTGAGCTTCAGGCTTTGGTCGTTTATCGTCAGTTTCCTTCAACTTCTATAAAAATGTCTTCAAATCATCATTCTGACTTGAAGGTTTCTGCTGATCAGTACCAAACACTGTTTCTACAAACTCTTCACTTCTCTTTTGAGCTTTCTTCTTAGCCAACCTGTTTGGTATCTCTGTGAAATTTGGGAAAACCACATCTTCATCATTTTGTCTGAAATATTGTGGATATTCCTCATGAGTAATATCCTCAATCTCTACTTCATCCATCTCAGGTGTCTGCTTATCATCAGAGTGATCTCCAATATCCTTTTCAGGGATATCTGGAATCGACTGATCCATCATGATCTCCTCCAATGATTTTCCCACTCGCTGTGCAATTCCATCCAAAATTTCTTTGGCAACAGCAGCAGGTACTTCACCCTCCTCTAAGTCTGGATCATTGTACTCGAGTTCATACCTCATATCATTTGTTTGAAAGATTTCAGCAAACTTGCCTGTGAACTCAATGGTCCATTCTCTTTTCTCAAGCATATCTCTGTAAACCTTCTTAGCATCATCATTCAAAGATCTCACCTTTTCGTTCCAGAAGATGCTTTCATCTGAGTCTACATTCTCACCTTTCTTTTTCTTCGAGCTAGACTCTCCAACATCTTTCTGTGGTGTTCTCTTCTCAAATGTAAACTTACTAGTATCATCTCCCCCATCGTCATCATCACTTTCATCATCATCATCATCCTTACTACCTGATCCCTCCGCATCATCATCATCTTTATCACTTTTCTTGCTTTCTTCATCAGAACTCTTATCAGATTCATCATCCTCCTCATCATCCTTTTCCTCTTCATCATCTGAAGGCTCAAAATCAACTTGTTCCTCCTCTTTTTCCTTATCTTCCTCACCATCCTTCAACTTAGGTGCTTCACCATATAGCTTGTCCAACAAATCACTAAGACGTTTGTTTTCAGTCTTAAGTTCTTTGTTGTCAGACTTAATAATTCTAATCATTCTCCGATTTCTGGTGCACTTAACCTCAAGATCCTTGTTATCTTCTTCTAGTTTCTTAACTTTTTGTTCGATCTCATCTTGGTTAGTTTTAGAAGCAACCACAATCTGTAGCATCTTTTCCTCATTCTGTTTAAACTTGCTTATTTCAGCCTGTTGTGCTACAATCATTTTCATCATGTCATCCATCCGTTTGTTAACCTGTTTCATCACATCATCCGAAACAGTAACTTTCTTTGATTTGGATGGTTCAGCTTCTTTTGCCTTCTGCTTTTGAGGATTCTTAAACATATCCAAAACATTATCCAGAGCAGCATTAAAATCATCAACTGGTAATGTTTCAGACTCTTTACTCCTCTTCTGCTTCTTAGCTACTGGTGAAGATAGCTTAGATGATGTACCTGCATCAGGTAACTTCTTGCCTTTGAGCAACTGAGCAATCTCTTTCTCCCTCAACTGCTTAGTACTAGACTTCTTTGCCATTGACTTATGCTTTGGTTTTGGCAAATTTACAACAATAGTCTCACCAACTTCAAGTTCATCCAGATTCACACTCAGATCTTCATCAACATCAACAGTCTTCTTCTGTGAAACCTCTTCAATAGTCTTGTTCAAAGATTCAGACTCACCAACCATAGTGGCCTTACGTTTGGTGGTCTTTACTCTTTCCTCTTCAGAATCCCATTGTTCATCAACTTCAGTTTCCTCCGAATCTACTGAATCTTCATCAACCAAACTAGTACCTTTCTTTGGCTCCAGCATTGACTACCTGTTGCTTTGAACTTCCCTGATCAGTCTTTGCCTTACCCTTCCCTTTGGCTCCAGCATTGACTACCTGTCTCTTCCTCTTAGTGTTTGCATCAGCATACACTAGTGGATCATCATTATCTGAGTCACTCTTGTCATGTCTCGCTTTGTTCTTACCAGGATCGGTGTAACCCTGATTAGCCAAAGCCCCAAATAATCTTCTGTGAGGTGGCTTTTCATTGTCTGGCACACCTTTATATCCTTTCATTCTCACAAGCGTACGAATATTCATGTGATCTTGACCAAGGATCATAGTTGGATCCTTTTTCAAATCAGGATACTTATGGTCAAAGATCATCATAAGAAATCTCGGATACAGCATGAACTGCTTCTTCTTCAATCCTTTTAACATCTCGAGCATGTGGTCTAAAATCATACCAGATACATTGAATGGTTTGTTAAGTGTTAACGCAACCATCAATGAACTAAGACTCTTCCTCATAACATCGTATCTACCACTCACACACCCGAATACATGGATAATTACGTGTGCAAGATACTTGAACTGCACACTTAATTTCCCTTTGTGCATCGAACCATCAGTAATCGGACCCTTGTACTTCATCCTCAAAAAGCATGCTTTCTGCTCGGTCCATGAAAGCTCTCTAGGATCATCACTAACTTCAAACTTAATCTGTAGAGCTTCTCTGATATCTGATTCAGTTAAAATCATCTCCATCCTCTGAATCTTGCTTTTGATGATAGTTTGATCTTCCCAGAAATCATACTTAGCATTTCTGTAAAAATCCTCCACTATATCTTTGTAAATTATTGTTGGTGTAGCTAAGGCATGAATAACTCTGCTTCGCCTTAAAAACTCCACAATTCCAGCAAATTCAGTGTTCTTCTCGACATCCCCAACGTATGCACAACAATTGTGTGTCAGTTCAAACGGCCATCCACGTGGAACAGTTTCAACTTCCTGGACAGGATCTGATACAATGTTCTCCACTGGTGCATCAACATGTTCAGGTTGCTCAGCCATCTGCACATCAAAAATCAGAAAACACGTCAAAATACAAAAACGACAAAAATTACAAAATTTTAAGTTTTCAATTTCCACATTCGCCCCATTTTACAAGGTCGAAAGTGGAATAATAGTACGAATGTGAGCATTTTGGTTCGAATGTGGAATTAATCATATAACAAATCACATTCGTCCACTTTTAAACACATTCGCCCATCTATTTCTACATTCGCCCTTTCTGATTTGGACGAATGTGAATCTGCAAGTCCCAAAATTTCAAAATTTTGCCAAAGTTGTTTTTGGACTCTGATTTTGATTTAAACGTGTTCTATTATGGCCGACTAACTTTCGTGCATTATCAATTGTAATAGTTATTCAATTTTCATCAGTTTTAAAAGAGGAATTAGGGTTTATATGCTTCAATCGATCAATTAATCATCTAATCAGGTTTATTATCCTAATTCCTTTTATATCTCCCCCTAAAACTGATGAGGATTGAATGTGTATAAAAAACAATCAATAAAAACAGTCCAATTAATCCAGAATTGAAAACCCTAGGTTCGTAACCAAAAACTCAAATTCTGATCTGATTATGAAGCCATTACCTGTGAAAATTAGTTCAGAAGAATCAGGAATCAATAGGGAACAATAAACAAAGGCCAAAGAAATCACAGCAACAAGGTTTTGTTATGATGAAAAATTTTTGAAAATTTGCAGAATGAGGGTCGAACCTGATTGTGGCATATATATAGAGGTACATTCGCCCGTTTGTGATGGACGAATGTGGGCAAATTCCACATTCGACCAATTTAATGGCCCGAAGGTGGAATTGTAAGACCCGAAGGTGAAAAGTTTTTCAGAATTCCACTTTCGCTCCATCAAAAACGTACGAATGTAGAATTTTTCCTCATTCGACCCAATTAAGGGGCGAATGTGAAATGGAAAAATCTGAAAATTTTGCCAAATCACGAATTCAAATCCCGTTCAACATTTTTCAATCCGTTAAATCTCAAAAACTCATTATTTCACGTTTAGAATGATACAAAGCCCAGATGGTTTCATCAAATCTCAGAAATTGACCATCCAACACCGTCGGTTATCTAAAATAAAGCAGAAATGCAAAAACTTTTGGTTTTTCTGAAATTTTATCAAAACACACCTAAAATCTTTTTGGATTTTGTATCTTTTTGACAATAAAAGTAAAATGCATCAAAGTAAATCAAAGCAGTAAATATTTTGTGATGTCCGGTAAGAGGATCATATCAGTTTACTGAGAAATCTGATCACAGCTTTGATCTTTTTATTTATTATTATCATTAGAAACGGTATGTGACACGGCAATTGCTTTAAAATGATACGAGTTAGGTGTATTAGACTAACACATTGTGGTGCCCACACACACGACATACTCCCGTATCAAGTAATTGCACAAAGCTTCGTCGTAACGCGTGATTATGCCAGAGTTATCCGTTAAAGTTACAAAGTATATAGCACAGAGGTGTACAGGTCAGCAAACGAATGCAGCAGAGTAACATGTGCATATATACTAGGTTGAGGCTGATATCAACTACTGATTTGCATAAGTAAGTTAATACGATGTAATTATGATCTTTGATCAATAAAAACATAAAGTTCCTCAATTCGGTAACTATCGGTTTTGGCATTTAAGCTCTTTTAGCAAATATTCTGATGAAACTAGGTCCGTAAATCAATACGACAAAAGTTTAATCAGAATATCCCGGATAACCATAACATAACGACCCGAAACCTCAGATTTTTGCAATCCTATCAAACGAAATTACGGTACTAAGACCATATGCTCATGAGGTGTTCAGCCACGAACGCGTAGTTCGTTATGTTTGTATCACTAATGCACGCAATTTTTAGTCTACGAAGCCTATCAGCACATCACACGTAATCAACACACGCCTCATATTACTATACAAATCTTTAGCCTGTGTCAGATCCCCACTGATGTACTATCATTTCCTCTTTTTATCCTGGAAATCATTTTTTTTTTGGTTTTCCTAATTTTTAGGTCTTTTTGAATTTTTCAATGTTTTTTTTTTTTTGGTTTTTCTGATAAAATGACTCCCCCTAAAATAATGAACATATTTTTTTGGGTTTTTAATTGTTCTGAAAAACAATAAAAACTTTAAAGAAATTTTAAACTAAAAAGCGATAAACCGAGATGCTGATTAGTCCTGTTTTTCCTTTATGTTGTTGACTTTTAAAAGATATTCAAAGCGGGACCTGTCAAAAGCTTTAGTAAACAAATCTGCACGTTGATAGTCAGTATGGATTTTGACCATATCTATTAATTCTTTAGCGTAACAATCACGGATAAAATGGTATTTGATCCGGATATATTTCGATTTAGAATGATTTCCGGTATCTTTAGTTAATGCGATAGCGGCTTCATTGTCACAGTGAATAGGGGTTTTAAGAAACTGCAAACCGTAATCCACCATCTGCTGTTGGATCCAGAGCACTTGCGAACAGCAACTCGAGGCTGCAATGTACTCGGCTTCACAGGTAGACAGTGCCACGGAAGTCTGCTTCTTACATTGCCAGGTGACTAACCTGCTCCCTAAAAACTGGCAACCAGCTGTAGTGGATTTGCTATCCTTGTCACAGCCGCCCCAATCTGCATCACTAAAAGCGATAAAATCAAAATCATCATCATTAGGGTACCAAAGTCCTCTCGAGGGACAACCCTTCAGATATCTAAGGATACGCTTGACCGCCGTCAGATGACTTTGTTTCAGCTTCGATTGATAGTGAGCACAGAGACACGTTGCAAACATAATATCTGGCCGAGATGCTGTCAGATACATCAGAGATCCGATGATTGCTCTGTATGTAAATGGGTCCGTCAGCTCCCCCTTAGCGTCCACTCCAATCCCGTGATTGGGTTGAATCGGGGTATCCATCGGCTTAGAATCCTCCATCTGGAACCGGCTCAAGACTTCGGATATGTATTTCGTCTGGTGAATGAAGATCCCCGTGGGTCTTTGGTCCACCTGCAAGCCTAGGAAAAACTGCATCTCCCCCATTGCGCTCATCTCAAACTTTTCCTGCATGACAGTTTCAAATTCCCTGCATAAAAGTTCGTTAGTTGAACCAAATATTATATCATCAACGTAAATCTGCACCAGAAGCAAATCATCCCCTGATTTCTTCGTGAATAGAGTGCAGTCGACAAGTCCGCGCTTAAATCCTTTTGCCATGAGGTATGTACTTAACTCCTCGTACCACTGTCTCGGAGCCTGGTGCAAACCATATAAAGCTTTGTTCAGCACATAGACCTTATCCCGGTGGATGGGGTCCTCAAAGCCTGGTGGCTGCCCGACATAAACCTCTTCTTTGACTTTCCCGTACAGAAATGCGCTCTTGACGTCCATTTGATAAACTTTGAACTTCTTATAGGACGCAAACGCAAGAAACATCCGAATTGCCTCAATGCGTGCTACAGGAGCATAGATTTCGTTATAATCAATCCCTTCGATTTGATGGAAACCCTGTACAACCAATCTGGCTTTGTTACGAACTATAACACCACGATCACCCTTCTTGCACTTAAACACCCATTTAGTGCCAATCTTCTTTCTTCCAGGCGGTAAATCAGTGAGCGTCCAAACCCCCCAAATTCTGAAATTGTAATAACTCCTCCTGCATTGCTTCAACCCAGGCGTCCTCCAGCAAAGCGTCCTTGTATGTCCTTGGCTCTACCTGCGACACATAACACGCAAACGACCAGTCATTTTGACTACCAGATTTTTGTATTTTGGCATATAAAGCTAAAGCACCAAAACTCTCTGGCGAATTAACACTTCGCAGCTGCCCTCTTGTCATCACACTGATACCAGGATCACCGATAACATGCTCCAGCGGGTGAATACGATGAATCCGAGATTCCGGATGTTCAGGTACAGTAACTCCCGTCTGAATAGTCAAGTTCTCTACAGCATCCAGATCATGACCCGTGTTAGATGATGAAGCAACATCTGGAGTTGGAGTTGGGTTCACTGGCGGTGCCTCTGGTTCTTCTGCATGTTCAAGAATAACTTCTTCAAATTGTTCATCTTCAGACTCTGAAGAATCTAAAGTAGTAGAAGCCTCTTGAAACACTTCTTCCTCTGGTACAGGAACATTGATATCATTAGAAGCTGGTGGGGGATTCACGGTGATTGAACGCACCAACGGTGAAGTTGCCGCGTTTTCACACTCGTAAAGTAATATGATAACAGCTTCTTCAACCAAGCTATCTAGATTGAATGATTCAAAGAAATCTTTGTAATCAAACATCCAATCAGGACCAATCCCTTGCACATTTTGTGTATACCGTTGAACTTCCACGTTAGCCCAATCCTCCACTTGACGAGTTCGCTTGTTGTATACCCGTTTGAGCGGGGTTGCATATCCAACAAACTATCCCTCTTCAGCTTTAGGACTAAACTTCTCGCTTGGATTCAACATTGTGCATGGTGCCCCAAAAGGTTCTAGATACTCTAAGTTCGGCTTTCGTCGGTGTAACAGTTCATAAGAAGTTTTACCAAACTTCTTCATCGTTAAAACCCGATTGAGTGTATAATTTGCTGCATAAATCGCCTCGTTCCAGAACATTACTGGAAGATTCGAGTCTGCGAGCATTGTTCTTGCCGCTTCAATTAGAGTCCTGTTTTTGCGTTCAGCAACACCGTTCTGTTGTGGGGTGTACGGAGCCGAATATTCATGATGAATTCCTTTGCTTTCACAAAGTTCATCCATCTTGGCATTTTTGAACTCCGTCCCATTATCACTCCGAATTCTCTTTATCTTCAAATTGTAGAGATTCTCCAATTGAGTGAACAAAACTTTCAAGTTATTAAAGGTGTCACTTTTATGCTGCAAACACATCACCCATGAAAAACGTGAATAGTCGTCAGTGACAACTAAACAATAAAGCTCCCCAAGATGACTTTTGCGCTTGACAGGTCCGAATAGGTCCATGTGCAATCGCTCAAGTGGCATCTCAACAGAGTTAACTTTCTTCACTTTGTGGGACTGTCTATGTTGCTTCCCCTTCTTACAGCTTACACACTTGTCATTCAAATGGAAATGTTTCACGTTCACGCCATCGACAAGTCCATTCTTCACAAGATGATTCATTTTTCTTAGATGAATGTGCCCCATTCTTCGGTGCCACATTATCGATTCCTTCTCGGTCGCCTTGGATAGAAAACATGTTATCTGCCCCTGGGATGTCATTGCCTTGGACATATCAAGAATCTAAAGATTGTTGACTCGAGGTGCCTTCAACATTACCCACTCTTTTGGAATTTTGAAGCCTGGTTAGAGAATGTAGCAGGATTTGTCATCAAAATAAACAGTGAATTGTTTGTCACAGATTTGACTGACGCTCAACAGATTATAGTCTATCTGCTTCACATATGAAATCCTCTCAAAGCTCGCAATCCCATTACTCACACTCCCTTCCATAGTGATATATCCGCCTTTATTCCCAGCAAACGCAACATATCCACCATTAATATTCTTCACGTCGAACAATAACGCAAGATCCCCGGTCATGTGGCCTGAAGCTCCACTATCAACAATCCAAAGACTGCTAATAGGGCCAGCTGAAGCTCCATGCACACGTCAAGTAAAACATTTAGTTCTTTCGGGGGACCCAAGCCTGAGTCTTGGGTCTTGGAATATCATTGTTCAAAGAAACATTCACATCAGCAATTTGTTTTGGATCGATCTTTTTAGGATCATTCAAAACATTTTCCTTTTTCTCATTTGATTTTGAAGTTGAGGCACCTGGAGAACCATTTGGTGTCCAAGATTGTTCAGATCTTTTCAAGATACGAATCTGAGATTTTGGATTCTCAGTCGGTTTCTGAACATTGTTTGCAAAAGAAACTTTCTTGGTTACCTTCTCTGATTTAAAAGATTTAGGTCCAACATTTGACTTGACAATAGGTTTTGGTGGAACCCTTTGCCTATCATTTGTTGTGTTCACCACTGGTTTTCTCCACGAGTTTTCCATAGCAATCCGGTTTCTGCGATCATACTGAACAAGACGATTGTTCCTCGTTTGATAAAAATTGTTTTGATTATAAAATTATTGTGGTTGAGGAGCAACACGTCTATGTGGTGGAATGTAATGATCAACCGGTTTCCTCATGGAATTCCTCACTTCAACTTCGTGCCTCTTATGCCTTACATACAGGCAGTGAGCAAGTAAATGCCCTCTCTCCCCGCATTTAAAGCATGCACGGTATTCCTCAAAAACATTTGGAGCATTCGGTTGAGCAAATGATCGAACAGGATATTGATCATTATACTGTTTGTTCCTCAAACTCTCAGGGAGTGGCCCTTTTGAGTAAGCAGGCTCATGAAAACCGTTAGCTCTGTTTTTGGGTCTAATGAACTCTGTGACATGGACCTTTGGTTCTTGAGGAACATCCAAAAACAATTTTTTTAAAATGGCAGGTGGAATTTCATTTGTTCTCTCATGTTTTGGGAACCAAATGGTGCTTTCTTGCCAGATTTTTTCAATTTTAGCATAGTTAGCATTTTTGATTGGAAATTCCTCGTCAGAGATGATCTTATCGGATCCTTCCATCCGATAAAACACCTTGACTGGTTTGTCACAAGGTTCATTCTTAACATTCTTCTCAATTTCTTTCTTAACCACATTCTTTTCAGACTTTTTCTCACGATGAACATTTGCCATCGGATGCACATGCTGAGATGGTGAAACTGGTTCAGTAGTAATGATGTGATTTTCTTTTGGAATTTCACATGCATTAGCAGTTTGGTGACAACCAGTAACATCACTCCCAGAGTCTGAATCAACGCTCTCAACAGTAACCCCCTCATCATTCAAACCTAAAATCGGCCTCACATCGGAATGTGGATCACCAATACTCGAGGTATTAGATTCATTTTCCGATGATGAGTCTGATTTTACCGAGCTCTCCGGTGTCACTTGATGACAATTATGATTTTCAAAAAGCACCGGAGATGGCACAGACTTGTAATTAGTGGTTTGATCATCAATGATGTGGTCTACCACGTAAGCAATGTGCTTATAACTTTCCAACTTCTTATTAACTTTTTCAGCAAAGCACTTAATGGCGGCCATTTCTAATTTAGTGTTCTCAATTTCATTTATATAGTTATTAATTGCAAGTTGTTTTAATGAAAGAGTATTTTTAAGATCAGAAATGTCTTTTTTATAGCCATCTAGTACTTTGTTGAAAGCATTCAACTCTTTGCGAGTAGATTGACAGTTGATGATAGCACTATCACGTTGAACGCGAAGTTCTTTGTTCTCCTCTGTCAATCTATCACAAGTACCACAATATTTATCACTAGTAATATTAGTGCTACACTCAGAACTTACAAGTTTTGGAGGATCTGTCATGGCCATCAAAGCAAAATGAGCTTCCTTTCAAGCGAAAAACTTGGAATAGTCAATCCTGGTGAAAGCATCATCAGCAATGCACGACTTCCTCGTCTTCAGAAAATCAGCTTCTGCTAGCAACTGGTCAATATCCTCATCCAAAGATGTAACACTTGCTTTTGTATCTGATTCACTGTCTGAATCTGAGTAAACTGATTCACACTCCTCAGGAACATCAGAAACAGTGTCAATCACCACTCCAGGATTTGCTTCCTCAGTCTTAACCTCAACAGGCTCAGTCTCCACTTCCATTTCTACCTCAGATTCATCAACTTCAGCCTCAGTTTCTTTCTTCTCATCAACTATCACTGACTCCTCAGTTCCAACCTGTTGGGCAACACAAGCCACATTTCCACCAGTTGTAATCTCCTCAACACCTATTTGCATTCCCGACCAATCAAACCGTTCATCCTGTTGAATCACCAATGCTTGATTCTAATTGGTGTTCTGTTGTGTCTCATTTGGTGTAGTAATCGGTATGACTGTTCGGTTAGTGTTGTTAGGTGATTGGTTTTGAGTCTGGTTTGGTGTGTTTGGTTGTCTATTCTGGTTGTTGTTAGAGTTATTTTGGCGGTTTTGGTAGTTGTTTTGGTTTTGATAGTTGTTCGTACTTTGGTAAGAAACTTGGTTTGGGTTTTGTTGTTGTTGTTGACGGTTCTGGTAGCTTGCATTGAATGGATTTCTGTTACCTTGTTTTGGTGGCTGAGTACATTCCCGTTTGAAGTGACCTTTCCCTCCACAATTAAAACAAGTAACCTTCTCTTTGTTGAACCCGTAGGTTGTATTTGGAGAAGTTCCCAAATCAGTTCTACCCGTCTTCTCGATAAATTCTGTTGCCCTTCTCATAATACTCGCAAAAGCCCACTGGATATCAATCAGTTCCATCTCTTCTTTATCAATCTGTGCATAGTCTTCATTGGTTAAGTTGTTGTTCCCAATTTGACTAGCAACCAACCCATTATAAGATGAAACCATTGCAGAGACTAGTGCAATGTGTTGCTGAGCAACTTCAACAGTCACATTTCCCAAGTTAGAAGTTTCCAAAACCACCGGTTGTTGACTAGGTTGAGTAATTTGGTTCATTGGGTTCATGTATTGTGTTGTTGAGGTGGTTGTTGAGATTGACTAGCAGTATAGAAAGCTGCTTGTTGCATTGGAGAGAACGGTGAAATGTAGGAATTGTTGTATTGTTGTTGTGGTGGTGGTGTGTATGATGGAACTGGTTGTGAGTAGGATGAGGTTTGTGCAATGTAGTTGATGGTAGGTTTTGGTGGTTCCATAACATTGGAAATGCAAGCAACATGTGGTGCCACTAATCCCCCTAAACTTGAGTTTCCAGCTGGTACTGAATTGCCTCCAAAATATAAACTTGGATTCTGAGGAATCTGTGATCTTTTGGCCTTCCTCTTTTCCTCAACTCTTTGTTCTCCAGCTTCTGCACAAACTCATTGATAGTCCAGAATTTATAAGCATCCTTCTCCTTGAGAACTTCCACATGCTGATCCCAGTATGGTGGTAGAGCATCTGCAAACTTGTCCACCAAATTTGTCATAGGAATCTGTATACCATAACTAGATAATTCAGTTAGCAAATGACAATATCTAGGAGTTAATTCTTTTAAAGTTTCATTTCCAACATAAGTAAAATTCTCAAACTCCTTTCGTAACTCTTCCATCCTCAATCTTCTAGTCTTCTCATTCCCATCATGCCTATTCTTAAGCACATCCCACAGTTGCTTAGACGTGGTGCAAGTCCCAAACTGATGTAGTAAGTCGTTTGTGATCCTGCCGCGCCTGCCACCTCTCTCCCGATGACTGACTCTCCTGAAAAAGCTGTGGACACAGCAACAGACTCTTTCTCATCAACTGACTCGGCGACAATCAGTCCCCAAGCAGGTCCAAGTATCGGTGATTAGACGTAGGGTTTGCTCCTTTCCTCTAGCCTCACCTCCCTATCGCTTACCGTTAACTGCTACTACAGCTCCCAAAGAGATTTTCCCGCTAAAGAAAAGCTGGAAATCGCATCGATACTGTCTTTGATTCTATCCTCTCGGGCATTCCCCTTTTTACTAAGGCCGGGCTTAATAGGAGCAAGAGACTTGGTGGCAACAACCAGAATGAAATATTATTTAATCGTGGAAATGCCATGTCAGGCGCACCTATCAGAATCGGAACAGACCAATTACCAGATCCACCTATCATCGCCGGCATAACCATAAAAAAGATCATTAAAAAAGCGTGAGCTGTTATTAAAACATTATAAAGTTGATGATTCCCACCAAGAATTTGATCGCCGGGTCGTGCTCTACCCCTTCTAGCGAGTTATTAGCATCTGGGAGTTCTAGCGACTGACTTGCCCGCATCTCTTGCCTTAAAGGTTTCACTGCTCTAACTAGGGTATCCCGCAGAAAGAAGTCAACTAGAAGGCAAAATCCACCTAGTCAAAATGGCAGTTACAGACTAATGTACTTGAGCCTATTTACGACAAAAACGTAGTGATTCCCCCTTTAATTTAAGAGATAGGGCAACCGTCCTACGAAATCTACGGAATGGCAGACTGGTCTCAACTCCCTCGAGAGCTTCTCGACCTAATCTCAACCCACCTGACCACCGAAACCGATCTCCTCAAATTCCGAACGAACGAAGACAGAGAATTGCGTAGATAGGAGGACGAAACGAACCAACCCACTTGTCCTGATCGGAACGATTTGGGACTGGGGTTCCGCTTGTGGTACCCTTGGCCATGCCTTCTAATCGGCTAATCCTTCTTGCTGGAGTTGTTGTACCAGCTCAAGAAGCAAGTGCTCTACCACCATACTGGGATCAGCATGTGGAAGTTCTCAAGGAGAAGGATGCTTATAAATTCTGGACTATCAATGAGTTTGTGCAGAAGCTGGAGAGAGAGAGAGAGAGAGAGAGAGAGAGAGAGAGAGAGTGCCAAAGCTCCGAGTGAACCCGAAATAGGCCATGGACTTGGATCTACCAAATGATAAGAGTGCCTCTGAGATTCAATCATAAACAACTTTGCCTCGGTTGCATGTAAACCCCCCCTTCACCCCCGCCCCCCTAAAGTGGTAAAGAAGGCTCTTTGGGGTCCCTCTTGAAGTTATGCAGATCGACATAAAAAGGGGCTGGAAAATGTACTTTGATTGAGCTTCAAGGAGGGTGTGAATGATAAAGGAATGAAAGGGTCCAGAATTTATAAGCATCCTTCTCCTTGAGAACTTCCACATGCTGATCCCAGTATGGTGGTAGAGCATCTGCAAACTTGTCCACCAAATCTGTCATAGGAATCTGTATACCATAACTAGACAATTCAGTTAGCAAATGACAATATCTAGGAGTTAATTCTTTTAAAGTTTCATTTCCAACATAAGTAAAATTCTCAAACTCCTTTCGTAACTCTTCCATCCTCAATCTTCTAGTCTTCTCACTCCCATCATGCCTATTCTTAAGCACATCCCACAGTTGCTTAGACGTGGTGTAAGTCCCAAACTGATGTAGTAAGTCGTTTGTGATCGCCTGAGTCAACTGGGAATAAGCTTTCTTCTCCACAGCAAACTTCTTTTTCTCCTCCTCAGACATACTCTCCAATGGAACTGGTTCAACGATGTTCTCCAAAACCGGTGCTGTGTAACCTCTAGCAATCATCCTCCATGCCTCTGCACCCTCCACTCCCATGCCTTCCAAGTGGATCTTAAACTTTTTCTGCCACTGATTATATTCTTGCATCTCCATGAGCTTAGGTGGCCTATTCCCGCTACCTGAAGATAAGTCATTTATCAGTGTGGAAATAGCATTGGTAGTTTGAGTATTTACCACCGCTGCTGCTACTCCCCAGTAGTCAGGTTGTGGTGCTGGAGGTGTCACACTTTGAGGCATCGAACTAGTCATCGCGATGTAATTGATCGGTTGCGAAGACTGTGTGCTCGTCTTTTGTGCTGCCACTGTCCATGGGTCCATCACTTGCTGTTGTGGTTGTGTTGTTGCTGGTCTCGGGGTAGTCGGAAAATTCCACATGATGTTCACGAACTTCGAAAAATTCAACACTTAGAAAATTTTCCAAACTGAATTCTAGATTCGCCCACAAATGTCTACTTTCGTCCCTTTTTGTTCACTTTCGTCCAAAAGAGATTCACCCGAATGTAGAAATTCACCAGAATGTAAAATACCCTAACTCAATGTGACACCCGGCAAATTCAGGTTAACAACGTCGTCTAGATTAAAGTCTACCTTAGCGAGTCACGCGTATTCTGTACTTAACTGGGTTAGTTGAGTCGGGTTATGGTTCGGGAACTGTTATGTGAGTCTAGGGAATCATTAGATGTTGGCCTAGAGGATCGTTAGATGTCAGTCCTTAACCAAGTGTACAAGGGGTGACGATTCGGAGAATCGTCAAAGCATAGGGAACATGCAAGTCTCGAGTCCCGGGAATTGGTGAACGAGTGTGAATGTGTTTATTTGCAAGTGTTATGTGTTTACAATCATTATGTGACTTGTCGGTATGTGAAAATGTGTTAACATATGTTAAAACGGGGTTTAACGCGCAAAATACTTGGAACCATACCCTATAGGCGATTAGGGTGAGCTAATCGCCTATAGGGAGGCATTTAGGGGGCGAGTAGCTTGCCCAGGTGGCGAGTAGCCTTGCATGTTAGGCGATTATGGGGCTAATCGCCTAAGGGGGTGGCGATTAGCAACCCTAATCGCCTGCAACTGAACCATAATCGCCTGCAAAGTGAGTTACTACTAAAAATGACTATAAATACAATACTTGACCTCCTAAACATCATAATATCAACCCTAGTCGCCCCACAACTCGTCCCAACACCCACACAACCTCTGGAACACGATTTTGGATCAAACAACTTGATTTCAAGCCTATTTCATCAATCAATCATAATCTTAAGGTGTGGTTTTCATCCATGCAATCTTTTCTAACGTTTTTATTGAATCCCTAATGGTCCAGACCTGTTCATAAACACTTGTGTCTTCTGTAAATCGTTAATAATCGTTATTGTATGGATTCTAGATGCTATGCATGTTGTATGTGTAGGTTTTAATTTAAAGATAGGATTTTTATGATTCAAGCAGGGTTATTAACATGATATTAGGGTAGTTACTGAATTATAATGATGGTTGAATGTGGTAATCTGATTGATTGTTCATTAGGGTTGTGTTTATGCATGTTAGTGTGATGATTCATGATACTTGTGTTATGTTTTAGAAACGTGGTTGCATACAGGACTGCTAGAACAAGGTTAAACGATGTATTTTGATGTAAACATGTTTAGGATACTTGTTTGATTGATATTGGAGGTTAACACACGTTCTAGGTTTGATTTGGAGTGTTAAACGCGCGAAAAACCGGAACAGACCTGCAGGTAGCGATTAGCAGGGCTAATCGCCTAAGGGATAGGCGATTAGCAGGCTAATCGCCTACCAGAAGGGTCTAATCGCCTACCCTGTAGGTGATTAGCATGCTAATCGCCTGATATGGTGTGTTTTTGCATGCTGCATGACCCTAATCGCCTGATAAGTTCTGAAATGCATGTCACATGACCCTAATCGCCTGCAAACTCAAAAATTAGCATACCACATGACCCTAATCGCCTACTGTATAGGCGATTAGCATTCCTAATTTCCTGTTGACCAACGTAATTGCTAGTTGACATTTCCTAATCGCCTGTACTGATGCAGTAAGGGTATTTTAGCATTCCGAGACCCGTTTTGACACCTAGGAACATGCTAGGAACCCCGTAACATATCTAATAACTCGGTAACATGTGTTCGGGTCAATAATGTGTTAATTGAACTATGTGCTAGAATTTGTTGGACTTTAACGTATGTTAAGTGTGACTGCATGATTATGTGTTTGTGAATACTAGTGTAACACGGGAAGCCTCGGGTCACCAATGGGATGTCGAGTCTTGTACGTTTGGTCAGGTTAACAGTAAACGTGTTTTCAAACAAACTTGGTTATGGTCTGGACATCTAGGGACTAACTAACCTACGGGTTATTAGTCTAAGTACTTGTAACTGTCATATGTTAGGTCGCCGCTTTACGGGGCTAGCATAGCTTGTTGACTTATTCTGTTATCTGAAGTAACGCAACCTAAGGTGAGTTTACGGCCCCACTTTACTTGGTTTTCACTTTTTGGGGGAGAAAACATGTGTTAAACAACTATTTGGTAACAACTGTCATACTATGGGTTTTCAAACGGTTTACTATACGATCTTTGGAAGTCCCGGGGGGAACCATGAATGTGCTGGTTTGCACAACGGGGAAATGTGAATAGCGCTATTGGGAGTGACCAACCCCACCCGTCGGCTTGGAGAGCCGGGCGGGTGCATATTGTCTCAAACAGGAACAGGTTTACTATTCGGGCACAACAACTGGTTTGCGAGTTAGTAATGGTTTTCCAATCGTAGTAGTAATGGAACATGCGCCTAGCTAGCGTACTTGGTTTACAATTGTTATAGTATGGACAGGTTGAACTTGGAACTTTGATTACAAACCTGTAAACTCACCAGCATTTTTGTGCTGACGTAAACTCTTACATGTTTTCTCAGGTCGCTAAGGTAGCACAATGGAACTAGGGCGCACGCGTCTGCACGGCGTCTAGTTAGGGTCGCATGGTCTTTGAACATTGAATATTTGGTTTTACTTTGTTTATGTAACGATATTTAGCTTCCGCTGATGTTTGGGATTTTTAAACTATGTTTTTGAAATTCATTTAGTATTGTTTATTGTGATCATTGACTTGGATCCTGGTTTGTCATGCGCCTCGCGGTAAAACTCCGCAAGTGGATTTTGAGGGTGTGACAGATTGGTATCAGAGCCAATGGTTATAGTGAACTAGGACTGCATGTAGAGTCTAGTCTATAACTGAGTCGCACACACTAGATGATCACACGGTACTAAACTTTATACTGGGTTACTTATGGACTTGTCGGGGTGTCTCTAAATCATCTTACCTTACTGTGTTACATCATCCATTCTCTCTTACTGGGTTACTTGCTTACTAGACAGTGCGGTACATTGGGGTTAACTGTATACTCTTGAGATTGGTCCAAGACTCGGACATCTCCCTTTCCCACCCCAATAGAAACCCTTGTCATGAACTACCGTAGTATTACGGTGTATAGCCAAGAGTCTATGTCCGATGATTTGAACTTTGAACTAGGATAACACTTGGAGGACCATGTAGAGCGGTTTATCATTTTGGGTGCACACAAAATCATAAACCGAAATGCATGAAAGCCCTAGTGAGCTCTGGGTTTGAAGGGATAGTCCTGGGTTGGATCTAGCTTATTCTTGTACACTAATGATTGTCATTAGTTGTGGAACTAAATTCTCTCGTTCTTTTTGTCAGAATCATGTCTGGAGTACGTGGTGGACGCAGAGGTGGTCGTACCGGTGGGAGAGATGGTAATGGTGGTCGTGGGGGTGTGAACCTCACGCAGGATGACTTGAATAACTTGCTGCAGGCTGCCTTCCAGCTAGGGCAAAATGGTGGTAAGTTGAACTAACCACTTCTGTCTCATCGGTGAACTTTGTTTACATTTTCCCGTGGTTTTCTTACGTGTTTCTTTACAGGTGGTCATGTTAATCCACCACCACCACCCATGTGCACCTACAAAATGTTTCGGGACTGCAAGCCCCATGAGTTTTCGGGTACTGAGGGTGCAGTAGGTTTGCTCAGGTGGTTAGAAAAAGTGGAGTCTGTTTTCCTGATGTGTAACTGTCTTCCGGAGGATCGAGTCAAGTATTCTGCTGGGTTACTCCAGGATGTTGCGTTGACCTGGTGGAACGATATCACCCAGACTATGGGTATAGGGGAGGCTTATGCTATGCCTTGGGAGAACTTTGTGCAACTACTGAAGCGGGAGTACTGTCCCAGGGAGGAGATTCAAAAGCTGGAACACGAGGTGTGGAACCTCAAAATGTCTGGATCGGAAATTGAAAAGTATACTGTGAGGCGGAATGAGTTGGCCGTACTTTGTCCTGATCTACACGTGCCGGAATATAGGAGGATTGAACATTATATCTCGGGTCTTGTGCCAGAAATCGCAGGGTTGGTAGCTGCGGGAAATCTTCCTACCTACCCGGATGTGGTCCGATTTGCTCATAGAATGACTAACCTGAAGGTGAGTGAGGGTATCTTGCCTGCCAAAGGTTCAACTGTTAAGGCTCCTGAGAGCAACAAGCGTAAGTGGGAAAATGAGGTGAAGAGTTCTACTCCAGCACCAACTCAGCAGGGGAAAAGGTTTGATAGTGGGGGTTCTTCTTCGTCGGGTTCTAAGCCAAGTGGTGGTTATGCGGGAAAGTTACCAAAGTGCAATAAGTGTGGACGCCATCATCAAGGGGGTTTCGACAATAATCGTTGCCATCGCTGTCAGAGGTTGGGGCATTTTGCCAAAGACTGTAGGGTGACTCTTCCATCGACTCAGGCCCCAACTACTACTCCGACTTCTGCTACTCAGGGGACTACGGGCAAACAGGGATGTTTTCACTGTGGGGAAACTGGGCATTACAAAAAGGAGTGTCCAAAGCTGAAACAGGGAGGGAACGGGAATGGTAATGGGAATGGTAATGGTAGCAACGGGGGCGGAAACAGGAACGCACGTGCCTTTGTTATTGGAACTGCAGAGGCAAGACAGGACCCTGACACAGTTACTGGTACGTTTCTTCTCAACGATCGCTCTGTTAGTATTTTATTTGATTCTGGCACCGATAAGAGTTTCATATCTGTGGAAGTTAGTCGTTTGCTAGATGTAGTACCTGTACCTCTAGAGGCTAAATATATTATAGAATTGGCTGACGGTAAGAAGATAGAAGCTACTTGCATTCTTCGGGAGTGTCGCATAGAGTTGTCGGGTTTATCTTTTCCTATCGATCTTATGCCGGTACCTTTGGGTAGTTTTGACGTGGTTATAGGCATGGATTGGTTGTCTCTGTATCGCGCTGAGATCGTTTGCTACGACAAGGTCATCCGGATTCCTCTCCCTGATGGAGAATTTCTTTCTGTGTACGGGGACAAGAGCGGTGCTCCGCTAAGTCTCATCTCTAGCATGAAAGCCCTTAAGTATCTTCGGAAGGGTTATTCGGCTGTTCTGGCACTTTTATCTGTTTCTACTACCAGCGAGAAGAAGATCGACGATATCCCGGTTGTACGTGAGTTTTCTGATGTCTTTCCTGATGATTTATCTGGTCTTCCTCCCCATCGTCAGGTTGAGTTCGGTATTGATCTTGTACCGGGCGCTGCTCCTATTGCTCGGGCCCCCTACCGTCTTGCACCTCCTGAGATGCAAGAATTGTCTAACCAGTTACAGGAACTCTTGGATAAGGGTTTCATCAGACCTAGTTCTTCCCCTTGGGGAGCCCTGATTTTGTTTGTTAAGAAGAAGGATGGCAGTTTTCGACTGTGCGTGGACTATAGAGAATTGAACAAGGTGACTATCAAGAATCGTTATCCTCTTCCTCGTATTGATGACCTATTTGACCAACTCCAGGGTTCTAGCTACTATTCCAAGATTGATCTAAGGTCCGGTTATCACCAGTTGCGCGTGAGGGAAGCTGATGTTGCTAAAACTGCCTTTCGTACACGTTATGGCCATTTCAAGTTCTTGGTCATGCCTTTTGGTCTCACTAACGCACCGGCGGTTTTCATGGATTTGATGAACCGCGTTTGTAAACCGTATCTTGACAAGTTCGTTATCGTGTTTATTGATGACATTCTGATCTATTCCAAGAACGAGACCGAACATGGGGAACATCTACGGTTAGTTTTGGAACTCTTACGACGAGAACGACTGTACGCCAAGTTCTCGAAGTGCGATTTTTGGTTACGCGAAGTCCAATTCCTAGGGCATGTAGTCAATGAACTGGGAATCCATGTCGATCCGGCTAAGATCGAAGCGATCAAGGACTGGGAAGCACCAAAGACACCAACTGAGGTGCGGCAATTCCTAGGCCTTGCGGGCTATTACCGTCGTTTCATTAAGGGGTTCTCGAAGATCGCTCAACCCCTCACCACTCTTACCCAGAAGGATAGAAAATTCGACTGGGGTGAACCACAAGAGTCAGCATTCCAAAAACTGAAGACTAAGCTTTGTTCTGCTCCTATTTTGTCCTTGCCTGAAGGCACTGATGATTTCGTTGTTTACTGTGATGCTTCTATTCATGGTCTCGGTTGCATGTTGATGCAACGCGAGAAAGTGATTGCGTATGCTTCTCGTCAACTCAAGGTGCACGAGAGGAACTACACTACCCATGACTTGGAATTGGGTGCGGTGGTGTTCGCGTTGAAAATTTGGAGGCATTACTTGTACGGTACCAAATGCACCATCTACACCGATCACAAGAGTCTCCAGCACATTTTCGACCAACAGCACCTGAACATACGACAGCGCCGTTGGGTTGAACTCCTGAACGACTATGACTGTGCCATTAAGTACCATCTTGGCAAGGCGAATGTTGTGGCAGACGCCTTGAGCAGGAAGGAATCGACAAACCCTCGTCGCGTTCGGGCGTTGCAACTCACGATCCATTTCTCTCTGCCTGATCAACTCCGTTCTGCTCAGTTAGAAGCCTTGAAGGAGGAAAACCTTAAGGCTGAAACTATGCACGGTGCCGACAAGCACCTCGAGCAAAGGCCTGATGGCCTGCGCTACTTCGCAGAATGCGTCTGGGTTCCTTTATTCGGGGGACTTCGGGAGCTGGTTCTTGATGAAGCTCACAAGTCTCGGTATTCCATTCATCCTGGTTCAGACAAGATGTACCAGGATCTAAAAATACTGTACTGGTGGCCAAACATGAGGGCGGATATAGCCTCATACGTAAGTAAGTGCTTGACCTGTGCTAAGGTCAAAGTGGAATACCAGAAACCGTCGGGTCTATTGCAACAACCTGAAATTCCAGAGTGGAAATGGGAACGGATTACGATGGACTTTGTCACACAACTACCTAAGTCACCGAGTGGGAATGATAAGATATGGGTGATTGTTGATCGGTTGACGAAATCAGCCCATTTTCTCGCTATTAAGGAGACCGACACCATGGATCGGTTGGCTCGTATATATCTGAAAGAAGTTGTTTCTAAGCATGGGGTACCAGTTTCTATTATCTCAGATCGTGACTCCCATTTTACTTCGCATTTCTGGAAGTCTTTGCATAAGGCTTTGGGTACCCAGTTAGACATGAGTACAGCTTACCATCCACAAACTGACGGTCAGAGTGAACGTACAATTCAAACTCTAGAAGACATGCTGCGGGCATGTGTGATCGATTTTGGCAAAGGTTGGGAAGCTCACTTACCGTTAGTAGAATTCTCTTACAACAACAGTTACCACACGAGCATCAAGGCAGCTCCGTTCGAGGCATTATACGGACGGAAATGCCGGTCTCCTCTTTGTTGGGCTGAAGTGGGTGAGAGTCAACTCACTGGGCCTGAGCTAGTGTACGAAACTTCTGAGAAAATCGTACAGATTCGTAACCGATTGGCAGCGGCACGGGATCGAAAGAAGAGCTATGCTGATCATCGCCGTAAGCCATTGGAGTTTCAAGTTGGCGACAAAGTACTTCTAAAGGTTTCACCATGGAAGGGCGTCATACGCTTTGGGAAGCGTGGCAAACTTAACCCGCGGTATGTCGGTCCATTTACGATCCTGGAACGGATCGGACCGGTGGCATATCGACTTGATTTACCGACGGAGCTCGGTAATGTACATAACGTCTTCCACGTGTCTAACCTGAAGAAGTGTCTGACTGACGAATCTCTCATTGTTCCACTAGAAGAGATCAAAGTTGATGATCGTCTTCGGATAGTGGAGGAACCTGTCGAGATCCTTGATTACAAGATTCGCAGTCTACGTCACAGTAAGATCCGCATTGTTAAGGTTCGATGGAACTCGAACCGGGGACCGGAATACACTTGGGAACGCGAGGATCAGTTGAAGTCTAAGTATCCTCATCTCTTTCCTAAAGAGGCATTCGAATCGAGACATGTTACCACCGCAACGGAATGAATCTCGGGGCGAGATTCCTTTTAACGTGGGGATGATGTGACAACTCGGGTAATTCTCTCTCTTGGTTTCTATCTTTTGTCTGTTTCTTTTGTTCATACTCTTGGTACTTGTATAATTTTCGGGACGAAAATTCTTTTAACGTGGGGATGATGTGACACCCGGCAAATTCAGGTTAACAACGTCGTCTAGATTAAAGTCTACCTTAGCGAGTCACGCGTATTCTGTACTTAACTGGGTTAGTTGAGTCGGGTTATGGTTCGGGAACTGTTATGTGAGTCTAGGGAATCATTAGATGTTGGCCTAGAGGATCGTTAGATGTCAGTCCTTAACCAAGTGTACAAGGGGTGACGATTCGGAGAATCGTCAAAGCATAGGGAACATGCAAGTCTCGAGTCCCGGGAATTGGTGAACGAGTGTGAATGTGTTTATTTGCAAGTGTTATGTGTTTACATACATTATGTGACTTGTCGGTATGTGAAAATGTGTTAACATATGTTAAAACGGGGTTTAACGCGCAAAATACTTGGAACCATACCCTATAGGCGATTAGGGTGAGCTAATCGCCTATAGGGAGGCATTTAGGGGGCGAGTAGCTTGCCCAGGTGGCGAGTAGCCTTGCATGTTAGGCGATTATGGGGCTGATCGCCTAAGGGGGTGGCGATTAGCAACCCTAATCGCCTGCAACTGAACCATAATCGCCTGCAAAGTGAGTTACGACTAAAAACGACTATAAATACAATACTTGACCTCCTAAACATCATAATATCAACCCTAGTCGCCCCACAACTCGTCCCAACACCCACACAACCTCTGGAACACGATTTTGGATCAAACAACTTGATTTCAAGCCTATTTCATCAATCAATCATAATCTTAAGGTGTGGTTTTCATCCATGCAATCTTTTCTAACGTTTTTATTGAATCCCTAATGGTCCAGACCTGTTCATAAACACTTGTGTCTTCTGTAAATCGTTAATAATCGTTATTGTATGGATTCTAGATGCTATGCATGTTGTATGTGTAGGTTTTAATTTAAAGATAGGATTTTTATGATTCAAGCAGGGTTATTAACATGATATTAGGGTAGTTACTGAATTATAATGATGGTTGAATGTGGTAATCTGATTGATTGTTCATTAGGGTTGTGTTTACGCATGTTAGTGTGATGATTCATGAAACTTGTGTTATGTTTTAGAAACGTGGTTGCATACAGGACTGCTAGAACAAGGTTAAACGATGTATTTTGATGTAAACATGTTTAGGATACTTGTTTGATTGATATTGGAGGTTAACACACGTTCTAGGTTTGATTTGGAGTGTTAAACGCGCGAAAAACCGGAACAGACCTGCAGGTAGCGATTAGCAGGGCTAATCGCCTAAGGGATAGGCGATTAGCAGGCTAATCGCCTACCAGAAGGGGCTAATCGCCTACCCTGTAGGTGATTAGCATGCTAATCGCCTGATATGGTGTGTTTTTGCATGCTGCATGACCCTAATCGCCTGATAAGTTCTGAAATGCATGTCACATGACCCTAATCGCCTGCAAACTCAAAAATTAGCATACCACATGACCCTAATCGCCTACTGTATAGGCGATTAGCATTCCTAATTGCCTGTTGACCAACGTAATTGCTAGTTGACTTTTCCTAATCGCCTGTACTGCTGCAGTAAGGGTATTTTAGCATTCCGAGACCCGTTTTGACACCTAGGAACATGCTAGGAACCCCGTAACATATCTAATAACTCGGTAACATGTGTTCGGGTCAATAATGTGTTAATTGAACTATGTGCTAGAATTTGTTGGACTTTAACGTATGTTAAGTGTGACTGCATGATTATGTGTTTGTGAATACTAGTGTAACACGGGAAGCCTCGGGTCACCAATGGGATGTCGAGTCTTGTACGTTTGGTCAGGTTAACAGTAAACGTGTTTTCAAACAAACTTGGTTATGGTCTGGACATCTAGGGACTAACTAACCTACGGGTTATTAGTCTAAGTACTTGTAACTGTCATATGTTAGGTCGTCGCTTTACGGGGCTAGCATAGCTTGTTGACTTATTCTGTTATCTGAAGTAACGCAACCTAAGGTGAGTTTACGGCCCCACTTTACTTGGTTTTCACTTTTTGGGGGAGAAAACATGTGTTAAACAACTATTTGGTAACAACTGTCATACTATGGGTTTTCAAACGGTTTACTATACGATCTTTGGAAGTCCCGGGGGGAACCATGAATGTGCTGGTTTGCACAACGGGGAAATGTGAATAGCGCTATTGGGAGTGACCAACCCCACCCGTCGGCTTGGAGAGCCGGGCGGGTGCATATTGTCTCAAACAGGAACAGGTTTACTATTCGGGCACAACAACTGGTTTGCGAGTTAGTAATGGTTTTCCAATCGTAGTAGTAATGGAACATGCGCCTAGCTAGCGTACTTGGTTTACAATTGTTATAGTATGGACAGGTTGAACTTGGAACTTTGATTACAAACCTGTAAACTCACCAGCATTTTTGTGCTGACGTAAACTCTTACATGTTTTCTCAGGTCGCTAAGGTAGCACAATGGACTAGGGCGCACGCGTCTGCACGGCGTCTAGTTAGGGTCGCATGGTCTTTGAACATTGAATATTTGGTTTTACTTTGTTTATGTAACGATATTTAGCTTCCGCTGATGTTTGGGATTTTTAAACTATGTTTTTGAAATTCATTTAGTATTGTTTATTGTGATCATTGACTTGGATCCTGGTTTGTCATGCGCCTCGCGGTAAAACTCCGCAAGTGGATTTTGAGGGTGTGACACTCAAGTTCCACGTTTGTCCACAATATCCTAGGTTCGACCACAGTAATTCCACGTTCACCCGCCCGACGAATCGAAAGTGGAAATCTTTGCCCGAATGTGGAAACTTCAAACAACAAAACCCAGGATCGCCCAGAAATAAGCTAGGTTCGACCAAAATTCACTCACACTCGCCCACTAAAAGTCAGGTTCGCCCACTATACAGCAAGTTCGCCCATTTTGAGTTTGAAAAACGGTTACACTTTGAAAAACGGTTATTTTGATCTCTGATTTTCAAAAGTTTATGGATTTGAATGATCTTTATCAGGTTTTGATTCGGAATTCATTTGGAACAACTTTAATTCTTGGAAAACTTGATTTTATCCACAAATTCAACTCTAAATCAATCAAAAACACTCAAAAACCATTTTTAGTCAAAAACAGATGTATTTTGATCAAAATCATGTCCAAATCAGCTCTGAGTTTATCAAATTTGTTGTTGTATGATCCGTATGGCTCTGATACCACTTTGTAATTGAAAGATTTTAGCTAAAACAGGAAGATATGATCATACAAGTAACAAAACCAGGTGCGGAAACCCTAGTTATGAACAAACTGATAAAACTCGGATCAAAACACAGAAAACATCATTTCAAATACCTTTTCATAGATTAACTTTCACAAATATTCAATTACAATCACTCACACGTTAATCTAGACCTTTTAAACACTTTTACAAAATCACCTCAAACCTGACCACAATACACACGCAAACTAAAACTCTCTCTAACACAAAAACACACAAAATCTATATATAGACTCTGCACATTCGCCCAGTTGTGTTGGTCGAATGTGGAATTCTTCCACATTCGCCCACAACATGGTACGAATGTGTCTTCAATGTGATCAGTCTTTCACTTTCGCCCATTATAACTCTTCCTTCGCCCCTGATCATTCACCTTCACCCCATATGTTCCACTTTCAACCCATCAGAACTTCCTAACATATGTTAATTATGCAGATCCAATCACTAGTCGCACTTCGTGCATCTACAGTTTCAAATACTTCGCCATCAACTGTTTTTATATCATTGTAACAGGTAGCTCCCGTAACATGATTTAATAAAATCCTTAGGTAGTAACAATCACCAAGAGATGGAGGCACATAATGTATCCTGCCAATAGATTGCAAAGGCTTTTTTCGTGGGCTCTACTTCAATAGTATTTCAATTTCCTAGCAAGCTCATAAGTTTTATTTCAATTTCCTAGCGAACTCATTAGTTTTATTAGTTTCCATCCACTCTGTGAACATTGACATTTTAAACGTTGGATTATTGACAATATCACATAAATTAGAATCATCATCATAAACAATACTCTGGTCATCTTCACAATGGAAAAGCAATACTTCAACAGTTGGAAATCATTAATGTATGTCATACTTGAATATTCTCCAAGCAGCCTCACAAGCAGAAATATACCTACAATCAAGGTATGTCTTTACCTCATTTACCTCGTTGTTTTGCTCAATATCATTCTTATCAGACTTGGATTGGAAAACCGAAGTCGTAACTCTATCAGGACCCTTATTAATATACTTAAACAAATATTTGATAGAACCTGACTGATTGCACCATTCAACATTCACGTGGCATTGGTACTTTCGGAGCAAAACAGGATTGTAAGGAACTACATACCTATTATCAACCTGGACACCCTTCTTTTCAACTCTACTACTTGTTTCACGACCGGTAGACTGGATAACCATCAGAATCAACACAAGTTTCGTCCACATATTTTTTGGGGAACCTTTTAGAACATATAAAGTTAACCATGCATGGACATTGAGGGTTGTCTGTACCACAAGGTCCATGAATCATAATCTGCTTGATAAATTCATACAATCCATGATCTATAATATTATCGGGGTCTCTACACTAATTATACGATCGATATCAGATGCAGTTGGGAATTTGTTTTCAGCATTCAGGAACAATGTTGGGTTTATTTGAGACCACACTACAAGAAAATTAAGCTAATGCAACCTTGGAAAATAGTTGCATTAGGCCTTGAAAATGTTGCATTAGGCATAATGCAACCTTTTATCAAAGGCTCCATTAGGTGAAGTTGCATTAGACCTAATGCAACCTTTTTATAGGATAATACAACCTTTTTAAAAAAGGTTGCTATCACTACTTTAATTGAACATTTTTATAATGCAACCTTTTTATATGGTAATGCAACTTTTTTTTACTTTTAAATGCCACTTTTCTAATACTAAAATGCAACCTTTACTACACTCAAATGCAACTTTTGTTAGAATCTAATGCAACCATTTAGAAGAAATTTGCAACCTTTTTTTATATAAAATGCGACACTTTTTTTTTAATTGTAGTCACATAAAATGCAACCTTTTTACATATGCACTAAAATCTCATTGTCATGCAATTAATAATTATACCAAAGCAATAATAACATAAATATAACACATAATTTTTTACAATAATTTAACGCATGCCTAAACTAAAAATAACAACGTAACATAAAGAGTTACCAATTACAACATAAAAAAATAACGAAAACTACCTACTCATTTCTAAGATCATGAAGTACTCCAATAGGTAGTTTTTCCATAATGCTTCGCATCATAGCTTCAAAGTTTGCTTGTTTCTTGTCAAGATCTTTATGCATAGCTTCTAACTCGGCCTTTTTCTCGTTCTGCATGGCTTCTAGCTCAAGTTTTTTCCTTTGATGATCCTCTTCAATTTCTTTTTGCATTTCAAGCAACTGTGTTTTCTCAACTTCAATGCCCACTTTGAATGATTCCATGAGCCCACCCGAAATCATGTATGGTTCATCACCATGATCCATCTTTTTCATCATTTTTTTAGTAACACCTCTACCATAAAGTCGAAGGTAGCCATCATACTCCTTGTTCATGATAGCCGTAAAAGGGTCGACCAAAGCACTTCCATCTTCTGGCGGTTTGTAATTCTTCATTTGTTCCTTCAAAAGAGAATACCAATAAAAAAAATGCAACCAAAATCAACAATACAAGTTGTTTAATTGAAAAAGAATACAAAACAAGATGAGTATTAGGAATATTATCATCTACTGAAAGATATTCTAACAAGAATTGTTGCAAACTAAGATATTCATTAGCATTGTGATATGCTTACAATCATATCATTCTAAAAAAATAACTATAACCAAAGAGATGCAAATTCACACCTTGAATAACCGTGACCAGTGGCGGATTCAAGAATTTTTTCCAATGGGTTCACTATTTTTGGATGCTCACATATCAAAAGGTTAATCACAGATCAATTTATTAACTGCAGGACCATTATTAACCAGCTAACTAACTCATTAACTGTGTAACTAAATCTATTTTATTAACTGCTATATATATTGTTATCAAACACCTGAATCATTGTCGCATATATTAAACACCTGCATCATAAACCTCTTGACAGCCATGTTCAATTAGTGTGCAGCAAGTTGTTACCTGCTGCAGCTCCTAAATTGTCAAGGATAGGCACTTTCAGCCCCAATTATAAGTCCCCTGCAGCCTCCAATTCTTCAGTCGATCAACAACACTGCACTGTTTATCCGATTCCGGTCGAAATAGCAAAGGAAACGAGTCTTTTAACGTCTCCATTCCGACCCAAACATCCAACCAGAAACGAACATGTTTACCATCGCCTATCACCCCTTTAATTCTATCCGTCATTCGTTTCCCTCCCAACTTCAAAGATTTTTCCATCCTAATAGTAGTATTCCAGTTCAAAGCTAGTCTCGTATTTGATAACAATATATATAGCAATGCTCTATCTGATATAAGTATGTCTTGTTCATTAAACCTAAATGAACTAAAACTTACTAAACCTAAGAATGGAACTTAAACATGTTATTGATTTAAACCATTTTACAAGTAGTTGACTTTTATAGGTCAACACGTACATGATACTTAATACGCTATTCTCAATGAAAAACTAGAAAAAACTTACAATTTTCATTGCGGTGTCCTCGTATGTGTCAAGATATGGACGCCCTTCGGTCCTTTTTCGGGTACGTTCAAACACTTGGGTTAAACTAGGTAATTCCTTGTTTAGGTCTTCATTTTTCTGTATTCACAGTAACATGTTAATTAAAAAGAATCAGAATCTTGAACATAAAAAAATAAACACTAATAAGGAGCAAAACCAAGACATAATACCATCTCTTCACGAATTCTTGCGAAGCTTTTTGCGCCGGCTGTGTGCAAATTCTTTTGAGACATGCGAATTTCTTTAGCTCGTAAACAACGCTTCTGAATACACATTGACATAAACAACTCAGCTAGTAGAAAACTCTAAATAACATACTAGTAATAGATAAATTGCCTAGAAATATACCTCCACATCTTTGTTACTCCACAACCTTAACAACTGTGAGAAATCATCAACTGGAATGTTTTTAGGTCGGTTAAGCATTCTTGTTTTGTTATCCTTATACTTATAGAAGTGTTTCCCTTTGAACCTACATTTGTGTCGCTTATAGGCGCTTCCAATAGTCTGTAAAACCCAAGTTTTAGCAGCATCGGGCACATCGTATTTTTCCTTAAAAAAAACATAATAATTCAGTTTAAAATAACGAACTACAATAATTAAAGAAATAAAACTACTTGAGACCTTACCAAGACATACTCCCACATTTTATCTTTATGTGGCACCTTATGCCATGAACTATAGGTCAAAGGTGCAAAACTATAATTCCGAGCATAGTTATTATAGAAACCCTAGCTGCTGCGCACTTAATACACGGGCTTTGCGCACTTAGCTAAGTGTGTAGGCCCATCAGACTTCCCTATAAATAGAAAGCTAGTGTGCAGCTCTAGGGTTAGGGTTTTTGGTTATCTTTCTAGCACAAGTGTAAAGGGTGCGTACTTAGTGTTTGTAATCCATGGTGCTTTGATGTTTATCAGTAATGGAAAGCTTGAATTTCTTTATCTTGTGTGTCGGTTTTACTAGTTTTATCTAGTTTCTTTGTTTGTCAAGATTAATCACTTAAAACACCTAACAAATAGGTGTTTCTAAGTGATAACAATCTTTTGCACTAACAAGATCTAGTATTTTGGGACTACAATTTGGTATCAGAGCCTCTGTGCTCTAGATTGTATCTGTTTAAGATAACAAAACCCTCATTTTGTTAGTTTTTCTTAATGTTTTTATAAACTTTTGTGGTTTTATAAAAAAAAAAAAGGAAGGTTTTTCCTATCTATTTGCTTCAGATTTCTCTTATTGTTGTGTTTCTAAGGTGTTAAAAGTTGGTTATTTTAGGTAGAAACATCATCCAAGCATTTCAGATTGATTGAAAAAGTCTTGGATAGGATTCAGCTGGGTTTTGTGCTTTAACAGACGTATTTGCGCACTTATTTGCGCACTTATTTCATATTTTGAGCACTTAACTCATAAGCTGAATATTTGTTTTCAATTTTGTGCACTTATTTCCAGATTATAGGTGCGCACTTATTTCATAAGTCTGCGCACTTGTTTCTTGGATTGAGCACTTAAATCTTCAAAAGCTTAACAATTAACTTTGTCTCCAGGAACACAACTAGGGTTTCTGCGCACTTATCAGAAATCCTAGTTGGTTTGCGCACTTGCTGAAAGGGCGTAGTTTTGAGTACTTGGCTAGGGTTTCTGCGCACTTAAAATCTTAAACGAGAGTTTAAGTGTCTGCGTACTTTATTTAGTGCGCAGACTGACCTGTCAAGACTGAGCACTTACCATGCCCATTTCTTGACTGATCTGTGCACTTAACTAGGAAATCTAGCTTCTTTGTGTACTTGTCAAACTGCGCACTTATCAGGAGACAAGATCTTGACACTGCTGTTACCATTGTTTCAGGCTGCTGACTTGTACCTGCGCACTTAGCTAACCTGCGCACTTAACTGCGCACTTAAGGACTGCTCACCTAAAATTAAAGACTGTGGACTTTATTCTGGACTATAATCTTTAAAATCGTAAAATCAATCTCTTAAAAATCAACCTAAATCAATGGCTGGTAACAACGACAACTTAACCATGAATCCTATAACCCAAGCTAAACTGGAAACTGGAACAATCACTCGAATTCCTAAGTTAAAAGGTGCTGATGATTATGGAACCTGGAAAAACCGAATGAAGGCGTTTTACTACGTCAACGACTTTACCCAGTGGACGTCTGTGCAAATTGGACCTCATATTCCCGTAAGGACCACTGAAGCAGGAGAGGTGTTTAATTCTGATCCCACTACATACACAAACCTCGATAGGCAGTTACTTCAGAGATCACATGGCTTTGTCGAACGACATGTACAACATGTTTGAGGAATATGGATCTGCTCATGATTTGTGGTTCGCACTAAGTGAATACTACGAGGGAAATGCTGAGATGAGGCAGAACAAGCAAGATATGGTCCAAAAAGAATATGATATGTTCAGAAGTGTTCGGGGTGAAAGCCTGTCGTCTCACATTGACAGGTTCATGAGTCTGTTAACAAAGATGAAGAAAGCAGGAATTCCAGTCAACAACAGAAACTCAATCAAGAAATTGCTCGACTCTCTGCCCAAGGAATGGAGTCTACAATGCATGCTGATTAGAAAGGAGTACTTAGATGCTCAATCTACTTTAGCTGACCTGATCAACACCCTGAAGTCATCCGAAATGGATATCACCAAAAGGGAAATGAATCAGACTGTTCCAAAAGTCGTTCCCAGCACTGCTATGAAGAATCTGGCATTAATGGCTCCAATGGGTGAAATGGGTTCAAGCTCATCACACGCATATGTGGACTCAATGGGTGGTGGAAGTTCAAGCTCGGGTAAAGCAGTCTTGTACTCTGAAAAGGCAGCAAAGACACTGAATCCATAGGTTACAAAGTTGGCTACCGAACATGTGGAACTCTTCAACACTTTCATGAGTAGCTTTGAAGCTCTGAAGACCGGTGAGATTAAGACTGAGATGATGACCCCTAAAGATATGTACCAGGTAGATCCAGATGATATGGAAGATATGGATCTCAAATGGCAAACGGCAATGATCACACTGAGAGTGAAAATGTTCCAAGACAGAACTGGAAGAAGAGTGGGAATGGGTAAAGCAGGTTTTGACAAGTCAAAGATTCGATACTACAACTGCAAAGCTTTTGGGCACTTCAAATATGAGTGTCCTACTTTAAATCAAGCTAGATCAAGCCGGCTAAAAGATTGGTGGCTATCACTGATGGAGCTGAGGGAAATGAAAAGAACCCTCAGAAAGCACTGGTAGTTGAAGACTTTGATTGGGGAGAAGAGGCTGCTGCGGCTGAAGCTGAAGTGAACAAGGCATTGATGGCCAAAGTTTGCACCAAATCCACAAATGGTGGAAACTCACTGGAAGGGTCGTCAGCTGAAATGCCAAAGGGTGGGATGCTAGAGAGTGCAGGTCTGAAGAGCGTGTTGATTGCTGAAAAGGGAAAATAAGCAACTGTTGAAGAGGCTCTGATAGCTGAGAAGACACCCACTGCCAAATCTGGTGAGAAGCAACAGGATATGCCCAAGAAAGCTGAGGAAAAAGATCTGGTAAGTATTCCTCTTGAAATAAAATCAAAGTTGTGCTCACCAAGGTGTGTTACAGTTGTTGCTTACTGTTTGTCACACAATAGGAGAATTTTAAGAGAAATGGATGATATCCGAAAAATTAATGTTGAAATGAAAGAAAACGAGTTGGCGTATCAGCGAAAGTTAAATGCAACTCTAGCTGAAATGCAAACTCTAAAAGAATTTGTTCTCAAAAAGGATTTTCTAATAAATGATTTAACCTCAAAGTTAGAAAAATCTAGAAATGAAACAAATCATCTTCAAATCATTGTGGACAAATGGAATGTAAGCAAACAGGCTCATGCTGATATCATTGATTGCTCAAGGCAATCATTCGTCAAAGATGGAATTGGGTACAAAGATAAAAATGGGACTGAAAGATCTTCATTTTTAGCTTTAAGCCGAAGTGAATACATACCCATTCCAAAACCTCATCCAAAAAATGATCTTTTTGAAAACGAATGTGTCAAATCTGAGTCAAATGCTAATATAAGTAAAAGCGATGCAGATGTGACCCAACAGGCTCAGGTGGAAGATGATGAGAGTTGTGGTGGGCAGACATTGGGGTTAGGAAATCCAAGTGCCAATTACTCCACAGTGAATTGGTTCATCGCAGATGTGACCCAACAGGCTCAGGTGGAAGATGATGAGAGTTGTGGTGGGCAGACATTGGGGTTAGGAAATCCAAGTGCCAATTACTCCACAGTGAATTGGTTCATCTGGAATAATGAAAAGACTAAAAACATTTTGATTTCGGATGACTCTAATACTTTAACTAATTTGGATGAATGTAATAGTTTATCTAGGATGGATAAGTGTAATAGTTTATCTAGGCCGGATGATTGTATTAACTTAACTCCTAAACTAGATTTAAAGGGAGCTGTGGCCCCTGATGATAGGAAGAATCCTATCAGACGCTCTAATGTTTGTGTTGACAATGTTATGCCAGTATGTGTTGATCTTAATGCTGCATTCTCTGATGATAAACCTGCATATAAACCACCTGTGTTTGTACCAGAACTAAAACAGAACAGGTTTGGGAAATTTCTCACTGAAGAAATCCCAGAGTTTATTTCTTCATCCACAGATGTATCAGGTTCTGAAGGATCACAAAGTGAAACAGGTAACTCAAGTTCTGAAGAATCACTGAGTGATACAGAAAGCAACATCAGCACACCTGACTGCAACACAAATGAAGAATCAAGTGGTAACAAGGATGAATCAAGTTCAAGTGGGAGCATCTACTCAGAAAAGTTCAAGAAAAGAACATCACAACCATCATCATCCAGATCTTCACCTAAGATCAAGCCTAAGCATTCAAAATGCTTCAGATGTGGAAATGAGGGACATGTGGTCAAAAATTGTCATTTGAAACCTAAACCACAAAAAGAAGTCAAAACTCAAAACTCTTTTTCTGATCATATCAAAAATCTTCAAGAAACAGTAAAAAGTTTTGTTAAAAATACACAAATCTGGAAAAGACAAGAGTCAGTTTAAGGTGAAAATCACGATAGATCAAAACTAAAACAGACTTGGATTCCCAAAGTTACTTAATTAAATGTCTGATTCGTGATTGTACATAAATTTTTTTTGTTTTGTTTATCTTTGTTTTTCTTTTATTTTGTTTTGTAGAATAAACTACAAAAATGGTTGATAGCTCTTATGAGATATCTTTGGCATGTCACCAGCGGCGCTTCAAGGCATATGACTGGGCTGAAAGAACTCCTCAAGAACTATCAGTTCATTAATGGAGAGTTTGTAGCGTTCGCTGGAAACGAAAAGGGTGGAAAGATCGTTGGCATAGGAGATGTGGTCTCCGATGCACTAACTCTAGAAGATGTCAATTATGTTCCAGAATTGTGTTACAATCTGCTGAGCGTATCACAAGTCAGTGACAAAGGAATCTCTGTGTTATTCAATGACATGGAGTGCATCTTCCTTAAGCCAGGATTTAAACCACCCACCAACATGATCATGTTGAAAGCTCCTAGGCAGAATAATACTTATGTGATAAACATGAGAGATGCAAAGTCTGAATGCCCAATGACTTGCTTACTATCAAAGGCATCCGAGTCAGAGTCACTGTTATGGCATAGGCGATTGGGACATGTGAACTTTAAAAATATGAACAAACTTTCTAAACTAAATCTAGTTAGAGGTCTTCCTTCCAAGGAATTCCCTTTTTCTGAAAAATGTTTAGCATGTGCAAAAGGAAAACAACACAAGAAATCGCACAAGTCCAAAACAGTGAACTCAATTGACTCTCCTCTTCAATTACTACCTATGGATCTTTTCGGTCCAATTAGTGTTAAAAGCTTGGCTAAAAAGTCTTACTGTTTGGTGATTACAGATGACTTTTCTCGCTTCACATGGGTGTACTTCTTGGAGTTTAAAAGTGAAGCTGCTAAGACTCTGATGCTGTTTGTTCCTCTTATCGAGAACATAATCAAGTTGAAGGTAAAGTCTATCAGAAGTGATCAAGGAACAGAATTCAAGAACCAAAGCTTCATGACATTCTGCAGTGGCAAAGGAATTCATCTTCAATATAGTGCTACAAGGACTCCTCAACAAAATGGAGTTACTGAAAGAAAGAATTGCACACTGATTGAAGCTGCCAGAACTATGCTTATTGACTCAAAGTTGCCGATCATTTTCTGGGCAGAAGTTGTGAACACCGCCTGTTATGTTCTTAACAGAGTCTTGATCGTCAAGCCGCGTGGGAAAACTGCTTATGAATTACTCTTCAAAAGAAAACCTCTCATCGACTACTTCAGGCCATTCGGTTGTTCATGTACTCTTCTAAACAACTTTGAGAATATAATGAAGTTCGATGCAGTTGGAGATGAATGCTTCTTCGTTGGATACTCTTCGAGTCAAAAGGCTTATCGAGTATACAACAAGAGGACCAAGATGGTACTTGAATCGTTCTATGTTGACTGGCAAGAATCTAACTCCACTAATACATGAGCTGGTCCTGACTGGTTCTTTGATGTGGATATTGTTTTCAATCACTTTGTCGTACCTGAAGATCAAGCACCTGCGGATCAAACTCATGAAAATCAAGCAGCAAATTCATCTCCTTTTGGGAATATTCTTTACTCCTCAGATGATGACATTGCACCATTCACCACTCGTCTTTCTCCTCTTGTCGCTAATCCAATTGTTCCTCTTCAACCCACAAATGGTGATACAACTGCTGAAACTACTCATCTTCCTGAAAGTACTCCAATTTCAGAAGGAACATCGTCAACTCAGCAGCCGGTAAATGATCCATCCAACTCCTCAGTACCTGGAGATCATCTATCAAATCTACCCCCACAAATACAAGAAGAGGAGAACATGGGATACAAGTCTTCAAAGAATCATCCCATTGAAAATGTCATCGGACCTATCAGTGAGGGTGTTCTTACAAGAAATCAGACAGACAAACTCAACACAGCTCTCTCAGCATTCTTGTCTCAGACAGTACCATTCAGCATTGAAGATGCAGTCAGAGATGCAAGCTGGGTAGAAGCCATGCAGGAAGAGCTCTTTCAATTCAGAAAACTCAAGGTGTGGGAGCTCGTAGATCTGCCTGAAGGAAAGTATCCTATTGGAACGAGATGGGTCTTTCGCAACAAAATGGATGAACGTGGTGTGGTGATCAAGAACAAAGCTCGTCTGATTGTTCAAGGGTTTCGTCAGCAGGAAGGGATTGATTATGAGGAAGTCTTTGCACCGGTTGCTAGACTTGAAGCCATTCGTATCTTCTTGGCATATGCATCATACAAAAACTTCAAAGTTTTCAGATGGATGTGAAGAGTGCATTCTTATACGGGAAAATCAAGGAAGAAGTCTACGTATGTCAGCCACCGGGCTTTGAAGACCCTCATCATCCCAACAAATATTACAAGCTGGACAAGGCTCTTTACGGTCTTCATCAAGCTCCTCGAGCTTGGTATGAGACCTTGTCCTCCTATCTGCTGCAAAACGGATACACAAGAGGGAAGATCGACATGACTCTGTTCACCAAAGAAGTCAACAAACACTCTATTCTAGTTCAAATATACGTTGACGATATTATCTTTGGTTCAACTGACGAAAATCTGTGCAGGGAATTTGAAAGCATTATGAAGTCTCAGTTTGAAATGAGCAAGATGGGAGAATTGTCATTTTTCTTAGGTCTTGAGGTCCAGCAGAAAGAATACGGAATTCTCATCCACCAAGCAAAATATACAAGAGACATCCTGGCAAAATGCAACCTGTCTGAATGCAAGCCGTCCAACACTCCTTTTGCTGCTCAAACAACACTTGTACCAGATCTTGAAGGCCTTTCAGTGAACCCTCACACGTATCGTTCAATGATTGGATCTTTGATGTATCTCACAGCTAGCAGACCAGATATTATGTGGGCGGTTGGATGTTGTGCTCGCTTTCAGTCAAATCCCAAGCAATCTCATGAAACTGCAGTAAAAAGAATCTTCCGCTACCTCAAAGGAACACCAAAACTCGGTTTATGGTATCCCAAGAGTGATAATTTTGATCTAATTGCGTACTCTGATAGTGATCATGCAGGTTGCAGGATTGATAGAAAATCTGTCTCTGGTGGCTGTCAATTTCTGGGAAATAGGCTTGTGTCCTGGCAAAGCAAGAAGCAGACAACAGTGTCTATCTCCACTACTCAGGCTAAGTACACAGCTGCCTCCAGTTGTTGTTGTCAAGTGCTGTGGATTCAAAATCAGCTGTTGGACTACGGTTTTAATGTCGTGAGAACCCCTATTTATATTGACAATGATGCTTGTCGTGACATCGTGAAGAATCCGATCGATCATTCTAAAACCAAACACATAGAAATTCAGATTCATTCCATTCGCGATTCACACGACAAAGGGTATATACAGGTGTTGCTAATAGATACTGCTGATCAAAAGGCAGATATCTTTACAAAAGCCTTTGACAAAACCCGTTTCCGCCAGTTAGTAACATGGCTGGAAATGATTAATTTTGAATGATTGTTGAATCCTAAAAATAATAATAATAATAATAATAATAATAATAATAATAATAATAATAATAATAATAATAATAATAATAATAATCTTTGTGTATAAAATATAGAAAAATCTTGTTTTCAGTTAAAACAAAATTTTTGGGGGAGAAAGTAAAACCGATCGATCCCTAATGCAAAATTTTAAAAATTTCAAAATTCAAGAAATGATAGGGACTAATCATATTTTGTCAGCATGTGAATAGGATCCAGAGGATGTTGCGGCTTCAAGAAACGACATGTCGGTAGATTCAGTCTGGAATCGAGTAAACTGCTAATAGGTGATTAATTGAAAAGATCCACATGGAAAGTTGTATTCCCACTGTGTTTTGGGTCTGCACAAGCTGAGTCCGGTCATACACAGGTTGAGAGATCAAAAGACACAGAAAATTTTGTGCATATATAATCAAAAGACACCTAAGTGTGCAAGCTACCAATGCGGGGTTATTCAAACAAATGAGCAACAAAAGACACGCAATGTTAGTGACGTGCAAACAAATATAGATAGCTCAACAAACAATCAGATGATCATCTTCTCTGCTTATGGGAACATAGACCTGAAGCTCTCATCATCTGATTGACATAATGATCATCTTCTCTGCTTATGGAAACATAGACCTGAAGCTCTCATCATTATATCTCAATAAACCTTGAGGATTGGTAGGCTTACACCTAGCACAAGTGGGGTCCACTAACTTTCCGTCAATATTACCAAAACATGATAAAGCTCATCACTGAACGTATGATTGAAAGACGAGAGGCATGGATTTAAGTGGACAAACATACCGACAGTTTTTCTTAAGCTGTAGCTATCCAAAGGAAAGTTGAAATGTGATCTGGTAGGCATGGGTAGTATGATCTTAAAGCAGAAGGTGAGAAACGGTTAATCCCTAGTCCCTGATCTCTATTTTAGCTTGGTTTGGGCCCTTGCGCACTTATTTGGGCTATTGGGCCCTGCACACATAGCCAAGTGCGCAGGCCCATACCTTATATATATACACACAGTAAAAAAAAATTACAAAACCTAACACTCAATCAAAACCCTAATCTCTTTTAACCCTAACTTCTTCAACAATCATCGTCTTCATCCATCTTTCTTCAACAAAGAAACCCTTAATCACCCTATTAACCACCGTTCAATCCCCTTCCTCGTCTCCATTTTCAGTCATTGTTGTTTATTTTTAAGGTAGATTATGTTCTAATGGCCTCGTGTTGTGATTACAGGGATGGTCAAAATCCATACTGACTATCCGGAATCTCGGCTTCACAGGTAGACAGCGCCACGGAAGTCTGCTTCTTGCATTGCCAGGTGACTAACCTGCTCCCTAAAAACTGGCAACCAGCGGTAGTAGATTTGCTATCCTTGTCACAGCCGCCCCAATCTGCATCACTAAAAGCGATAAAATCAAAATCATCATCATTAGGGTACCAAAGTCCTCTCGAGGGACAACCCTTCAGATATCTAAGGATACGCTTGACCGCCGTCAGATGACTTTGTTTCAGCTTCGATTGATAGCGAGCACAGAGACACGTTGCAAACATAATATCTGGCCGAGATGCCGTCAGATACATCAGAGATCCGATGATTGCTCTGTATGTAAATGGGTCCGTCAGCTCCCCCTTAGCGTCCACTCCAATCCCGTGATTGGGTTGAATCGGGGTATCCATCGGCTTAGAATCCTCCATCTGGAACCGGCTCAAGACTTCGGATATGTATTTCGTCTGGTGAATGAAGATCCCCGTGGGTCTTTGGTCCACCTGCAAGCCTAGGAAAAACTGCATCTCCCCCATTGCGCTCATCTCAAACTTTTCCTGCATGACAGTTTCAAATTCCCTGCATAAAAGTTCGTTAGTTGAACCAAATATTATATCATCAACGTAAATCTGCACCAGAAGCAAATCATCCCCTGATTTCTTCGTGAATAGAGTGCAGTCGACAAGTCCGCGCTTAAATCCTTTTGCCATGAGGTATGTACTTAACTCCTCGTACCACTGTCTCGGAGCCTGGTGCAAACCATATAAAGCTTTGTTCAGCACATAGACCTTATCCCGGTGGATGGGGTCCTCAAAGCCTGGTGGCTGCCCGACATAAACCTCTTCTTTGACTTTCCCGTACAGAAATGCGCTCTTGACGTCCATTTGATAAACTTTGAACTTCTTATAGGACGCAAACGCAAGAAACATCCGAATTGCCTCAATGCGTGCTACAGGAGCATAGATTTCGTTATAATCAATCCCTTCGATTTGATGGAAACCCTGTACAACCAATCTGGCTTTGTTACGAACTATAACACCACGATCACCCTTCTTGCACTTAAACACCCATTTAGTGCCAATCTTCTTTCTTCCAGGCGGTAAATCAGTGAGCGTCCAAACCCCCCAAATTCTGAAATTGTAATAACTCCTCCTGCATTGCTTCAACCCAGGCGTCCTCCAGCAAAGCGTCCTTGTATGTCCTTGGCTCTACCTGCGACACATAACACGCAAACGACCAGTCATTTTGACTACCAGATTTTTGTATTTTGGCATATAAAGCTAAAGCACCAAAACTCTCTGGCGAATTAACACTTCGCAGCTGCCCTCTTGTCATCACACTGATACCAGGATCACCGATAACATGCTCCAGCGGGTGAATACGATGAATCCGAGATTCCGGATGTTCAGGTACAGTAACTCCCGTCTGAATAGTCAAGTTCTCTACAGCATCCAGATCATGACCCGTGTTAGATGATGAAGCAACATCTGGAGTTGGAGTTGGGTTCACTGGCGGTGCCTCTGGTTCTTTTGCATGTTCAAGAATAACTTCTTCAAATTGTTCATCTTCAGACTCTGAAGAATCTAAAGTAGTAGAAGCCTCTTGAAACACTTCTTCCTCTGGTACAGGAACATTGATATCATTAGAAGCTGGTGGGGGATTCACGGTGATTGAACGCACCAACGGTGAAGTTGCCGCGTTTTCACACTCGTAAAGTAATATGATAACAGCTTCTTCAACCAAGCTATCTAGATTGAATGATTCAAAGAAATCTTTGTAATCAAACATCCAATCAGGACCAATCCCTTGCACATTTTGTGTATACCGTTGAACTTCCACGTTAGCCCAATCCTCCACTTGACGAGTTCGCTTGTTGTATACCCGTTTGAGCGGGGTTGCATATCCAACAAACTATCCCTCTTCAGCTTTAGGACTAAACTTCTCGCTTGGATTCAACATTGTGCATGGTGCCCCAAAAGGTTCTAGATACTCTAAGTTCGGCTTTCGTCGGTGTAACAGTTCATAAGAAGTTTTACCAAACTTCTTCATCGTTAAAACCCGATTGAGTGTATAATTTGCTGCATAAATCGCCTCGTTCCAGAACATTACTGGAAGATTCGAGTCTGCGAGCATTGTTCTTGCCGCTTCAATTAGAGTCATGTTTTTGCGTTCAGCAACACCGTTCTGTTGTGGGGTGTACGGAGCCGAATATTCATGATGAATTCCTTTGCTTTCACAAAGTTCATCCATCTTGGCATTTTTGAACTCCGTCCCATTATCACTCCGAATTCTCTTTATCTTCAAATTGTAGAGATTCTCCAATTGAGTGAACAAAACTTTCAAGTTATTAAAGGTGTCACTTTTATGCTGCAAACACATCACCCATGAAAAACGTGAATAGTCGTCAGTGACAACTAAACAATAAAGCTCCCCAAGATGACTTTTGCGCTTGACAGGTCCGAATAGGTCCATGTGCAATCGCTCAAGTGGCATCTCAACAGAGTTAACTTTCTTCACTTTGTGGGACTGTCTATGTTGCTTCCCCTTCTTACAGCTTACACACTTGTCATTCAAATGGAAATGTTTCACGTTCACGCCATCGACAAGTCCATTCTTCACAAGATGATTCATTTTTCTTAGATGAATGTGCCCCATTCTTCGGTGCCACATTATCGATTCCTTCTCGGTCGCCTTGGATAGAAAACATGTTATCTGCCCCTGGGATGTCATTGCCTTGGACATATCAAGAATCTAAAGATTGTTGACTCGAGGTGCCTTCAACATTACCCACTCTTTTGGAATTTTGAAGCCTGGTTAGAGAATGTAGCAGGATTTGTCATCAAAATAAACAGTGAATTGTTTGTCACAGATTTGACTGACGCTCAACAGATTATAGTCTATCTGCTTCACATATGAAATCCTCTCAAAGCTCGCAATCCCATTACTCACACTCCCTTCCATAGTGATATATCCGCCTTTATTCCCAGCAAACGCAACATATCCACCATTAATATTCTTCACGTCGAACAATAACGCAAGATCCCCGGTCATGTGGCCTGAAGCTCCACTATCAACAATCCAAAGACTGCTAATAGGGCCAGCTGAAGCTCCATGCACACGTCAAGTAAAACATTTAGTTCTTTCGGGGGACCCAAGCCTGAGTCTTGGGTCTTGGAATATCATTGTTCAAAGAAACATTCACATCAGCAATTTGTTTTGGATCGATCTTTTTAGGATCATTCAAAACATTTTCCTTTTTCTCATTTGATTTTGAAGTTGAGGCACCTGGAGAACCATTTGGTGTCCAAGATTGTTCAGATCTTTTCAAGATACGAATCTGAGATTTTGGATTCTCAGTCGGTTTCTGAACATTGTTTGCAAAAGAAACTTTCTTGGTTACCTTCTCTGATTTAACAGATTTAGGTCCAACATTTGACTTGACAATAGGTTTTGGTGGAACCCTTTGCCTATCATTTGTTGTGTTCACCACTGGTTTTCTCCACGAGTTTTCCATAGCAATCCGGTTTCTGCGATCATACTGAACAAGACGATTGTTCCTCGTTTGATAAAAATTGTTTTGATTATAAAATTATTGTGGTTGAGGAGCAACACGTCTATGTGGTGGAATGTAATGATCAACCGGTTTCCTCATGGAATTCCTCACTTCAACTTCGTGCCTCTTATGCCTTACATACAGGCAGTGAGCAAGTAAATGCCCTCTCTCCCCGCATTTAAAGCATGCACGGTATTCCTCAAAAACATTTGGAGCATTCGGTTGAGCAAATGATCGAACAGGATATTGATCATTATACTGTTTGTTCCTCAAACTCTCAGGGAGTGGCCCTTTTGAGTAAGTAGGCTCATGAAAACCGTTTGCTTTGTTTTTGGGTTTAATGAACTCTGTGACATGAACCTTTGGTTCTTGAGGAACATCCAAATACAATTTCTTTAAAATTGCAGGTGGAATCTCATTTGTTCTCTCATGTTTTGGGAACCAAATAGTGCTTTCTTGCCAAATTTTATCAATTTTAGCATAGTTAGCATTTTTAATTGGAAATTCCTCATCAGAGATGATTTTATCGGATCCTTCCATCCGATAAAACACCTTGACTGGTTTGTCACAAGGTTCATTCTTAACATCTTTCTTAATTTCTTTCTTAATCACATTCTTTTTAGACTTTTTCTCACGATGTGCGTTTGCCATCGGATGCACATGCTGAGATGATGACACTGGTTCATTAGTAATGATGTGATTTTCTTTTGGAATTTCACATGCATTAGCACTTTGATAACTTCCAGAGTCATCACTCTCAGAGTCTGAATCAACACTCTCAACTGTAACACCCTCATCATTCAAACCTAAAATCGGCCTCACATCGGAATGAGGATCACCAATACTCGAGGTATTAGATTCATTTTCTGATGATGAGTCTGATTTTACCGAGCTCTCCGGTGTCACTTGATGACAATTATGGTTTTCAAAAAGCACCGGAGATGGCACAGACTTATAGTTAGTGTTTTGATCATCAATGATGTGGTCTACAACATAAGCAATGTACTTATAACTCTCCAATTTCTTATTGACTTTTTCAGCAAAGCACTTAATAGCGGCCATTTCCAACTTAGTGTTCTCAATTTCATTAATATAGTTATTAATTGCAAGTTGTTTTAATGAAAGAGTGTTTTTCAGGTCGGAAATGTCCTTTTTATATCCATCAAGTACTTTGTTGAAAGCAATCAATTCTTTGCGAGTAGATTGACAGTTGATGATAGCACTATATCACGTTGAACGCGAAGTTCTTTGTTTTCCTCTGTCAATCTATCACAAGTTCCACAATATTTATCACTAGTAACATCAGTGCTAGATTCAGAACTTACAGGTTTAGGAGGATCTGTCATGGCCATCAAAGCAAAATGAGCTTCCTTTCCAGCGAAAAACTTGGAATAATCAATTCTGGTGAAAGCATCATCAGCAATGCACGACTTCCTCGTCTTCAGAAAATCTGCTTCTGCTAGCAACTGGTCAATATCATCATCCAAGGATGTAACACTCGCCTCTGCATCTGATTCACTGTCTGAATCTGAATAAACCGATTCACACTCCTCAGGAACATCAGAAACTGTGTTAATCACCACTCCAGAACTTGCCTCCTCAGCTTTAACCTCAACAGGCTCAGTCTTCACTTCCACCTCTTCCACAGATTCATCAACTTCAACCTCAGTTTCTTCATTCTTATCAACTATCACCGACTCCTCAGTTTCAACCTGTCGGGCAACACAAGCCACATTTCCACCAGTTGTAATCTCTTCAACACCAATTTGCATCCCAGACCAGTCAAACCGTTCATCCTGCTGGATCACCAAAGCTTGATTCTGATTTGTATTCTGTTGTGTTTCATTTGGTGTAGTAATCGGTATGACTGTTCGGTTAGTGTTGTTTGGTGATTGGTTTTGAGTCTGGTTTGTTGTGTTTGGTTGTCTGTTCTGGTTGTTGTTAGAGGTGTTTTGTCGGTTTTGGTAGTTGTTTTGGTTTTGATAGTTGTTGTTACTTTGGTAAGAAACTTGGTTTTGGTTTTGTTGTTGACGGTTCTGGTAACTTGCATTGAAAGGGTTTATGTTACCTTGTTTCGGTGGCTAGGTGCATTCCCGTTTGAAGTGACCTTTCCCTCCACAATTAAAACATGTCACCTTCTCCTTGTTGAACCCGTAGGTTGTATTTGGAGAAGTTCCCAAATCAGTCCGACCCGTCTTTTCGATAAACTCCGTTGCCCTTCTCATAATACTCGCAAAAGCCCACTGGATGTCAATAAGTTCCATCTCTTCCTTGTCAATCTGTGCATAGTCTTCATTGGTCAAGTTGTTGTTTCCAATTTGACTTGCAACCAACCCGTTGTATGATGAAACCATTGCAGAGACTAATGCAATATGTTGCTGAGCAACTTCAACAGTTACATTGCCCAAATTAGAAGTCTCCAAAACCACCGGTTGTTGATTGGGTTGAGTCATTGGATTCATGTATTGTGTTTGTTGAGGTGGTTGTTGTGATTGGCTTGTGAGTAGGATGAGGTTTGTGCAATGTAGTTGATGGTGAAATGTATGAATTATTGTATTGTTGTGGTGGTGGTGTGTATGATGGTTGTGAGTAGGATGAGGTTTGTGCAATGTAGTTGATGGTTGGTTTTGGTGATTCCATGACATTGGAAATACAAGCAACGTGCGGTGCCACTGTTCCTACTGAACTCGAGTTTCCAACTGTTGCTGAAGTACCACCAAAATATAAATTTGGATTCTGAGGAATCTGTGATCTTTTAGCTTTCCTCTTTTCCTCGAGCTCTTTGTTCTCCAGCTTCTACACAAACTCATTGATAGTCCAGAATTTATAAGCATCCTTTTCTTTGAGAACTTCAACATGCTGATCCCAGTATGGTGGTAGAGCATCTGCAAACTTGTCCACCAAATCTGTCATTGGAATCTGTATACCATAACTAGACAATTCAGTTAGTAAATGACAATATCTAGGAGTTAATTCTTTTAGAGTCTCATTTCCAACATAAGTAAAATTCTCAAACTCTTTTCTCAATTCCTCCATCCTCAACCTCCTCGTCTTTTCATTCTCATCATGCCTATTCTTGAGTACATCCCACAGTTGCTTAGACGTAGTGCATGTCCCAAACTGATGTAGTAAGTCGTTTGTGATCGCCTGAGTCAACTGGGAATATGCTTTCTTTTCCACAGCAAACTTCTTTTTCTCCTCGTCTGACATGCTCTCCAATGGAACTGGTTCACCGGCGTTCTCCAGAACCGGTGCAGTGTAACCTTTAGCTATCATCCTCCATGCCTCTGCACCCTCCACTCCCATGCCTTCCAGATGGATCTTGAACTTTTTCTGCCACTGGTTATATTCTTGCATCTCCATGAGCTTGGGTGGACGATTCCCGCTACCTGAAGATAAGTCATTTATTAGTGTAGAAATAGCATTGGTAGTTTGAGTATTTACCACCGCGGCTACTACTCCCCAATAGTCAGGTTGTGGTGCTGGAGGTGCAACACTCTGAGGCATCGAGCTAGTCATCGCTATGTAATTGACCGGTTGCGAAGACTGTGTGCTCGTCTTCTGGGCTGCCACTGTCCATGGGTCCATTGTCACTTGCTGTTGTTGTTGTGTCGTTGCTGGTCTCGGTGTAGTCGGAAAATTCCACATGATGTTCACGAACTTCGAAAATCACAACACTTAGAAAATTTTCCAAACTCAGATCTACGTTCGCCCAAACTATTCTACTTTCGTCCCTTTTGATTCCACATTCGTCCAAAAAGTATCAGCCGAAGGTAGAATATGAACCAGAATGTAGAATATCTAAACCAGTTTCCACTTTCGTCCAAACTGTCTCAGGTTCGACCACTAACTTTTCACCTTCGCCCGCCCGACGAATCGAAGGTGGAAAGATCTACCCGAAAGTGAAAAAATTCAAACACACAACTCTAGGTTCGACCAAAATGAAGCTACGTTTGACCAGAAATCACTCAAGTTCGCCCACACTAGGTCAGGTTCGCCCACAACAGCATACATTCGCCCATTTTAACTTTGAAAAACGGTTACACTTTGAAAAACGGTTATTTTGATCTCTGATTTTCAAAAGTTTATGGATTTGGATGATCTTTATCAGGTTTTGATTCGGAATTGATTTGGAACAACTTTAATTCTTGGAAAACTTGATTTTAACACCAAATTCAATTCGAAAATCCTTAAAAACACTCAAAAACCATTTTCAATCAAAAACAGATGAATTTTGATCAAAATTAAGTCCAAATCAGCTCTGATATTATCAATTTTGTTGTTGTATGATCCGTATGGCTCTGATACCAGTTTGTAGTAGAAAGAATTTAGCTAAAACAGGATGTAATGATCATACAAGTCACAAATCCAGGTGCGGAAACCCTAGATATGAACAAAATGATAATACTCGGATCAAAACACGTAAAACATCATTTTAAACACCTTTTTCATAGATTAACATTCATAAAACTTGATTACAATCACTCACACGTTAATCTAGACCTTTCACACACTTTTACAAACTTGACACGAACCTGACCTTCAAACACACACTTTCTAAAACTCTCTCTCTAACTTGAAAATGACAAAAACATATATATATAAACTGCACATTCGCCCCTTTTCATGGTGCGAATGTGGACTATGTCCACATTCGCCCATATACAAGGTACGAATGTGTTCTTCAATTCTTCAGTCTTCACCTTCGACCATACTCCTTCTACCTTCGCCCATAATATTCACCTTCGACCCTTCAGTAACACAAAACTAACATATGTTAAAGCTAATCCAATCACTAGTCGCAATTCGTGCATCTACAGGTTCTTTGTTGGATCAGTGGCTATGTTTATGAACACTTATGTGTTATCAGATTTATATGTGAGTTTTTAAGCAGCGGAAAGACAAGTGTTCAAAGGTCTAAAAGATCACTTTGAAGAGGAGTTATTACTCCCCCTTGACTGAATAATAAATGAGAAACAATAAATACAATTAAGTGTAAAGCAATGAGAACAATTTATGTTTCTCAGATGTGAAAATGGAAATAATAAGTTTCAACCCGAAGGATTTCAATTTAAGTTGAAAGATATTACACAAAATCACACATTCAAATAGATGAACAAACTCATCTATTTATAGACCGAAGGACTAAACCTTGGTCTGAAGTAACCTAAGATATTTCGGCTAAAAGATAAGGTTACAAAAGTCTTTACATTGGAACTTGTAATCAAGACTTTAACAAAACTATATAATAACAAAACTACAAACTGCTGATCTTCAGTCGGTTAGAAGCTTCTGTTGCAAAGTGCTGATGAGTGACAAACTGCTGATGAGCAGTTTGTCTTCAGCAGTTCTTCAGTGAAATGTCTGGTTAGACTTCAGAACTTCTGATGAGTTTTACTCTTCAGTACTTTGGTGTTTGTTCTTCAGTACTTCTTCATTTGTTCTTCAGCAGTTCTATACTTAGGCAGATATGAATTAGACTAAGGTTATCAAAAGGTGGTTTCGTCAATCCTCTTTGTCCCAACAATCTCCCCCTGGATTGATGAAGCCAAAACCTTATCTATTCTTTATTGTTCATCTTTTCTTTTTCTCCCTTCTAATATCCTCCAGATCTCTGCTGTCATCCGGGTAGTAAGGGTACATCTTTGTGGCTCAGTGAGAGGACCAAGTTCAGGTGTTAAATGTTGAATGGTGAGAAGGTCTTTGGACGATAAAACACTCAACTCCTTTGAGTTTCTATAGACCTTACTTGAACGGTCTCTCCTGGTCACAAGTACTGAGTTGGAATCAGTAAAGGACCATTTAACAATGTTTACCTTTGACCTGTCAAAGTCAGAGGCATAGGAAATTAAGCCAGTTTCCTTAGGTTGACCTGATTGAGGAATGTCTTCTATTTCAGTGACTCTCAGGTGAGATTCTTGACTTCCTTGAAGTTCAGCAGCACCTTGAATAGGCATGTTGGGCAGGTGATGCTCTGTAACAACCCTTGTATGTGTCTTCTCTTGGATGGATTGTTGTAACTGATAAGCATAGGTAGCCTTGTCTCTGAATTGGGTCAAGATGGGTTTCTCTTCAACATCAAAATCACCATGTACTAACTGATCTCCTTCTAGCAATATCATTTTGAAGTCAGTCTTGACAATGGGATCTCCATCTGCTTTTCTTTTGGTGGCTGGCCTTCTTAATGTACCAGATGATCTTTTGATAGTAGAAGTTGTTTGGACTTCTTGGCTTTCAAATCTTTCTGGTTCAGCAACTTTCTTTGCTTTGAAATTCTTGTAAGCCTCATACAAAGTTTGTTCTTTCCATTTGCTGATTGAGGCTTTTGAACCATAGCCATTTGCCACTAATTCTTCAATCACTTCAGCTCTTTTGGCTTTCCTCTCATTTTCAGTTGCTATTCTATCAGATAACATTTGTGCTCTTCTGGTCAGCTCTTGTGTTGAGAGTCTTTTGAGGGCCACTTGCTTTGATTTGGAGTTCTTTGTAATAAATGCTATAAGCTGTGCTCTTTTGTCTTCTTCAGCAGCAGCTTCAAGTGCTCTCTCTTCAGCCTCAAGCTCATCAAGTTTCTCTTGGAACTTGATCAATTTTTCTTCAAAGCTCAAGTCTTCTCTGGTTTCTAGGCTGTTCCATACTCTATCTTCTTTTGCCTTCTTTGCAGCCTCTTTTAAACTCTTCTCCAATAAATTTTTTGACATGCTGATGGGAGTAGGGTTTAAAACAGTTGTGGAAGTTGTTGTAGGCAAAGGAGTGGGAGCAGGTTCTTTTTCAGTTGCCTTAGGAACTTCTGATGATGGTTTAGGAGGTAAAACTGCTGATGTGGTAAATGGAGTCACAACTGCTGAAGGATTGTCTTCAGTAGTTTGAGAAATGTAATCAGCAGTTCCCTCTGATGCCTTAGATAACTTGAACTCTGGTGCTACTTCTTTTCCTGGTCTTTGTGTAGGTCTATCAGCTTCTTGATCAGGAGTTTGTCTTTGTGTAGTAGCAACTTTAGTTGGTTCCTTAATCATCTCCCCCTTTTTGGCTTCATCCACTTCTGGAAGCCTAATAGAATGAGATGTTGCAGCAGACAACCTTGCCAGTTGATCTTGTGTTTCATCCATCTTCTTGTTCAACTCAGCAAGTCTCGAGTTGATCAATCCAAACTGATTGTTAGCTTTTAACTCCCAAGCAGTTGTGAAAGGTTTGAGTTGATCAGTTATAATTTGTTTGAGTGCCTGATACAGGGGACCATCTAGGCTGCATAGTTGGTTCAAGTCTATGCTTGTGAGCCCAGTGAATTGGGTAGGTTGTTTTGGTGAAGGGGTGCTTTTTGGGTGATCTTCAGATTGCTCTGAAGATGCCAGTTTTGGGGAATTTTGGGCTAACTGGTCTTTAACCTGATCTTTGGTGACCAGCTTCTTGAGCTTGGATACCTTAGATGCAGGACCTTCAATATCAACCGTCAATTCAGTTTGTGGAATGTTTGATTCATCAACCAAATTAATGGAATCATCTGAATCCCTGATAGTGTCCTCAGAGAGGGCAGGATCAGTTATATCATGAGCTGGACCCAAACCAGTAGTCTCATGAACCTCTTTGTCTTGGTACTGAGGTTTTCCTACTTCTGGCCTTAGGCCTTCATCAGTAGTTGCCAAGTTTGAGGTCTTAGCTATGTTACTACTGTCCTCAGGTTCACCACTGGGTGATAAGTGAGTAGTAGCAGCCTCAAAAATATCAAAAGTTTGCAAGTTTGGGCTTACAAACTCTTGTTCATCCTCATCTCTCTGGGTAGGACTAAGAGGATCCTCATTCATGTCAACTTCTGAAGGCATCTCCCCACTTTGATGTGTTGTAAGGGGAGTGACATGTGGTGAATGGGTTCTTTTTAATCCTGAGAGAAGGTTGGCAATTTCTATTGTTGTATGTGAGGGTTCAGGTTCAGTAGTTTTGATGGGTTGGTGTTCTGTAGTTTGGATCGGAATGGTTTCAGCAGTTTCAAAAGCAGGGTCAATAGTTATTGGTTTCTTAAATCTTTTTCTTTTAAAAATAACTGTGACAGGTTTTCTTTTGGGTGGTGGAGAAGGAGTGTGCTCAGAGGATGTTTGAGCCACTTCCTTTTCAAGTGCAGATTGCACATCAGTAGTTTCAGGTTTCTCCACTTCCTGAACTTTCTTTTTCAGTGATTTGGTTGTTTTTGGTTTTTGTTGTTTAGGCTTTTTAGTTTTCTTTTTGGGTTTGGAAGATGTGGGTTCCTTGGGGATGGGTTGTTCTTCCCCTTGGTCATCTTCTAGCATAAGTGCTGGTTTGTTGTGCCTAGAGAATACTTGAGCAGTTAAAGGATTTAAAGTTGTTGTTTCTCCCTCAAGTACTCCCTCTCCAAGCTCTTTTATTATGCATTGCATAACAAATCTTGGATACAACAAAAATTTCTTTTTATGATTTTCATGATGTAAAACCAGTTCATTGAAAAATAATTTTGATGCCTTGAAAGGAGTTTCATTTATGATGGAATGAAAAATAGGTTGAAAGGTTGAAGGCATCTGATCTATTGACCCAGTTTTTGGACTAAGACACATAATAATATAATGAAATAACAGTTTATATTGTGGGTCAAAATATTTTTTGTAAACTGTTGCTTGTGCCAAAGTACCTTGGTAGCCACATTCTGTCATGGTTAGATGAATATCTGAGGTTGGAATATGCTCAGGTGCCTCAGAATCCTTCAAACCAAGCCTGATGCTTAGTGTTTCTGGTGATATGGCCATCATTTTCCCTTTTATGGAAGATTTGAGGGAAATCACTTCATTGTTCACCTTTACCGTTTCTGAATTAGCCCAGAACTCATTAAGAGTTTCTTCATGAATGGGTGGATCGATGGTGAAAGCATCATTATATTGGGATTTCATGATGAGATCGATCATCTCATCATACTGGGACCAGGCTTCATCTTTAACAAAGTAGCCTCTTTGGTTGTGTCCCTGTTTTAACACGAGAGCCATGGTTGTTCTTGATCGAACAGTAATTTTTTGTTTAGAGAAGGGGTTTTGCTTTGAATTTGAGAGAGAGAGAGGGAATTTTGCTTTTTGAATGGATAAGTGTTGGAACAGGGTATTTATCAGAAGTTTTTAACCGACTAGGTCAAACTTCTGATGAGTGAAAAGTCTGTTTTACCCTTTTTAGTCAAACTGCTGAAGAAGAAAGGTTTCTTCATCAGTGGTTTTAGTTTTCTCATCAGTAGTTTCAACTGCTGATGTAAATGACTTTTAAAACACTTTTCTAACTTCTGATTTTCATCAGTAGTTATATCCATTTTGAAAATATCTCATTTTTGATGTTTATCAGTAGTTTTCAAAAATTGTTCATCAGTACTTTCTCTTTCTCAAATTTTTGGTCTTCAGAGGTTTGTGACAGATAAGTATGTAAGTGAAAAGTAAAATATGTGCAGAACTAAAAAGTGAAACACTTACAGACTTTCTTCTAAATTTAACATCCCAAGCATGGATACTAACCTCTGAAAAGTTGTAGAATCAAGGGGTTTGGTGAAAATGTCAGCTATTTGATTAGCTGTTGTGACATGCTTCACCTCAATCTTGCCTTTTTCATAGCAATCTCTTATGAAATGATACCTGATTTCAATGTGTTTAGTCTTTGAAAACTGAACAGGATTTTGAATGATGCTAATGGCAGATTTGCTGTCTACTAAAAGTGGAGTCTTGGTCTCTTTGATTCCATAATCAAGCAGTTGATATTGGAGCCATTGTATCTGTGAAGTACAGCTTGCAGCAGCAATGTATTCAGCTTCAGCTGTTGAAGTTGCCACAGATGTTTGTTTCTTTGATTGCCAGGACACCAGACAGTTTCCTAAGAATTGACAACCACCAGATGTTGATTTTCTTGACATCTTGCAGCCTGCATAGTCACTATCTGAAAAAGCAGTTAACTTGGTATTGCTTGAAGCAGGATACCAAATTCCTAAAGTAGGAGTTCCTTTCAGATATCTGAAGATTCTTTTGACTGCAATTAGATGTGATTCTCTTGGTGCAGATTGGTATCTAGCGCAGACACAAGTTGAAAACATGATATCTGGTCTAGAAGCAGTTAAATACAAAAGAGAACCTATCATACATCTATACATGGTTTGATCAATGTGTTTCCCTTGATCATCTGGTTCAACTTGTGTGATTGGTGTCATGGGAGTGGAACATGTTTTACAGTCTTGTAAAGAAAATTTGTTCAATAATTCTTTAACATATTTTGATTGATGTATAAATGTTCCATTTGACTGTTGCTTGATTTGCAGTCCCAAAAAGTACTGCAATTCTCCCATTGTACTCATTTCAAATTTTGATTGCATGAGTTTCTTAAATTCTTTACACAGTTTTGAATTTGTTGAACCAAAAATGATATCATCAACATAGATTTGAACAAGTAAGACATGATTTCCAACATGTTTTATGAAAAGAGTTTTATCAATGGATCCTCTTGAGAAGTGGTTCTTAAGTAAAAAGTTTGAAAGTGTTTCATACCAGGCTCTTGGAGCCTGTTTTAGCCCATAAAGAGCTTTGTCAAGTTTGTAAACCCAATCAGGATGAGAAGGATCCTCAAACCCTGGAGGTTGACAGACATACACTTCCTCTTTTATTTTTCCATACAAAAATGCACTTTTGACATCCATTTGATAAACTTTAATGTTGTTGGAAATTGCATAAGCTAAAAATAACCTGATGGCTTCAAGTCTTGCAACTGGTGCAAAGGTTTCATCATAATCAATTCCTTCCTCTTGGGAATAACCTTGTACCACTAGTCTTGCTTTGTTCTTGATGATCATACCAGCCTCATCTGATTTGTTTCTGAAGACCCATCTTGTTCCAATTGGTTGCTTGTTTTCAGGTAAGGGACAAATTTCCCAAACCTGTTGTTTCTTGAATTGAAGCAATTCTTCTTGCATTGCTTGCACCCAATTATTGTCTTTGAGGGCTTCTTGATACTTCTTTGGTTCCAACTGAGAAATGAATGCTGAGAAGAGGCAAAAGTTGGAAAGCTGGTTTCTTGTGAGTACCCCTGATGCAATATCACCCATGATTTGATCCAATGGATGATCTTTGTGTTCAATCAGTTGTTGTAAACCTGTACTGGGTGATGGCTCTACAGGTTCTTCAAATAAACCACTGAGATTGATAATATCTGGTTCAGCTGTTATTTGAACTTCAGGAGTTTTAGGTTCAGCTGAATCAGTAGTTTCAAAATGTTCATCAGTAGTTCCTGAAGTTGAAGCTATTGAAACTTCTGAAGGTTTGATAGTTGATCTTCTGACTGTGTTTGAAGTCCATGGTGCAGGACTATCATCTTCAAATCCTTGAAAACCATTTTGAGGAGGTTTGGATGATTCAACAGTCTTCTCAGGTTCGAAATAAAATTTGTCAAGATCAAATAATTCAGCAGGATTTGCTGGAATAAGAGTGTGTTTTGATTCATTGAACTTGACATTCAGTGTTTCTTCCACTATCTTGGTTCTTGAATTGAAAACTTTGTAAGCTTTTCTCAAAGAAGAATAACCAAGAAAATAACCTGTATCAACTTTTGCAGCAAACTTAGAAATAGAATCTTTGATGTTGAGGATATAACATTGACATCCAAAAGCCCTGAAGAAGGAGATAAGGGGCTTTATGCCATGAAGAATTTCATAGGCAGTCTTGGTATGTCTCTTGTTGATAAGAACTCTATTCTGAACATAACATGCAGTGTTGACTGCTTCAGCCCAAAAATACAAAGGTAGGCCTGAATCAGCTAACATTGTTCTGGCTGCTTCAATTAAGGTTCTGTTCTTCCTTTCTACCACACCATTTTGTTCAGGAGTTCTGGGAATGCTGAACTGTCTAACAATCCCTTTAGACAGACAGAATTCATCCAGAGTTTTGTTCCTGAACTCTGTCCCATTGTCACTCCTGATGACTTTGACATATAGAGAGTATTGCTTCTCTACTTGTAGAATAAAGAACTTGATGATTTCAGCTGCCTCATCCTTGGAATATAAGAAGAAGACCCATGTGAATCTTGAGTAGTCATCAATGATGACCAAGCAGTACTTCTTCTTACCAAGGCTCATTATCTTGACTGGTCCAAATAAGTCCATATGGAGTAGTTGAAGACATGCAGTTGTTTTTTATTCTTCAATAGACTTATAGGAGGACTTATGCTGTTTACCTTTAAGACAGGAAACACAGTGTTCTTTGCACTGATATTCCTTCAAAGGTAGACCCCTGACCAAGCCCATTTTTGTGACTTTATTGATGGTTTTAAAGTTCACATGGCCAAGTCTCCTATGCCAGAGATCATTTTCTGAAGTTGATGCCTTTGAGAAGAAACAGGCAGTTTTGTTCAATACTTTGTCTTTTTCAATGTCCACTGCATAGACATTGCCACACCTTTTGGCAATCAGCAAAGTATGATCTTCAATAATCTTCTCTATCAACTTCTGGCCTTCTGGTGATATGATCTTGCATGCTGTCTTGGTGAAAAAGGATGAATATCCTTTGTCACACATTTGTGAGACACTCAGCAAGTTGTACTCAAGGTTTTCAACCAGATTGACCTTGTCAAACTGCAATCTGCCTGAGGATACATTGCCATATCCTAGCACATATCCCTTGGCATTGTTCCCAAAGGACACAGATCCTTCTCTTTGGCTGATAAAATTGTTTATCAGGTATCTGCATCCAGTCATGTGCATTGAGCCTCCACTATCCACATACCATATGCTGTTCAACCCTTTGGAGACCCTCTGCACAAGATAGCAAATTAGTTAGATTTGGCCACCCAAGCCAGTTTGGCTTTGGGTTTGCTCTTGAGAACAGGTGCAGCTTGTTGTGGACCATTTTTAGAAATCCATGTCTTTTTGGCAATGGATTTGTCATTAAGAACAATGGTGGGTTCTTTTTGGTTTCCACCATCAACTTTGGTCATCAGAAGTTTAACCAGGTTTATCAAATCTTTAACTTCAGCAGTTTGTGAAACTGCTGATGAGTTAGGTGAAACTTCTGAAATTGAACTTTGAGAAGATGACCTTTGCTGAGATAAAGGCCTCTTCTTAGAAAGGGTTTTGTTTGATTGTTGTTTGTTGGGAAAAAAGGTATTTTGATAATCTTGTTTTATCTGTTTTCCCACAATCAGTTGTTGTCTTTGTTTATTTAACTGATTTACCTTTCTAAATCTGCAAAGTTCAGTTATGTGGTTAAACAGACCACATATTTCACATGCTTTTGCCTTCTCTTTCCTTTTAGATAGATCAAGAGAGCTGGAAGGCAATTTACTGACAAAATCTGATTTTTGAAATAGGTCATCAGCAGTTTTCAGGGTCTCAACTCCTGATGTAGTTGAAACTGCTGATGGCTTATTGTCAGTAGTTTTAACTTCTGCAGTACTTCCCTTTTTGAGGAAGTTCTGATGATAGGATGTGCATTCCTCCATATCAGAAGTTTGAATCAATTTCTTCCCATCATTATCAGTTTTGTGGGTGAAATCTGTTGGTGATTCAGTATGGGTATATCCAATGCCAAACTTAACATTGGCTGCAGTTTGTTTGTTAAGCAACATTTGATACCCTTTACAAGACTCAACCCATTTTTCACAATCAACCTTGGTGTTAGCAAGCTCTTGTCTAACATTTCCTAGGCTGTCTATCATTGTTTTAATTTGTGCTTCTGTTTCAATGGCTTTATCATTCAGTTTGGAAATTTCTTTGTTTTTCAAAACAATTTTTCTTTCCAAATCACACTTCATTTGTGTGTATTTTCTTTCCATGTCAATGGATTTGCCTTGTAAATGCACATTTGTTTCTCTAATTAAAGCAAAAGACTCTTTGCAAGATTTAGTGCAAAGCTTTAACAGAGATTGTTGTGATACCTGTGTAAGAGCAGAATTTGAAGAGTATCCTTCAAAAGCCATTAAGGCAAAGTTCTTTCTGCCATTATCAGGTTCTCCCCAGTTGACATCATAGACCTTATTGTCTGCATCCTGACTGCATTCTGATGTGTCATAAGGAAGACTGCTCCAGTCAACATACCCTGAGGTAAATAAGCTTTGTTGCTGAGGGGGTTGTTGAGTTTGTGCAGGTTGTTGAGCAGTTGGAAATGGAGGCATGAGCTGCTGTTGTTGTTGAGCAGGCATCTGAACATATTGTACTTGTGGCACATATTGGACATGTGGAGCTTGTGCCTGTACAAAATGAGCACTCCCATTAGTTCCATTATTCCTATTATATGAGGGATTAAATTGATTTCCAGAGGACATTGGTTGGTTATAGCTAGAGCTTCTACATTCTCTAGCAAAGTGTCCCAACTTTTGACACTTATGACATCTCAGTTTAGATTTGTCAAAACCAACTTTTGTTGAATTGTTTAGTCCTGGAAATTTCCTTCCTGACCTTTTATAAAATTTGTTAGTTTTTAAGCTTAACAGGGCCAGTTGGTGCAATATTTCCATTTCTTCTAAGTCATCACTGCTAAAATATTTTAAATCATCCATGATGAAACACATGTTGTCAGCAGTTTGACTTAGTTCTTCATTGTCATAAGCTGGGAAGGATCCATCTGATGAGATCCCAGCTGTTATGTCAATGTGGTCAAAAGAACCAAAATTATTAGAACAGGATGGTGATTCTTGTCCTAATAAGGCTGTACTACCAGGAGTATAGTCATCAGCAGTTTTACCAGATTCTTGTAACTTTTTCTTTTGATTTATTTCTCTTTCAAAAGTTAACAATTTACCATGTAACCTAGTTAGGTTTAAGGTGTTAAAATCTGAACTTGTTCTGAGAACTATAGAGTAAGTTTCCCATTTAGAAGGTAGAGATCTTAAAAATCTATGTAACATAGATTCATTTGAATAGATCTGATTATTCATTTTTAACTCAGAAATAAGTGAAGAAAATCTTTCAAACTGTTGAGTTAAAGTTTCTCCTTCTATGTAAGTAAAAGTTTCGTATTGTTGAGCCAATATTTCTCTGATGTTGGCTATCACCTCAGCAGTTCCTGCAAACTGCTCTTTTAGGCAATCCCACAGTTCTTTGGCACTTTCACAGTGTAAAAGGCCAGCATATATTTCGTTTGGGAGAGCCATAGCCAGCATGGAGAAAGCTTTTGCATCAAGCTCAAATTTTTGGAAATCTTCTTCTGTGTATTCTTTTGGATCTTTTGGTCTTTCAGTCTTTCCCTCTGGATCAAGTACAACTGGTTTGTGAGGTCCAAAAACTACAGACCTCCAACATCCAGTGTTTGTTTGGGAAATAGTATGTGCCAACCTTTTAGACCATATGTTATATTCATTTCTGACTAACATAGGAGGTTTGTTGGCAGATCCAGTATTGTAGGGATCCATTTTTAAGAAGTTTGGATTTGTCAATACTTCTTTAAAGTGATGGATTAAAAAGTGAGCCTTTTATCCTTTATTGAATATCAATATTGAGCCTGTGTCTGAATCTCAATTTGTTAGATTGATTTTGATCAGATTAACCAGTGCTCTGATACCAATTGTTGGATCAGTGGCTATGTTTATGAACACTTATGTGTTATCAGATTTATATGTGAGTTATTAAGCAGCGGAAAGACAAGTGTTCAAAGGTCTAAAAGATCACTTTGAAGAGGAGTTATTACTCCCCCTTGACTGAATAATAAATGAGAAACAATAAATACAATTAAGTGTAAAGCAATGAGAACAATTTATGTTTCTCAGATGTGAAAATGGAAATAATAAGTTTCAACCCGAAGGATTTCAATTTAAGTTGAAAGATATTACACAAAATCACACATTCAAATAGATGAACAAACTCATCTATTTATAGACCGAAGGACTAAACCTTGGTCTGAAGTAACCTAAGATATTTCGGCTAAAAGATAAGGTTACAAAAGTCTTTACATTGGAACTTGTAATCAAGACTTTAACAAAACTATATAATAACAAAACTACAAACTGCTGATCTTCAGTCGGTTAGAAGCTTCTGTTGCAAAGTGCTGATGAGTGACAAACTGCTGATGAGCAGTTTGTCTTCAGCAGTTCTTCAGTGAAATGTCTGGTTAGACTTCAGAACTTCTGATGAGTTTTACTCTTCAGTACTTTGGTGTTTGTTCTTCAGTACTTCTTCATTTGTTCTTCAGCAGTTCTATACTTAGGCAGATATGAATTAGACTAAGGTTATCAAAAGGTGGTTTCGTTAATCCTCTTTATCCCAACATTCTTATATACAATGTTGAAATTTAGCATATCCGCCATGATATTATTGGAATTTTACTCTTCTAAAGATGAATAGGTATACTTCATCAAGAGAAGCTTGGAGAAAGAATCGCACAACACTGCAACACATGGTGTCACCTTATAGCAAGGTTATTTTTTATTTATTTAATTACAAGAGTAATAATTATTACTATTAGTATTAGTATTATTAGAATGATTATATTTTTTAACCCCGGGACACTACCAAGATAAAAGCTAGTAATATTATATTGTGTTAAAGTTAAAAAAAAGAAAAAAAAATCGGCCAACCAGAAGCGTACACGTGTGCATCCTCCTCCCCCCACGCCGGTCTTCTCCTCCCCGCCCCCCATGAAGATGCTTCCCGCCCCATTTCCCCGCCCCACTCCGTGTACTCTAAGTGATCTGAATTTTCAATTTTACTTTTTTTTTACTTTAAGCGTATCAAAAGGTTTTACCGACGCTGGACCACTAACTCCAATGACAAATTTTCAATTTTACATATATATTACGTATGTATCATTATAAATGTCTAAAAATGTATATGTTAGCCCCTTTTTATTTACACTTTAAATCATTTTACCATTTTGTATTTAGGTAATCTATACTACATTATAAATGAAGAAAGATGTCTAGAAAGATCATTCTAGAAAGAGGGGGTGAAAAGTTATCTGACACTTGTGGGACCTATGTGGGGGGGGGGGGGGGGGATTGTGGGGAGTGGAAGAGGTGAAAAGGGGGTGAAAAGAATAATATTATATTGTGTTAAAGTTAAAAAAAATCGTCCATTCAGAAGCGTACACGTGTCCATCCTCCGCCCCCCACGTCGGTCTTCTTCTCCCCGCCCCACCTTCCCCCCCCCCCCCCCCCCATGAAGATGCTTCCCGCCCCACTTCGTGTACTCTAAGTGATCTGAATTTTCAATTTTACTTTTTTTTTTACTTTAAGCGTATCAAAAGGTTTTACCGACGCTGGACCACTAACTCCAATGACAAATTTTCAATTTTACATATACATTACGTATGTATCATTATAAATGTCTAAAAATGTATATGTTAGCCCCCTTTTTATTTACACTTTAAAGCATTTTACCATTTTGTATTTAGGTAATCTATACTACATTATAAATGAAGAAAGATATCTATAAGGATCATTCTAGAAAGAGGGGGTGAAGCGCTATGTGGCACTTGTGGGACCTATGTGGGGAGGGGGGGGGGGGAGAATTGTGGGGAGTGGAAGGGGGTGAAACTCTAGAGGTGAGCAAATCGGTTTTGTTGCCGAACCGGTTCGGTTTTGGACCGGTTTTGTCGATTCGTAAGACCGGTTTCGGAGACAGGTTTTGGTTCGCTTTCAGTTTCGGTTTGTTTCGATTTCGGTTCTTAATCGGTTTTTTCGTGCACCTTTTAAAATCGTATAAATTACATAAAATTTAACTTTTAATACATTTTAGGGTTTTTTAAAGAAGGAAATTGAATATTAATACAAAAAAAACAATGTTTTATTTGTGTTTATGGCCAAAAAAATGTATTTTTCTTAAACCGGTTTCGGTTCGGTTTCGGTTTCGGTTTTTTTACCGGTTTCGGCCGGTTTTTAGCGATACCGGTTTCAGTTCGGTTCCGGTTTGTGTACCAGTTTCAGTTTGATTTCGGCTTCTTTTGACCGGTTTTTTTCGGTTTTAGGCCGGTTTTCGGTTCGGTTCGGCTTGAGATTTTTTTAGTACCGGTTTCACGTGAAAACGGTTTTGACCGGTTTCGGTTCGGGTCGGTTTTACCGGTTCGTTTCCCGAATCGGTTTTTTTGCTCATGAAAAATTTTCCAATACTACGCTTATTTGCAAATCTGACTTGTACATCCAATCCAATGCTATTGAAAGACTCTTAATTCACTACATTTACATGCTTCTTCGATTGAAGTCTTGAAATTTCAATTGTCCAACTAGTTCAGTTAATAGGTCTGCATTTTTTTCCTTTTTCTTAAAAAGTATATGTTGATTATGCATTATGATGGTTGTTGATTCTTCTACTTTACTTTACGATATTGAATGTTGGTTACTCGATTTTAGGTTATTTGGTTGAATTGTTGTTTAACAAGTTAAATATATAGCTCTGGTGCCGTTCAAATATATAGCTCTGGCTTAGGGTTCAAGCACTTCATTAGCATCTGCCTACCCTATTTTTTTTCATGTATGGAGTGTTTGGATGTGTGTTTTAAAGCGTTTATTGTGATTTCAACTCTTAACAATCACTTTGTATGGTTAATACCTATTTATAATTATGTTATCATAAATACCTGATAACTTTCTTCCCGAGTCTACAACAACATGTCAGTTTAGGGCGCCATGAGTAACACTCATTCTATTAAATATAGCAAATTTCATTTCTCAGTTAACACTCATTCTATTTTCTAAATTACAAAATGCTAGAACTCTGCTTGGTTTGTTATTTTAATTCCGCTAGGTGAAACCGGTCACATGTCTGGCAAAGTGGATGGGGCAGGTCGGGTGTGTAACGCCCCAAAATTTTTACAAACACGACTAATCATAATAATACATAATACAAGGATTAGATCGAAAGCGAAAACGGATAATTATTTTTTTTATAAATTAAATAATGGAAATATTCCTATAAGACTTTACATGGTTAATGGTGCACCATCATGTTTTACCATGATATAAACCAAGGGTACAATTTGTGTCAATGAGCTAAACCACTTTTAGAGGGGTTATTGTGTAAAGGGAAGGAAATCTCATTCCATTCCATGGAAATCGATTATAACACCCAAACATACACTATTTGCACACACTAGCTCATTATCATGAAATCAGCCTCAAATCAGCCCTAAATCGAGTTGCTACAGCTTGCATGATCCAAGTTTGAGTCATCTAAGCCTCACCCCACCTCTAGGTAAACTTAATTTCATTTAATTTGGTGTAAAATTGGTTTATGTGATAATGACGAAAATTTAGAATCTTAGATTTTGGTAAATTGGTAACTAAGGAGGGTGTCCCTAGTACAAGAGAGCCTCAAAACGAACCAATCTTGTGCAAATCATGGTAACTTGGAATCTAGGTGGGGAATCCTTAAGGTTTGTGGGATGAACATGTGGGTCTTTTGGGTTATGAGTAAAACCTAAGAATTCTTATTGATAATGTATGTGTATATATGTGTGTGTGCGCTTGAATCTGAATTGTGAAAAATGATGACTTTGGGTACATATATGATATGAGCCTTAGTTGTTGATGTGGATATGAATTACATGGTCAAGATGACCTATAATCAAAAGTTGTAAAAATCCTGCCCACCAAGTGTTTGATGAAACATCACAATGAAGCTCGACTTAATTGGACCATAGACCTTGTATTAATGCACTTGGTAAACTAGTATGGTTGCTTGAATACATGTCTAATCACTATTTACATGAATGTCATGTGTAATTCAAACACTAGGTGCCAAGCAATAGGCGTTGGGAAGCCAAGTGGTGAAAGACTTGAGATTGAAAGGCCACGACTATGGTTAGTCATCACCATGACTTTAAATATATGTAAATCATGAATTAATTGATAGGTGTTCATATAAGTTGAGTGCAATGTGATTCCCAAATGACATATGATTTGAAAAGGGAAATTGAACCTCAAGTAACCTGGAAAAGGTATCTCATTTATTAAAAGTGTTGATTTCCAGTTGACTGGTTATGTTGATGCTGATTGGGCTAAGTGCCTTGTAACCAGAAAACCTATAACTGAGTATTGTGTTTTCTTAGGAAACTCTCTAGTATCCTGGAAAAGCAAGAAGCAAAGTACAGTCTCTAGATCTTCGGCTGAAGCTGAATATAGAGCCATGTGCTCTGCTGTTTGTGAATTAATATGGCTTAAAAATCTATCATTTGAGTTAAGAGTTAAGGTAGATCTACCACTTAAGTTATATTGTGATAGTAAAGCAGCAATTTCAATTGCTGCTAATCATGTGCTTCATGATAGAGTCAAACATATTTAGTTAGACATTCATTTTCTTAGGGAAAAGATTGTTGATGGCTTGATTGAAACTCTTAAAATCAGTTATGAAAATCAAATTGCTGATGGTTTGACTAAGGGATTGAGTATACAACATAGAAAGTTTTGTGATGAGTTGAAAATGACTGATCTGTTTAAACATATGAATTAAGGGGGCATGTTAAAAATATGCTATGTTATGTAATTCATATGTTTATTGGTTAATATGTTTGGGATTTCTATTGTTTAGTTGTTGGGCTTATATGGTCAGCTGGGCTTATTGTTTGGGCCTGTTAGTTAATATGGTGATGGGCTTAACTTGTTAAAAGGACTTAAAGTTGTTTCAAGTTGTTACAGGCTTTAATCGTGGCCCTTGGATCATATTGAATGGATGGCTGTGATTTGTCTCCATGAGATCGGCTGGGGGAAGCTTCTCGACGTACTATATAAGGATTATTATTACTTTTATTATTCATTCTGTATTATTGTTTTGTTTTCAGTCTCTCTCTATTCCAGAGACGATTGTGGTCTGTTCTAGAGTTTCATCCCTAAGTCTTTGAAGTATTCTGGTCTTGATCATCTTGGTGATCATCGTCTGTATTGTGGTCCCTAAGTTGGTGATCATTGTCCAACACTTGTAGCCTAGTGGGTTGAGAGCCTTAAGTTTTCTATGGGAGGCTTGGGTTCAATTCCCACTAGCTACATTTGGAGGACATTGGAGGAGGGGAAATGAGGGATGACCTGACTATTGGCTTGGGTTCGAGTCCTGATCCCGACCGGTTTTACCGATTATTTCACTGTCGTGCCTTCGGGCGGGTGAGTGGTCGGGTTTTCCCGGGAATTGGTGGCAATTGGTGGCCCAGGTACTCTCGAGTACCTGATTCGCCAAAAGGGTGCCCAAGAGTGCTCGGAAATTGATTCGTTGACCGTTAAAAAAAAAAGTTGGTTGTAAGTTCTTTCTTTTATGATTCTCAACTGATCTAATCAATCAGTTGAGATTTGAGACTTTGTATTGGTCTTCATCTGGATTCTTCTATTGTTGAATCGAGTTTGGGTATCTAAGGGGCAAATCTTTTAGGGAAGATTAATAATAAATTTTGTCATCGTTTTGTCGCCTACATATGTTGTTTCTTTATTTTTGATTCTGAGTTTGTGTTTGCTCATATTTGGTTGTGTGAATTGTTTTTACCATAAAATTTTACACATATCTCCTCTCCCCAACCCTTTCATTGTCAAACTCTCTTAGTAGAGTGTGAACCTGGTTGAAATATTTTAGGGTTTGTTGTTTTGTGGATAAAGCTAATATACAGAGTCAACAAGGTCGCAGATCTATTTTGTATTTTGGGCTGATAAAAACTAAAAGGTGGGCCGATTCATTCCATATATGATTCAAGACATTTATCTTTTATTAGGATTGTGGACTGGTTATTAGATCTTTTAAATTGGACATGGACCAAGTAGTAAAAATTTGATTGGGCCGTACACGTGAAATGTCTCGGATCATTTAATGTTGTTTTGTGAAATGGAAATTAAGATATGAAAAAGTAGAGGTGAACAAAAAAATCGGTTCTAGAAACGGAACCAGTTCCGGTTCCTCTAGGAACCGCCGGTTCCACTATTTTATCCAAAAACGGTTCGGAACCGGAACCGATCTCAAGAACCGGTCCCAGAACCGGTTCCACCGTTAGAATAGGCCAAATTCATTTTTTTGATCGTTGGGTTCGTTTATAGCCGTTAACTAGCCGTTTTTTCACCCAAAATCACCATTTTGCCACCCATGTTTAGTATAAATAGGTTTTGGATGTTTTGGTTGATCACAACACTCAAAAACGCAAAAAGAAACAACCCGAAAACGCAAAAACCGCTATCGTATACACTTAATATTGTGCTCGCTTTGTTTTTATTACATCATTCCGTAGCTTCATCTTCAAACCCATCCCAAACCGGTTCCACAAACGAGCATACCGTTGTTTAAATTTTGGCAAAAATGGTTATTTCGACTTGTGTCTTATGTCGAATGGCGAAAAAAAACACGTTGTAGAAAGTTTTAGTTTTCATTTTCCATGTTTCTTGTTTCGAAATACTAAAAAAATAACAAAAGTCGTAATTTTATGTTTATTATTTGTTTTTAATTGTGCGCGCAAGAACCGATTCCGGAACCGAAACCAGAACCAAACTGAATCGGAACCGGTCTTAAAAACTGGTCTTTGGAACCGACAGAACCGGGACCAAAACCGGACGGAACCAAAACCGGAATCGGTTCCGAACGGAACCGACACTGTAGCGGACCGATTCCAAACCGGAACCGGTTCCTTAAAAAATAACCGATTTGTTCACCTCTATGAATTTGGACATACCAAGAAGGATATATATCAAAGATTTAAATGACTATTGACTAGTATGATTTGATGATGGGCCGTATGATTAAAAAGAATTTTAGGCCAAATGAATTTCATACGTTATTGTTTGGATTAATTATAATTGGGCCCATCAACAACAAATTGGATTAACATTGGGCCGTACAAAGAGCATGATATCCGTCAGCGATTAAATATGTCAAATCTAACAAGTTTGAGATCTTCGGGTTCGCCGCTCAACCATTAGTTTGTTTTTCCCGCTCAACAATATAAAAGTGAAAATTGAAGATGTTAACAGATTGATCAGTTTTGGGATTCGTTCAGGATCAATTCATGTTAATAAAGATTGTGAGGTAGTCACACAATGTCATATTATTTTTTGCATTTTGAAGTTGAAGAGATGCGAATTTACCAAGATTTAGGGGGATAAAACTTGTCAGATTTTGAATAATTCTCGGTAAATTTGGGTGATATTGCAAGAGTATTCAGGTGGTTTGACATACGATCTAATGAAGGTTTTCATGAGTTTTGACTTATTTGTTGCTGATAAGTGTGGTTTTTTAAGTCTCTATCAATTGTTGGTTGGGATTTGATGATCAACGGAAGATTGAGGCAACGAGAATGTTGTGATAAACTGAACTCAGATGTGGTTAACGTTGAGATGGAGTAGTTGTAGTGTTTGGTTTCAAGCTTGTTAATTCTCATGAAGTGAAGTGTCTGGTATTCAGTGTCAAATATTTTGAAGATTGCAGTGTGTAAGAAGAGGATCGTGTCATTACCGTGCATAGTGATTTTGTTGAATGAGTAAGAGTTTTCCAAATAAAATCCACGAGTTAGCGGTAGGGGCCAAAAGGTTAGAAAAAACGACGTTGGGGGCCGAAATTTTAAAAGATTCATTTTTTAGCAGATAAAGTTAAAGCGACACAACGACATGGGCCAAAAGCGTAATTTATTCAGAATACTATTTTAAGTTTTCTTTAATGACAAATGTTACCCTACTATTTTTTTTATACCAAAATAATTTAAACTTCATCAATGCCCAAGTTTAAACTGAGATCTCCCATTTAAAATACATAAATTTTTGATAAGTAAAAGCCCCACAAGGTTTCAAGTTTAATAAAAGAATGACAATGCCACAGTCAATGGCAAAGTAGCACCTACACATGTTAAAAGCAAGCAATGATCGGATATTTAAGATGATAAAAAGCAAGGATCGAATATAGTCTTTGCATGCAACTTTTTACGTGTGCATAATTGCTGTTATTCACTTATTCATATCATTTGCACCCGTTATATATATAAATTTAAAGAGAAAAGTTGTAGAAGAATAACGAAAACACATCCTAGTATTATCTATTATTGGACAATAAAATGATATCATACATTCATACTCGTTTGTTTATCTATTTATGAAGGGGATAGTATATGTAAAGTTCATTCGTTTATTGAAATTAGTGAATAAAATATGATAAAACCATGTGTTTGAAGGCAAACCAATTTGCTCGGTGTTTAGCTCGTTGATCTTAAAGAGTTGAAATTTGAGTTCTAGCTCGGCTTGTAAAAGAACGTGAGCTAGCCAACAAGTTCCTTTTTGAAAGTTAAAAATAATGTACTTTTTTTTACATAAGTGCAAACTTTAAGCGTAGATGTGTACGTAAATTAAACTTGTGCTTAGAAAGCTTGAGTAAGGGTTGGGTTTTTTTTTTTTTTTTTTTTTTTTTTTTTTTTTCAAATGAGCTACAAACTTTTTTGCTATCCTATTTCACTTTGTATATTCACATTTTTTGTACACCTATATATAGATTATATTTCACAAACATAATAATGTTGTAAATTACAACCTAAATATTAATACAAGACATATAAAAATGTGTTGACAGATCTCAAAAGATAGATTTATTGATTATTATTCCATTTTCCCCATTCTTGTACAACAAATTTTATTAGTTATTCCTTTTTTTTCCTTTTACACTTTTATACAAACAGATGATGCCTTCCCTAAGCTGTTACCATTAAGATGATGAAGAGGAAGAATATTGAAGAAAAGGTGAAGGTGACTAAGGAACAAAGCTTCTGGTTCCAAAGCTTCTCGTCAGACAAACCGGAGTTGACGCCAACGTTGACTTCGACGACGACGATGATGATGAACAACTTGATGATGAACTGAAACTACTCGAATGCCTCATAAGTTTCTCCTTCATTTCATCTTCACTATACACCTTGTTACCTTCTTTTCCAACTTTGCATGACCTTATTCTCGTCGGTATTAAGCAATTGCACAATAACCCTAATCGACGCCAATAACATATATATAAGAAATCTCATTGCCGTAATTTGACAGTTTATCCAGATGTAACTTGATTTTTAAAAGTTTATAAATTAAAAAAAATTACCATAAAAAAAGTTGTTTAGAGAAATTGTATAGTTAGCAAATCTGATTTAGTTTCTGTGTAATTATTGATACTTATTTGTTTTATGGGGAGTCCGCTCCTCTTCCTACACTCGGACACTTTAACTTTTCAAGTCCGCTTATGAGAGTAGTAAACTCAAACTTGAAAAGTCAAAGTCATTGGAAGAAACTGACTCCCCATCAACCAAAATAGATTTTCAATTGTTCTAACTCCGCCATTTTTTCTATAACACTCTGAAATTAATCAATGGCTTACCGATTCTAGCTAGACGATTAATCCAACTCGGTATAGCATTCCCAGTGAGTTTAATACAAGCATCGTTACAGAAATGATTGCAGTTTCTAGTGATTAATTCATACGAATTTCCTGTGTAGTCTCGAGCAAGCTCTTCCATGAATCGTCGAACCTCGAGCTGGCTCATCTCTGTCCATCCTATCAAAATCTGTTTTCTAAACGTAAATCCGTCACACTGCCTTGGTTCTCCTTCGTAGATCCCGGTCGTCGATTTTTCATGGCCACCGAATGCGTACTCAACTCCGTGAACTATAAATTTCAAAAATAATAAAATGATTATGTTAATTTATAGATATATGGAGCTCATACATTCATCAAATACATAATATCTCATTTCAAACCATTAGAAATTTACAGTAGAGTGGCAGGTAAACTGAAAATAAGTTGCGCCGCAACCTTCTTTCATCAAGTGCATAATACTCAACCTTGTGAACTATTATTTTTAAAAAATATTATAATAATTTAGTTAATTTACGAATTTTCGAGCTCATACATTCATCAAATGAATACTCAACTTCGTGAACTAAAGTCTTAAAAGATAATCAGTTATAGATCTATGAGCTTATACTTATTCATCAAATGATAAAAGTAGAACAACATCGAGATGAATCAAACCTTGGACGCCGGAGTGATAAACACCGAGACCGAGCCAATACGCGCATCCGTTCATGGAGGTAAGATCATAGACATTTAGGTAAACCGGAACCGAACCTGATTTTCGACATCTTGTTGAATTTCTTCCTCTACACAGCATATGTATTCTATTAAATTTTGAATGGGATTGAAATTATTGATAGTTTTTGTTGTCACTTCGTTTCTTGCAGTTAAAAAAATATATATATGAAAGTGTAGGTATGAAGTTATGTGTACGAATAAGGTGAAGGAAGGTGAGGAAAAAGATGGTGTCGCCACCGAAATATAACGGTCGCATCGTATCCTTTTGGCGGACCACCACCATTTTATTTATTGTTACTTTAAGTGTACTTTAATTTAGATTCCATATTTTATATGAATTGATTGAAAAAAATGGATATATAAATTTAAGAAAGTATATGGTATAAAGCTTCTTAACATAAGAAGCAATAAGAAGCCACCAGTGAATGCCAAGTGTCATATTAACCAAACCTCAGTTAACTTAACCAAACTATAATTAATATTAAATCAGTTTAACCCAAGGGCATTCCAGACTTTTTTCACACGTAACTGATTACGTGATTCACGTTAGTTATTTTTGTAAACGATATTTCAAATCATAATTTGAATTCTAAAAACACAGACGATCACACACACACACATTACGTTTCATTCCAATTACGATTCAATCTCTCAATTTGTTTATCACGATTACAGTTTAATCGATCAATTCATCATGTTCGGTAAGTGTATTCGTACTTAATTAATCAATTTTTTACTAGTTTTGTTTAATTTTTGTTTTTGTTTTTATCAGATTTAAACTTCTCTGTTGAAGAGCAGAATGTTGATGTTGAGAATTCTAATCTAGTGCCTGATCATAATGCTTTTCATGGTAGGATTATCATCCTCTGTTTTAAGTTGAAAACAGAGCTCTGTGTTTCGATAGATTTCTTAACATGATGTTTTTATCTGTGTTCAGACTTGATCGAAAACACTAATCAGGATGTTGATATTCATAGTTTGAACCTCATCAACGAATTTAGAGTTCAAGGTATTTTGTTAGTTTTTAACCTGCAATATATTCGAATGCGTCTGATTTAATATATGAGTGCGTCTGTTTTAAACTGTATTCGATTTATTCTCTGATACTGATAATATATGAATGCGTCTGATTTTTAAACATGAATGCGTCTGGATTTCAAACTTTTTTTAATAAGTGCGTTTGTTTTTCTGTATGAGTGCGTTTGTTTTTGTTTGTTGTAGGTGTTGCAACTGATGTTCCTGTTGATGACCTAGCTAGTAACACATATATACCTGATGTACCTGATTCTCTCAAACGTTTAAAGGACGTGGAGTTCCCTAGTATTGAGCATGCACAAGAGTTTTATGCAAAATATGCAAAGGCTAGTGGTTTTGCTATTCGAAAGGGCACTTCAGAAGTGCGAAAAGGTATTTTAAGACTTAGGTACTTTGTATGCTATAAGGAGGGTTTGAAGCCAGTCAAACTAGGTGAAGAGAGTTCTAGCAAAGATGCTAAGTCAAGGAAAAGGCCTTCGATCAGGACTGGATGTCCTGCACATGTCAGGCTAAACTCTGAGGATGGAAAAAAATTCAAGGTTTATGGCTTTAAGGAAGGTCATAATCATCCATTTGTTCATGAAAGTGACATTCATTTTCTAGCAGCAAATAGGAAGCTGACACATACTCAAGAAGGGATGATATGTGAGCTGTCTTCATTGAACATGGGTCCTATCAAAGCTTTTAACATTATGAAGACCAAGTATGGAGGTTTTGAGCATGTAGGTGCAACTGCAACTAATTGTAAGAACTTTAAAGGTGGCTTAAACAGCTTCATTGGTGAGTTTGATGCAGATATGATTGTGTCTAGGCTTAGGGACAAGAAGAAGTTCCTGCCAGATTTTTCATTTGAGTACTCTGTTGATCAAAAGAATGCATTAACCGGATTATTTTGGGCGGATGCTTTATGTAAGAGGAATTACATGGAATTTGGAGATGTGATTTCGTTTGATGCAACATTCAACACTAACAAGTATGTTTTAAATTCTATTTTTTAAGCTTTGTTATCCAAATATGACATGTTTTTAATTTTTTTTAAAATTTGTTTTATTGGTTATTGTAGGTACAAGATGGTTTTTGTACCATTCACTGGAATTGATAATCACTGTCGGAATGTCACACTTGGTGCAGGTTTGTTGTCATCAGAGACAACTGAATCTTATACATGGTTGTTACAATCGTTTTCCAAATGTTTTGGAAAGCATCCCAAAGTTGTTGTAACTGATCAAGATCCTGCTATGAAAAATGCAATCCAGTTGGTTTTTCAAAACAGCAGACATAGGCTGTGTATGTGGCATATCATGAAGAAGGTTTCTGATAAGGTTTGTAGCAACTTCGTTTTTGTTTAAATCATGAGTGCGTCTGTTTCATGGCAGAGTGCGTCTGAATAGTGTTTTTATTGATGCATTTGCATTGAGTGCGTCCAATTTTATCAATGAGTGCGTTTGTTTAAATGAATTTATTTACTAATGTTACTGCGTCTAATACTAACTGGCTGCGTCTGTTTTATGTTTTTTGTAGGTTGGTAGTGCATTGTGCAGTGATGATGAGTTCAAAAAGAGGATTTGTGCAATTGTCTGGACAGATTCCATCAGTCCGGAGAATTTTGATTTCGAGTGGGGTGTACTTATTTTTTATTACAAATTAAATGAGAACACTTGGTTGTCTGACATGTTTGACCTGAGATCGATGTGGATCCCTGCTTTTTACCGGAATGAACCTATGTCTGGGCTAATGAGGACAACATCAAGATCTGAAAGTGAGAATCATTTTTTTTTTGCCAGGTGGCAAATTCTCAGTTGACTCTTGTTGAGTTTTTCAACCATTTTGAGACGTCCCTTGAAGCTCAGAGATTTAATCATAGGAAGAATGACCATGACTCAAGACATACAACTCCTGATATGTGGACTCAAAACCCTATTGAACAAGAGGCTGCTAAAATATTTACCCGGACTATCTTCTTTGATATCCAAGAAGAAATATATGCCAGTTATGAAGGATTAATAAGTGTTCATATGCAAAGGGCTGATGAAGAAGGGTTTTTAAAGGTTTATGTTGATGATCCACAAGCACAGGGACAAGGCTTTATTGAGGTATTTTTTGTTTTTTATTGACATTTTTAATGAATGCGTCTGTTATGTTAATGAGTGCGTCCAAACTGCACATTAATGTTTATTATCCTTTTTTTACAGGTTTTGTTCAAAAAGGAACTTGTTGATGGTGATGAGGATGTGACTACATTATGTACATGTAGGAGGTTTGAGCAGTACGGGCTTTTGTGTAGGCATATTTTTTTCATATTAAGGTTGATGAAAGTGTATAGATTCCCGAAAAGATACATTGTGAAGAGGTGGACAAAAGATGTTGTTCCAAATGAAATCAAGTATTCATTTGAAACAGGTGAGTTTGGTGATGACAAGACTAAAGAGGCAAGGCGTATTGCACGGGAGATTGTTTTGGGTGGTGAGTATCTTGCAAACTCTCTAATTTCAGATTTAGCTGAGTTAACCTTGGTTAATGACAAAATCAAAGAGATGGTTAAGAAGGTTGATGAGGGCAGGTTTAAGAGACCTAATCATCAGAGTAAGCATGATAGGTATGCCTCTCTTCTTGGTTACGAGAAACCATCAAATGCTGAACCCACTATTAGGCTTCCAAATGGTATAAAGAACAAAGGACGTGGCAAGCAGAAGCGAATAAAGTCCAGCAAGGAAGTAAAGGTTAGTCGATCCGGCAAAAGAAAGAGGAATTGTGCTATATGCGGAAAAAGTGCCATGATCGACGAAAACATGCCAAAGAGGGTGCTTCAACGCAGACGACGCAGACGCAAGGCGAACAAGATGATCAAATTGCCGAAGATGATGTTGTTGATAATGAAGAGATAGAATTGGAAGTTTCTGATGATGATGAGGAGTTGTGTTAGATAGTTTGCAGTGGACATTTGTAAACTTTTAAACATGAGTGCGTCTGATCATTTTACTAATGCGTCTGTTTTATGGTTTGTATGTTAGTTACCTTTTGTTCTCTATACGAATGCGTCTGTTTTATATAATGAATGCGTCTGTTATAAAAATAACTAAAAACTTCATATTATATTTCCAAAAAAAGGTAGTACATATGAAACTACCACTATTACACCACCACCATCACTACCATTACCACCACCACTATTACCAGCACCATCACCACTACCACAACCATCACTATATACCACCACCACTACCATCACCACCATCACCACCATCACTACCACCACTACCACTACCACCACCATTTAAACCAAAAAAAACAACCACTTAAAGCAGAAAAAAAAAAAGAAATACAAAGAACCACAACAAAAACACCATCACATAACCAGCATAATCACTTGCCACCCAAGATTGCATCCCTTGCCTTCTGTTTTTTTGACATGTTCTTCAGGATGCAAGTCTGGGTGTTGCTAAGTGTCTGGGAAATGAGGTTGTCAAAAGATGCTTGAGTGTGTAGTTGCTCAATAGCTGCATCTGTGAATGGTGTCTTCTCCTCCTCCTTCATCAGCTTCTCTATGAGGTCTAGGTTCTTCTTGTATTGTCTCTGAACCTCATTTTGTGCACCCATAACCACACAAGATGAGTTGAGGTCATCTTTAACCTCTGAGATACAGTCCACCATGATGACTGTTTTCACTTGAAGGTTGTTTATTGCTTCTATTTGATTTTCAGCCATTTTTGTGGTTTTGTGTTTTTTTGATGTATCAGTATGATTTGCATTCTTTGATCATAGTTTATTTATAGACTAAAAAATAGAAAAGTAATTAGGTGGTAGTTGAGTATTGAAGTTCAAGTTTTATATAAATTCATTACCAATCAAATCATAGTTAATACACTGATTTTATACAACTAATAAGATATGCAACTTGTAGATGTAATCATTACATGTATATTTTATATAAAATTGAAATAAACATATGAGTGCGTTTGATTTTTATACGAGTGCGTCTGATTGGTATATGAGTGCGTCTGTTTTTTACAGTGAATGCGTCTGTTTTTTATATGAGTGCGTATGATGATTATATGAGTGCGTCTGTTTATGCATTACATTTTTTACCCAGTGATTTAATGTGATGATTTAGACGCACCTTTAAAAACATAAGTGCGTCTGTTTTCAAAGATTAAAGTGTTATTAATCTGAATGTTTTTTAAATGCATTTTCTCTGTAATTGTAATTATATTTATTAAAATTCTATGTTTTTTGTTAATATTTCATGCGTTCACTGTGTTTTTTGAATAGGATTAATGTGATTTTTAAACGATCGAATGCAATGCTCTGTTTTTCATTTTTTCTGCAAATCAGTAACTGATTTATGATTCAAATTAAAGTTTTTGATTGTTCGATGATTCGAAACATTTAATCGATTGAAATTGTTTGCTTAATTGTTGAAATAATTTTGATTTGATTTTACGTTTCGATCAATTGTTGAACGTCTGTTCTTACGTTTTTCTTCAAATTAAAACGCGTTTTACCTAAATTACCCCTGGTTAGGTTAACTGAAGTGTGATTAAGGCTGCTAATTACGATCTTGCCACCGCCTAAATCCAATGGCTCACATGGCTTCGTAGGCTTCGTATTTTTAGACGTTTTATACGTTATCTCTTCCCTATAAATTTTACATAAGTTATTATTTGTATATTTATGTGTAATGTGTAAAAAAAGTTATAATTTGTTACACCACGGGCGGATTCATGGAAGCTACGGACGAGGGAGTGTAGTTGGTTGACAAACGGACAAGGACAATGTTGGATTAGGGTTTGATGTTTTTTTCCTACTGGGATTTGACATATCATATTTGTCACTAAATGTTCATTCGTTGGTGATACTTATTTTTCTACATGATGTTAACTTGTTTTTAAAAGTGATGGTTTTATATTCTTTTATTTGTTTATGGAATGGAATTTGTTAAACCATAATATAATTTGTGACTATGGTTTTGTTGATAAATTTAATAATACTAGACAATATTATTACTTAGTAGACAGTTTTATAAACAATTATTGGATGATCGATATACAATTCCACTAAACTTCTAAATCAAGTAAAACCAATTTAAAGCCAAAGCAAGCACTAATCACACAAATCCTCGTATTAAAGTAGCTGCAATTTAAATGTGTGGCTTGCATCATTAGTGGTACTAACATATACCCCTCTATTTTACTAACGTGAACCACTATTTAATATTTTATTTTTGGATTAGCGAACTGTTTTTTTTTCTTTTAAGAGATGAGCATTTGGTGCTAGATACTCGTACCGAATCAATACTTTCGGTACCAGTTTTGTAATATTTTTTTATCATGGAGAATCGAACTAGTTTGTCTTATAGAGTAAGCATATCATGTTAGACACGACATGATATAACATGATGACTTGAGGGCTAGGCACGAACAAGATACGATCATTTTCGTGTCATTTTTCCAAAGACGAATACAAACCTAGTATAACAAGTTAACACTACAAGACATAAACCTAAATTTCAGCGTAATTGAAGCAAGTAATCATGAATAATGAATCAAATATCGATCAAAAGGAACGTAAGAATAAGATGCATATGTATATAACATACACAGTTGAGATTGTGCCTAAGATGACGAATGGTGGAAAAGAAGATAGTACGCTAATTGTAGAGAGAGTAGTTCGCGAAGAAGACTATTGTCAGACAGAGACGGGTGACGTTATGAATTGGAAGGGGGGGGGGGAGTGAGTGACTGAAGGGGCGACGTGTGATTTGAAATTAGGGTTCCTTCGTTGGCCGCGTATGTGTATAACCCCACCCACATCCTATTTTTTTAAATAAAAATTATTAACCTGTCTTAACGAGTGCTTAACATGTTAATATGTCTTTTACATGTTTAGACATGAGAATTAACAGGTCATATCGTGTCCACCTATTTAAGACAAAAAAACTTGCTAAGGTCAAACACAAAACCTGTTAAGGTCGTATAGGTTTGTGTCATGATGACGTGTCTGTGTTTAAAATTGCTAGCCCTAGTGTCTTAACACCGGTACTAGTACCAGACCATTTATTTAGGTAACGTTGGTCTTTCTATTTTGATAGTTACAGACTTCAAACCTTTTCTCGAGGCAACACACGGGTATAAAACGTGTCTCACGGCAACACATCGGTAACTACGGCTCTGGTCTACACTTAAAAGTGATTTAGGCATCAACTAAACTTGTCCAACCAAATTTATCATTAGGTTTTGATCATGACTCTTAATGTAACATTAGTAAGGAGCTGCTTGGTAACCTCTTAATGATTATTAAGAGGCTTGCTCTTAATGGTTTATAGCCTTTTAATGGTTAAGAGATTACCTCTTAACCATCCAGACTTAAGGTTATCTCTTAACTATTAAGAATTTATGAACCACTAAGAATTAGCCTCTTAATCAAACATTAAGATGCTACCCAACAATAAGTCATGTAGTGTCTTATAACTAGTTTTTTATTTTTCTCTAAATATGCTTTGAACTCAAATATAAAGTACCTTACATATCAAACCTAGCTTGCATTGGATATGATTAGACATGTTCATCCTGTCATGGTTTTTAGAAACACCTAGATTGTAAGACCTAGGGTTCAAATCCACAGACAAGATTAAAAGAAACTCGCAGCTCGGCTCGTAGTTCGTTTAAAAAAGCTAAAAGAAACTATCTATGAACCCTTGTTGATTCGAAACGACAAGAGCTGAGCCGACTCATTTTGTAACTGATCCTTGCTCGAGCCAAGCCGAGCTGCCTCGTTCAATTTTGAACCCTACTCGTTGGCTCGTTTAACTTGATTGTAACAATTAACAAATTATAAGTAATTTATTATATCAAAAAGTTAAAACATACGATAACTGTGATTATCTTCGAGCATTTAAAAGTCTAAACTTTGGTGTAGATCATTAAATATTTCATTTCCAATTAAAAAAAAAAACATATGACTATGTGGTCTTTCTCTCACACATATCTAGTATACTAGTATGCATGTATACAAGTGGTTCACTGATATCCTAATTTATAAACAAACTAGCTTCATTTTTAGGCTATAATAAACTATTGAAAAGTATTTTTAACCATAAACTAATTAGACAAGCCTAAACCTTTTGTTCTGATTAGCACTTGAAACCCAACTACGTGGTTTGACAGACAATAAAACTATTAATAACATCATCTTTTAAAATATGTTGTGTCCAACGGCCCATAAAATATGCTGTTTTGCCATACTTACAAAATAGAAGAAAATGTATCAAAAGAGGTTCATCCGAATATCCGATGTACTTTTGTAGGCAGCTAGTGGCAACGACTAACAGGTGAGGTCACAGCGTTGGGGGGACGGTGACAAGTGATCGTTTTGACGTATAACAACTCAATCAAAGTGATCGTTTTGACGTGTTATATATATATAATTTTAGTATGCACATTTTGATGCATTGTATAACTTGAGCCAACAGAAATCAACTCACTTTTGTAAAAGTTAGTCATGATTGCCACCTCTATTTATTTGGATTGAAATTAGAAAAATATTAATACAAAACTACCTCCTATAAGTTTGAAAATTGTTTCTTTTTATTTAGTATTTGAAAGGCAGAGGGACATGGAGGTCATATGAAAAGTAACGGGTTTCGGCCCTAGATAATATTCGTCCAAACTTCTAACCAAATATATTACTGAAGTTGATAACATATTTTAGAAAGTGTAGGGATATGTGTGGAGATGACACTTGTATTATGCCATCTAATTGAACATGTTACAATTTAATAATAGCAACTTACTTAAAATATACTATTAAATTTATATTTTTTATTAACATGAAGGTTATTGAAAAAGACATTAAATTCATGTCAAGAACTACAGGTCTAAAGGAGAAGGTTATTGTTAAAATATAGGTAACATATGATATTATATTGTCATTATTACATTTTGTTATAACATATGTTTTTATGTTTATTGCATATTATTGGGCTTTTGGACTTATGGATTGGCTATGCTGGTTGCTGAGGAAGCTAGAATGGATAAGCCCAGGAAGCTCAAGGTGGCCCAGTTCGTGTTCTGTGTTCCAGCGGCGTTGATAGGAGTCCAGCCCAAAAGTTTATTTTTAAATATACCTAGCTGTCCGCTTGATCAGTAAGGCTAATCTCAGCCCTTCATTTGTGCACGATCCGTGTGAAGATTGATCTAAGGTGCATATCTGTCTTGATTGTGTTTGTTGGATAGAACCTTCTAAGGCTTCTATAGAAGAGAGCCATCGTCTCCTGTGCTCAGTTTAGTCACAGTCTTTGATCCCTCTTTCTTTGTTATCTTTCACATCTCCATTGAACGATTAGGGTTTTCTGTGTAACAATCCTGCACTTATTCATCTCGAATAAGTGATAAGGCTTGATAGAGGTCCTTTCCAGTGTTTGTATAGATCTTTAGTCAGTAGTTTTATAGTTTGTTTAAGTTTTTTGATTGATCTTTTGTAGCTGGATTCATACCATTTGACATGGTATCAGAGCCATATGGCTCAGATTGTGGTGTCTTCCGCTGATTCGTTCACTTTATGTTTCGTGTTCTTGATAGTTCTTGTGGTCTTCTACCCGTCAAATCTGTTTCTTGATTGGTTAGATCTAGCTCAAATCTGAATAATCTATAGATCTATGAATTTATTCAGTCTAGGGTTTCTCTGGGAAGAACAAGTTGTTGTTTAAGAGATCTTGGACACCTGGAAGCATATTCTTTAGTTTGCTCTCTGGTTCGTAACCCTAAGTGAAGGTTACGAACTACGAGTTGTTCAGAGAAACCCTAACTTGGGTCCTTATTTGGTGAGATTGTTCCTTTACTTTGTTTTGATTATTTGTTGAGTCTAGAAGCATTGTACGAGTTAGGGGGACCGGAGTTGGCTCAGTACTTGGTCGAGTCTGTTGTTGTGATTCTTGACTGATTGATTAAGATATTTGTGATGAGTTGATTGATTAATACTTTGTTGTAGTCGAGCTATCTGATCTGTGAGTGCTTGTGTAATACTTTATTGACTTATTGGCTTCTTGGAGAAGTCAATAAGGAGTTTTGAAACACAATCCCAAAATACCCTCTAACAACTTTTTCTTATTTAAGACATAGGCTGCCATCAAACTATCAACAAAATCATCAAAATGGAATGCTAGTAAACGCGATTTAGCCATTTAGAACGCAAAAATGTGGGCGAAGATTTCAAGATCGCCATTTGCCACACCTTATTATGATCTTCACCTAAACATCAAGACATGATGGCTAATATAACTCACAATCATAAAAAAAATTTACAATCTCATACACGATTCATCTAGATTGTAGCTGTTACGTACATTGTTCTAAATCAGAAAATAACAGTTAAAATGATAAATAGAACAAATCAAAATGATTACTATGGTAATTTTCTCTAATTTAATTTCCAATTATCTATCCATATTATCAGCAATAATATTAGTTTGTTTTTTTTTATACCCGGGAACTTTTCTCTAGGTTACTCAACATGATGTTAAGTTATTCTCAAGTGTTTGGTTTTGAGAATCAGAAAATACCCGTGAATGTGGTCCAAAGAAAGATTGTGTAGCATCACGTAGGATTGTTTTCTGGTATGAAGATGCTCAATTATTATTGGCATTTCACAATAACCCATAAACCATAAAAGTACACCTTATCAGTTTATCCCCACATAAAAAGCCAAGTACAAAATATTTTAGAGTTAATTGCTAAGATGGCTCCTAAGGTTTGGCCTAAAATGCTTGTTTGGTCACAAAATTAATTTTTGTGCCAAAAGCACCCTTCACAAATTGAAAATTGCCAAAATAGTCCATATTTAACTGAGTTTTTAACAGAGATTTGAAAGTCAGTTAAGTCTCAGGGGCAATTTCGTCCTTTATGTCCTCAGGGGCCAAAATGGCATATAATGGAAAGTTATGAAAAAATAAAATTCAAAAACGTTTTTTCGAACACATTTTTTTACGAACACGTTTTTTTTTTCGAACTCGTTTTTTTTCGAACTCGTTTTTTTTTTTCGAACACGTTTTTTTTCCGAACACGTTTTTTTTCCGAACACGTTTTTTTTTGAACTCGTTTTTTTTTTTCGAACACGTTTTTTTTTCGAACACGTTTTTTTTAACACGCTTTTATTTTCGAACTCGTTTTTTTTTTCGAACACGTTTTTTTTTTTCGAACACGTTTATTTTTCGAACTCGTTTTGTTTTCGAACACACTTTTTTTCGAACACGTTTTTTTTTTTCGAACTCGTTTTTTTTCGAACACGCTTTTTTCATCGAGTTGATTCTGCTTGTAATCAATCTTTTCTGATTCATAATTTTCCACGGCATGAGTTACAATATTGTATAATGCGTTGAAATTTGGAATTAAGTTTCTTTAGTATTGTGTCTGAGTACTGATGAGATGTGCTATAGTTTGATTCCTAATTGATCATGCATCATTTGGGCATTTTATGGTTGATTCTGCATATGATCTTTTCTGATCCATAATCTTGCATCATTAGGGCATTTTAGAGTCGATGATAACATCGTTTATAAAAAACAGAAAAATGGAATACAAAAGTTTCGTATTTGCCGTGATCTAGTTTCTTTGATAAGTTGAAAATAGTACTTTTAAAATAGCTCGTGTCCAGCAACTCGATGAAAAAAAGTTGTTCGAAAAAAAAAAACGTGTTCGAAAAAAAACGAGTTCGAAAAAAAAACGAATTCGAAAAAAACGTGTTCGAAAAAAAAAACGTGTTCGAAAAAAAACTTGTTCGAAAAAAAAAACGTGTTCGAAAAAAAAACGTGTTCGAAAAAAACGTGTTCGAAAAAAAAAACGTGTTTGAAAAAAAAAAACGTGTCGAAAAAAAACGTGTTCGAAAAAAAAACGTCTTCGAAAAAAAAACGAGTTCGAAAAATAAAACGTGTTCGAAAAAAAAAACGTGTTCGAAAAATAACGTGTTAAAAAAACGAGTTCAAAAAAAAAACCAGTTCGAAAAAAAACGTGTTCGTAAAAAAAACGTGTTCGAAAAAACGTTTTTGAATTTTGTTTTTTTATAACTTTCCATTATATGCTATTTTGGTCCTTGAGGACATAAAGGACAAAATTGCCCCTGAGACTTAACTGACTTTCAAATCTCAGTTAAATATGGGTCATTTAGGCAATTTTCGATCTGTGAGGGTGCTTTTGGCAGAAAAATTAATTTTGTGACCAAACAAGAATTTTGGGTCAAACCTCAGGGGCCATTTTAGCAATTAACTCAAATATTTTATAAGTTTTATGGATTTATTAATTATAATAAAATGTTATAAAGTACTATCAAGTTATAATAAGTTATAATCTTTGACCTTTTGATCTAGCGTATTTGAATTATTAGATAAACTCATGTCACCCTTTAAATGGGGAGGACTCGATACATATAAAGTTTTAAAACGAGTACGTAAAAATTTACATCACTGAGCAAAAAACAGGGAGAGCGAGTCACTGTTGTGGCGGCTGATGTGGCAATGTTGTGACATTAATGACTAATCGATTTCATTTCAGGGAGCATTTTCTTTATTACCATTGTCGTTATGAAGAATGTGGAATGATATTTTGAAGAGTGTAACTTATTCTCAAGCGTTTATTAAAGGAGATTTTAGAAAGTTAAAAGGTATGGGAGATTAATCAACACGGCGTAGATATATAGAGACCAAGGGGTTCGGCCGAACCGGTACCAAAAATTCTTTTTAGTGTTATGTATACTTGCATTTCAACATCACAGCTGCAAAATTTTGACATCGAACCCGTAAACTTTTACACCAAATCCTTAGAACTCTTGACAACGAACCTTTAAAAAACTTGATGCCAAACCTTAGAAATTTTGATTACAAACCCTGAGCCACATTTCAATTAAAAATGAAAAACTTGATAAGCCCACAATTTATTAAAAAGAACCCAACAACTCAATTAGCCAACATTCAATAAAACCATTAAAATCAAGTCTAAAATGATAATTGCAAAGAAGATAGAAGGTTTTTCCAACTTGAACAATAAATGTAGTCTTGTGCAATTAACGGTTGAACAATAATTTTAGGTAGAGTTACCGATAATTAAACCTAGCTCTTGTTTTACCTGTTGCAACTATAACTTTTGAGATATGTTTTTTGTTTTATTGAAAAAAAATGCTTAGAAAAGTTTTGATAGATAAAATTCATGAACAGGGATCTCTTTTGGAGGTCTCAGGTTCGATTCCCACGAAGGACATAATGAGAAATGATGGATGACTCATGGCCTATGGTCATGAGTTCGAGTCCTGATCTCGCCAGGTTTTACCGGTTCACTACTGTCGTGCCTTCGGGCGGGTATGTGGGTCGGGTTTTCCCTGGAAAGCGGGCTGTCAGGGGGCTAGGGGCTTCGTGCGTCCGGGGTGGGCCGGGCTGTGCCCCTGTCTTTGCCACTGGGGGGCCGCGTACGAAGTACCCGGCGTTGTTTAGTTGGCCGTTAAAAAAAATAAAAATAAATAAAAAACAAATTTAAGCTCAGTTTAACAAATTGACAAACAAACGCTATCAATAAACATCAAAATCTTAGACATTTCAGCTTTAACAAAGAGATGGCAACACCTGGCTAGAAACTTCTAAGAAAAAGTATTTGAGAACGACGATATAAACTTCTAAGAAAAAGTATTTGAAAACGACTTCATCGTAACTAATCGTCAAAGTAATCAACCTCTACCGATAGTACGATTGATTGCTAGACGTAAAAAGAACGCTGAAGCTGATTAGAGGAGAGAATCGGAAAACCTATGAGGTTTATACCTTAAAAGACATAAAATTGGAGGGAAAGTTCGTTGACAGTGGCGGACCCAGGATTTTTCGCCATTGGGGTCCCTATTTTTCGGTGTTCAAATTTTTTACAACGAAATGTTAGAGTTTTCGGCCCGATTTCATTTCGGGTCGGGGCGGGGCGACAACTAGTAAACATGCCTCGCGCGTTGAGGCAGTATAACACGAATAAAAATATAAGCCATGTTCGTGCTGAACAACATATAAGTTTTTTTTGTAAACCTTACTAATATATATGTGTACACTATGCTTAATTGTTCGTACCATTTCTAGTGGCCAAGTAGATTGACGTGGATTAATTGAAGTTAACAAAGAACAAATAGTAAAAATGTGAGTTGATTTTTTTAACTAAAACAGTGGTATGAAAATACAAATTAAACATATGTTTATTATTTAAAAAATTATAATATAACAATAGATTAAGTTTAAAAAATTAAAAATTTAATAGTAATCAGCATCAACTTATCATTGCATATATAAACCTATCCATGATTTAGTGAACCATTCTCCTATATATTAATAGCTAGATTACTTTAAATATTTTAATAATGTAAACAAAATTGGCGTGACATGATTGTGTATGTGATTGTGCTGGGAAATTAACAACAAAAAAGAAAGGAAGAAATGGATGCAAGGGGTCTCGAAACCATGACCATTACTTTATAGGTGAAGAGTTTTTCCACTGCAACAAAGTTGGATTTATTACTATGGGTTCACTAAAATATTTTTATGGGGTCCTTTAAAAAATTTCTATATAGCCTCTACTACATTTTTAAAAAAGATTGGTGTCCGGGGACCCCGACCCGCTAAGGGTGGGTCCGCCCCTGTTCGTTGATGACCGTTATTATCTTCTGGGCCGTTTGGTTAAGTTTGGGCCCAAGGCCCATAAGACCGTATTTAGTAATGGTAATTGGTAACAACGAGTGATTGAGCTCAATTTTATGTCATGGAACTATGGAAAGGAACTAGGAAGTCCTACAAATCAATTAGATGTTGGGATTATTTTTTAAGAAAATGCTATGTATTTTTAGTCGTGTTATATTTTTATATGAAAAATCTTAATACAAATTAAGTGCATGTGCATGAAATATGTGACATTAAGTTTGTGCGTCAGCTTTTCACTCACGGATTGTTGACAAACGTCCTTTCACTAGTAGATATCTCACAAAATTTGGTATGTATACGAGTTTGCATGTTAACCAATTTGGTCGCGTATCATGTAGCATCTTAAATTTGATAAAGTGTTGTACTACCCAAAAATACTTTAAACTATAAGTCCCACCATTTTACGTCCACTACCCAATATTCTCTCTCTATAACTGTCACCTAACACATACACCCTCGGCTTCTCCTCATTGAAATTGATACCTGAAAACAACTGCCCAAACAAGAAGTGGTGGTGTAGCCGCCCGGGTACTCCTTACCTGGGAGGGTACCCAACTACCACACCCTCTGAAAGTGTACAAACCGTGCCATTCTCATTAATCTGACGGGTATAAATAATATAAGGGATCTCTCCTATATATGGAAAATGATAATCATACTAAATATATATATATCAATCAATCTATTATCTATTACACCCCCGCAGTCGAAGCGGGAGGTGAACGGATGCTGAGACTGGATCTGAAATCTTCAAATAGAACACATGGCAACCCTTTTGTGAAGATGTCTGCTATCTGGTATCTCGAGGGAACGTGTAAGATGCGAACATGACCCCGCTAAACCTGTTCCCGAACAAAGTGAATATCCAGCTCAATATGTTTCGTGTGTTGATGTTGCACGGGATTACCTGTTAAGTATATGGCAGTGACATTGTCACAATATACCATCGTGGGACGAGAATAGGAACAGACAACTCTAGCAACAAGTTTCGTAACCAACAAATCTCAGCAACAACATTAGCGACACCCCGATATTCAGCCTTAGCACTAGACCGTGAGATAGTGGGTTGTCGCTTGGACGACCAAGAGATTAAGTTTTCCCCAAAATAGATGCAGTAACCGCTAGTGAGTGGCGAGTATCAGGGCACCCCGCCCAATCAGCATCAGTGTATGCTACTAGAGAAGAGGCCGCAGAGGGACCCAGAGTTAAACCAAATGTAACCGTGCCTTTAATATACCTGATGATATGCTTCAGGGCATTCCAGTGTGGGATACAAGGTGCGCACATGTGCATACAGACCTGCTGAACTGCGTATGTGGTGTCAGGACGTGTAAAAGTGAGGTACTGCAAAGCACCTGCTAGGCTCCGGTATAAGGTGGGGTCATGAAACGGTTCATCTGGAGAAGTGCCTAGCTTAGAGTTGGAGTCTACGGGTGTTGCAACAAGGTTGCAAGACTGCATACCTGCACGAGCTATGATATCAGTAGCATAGGTCTGCTGAGAGAGGAACATAGTGTTTTGCTGCCGAATGACCGATATACCCAAGAAATAACTCAAAGGACCCAGATCTTTCATGGCGAATTCTGTAGCAAGATTCACCAGAAGGCGATGCCAGAGGTTGTCAGAGGAGGTAACCAAAAGAATATCATCGACATACAAGAGAAGATATGCCGTGTCACTGCCATGCTGAAAAGTAAACAGAGATGCGTCGCATCTGCTATGTAGAAAGCCCAAAGAAAGTACATAGTTGGTGAACCTTTGATACCATGCACGGGGAGCCTGTTTAAAACCATAAAGTGACCTGCGTAGGAGACACACATGATCGGGAAAATTTCTATCCCGAAACCCCATGGGTTGATGCATATAGACTGTTTCATGGAGATGCCCATGGGGAAATGCATTAGTGACGTCCAACTGATGCACGGCCTATCCTTTTGAGAGAGCAAGGGAAAGCACCGTGCGTATAGTGGCCGGTTTAACAACCGGGCTGAAAGTCTCACCACAATCGATTCCCACCTGTTGGGAGCGACCGTCACAAACAAGTCGCGCCTTGTAACGCTCTAGTGTCCCGTCTGACCTGAACTTATGTTTAAATAACCACATAGAACGTATGATATTCATGTTAGGAGAACGAGGAACTAACTCCCATGTACCGTTTCTAATTAATGCATTGTACTCGGTAGACATGGCAGACAACCACTCCGGACTGGCCAAGGCATCGGTGGGGTTTTTAGGTATAGGGATGGTGAGAGGTTTGGTAGTAGCTGATAGGTTAAATGGAGTTTTGGGCTTGTGGATTCCACTCATAGAACGAGTGTGAATGGTGCGACTGGTTGGTTGGTTATTGAGGACTGGTGGACCGGGGGCGGGGCTGAATGACGAGTTTGGTGCGGAGGGTGTCTGGGACGTGGGCTGGGAGGGAGTGGCGGTGGGCGGTAAGTGAGTAGGTGGAGTAGGTTGGGCTTGGGTAGTAGAGGGTTGTGGGCCTAAGTGAGTGTTGGCAGGTGATGGGCCGGTGTGTGGGCTTTGGTCCGGATGTGTGGAGGGCCCTGGGTGAGACATGGTAGTGTTCTGGGCGATCGGTGGGTTTGTAGTAATGCGGACGTGCGGGCATAGGTGGTGAGGAAATGGGCCACCGAGGAAGTCGTATGTAGGGGTGGGGCCAATAGTTTGGGCAAAGGGGAAGGTGGTCTCGTCAAAAGCAACGTGACGTGAGATAAAGAATTTTTTGTGGAAAGGTCAAAGCACCGGTACCCACAGTGAGAGGGTGGGGTTGAAGTAACCGACAAAAGTGGTGAAACAAGGAAGGTAGAAGAGTTATTATGAATATTATGGAGAGGATGTATTATATAATATGACAGAATGGTGAATTGGGTGTTTGGATTATTATTATTATTATTATTATTATTATTATTATTATTATTATTCTCTTTTATATTAAAAGAATGACACTTTAATAGTGTCTTTTTTTTAATATATATATTGGCCACTAACTTTTAGCTCTATTTTATTTTCAGTCACTAACTTTTAGATTAATTTTATTTTCTTCTAATTTGATCACCAAACTTAAACCAACAAACTTTTAACTTTTAGGATTTAAAACTTTGGCCACTAACTTTTAACTTAACCTTATTTTCTTCCAATTTGACCACCAAACTTTTAGGAATTTAAAACTTTGACCACCAAACTTTTAGCCACTAACTTTTAGCTTTATTTTATTTTCTGCCACTAACTTTTAGGTTAACTTTATTTTCTTCTAATTTGACCACCAAACTTAGACCAACAAACTTTTAACTTTTAGGATTTAAAACTTTGGCCACTAACTTTTAACTTAACTTTATTTTGTTCCAATTTGACCACCAAACTTTTAGCTTTTAGGATTTAAAACTTTGACCACCAAACTTTTAGCTTTTAGGATTTCAAACTTTCACCACCCAACTTTTTTAAACTTGCATTGCGCTTTGGCCAAACTTTTTGTTTTTAGGATTTCAAACTTTGACCACCAAATTTTTAGCTTTTAGCCGCGAGTATTTTTTTGAAGCCCACGCTAGAATATCAGTCACTTAATATTATCTTTTATGTCCACGAAACCCTCCACGCAACAGGAGCTCCCACAGCGACGCACGATCTTTAACGTCCGCCAATCACTCAACGCAACAGGAGCTCCCGTCGCGTTTCGCACAACAGCCGCACCCGCGACGAAGCGCGGGCAACTAATACCTAGTTATTATTATTATTATTATTATGAATTGTGAATCTAAATCGTGGATTGAGGAGAAGAAATAATTGGTTGAAGCAAGCGGCAGAATGATGTAGCTTGAGGGTAGGAATAGGATAGTGGATCGAATGTGTCAGACGATCAAAGGTGGGGCTTTAGATGATCAAAGAAGGATGTAGTGATTGGCTGTGAGCCAGAGAGATGGGGCGGCAGAAGCAAGCGGCAGATTTTTTTTTTTTTTTTTTTGAGGTAGGATCGAAGAGAGGAGATTAGGGTTTAGGCATGGTCTCTTGATACCATGAAAGTGTACAAACCGTGCCATTCTCATTAATCTGACGGGTATAAATAATACAAGGGATCTCTCCTATATATAGAAAATGATAATCATACTAAATATATATCAATCAATATATTATCTACTAGGTTAGAGTCCCGTGGGGACCACGGTTCACCCGAAAGTAAAATAAAAAAAGTAGGAAAATAAGAAATGTATTATGCAATTTGTTTTGGTTACTAAATGTTCGATAATGCAATATGTATGAATTTCAATGTTAAATGCAAAATGTCATCTAACAGTTTAATGTAACGAAATGATGGATATATCGAGTAAGTTAAGTTTAATTTGACAACGGCAAACTACATAGCATACTATCACAATATCACACATTACATCATTTGGGTAATATCTATATTCTAATCATAATTAAGCTTAAGCATAGAACACTTATCATTTAGTTGGGGCTTAACGAACTTCAACCAATATCACACATTACATCATTTGGGTAAGGGTAATATCTATATTATAATCATAACTAAGCTTAAGCATAAAACACTTATCATTTAGTTGGGGCTTAACGAACTTCAACCAATGGTCCATTTTCATTACTTCAATCAAAATCTTCCAACTCTTGCTCATTGATAGCTGATTTTTCACCTTCGAAGTTGTTATCATTTTCATCACGATCCTCGGAGTGCAGCTCATTTTCAATAATTTATGAAAACCTCCACTATTGTATTCCATATTTGTGTTCTACATAAAATATAGTTGTTGTAAAGATATGGATACGGTGATAAGTAAATCAAGAAACAATCCTTAACCCACTTACTTGAATGGGTAGCTTAAATTTTCATGTTATCTCTCCAATGGTTCAAACCGATTACATAGCTAAAAAACAACTATAAGAAAATGGGTCCAATGTCACATGCTGTAATATAAATTTCCTATATTATATTAAAAAATAGACACCAAAAGGATCAACCCATACCCATTTCAACATGTAGCCAAAATGACCCATTGTACACACACTTTAGGCAACTTTTGACATGTTACAAAAAGCCGCCAAAAAAACGTCATTATTTAAACTGTGTAAATATAGTACTTAACAATTAAAAATCTTAATAAATAACATCAAAATCATAATAAATCATTCAAATCAATGACATTAAATAATCCGTGTCTGAAATTGACTTACCCATTATATACAAATTACTATTAACATCTTAAAATTAGCACACTTAAAATTAGCACACTTATTGAAGTCAAGATGATGATTATCGTTTAGTTACAATTGATTAAAGGAAAGTCGTAATATCAAAATGAAAGTCGGTCAACAATGTTAAAATGAAATTTTTAATATTAGTAACATCAATAAATAAGATTAAAAATCTTAATAAATAACATAAAAATCGTAATCAATCATTCAAATAAATGACATTAAAATCATCCGCGTCTCAAATTGGCTTACCCATTATATACAATTTATTATTGACATATTTAGTAATCATTATTAGTTGTACAGAAAGTAACATTTTGAAAATTTATATTATCATTTAATTTCGTTGTTAAATTTGGTATGACGATTAAATGATTTTATTATTTGTTAAGGTTTATATAGTATTGTTGTGTCTCGAACAATTCTGCAAAATTGGAAATACTGTGCCTCGATTGACGTGATCGAGTAGGAATATTTATTTATATATTTGAATTATAAAAATGGAAGGATTGGTAATTGACGTGAATTTGCCAACAACGCTTAAAATTAGCATAATCAAACTCAAAGACATAAAGTCAAAGAATTGACCTCCATCAAATTAACAAAAACGTAAAACGTTTTTACTCAGATTTAGTCAACAATATTAAAATTAAGGTCGTAATATTAGTAATAGCAATGAAAATTATCTTGAATACATTTTATATTTTAGGAAACTGTTAAATAGATTTAAATTATATTTATTATTAAAAGAATAATAAAAGTGTAGGAAAATAAATGCACACTCCCATCTTCGGATTATATTTAAATTATAAACTGTTAAATAGATTTAACATTGTTAAATAGATTTAAATAAATGTTTAAAGGAAAGTCGTATATGTTTAAAAGAATATCGTTTCATGACAATTGATTAAAGGAAAGTCTTTGAATTATAAAAAAGAAAAGGATTGGTAATTGACGTGAATTGGTCAACAACGTTTAAAATTAGCACAATCAAATTCAAAAACATATAGTCAAAGAATTGACCTCCATCAATTTAACAAAAACGTAAAATTAAAAATCGTAATATTAGTTTTAGTATTAGTAATATATTCCTAATTTAATTCGGTCAATAATAAATAAATCAGATTAAAATTAAAAATCGTAATATTAGTATTTGTGTTAGTAATATATTCGTAAATTAATTCGGTCAATAATAAATAAATGAGCTTAAAAATCGTAATATATAACATTAAATTCGGTCAACTATTATTAATGTCATTAAAACTCATAATAAATATCATTAAAAAATAAATAAATCCTATTAATTGCAGGCAAGACCAATAATAATTCGAAGGAATAGTAATATAAATAATATTAAACATAATTTCATAAAGATAGATTAAACATAATTTCGTAGTAATATTAATATATATTAAATGAGATTAAAAAATCATAATAAATAACATTCAACTCGGTCAATTATTATTAATGTCTATAATTAACATTAATTCTAACATACTAAAAATACATTAAAAATAATTAAATCTTATTAAACATAAATTCGAAAAAAGTAATATAAATAAATGAGATTAATAATTTTAATAAATAACATTAAATTCGGTCAATTATTATTAATGTCAATAAATAATATTAAACATCTTAATAAATAACAGTAAAGATAAATAAATCTTATTAATTGCAATCAAGACTAATCATAATTCATAAACATAGTAATATAAATAAATGAGATTATAAATCTTAATAAATAAACTCAAAATCGTAATCATTAATTCAAATAAATTAAATTGCAAACATAAAAAATCGTAATTTTAATTTGAAAATCAATTAATTCTTGTGGTGGAACCTTTATAACAAACAGCCTGTGCTGGATTGAACACCATTTAAAGACACAATATTCGCCAATGGAAATATCTTCTAGTTGAAGCAAACTAAAATCATAATATTAGTATTAGTATTAGTTAGTATTAGTAATTAGTAATATATTCGTAAAAATAGTAATAGAAAATTTTAATTCGGTCAATAAGATATAAATGAGATTAAAACTAAAAATCGTAATATTAGTTTTAGTATTAGTAATATATTCATAATTTAATTCGGTCAATAATAAATAAATCAGATTAAAATTAAAAATCGTAATATTAGTATTAGTATTAGTAATATATTCGTAAATTAATTTAGTCAATAATAAATAAATGAGCTTAAAAATCGTAATATATAACATTAAATTCGGTCAACTATTATTAATGTCATTAAAACTCATAATAAATATTATTAAAAAATAAATAAATCCTATTAATTGAAGGCAGGACCAATAATAATTCGAATGAATAGTAATATAAATAATATTAAACATAATTTCATAAAGATAGATTAAACATAATTTTGTAGTAATATTAATACAAATAAATGAGATTAAAAAATCATAATAAATAACATTCAACTCGGTCAATTATTATTAATGTCAATAAATAACATTAATTCTAACATACTAAAAATACATTAAAAATAATTAAATCTTATTAAACATAAATTCGAAAAAAGTAATATAAATAAATGAGATTAATAATTTTAATAAATAACATTAAATTCTGTCAAATATTATTAATGTCAATAAATAATATTAAACATCTTAAAAAATAACAGTAAAAATGAATAAATCTTATTAATTGCAATCAAGACTAATCATAATTCGTAAACAGAGTAATATAAATAAATGAGATTATAAATCTTAATAAATAAACTCAAAATCGTAATCAATAATTCAAATAAATTACATTACAAACATAAAAAATCGTAATTTTAATTTGAAAATCAATTAATTCTTGTGGTGGAACCTTTGTAACAAACAGCCTGTGTTGGATTGAACACCATTTAAAGGCACAATATGCGCCAATGGAAATATCTTCTAATTGAAGCAAACTAAAATCATAATATTAGTATTAGTTAGCATTAGTAATTAGTAATATATTCTTAAAAATAGTAATAGAAAATTTTAATTCGGTCAAGAAGATATAAATGAGATTAAAATTAAAAATCGTAATATTAGTTTTAGTATTAGTAATATATTCATAATTTAATTCGGTCAATAATAAATAAATCAGATTAAAATTAAAAAACGTAATATTAGTATTAGTATTAGTAATATATTCGTAAATTAATTCGGTCAATAATAAATAAATCAGATTAAAATTAAAAATCGTAATATTAGTATTAGTATTATTAATAAACAAATGAGCTTAAAAATCGTAATATATAACACTAAATTCGGTCAATTATTATTAATGTCATTAAAACTCATACTGAATAACATTAAAAAATGAATAAATTCTTTTAATTGCAGGCAAGACCAATAATAATTCGTAATATTAGTTTTAGTATTAGTAGTATATTCGTAATTTAATTCGGTCAATAATAAATAAATGAGCTTAAAAATCGTAACATATAACACTAAATTTGGTTAATTATTATTAATGTCATTAAAACTCATAGTAAATAACAATAAAAAATAAAATAAATCCTATTAATTGCAGGCAAGACCAATAATAATTCATAAAGATGGTTTAAACATATTTTCGTAATAATATTAATATAAATAAATGTGATTAAAAAATCGTAATAAATAACATTTCAATTCGGTCAATTTTTATTAATGTCAATTAGTATTAGTAATATATTCGGTCAACAATACTATTTTTACGAATAGTAATCGTAATATTAAAAATAAATTAAAGTTATTTCGTTCATAAATAAATGTTAAATTGATTCATAATCAATCATTTATAATCAAAAATAAATGAGGATTATTGTGGTAAACTGAAATTCATATTAATATTAATATAAATTCGGTCAATTATTAAAAGATAGTAATAAATAACATTAAATTCAGTCAATTATTATTAATGTAAATAAATAACAATAATTCAGATTCAAATTTCAGATTAAATGACATTAAATTCGGTCAATTATTATTAATGTAAATAAATAACAATAATTCAGAATTAATGATATTAAATTCGGTCTAATATTACAATAATATTAAACATAATTTCGAAAAACAGTAACGTTCCTGTTGTGTATGTTTTTAGACAACAGAAATTTGTTCATGGCCTTCAGCACATTCTGAATTGACATGTTAAAAAACAACATTAAAAAATAAAGAATCATTTTTGAAAATTAAATAGGCATATGTACATGAAAATAACAAATATACCAAAACTGTTGCCGAAGGGTCATGCAGTACCTTGAAGAATTGAGAACCATTATGACAACACATAATAGCGTTTGTGTCTTCGGATCAAATCCTGTTTTTCAAATGTTAAAACATAGCATTACTAAATCCGATCGAATGGTAAATCCGATTCAATATATGTATAAAAAAACCGTGATGACAATAATAAAATTAACATAAATCTGATTGAGCGCAATCCTTATTATCCCTTTATCACAAATCCGATTGAATATGTGTTTATCACAAATACGTTCATCACAAATCCATTTCATTAGAACATGTGATAAACACAAGAATGATTTCAAATGGTAATTAGATTATGAAATATTAAAAAGAATAAAAAAAGTAACAATAGGAATCGATAGTATATTTGTTATCCCTTTATCACAAATTCGATTGAATATTTTGTTTATCACAAATCCGTTTCATTAGAACATGTGATAAACACCAGACTGATTTCAAATGGTTATTAGATTAGGAAATCTTAAAAAGAATAAAAAAAATAACAATAGAAATTGATAGTATCTTTGTTATCACTTTATAATAAATCCGATTGAATATGTGTTTATCACAAATCCGTTTATCACAAATCCATTTATCACAAATCCGTTTCATTAGAACATGTGTTTAAGAAGAATGATTTCCACGTAAAAGAATAAGAAATTTCATTCGGTTTGATTTGTTCTTAATAATGTTAACAATAAAAAAAGTCAAAATAATGATAGGAATCAACATTAGAAGAGTAGTTTGGATGTTTACCTTTAATCAGTTGTGGATAATCAACAAATGATGCAAGGTGAAGAAGAAAGATTGAAAGATTTGTTAGGAATTAGGAAGAATATGAGAGTTTTGATATGGAGAATGAAAAAAAAAAAGGTTTTTATAGTCATAATTTGGAGCTCCATATTAGTTGTTGGATACCTCAAACCCTCGATTACCCTCCACCCTTAGAGTCTACATGTGAACTTTAACCCAAATGACATATTTGTTTTATCTCACTTATGCCAAATTAGAAATATCCAGATCTTGTTTTATATACCCTTTTTAGGGTGATAGGTACATGTTGAATTACGCTTTGGATAATATTTTGTTGGAAATATTGGTGAAAATAGAATTTTCACAAATATAAGAAACTGATATTTTCCTAACTTTGGACTAAAATATAACTTTGCGGGGTTGTATTCTATGTTGTGAGAGCTTCGCAACAAAGCAAACCGCGTCGAAAACGATGCTAAGATGGGCCATGCAAATGACGTGGCATGTGGCCTACCAATGAGAGATGATGGGCAAACTTGTGAGTTCTTATGTACGCTAGTTCCGTGCGCGCGAACTCGCATACAGCTTTACAGCAGCAACATCAACTGTAACATGACAATTTCAAGTCTAAGTTGAAACAAACAAATTAATAACTTTGACAATGAATTGAAGGGAATTAAAGACGTTAAAAGCGGTGTAATTTTCTCTTTAATTCTTTTGGCTGCTTTGTTTCATGTTTCAGTATATGAACCAAGGAGAGACTTGGTTTATATACACACTAGACACACTAACATTCTTTGTAATATACAACAAAAGATTTCCAGCAAGTTTCTGATTTCTCAAGCTTCCTGTTTCAAGGGATCGTTCGGGTTTTAGAGCCAACCCAGGCAGTACTACTATTTTGGTTGTTGTACTATGGAAAACAAAACGAACTCTCGTAATAGACCCAAAATTTGTTTTAAGGGGCTTATAAGGGACTTATGTTCAACACAATCCTCAGCCCCACCAACATTCTTTTTCAACTCCTTTCTTGTATTGTTCTTTATTTTAGTTGTAATATTAATTTACTGCTTTCCATTTCTTTGTAATTTAAATTGTTTTGTTTTATTTAATTTATATGTGAACGGTTCCTACATATCATGTCCATAAGTATAGTTTTACGTGTCTTTTGTGACCATGAAAATTGCTAGGTGTCGTGACGTATGCGACTATTTGGAGACTTTGATTGAACCGTAATGATAGGGGGGTTTAATGGCAAAACCTCTTCTACTCTCAATAATACGGAGGATATTAAAGAGCTCGCTCTGTTTTGGTTGTCGAATTGAAAAAATTATCATTGGAAGAATGGAGAACTTGGAGCACATTCGCGTTTACTTTGTGTCTGTTTGGCCCTTCCCTTTTTTTGTGCTCTTGGTCCAAGTCCTTTTTGGGTTCAGCAGCTTGCTGATTGATCTGTTGTATGTGCTCTTTTATGAGCTTGGCTTTATATATAACTAGGGTATTTGTTACCCGTGCATTGCCGCAGGACGCGCGTATAATCACTATACCGGTACGGAACCAGTACCGCTTCCCAGAAAATGGTTAAATTGGGCACCGGTAACTATATCAAAAAATGATCGCCACGGTACGGTACCGATATTCAAAGGTAAATCAAAGAAAAAATTGTTATCCACGCGTTGCTGCGGGTACACGGTAGAAATTTTATTCGTATCATTTGTTACAGCAACGGTATAGCAAGCGAAAGATAAAACTAAAATAATAAACGACGGGTGGGTCAATTTTTAACAAATTTAAACGGAAACGTATATGAAGAACGGAAAAAATAACGTTAATAAAAAGAACTCTAAACGTAAAGTATTTAAAAAAACAAAATAAAAAATACAATATAGAAAATGTATTTAACTTAAACTGAAATACGATATTTGTTCTTTTCAAATGAAACTTTTATACTCTATGTTAAATATAAACATTTGTATATCAATAAAACAAATAAACATGACTTATTTAAAAATAACGAAATTATTAAAATCAAATTTAAGAAATAAATGGCACATGTACCTTTATTCATCAACAAACTTAGGTTGGTCGGAGAACAGACGCCTCAACCCCACGTCCCTTCCTTTTTGCCCCGTCTCACCTCCCTACACCGCCCCCTCCCCCGTCCCAAGTCACCCCCGTCCCTCCCGTCTCTCTCGGGACATTAGAGACGCTCCAATCACCATCACTCACCAATGCCTCCACCAATCACCGCCCCCGTCTCTCCCGTTCACCGTCCCCCCGGTCCCACCTTTTTCCTATGTGGCTTGTTCTTCAACCGTCTGTGTACCGAGTAGTCTTGTGGGAGAAAAAAAAAATTCTTTTGCTTCAAAATGGAATCGAACTTAAGGCACATATGAATCTTAAACATGAAAAGCTACCACTATGTTAACAATCAAGTTTGTTATAAATCACAAATACATGTATATATTAAAAAAAACCAGTCGGAATAAAAAAAAAATAAAGTATGTGGGTGGATGCCACATGACATCCACCAATTGGATGACTTATTTTAGCACAGTAACACTATTAAAGTGTCTTTTCTTTTGTACAGATATAAGATACAATTTGTTATAAAAAAAAAAAAATTTATTTAATTCTCTATTTGTATAGCTAAAGCGTAAAAAAATAACAAAACTAAATCTAAAAGTAACAAAATTATAAACATAAGAGTTAATAGCCAAAATCGTCCCTGAGGTTTGGTCACTTTTGCCACTTCAGTCCAAAACCTAAACGTCTGAAATCTGGGTCCGCAGGCTTTTGATTTTTTGCCACATTCGTCCCTGACACTAACCCAGTTAACTTATCTCGTTAACTCTAGGGGCATTTTTGACTTTTTGCCTACAAAATCGAGGGCATTTTAGACATTTTGTATTTAAAGCTAAATAAATACAAGAACAAAAATAAAAAAACCTACTTTAAGGGAGAGAGAGAGCAGAGATAGAGAGAGAGAGGAGAGAGATAGAGAGAGAGGGAGAGAGCAGAGAGAGATAGAGAGAGAGAGCAGAGAGGAGAGAGAGACTACAGACGCAGAAAGAGAGAGAGAGAGATAGAGAGAGAGCAAAAAGGAGAGAGAGATAGACGCAGAGAGAGATAAAGAGAGAGAGCAGAGAGGAGAGAGAGACAGACGCAGAGAGAGAAAGAGGCGGAAGAGAGGAACCGGGCCAGATCTGACCACACAGGTAAAGCCCCGAACCCACCTTATTGTTCTCAATAATATTTGGTTGAAGGTGGAGGTGATGGTTGAAGCGACTAACGGTGGTGGTGAGGTTATCAAGGTGTTGGTCAATGGTGGTTAATAGCGGCACAGGAGGGGTTGACTGGTGGGTATTAATGGCGAAAGTAGGGCTGTGATGGTGCTCGTCGGTGGTGACAGGCTTCGAGGGAGGAGGTCGTATGGTGTTGGTGGCCGGAGATGGTGGATGGTCACAGTGAGCTGTGGTAACAGAATGTTGATTCAGTTATGTGTGTGTGGCGGAGATGATGGTTGTTTAGGGCTGCTCTCTTGGACCCTTGATTCAGTTATGTGTGTGTGGCGGAGATGATGGTTGTTGATTCAGTTATGTGTGTGTGGCGGAGATGATGTTGATTCAGTTATGTGTGTGTGGCGGAGATGGTGGTGGGTTTATGGTGGTGGTGGTGGTGGTGGTTGTGTGAGGGTGGTGGTGGTGGTGTGTGATGATGATGGCAGGTCTATATGGTGGAGAAGAAGGGGGGAGGTGGGTCCCACTTATTACGTAAAAATATTAAAAAAATCAAAGTGTAGGCAAAAAGTCATAAATACCCCCCAACTTAACGAGATAAGTTAACTGGGTTAGTGTCAGGGACGAATGTGGCAAAAAATCAAAAGCCCGCGGACCCAGATTTCAGACGTTTGGGTTTTGGACTGAAGTGGCAAAAGTGACCAAACCTCAGGTACGATTTTGGCTATTAACTCTAAACATAATCATAACTTTTATTCTAGGTGATTTATAAAAATAACAAAGTTTATAATATTATACTAGGTGTTTTAATGTCACAAACTTTTATTCTGCAACTATGCATACGTTTTGAATCGACATATTTCTTTAAAGTTACAATATCTGATTTTGTTTTTACCTTTCTAATTTTATTCTACTATGCGATTTTTTTTTTGTCAAATATGCAGATTGTTTTTAAGAATCCTATAACTTTTTAGAGTACAAGGTGAGTAAAAATATTTTGTGTAAAAAACATTAAAACAACTAGCGAATAAAATAAAGTTCTTTGCAGAATTTAATTTTCTTAATTATGCTAAAATTTGTTTCACATAAATGTTATACGCACGCATATGTTTCTAATCTAATGTAACATTACATACTTACGTATCAATATTCTCACCCGACCATACGCCAAACTATAATTCAAATGCCAATATCAAAAAAAAAAAATAATAATAATAATAATAAAGAGAGATTATTGTACAACATTGCTCCAATGCTCCACTAGCCATAATGATGAGTGTTTCCTTGTTATACTTTCTATATATCTCAAAAGAATTACCCCATAAACTAATCTTCGTATATTTTAAACAAATTAAAATAGCTATGTTTTTATTGAAATAAACTTTTACTTTAATGCATTTGTAAACAAAGTTACTAATTATTAAACTAGTATATAATGATCAGATTTTGAAAACCTAGAGAACTAGAAAAGAAAAGTGGTCTTAATTAAAATTACCATGTAATTGGTAAAAAAAGGCAAATAAGTAATTTAAAAGGGTTTTTTTTTTACACCTATTATCTCTCTCTCACACTCGTGTATATTCAACTGGCAAGCAACTAGAGAGAACATAAAAGAATTACAAAAAGAGAAAAGGGGTTTGCATCCATTGGAACCAATTAATAACCGATCTACTATTTTATTCCCGGTAATTTAAAAGGTACAAGTTTGCATTTCTCGAATAAAGTCTAAATAATCGTACATTGATGAGAAAAAAAATAATAAATAAAGAAACATTGTTAGAATGTCACAGGGGATAATCATATGATAGAAGTTAACAAAATGATTCGTTAAAGGTCTTTTGTTAACCATGTGTCAATTAGTAGCTTCAAACCAGCACCTAAGTTACATTTTAGTGTTGGTCATGACTCATGTGTTGAGAAGCATAAAGCATCAACTCAAATAATTTCATATATAGAACATTGTGTTCATGCGACTACTCATTGATTATTTGATTCATAGTGCATACACAGTACATCCAAAGACAAAATACTTTAATTAACCTAGAAGACTATGTTAAATTATAGAAAATCTACACCACCGCTAGCGGTTTAGTATAAAGATTTACATGTAAGACCACATGTAGTGGTTCACGAATTGGGCGTGAATGCCCATTTTCGCGCCGGTTTAGCGCTGCCCACACCGTCCCCTGGGCGTGAAAGAGCTCTAAATCTTTAGAGCGTGAAATATTTCACGCTGTGCAATCCTTCCTTCTTCCAATCAACCGCTGCCACTTCCTTTTTATTATTTTTTATTTTTTTAATTCAAATTTAATATCTTTATATACACACATTCACACCATTTTTTAATTCAAATTTAATATCTTTATATACACACATTCACACCACACCACTACACCCCTTGTGATTTTCAAGTCCCTAGTAAGACCCACATGACACTTGTCAAAAAACACTCAAGTCAGAAAATCCAAATTTCACCCCACTACCCATGGTCTAAATGGGCTAAACAATAGTACTTTGAAATAATAGTAAAGATTTGTTTTAAGTGCCTACTACAATGAAGACTCCACAAATCAAGATGGCAACAATATTCTTGTCAACAAACTTGCTATATAAAAACGCAATAAAGTCATAAGTTGATGACGGGAAAGACATTTTAAAGTCGAGAAACTACCGCAAAAGATAGAGACGTATAGAGATGTTACATTTAGTTAAGGTAACGTCTACCATATCATTCATGATAGTTCTTATGACACTATGACCTACAATTGGGTTGTGGACCGACCACACTTCTTTTTGTAGTAGTTTCCATTCATCAACGTATGATATTTTTGGACTGGATTTAGATTTTTCACTTGTTAAGGTCTATTACGACCCATGTACGACCAAGCTGCAATGTATCAACCACACAGTGGGTTAGGATCAAATACACAATGAAAGAAAAATAAGAAGTCGTAGGAAGGGTATCAAACGGACTCTGATTGAACTCATTCAAGCGGCATTGGAACCATCTCATCAAACTCTACGATCTTAGTTTTAGGTTTTCGCTTTTTGAATGTTTAGCTTTTAGTTTTTAGAAGTTACGTTATATCATTGTGTATTTTTCTTATTTTCATTATTGTGTCGTTTTTGTGATGCATTGTGTATTTTTTTCTTCAGTATTGTGTTATATATTTCGACATTGTGTTATATTTTGTGGCTATTGTGTCATATATATTTCGTGATGTATTGTGTTTTTGTATCATTATCACCTTTCTCATTTTTCTTACATTGTGTAGGATAATTTAACCCTTCTAACGTATAATTATTGTTCCTTTTCAACAAGTGAATATTTCAGTTTAGATACATTAGTTATATTAGTAATGTAATAATCTTTAGACTACTCGGTACACAGACGGGGAAGGGGAAGCCACATAGGAAAAAGGTGGGACCGGGGGGACGGAGAACGGGAGGGACGGGGGCAGGGGGCGGTGTAGGCAATCGGAGACGGGGGCACGTGATTGATAGAGGCATTGGTGGGTGAGGCTACTAGGTGAGCAGACACCAAAAATGTCATGTCTCAGTGCCACGTAGGCTGCCACATCACCAAAGTGGTGTCTCAACATTCTTGAGACATGGGTGGGGTGTGCAGACATGAAAAACCCATGTCTCAAGCATTTAATATTTTTTTTTTGTTTTCTAATATTAATTGTAATTAGTTTTATAAAAGTAATAAATAAATAAAATAATGTTCAAATAAATACTAAATTATATAAAAAAATTACAAAGCATCGTAAAATAAAAATTACAAAGCATCCTAAAATAAATAAAAAAATTAAATAGCATCCTAAAAAGAAAAAAAAGTACATACCATCCTAAATTAAAAAAAAAAATTATAAACCATCCTAACTTAAAAAAAATTACAAACCATCCAAAATTAAAATAAAAAATTACAAACTACTCGTCCTGTCCGTTGTTCCATATATATTCGATCAAGTCGGCTTGTAGATGATAATGGATGTGTTCATTACGTAACGCGAAATCTTTAACTCTTGTTGCGCTTTGTCATCCGGAATAGTATTCTCCTCCACCGCATTTTTATCGAACTCACAAATAGCTCGGCCTTCGTCTTCGATGATCATGTTATGTAGCACGATGCAAGCATACATACAATAACGTATTTTTTTTTGTTGTGAAAGTGTCACACCCTCAAATTACCACATGCGGAGTTCTACCGCGAGGCGTGTGACACACCAGGATCCAAGTCAACGGTCACAATAAACAACACTATATGATAAGATACGTAAAATAAAAACATAAATCCAAACCATTTGAATTAACAGCGGAAGCATTGTTTTACAAACTAAATCCCAAAAGTTTCCAAACTTGTTTAATAACAAAACCATGAACCTAAACTAGACGCCGTGCAGACGCGTGCGCCTAAGCCCTGAGATGCTGCTACCTTAGCGACCTGAGAAATCATGCCAAAAACGGGTCAACATATAATGCTGGTGAGTTCACAGGTTTAAGTTTACAATAAGTTTCCGTGTGTTGCGCGTTGATCACAAAATACCATGTCATAAGATACGTTAAACGAATAAACAAACGAACAAACAAGCGTTTCCTACTACTACCACGACTGTGATGCTGAAACCATTACTGACAGCGTTGCTTGAGTTGCTGCCCGGGTTTGAGTTGCTTGTGTTGCTAAACTAGAGACAATATGCACCCGCCCGGCTCCTAGCCGACGGGTGGGGTGTGTCAGGCCCAATAGATATATCCACATTTCCCCGTTGTGCTACCCCGCACATTCATGGTTTCCCCCGGGACTCCTTGTTTCGTCGTGTAGTAAACAAAAGTGTTGCAAATCGAAGAGTTGTGTTTCAAAAGTGTTGCATTCAAAAGTGTTGCTTTCCAAAAGTGTTGCTTCCCGAAAGTGTTTCAAAAGCGTAGCGTGTTTACAACAAGTCACTTCCCAAAAACAGTTACGTATTCAAAATGAGTAAAGCGTTTCCAAAAGAGTTACATGTTTATACGAAAGCGTTGAGTTTGTTAAATTGCGTGGCATGTTTCTCCCCCGAAAGAAAACGTATAAAAGAGGGGCCGTGAACTCACCTTGGGTTGCGTTACTTCGAAAGTGATTTAAACCAACAAGCTATGCTAGCCCCGTAAAGCGGCGACCTAACATATGACAGTTACAAGTACTTAGACTAATAACCCGTAGGTTAGTTAGTCCCTAGATGCCCAGACCATAACCAGGTTCGTTTGAAAATGCGTTGACTGTTAAACTGACCAAATGTACAAGACTCGACATCCCATTGGTGACCCGAGACCCCACGTGTTCATCTCATACTCAAACATACACAAATCATGCAACTTAGTCCTTAACATGCGTTAAAGTTCAATGATTCTAACACATAGGTCAAATAACGTACGAACAAGTCCGAACACGTGTTACTATGTTGCTAGGCATGTCACGGGGTTCCTATCATGTTCCTAGGTGTCGAATCGGGTTTCGGGATGTTAAAATACACTTACAACAGCATTTCATGCGATTAGGGACTTAGCATGCAATTAGGAAAGTCAACACGTGATTAGGGATGGTCAACAGGCAATTCGCAGGGCTAATCGCCACTTATGTTAGGTGATTAGGGCTAATCACATGCATATTAGGCGATTATGGTCATGTGGTATGCAATTCAGGGCTTAACTAGTGATTAGGGTCACAATTGCATGACATGAAGGCAATTATGATCACAATTGCATGGACTGCTAGCAATTATGATGCTAATCGCCATCCTAGCACACGAGTAGCCTCAATCCTTAGGCGATTATGCCCCTAATTGCCTACAACATAGGCGATTAGGATTGCTAATCGCCTATAGTGCAGCAAATGTGGTTTTTCGCGCGTTTAACCCTCCAAATCAGATCCGAAACGTGCGCAAACACCCAATAATCATTCTAACATATTAACAGACATATTCCAAGCAAAACCCCTAAGTTTTCATCATTCTAACAGTCCCGAATGCGAGCGTTTCCCCAAAATAGCAATTTAACATGAAAACATCACATCAACATGCAATAACTTGCCCTAAATAGCAAATATCCAGATCTAATCACATAATCACGTTGTCCGAAAGCATCCTACTGTTCTAACATCATCCTAGAGCAAACCCTAACATCAAACAATCAACAACACACCTCATATCATCCTAAATCATCCAAAAGCCTTCAAACGGGTCAAACCATCAAGTATCCATAATACACGACCAAAACCATCCAAACTCCTAGGACATCATCATACAAACTTGTAACAGCTATAAACATCATAATAACACAAAACAATCATGATTAGATCCCAAAAACTCTATCTTTAATCACATATAACACATGTAAAGGTGTGGGTTTGTTTAGAAACGGTTTTAAATGGATTTTCAAAGACAAAAACCTTTATAACTCAGGTCTGGACATTTAGGGAGTAAAACATAATCATTTAAAGGTTCGGGTTTGAAGAACACACCTTGTATTTAAGAGTAGATGATGGAATAAGCTTGGAAATGGTTGTTTGTGTGTAAAAATGGGTTCCAGAGGGTGTTTGTGGGTTGAGATATGTTATGGGACGGCTAGGGTTGTGTAAATAATGTTTTGGAGGTCAAGGGTGGTATTTATAGGTGTTTTTAGTCGTCAGACATGTTGCAGGCGATTATGGAGTTCTATCAGGCGATTAGGGCTGCTAATCGCCACCTTGAAGGCAATTAGCCAGGCTAATCGCCACCTTGAAGGCAATTAGCCAGGCTAATCGCCACCTTGAAGGCAATTAGCCAGGCTAATCGCCTACAGGGTCCATTGTGGTGTATTTGGCGCGTTAAACTCCGTTTTAACATATGTTAACACATTTTCACATACCGACAAGTCACATAATGATTATAAACACATAATACATGAAAGTAAACACGTTCACACTCGTTCACCAATCCCCGAGACTCGAGACTTGCGTATGTTAAAACTCTAATGACGTGCGACTCGACTCGACCGACCGTGTTTTGTGTAACGTATGCGCGACTCGCTAAGGTAGACTTACTAAGTTTTCAAAAGTTAGTTACCGGAAGTTGCCGGGTGTCACATCATCCCCCTGTTAAAAGAATTTTCGTCCCGAAAATTTCCCGAAGTCGAAAAGAGAAGACAAAATAAGGAGAAAAATTTCCGGGTCGTCACAGAAAGCACGTATCCGGACCGGTTCCTTTTCTAACATCATCAAACACCAAAGACCGATTGAGAACATTAAGGTCATTATTGGAACCGGGAACACCAAAAAAGGCATGCCAAATCCATAAGTCTTGTGACGCGACATCCTATAAGATTATTGTTGGATGACCGTGATCGCCTCGATAAAACATGCCACGCCACGCATTAGGGCAATTTTTCCACGGCCAATGCATGCAATCGATGCTTTCGATTATCCCTGGAAAACCATGCTTCTCGTGATGGAACTGATACAACTTCTGGATATCATTGGAGTTTGGTTTTCGCAAATGTTTTTTGCTGTAGATCTTGACAACACGCTTGCAAAACTTATACAAGCATTCACGTGACGTTCTTTCAGACATTCGTAAGTACTCATCCCACGTGTCGGATGCCGTCCCGTAAGCTATTTGCCGCAACACTGACGTGATTCTTTGATAAGTTTTGAACCCTCGTTTGCCTCTAGCATCGTACCGTAATGTAAAATACGGGTCACAACTCGCCAAATCATCGGCAATACGTACGAACAATCGACGACTCATTCGAAACCGCCGCCTAAACATCTCGTCCGTATACACCGGGTGATCGGCAAAGTAATCTCTAATTACTCTCTCACGTGCACCTACACGTATGTTGTAAATAAATTTAAAAAATATATTTGAAGAAAAATTATACGTTCCAAAAAAAATAGTTGCTATATATATTTGAAGAAAAATTATACGCTTACCCTGACGGTCTCTGTTTAAAGCCGCTTGCCTAGGTCGCGGTTGCGAGCTCACTTCGTCTTCCTCCGCCACGATTAATTGTGCCTCTTCCCAAATCGCGTTAACAAAAATCTGGTTTTCTTCGCTCGACGAAGATGAGGAATCAACCAATGGTAGGTATGACATTGTTTGTTATTTTTTTAAAAGAAAGTAGAGAGGTTTTTTTGTTGGTTTTGGTTGACTTATGAGGGTTTATTTGGATGGTTTGGGTTTATATTGTTGGATTGGTTTAAAAAAAATAAATAAATAAAACTAGCCGTTAGAATATGAAAGAGCCGTTGGATTTAAAAAAAAAAATTGTGATTGGTCCGTCCTTGATGTCTCAAGGAGGACGGGAGGGACGAGGGTGTTCGGGACGGGGCAGGGGGCGGTGTTGTGTTGGGGGACGGGGGCTTCTTCACGTCTGCTCACCTAATAGTCTGATGGTGATTGGAGCGTCTCTAATGTCCCGAGAGAGACGGGAAGGACGGGGGTGACTTGGGACAGGGGAAGGGGGCGGTGTAGGGAGGTGAGATGGGGCAAAAAGGAAGAGACGGGGGTTGGGGCGTCTGCTCACCGACTAGTGTCAGAGAACATTAAAAAAAGTTTTAACTGAAATATATAAATATGCGGCTTGAAGTCTTGAACCAACCAGAAGCAATAGGATAATGTACTCTTTATGTCCTTTTGTTAGTTAATTATAGTTTTAGTTATATATCATTACTTGACACCTCACATGTCAAATAATATTTCGTTAGTTTATTATATTTGTACCGGTTACAGGTAGGATATTTCAATTCTTTATTAATTAAATATACCTACATCAATAATTTGTAATTCGTAAACTGCTTTCATTTTAGCTAAAGAAATTTAATAAAATTTTCTAATGATTCGCACCAATAAATTAATCAAGCATTGTTTAGTGATTACTTTAATATAAAGTAGTGTAGCAAATTAGTTATCAAATATTCGAGTCAAATCATATAACCAAATACACTTTAAAAAAACAGCTTTTGAAGGGAAAAAAAATAAAAAAAACAGATAAAGTTGTTACATTTTTTTTAAACTTAAAACCGTAGGGTCCGCAAAAAAGATATCCGATGCTTATATGTCGCGAATGGAACCAACAAGCTTCACCTACATTCATGCACTACTTATTTTTTTTTTACTCTCTCTCTCACATTCATATCTTTCAAATACTTTGATTTAAATTTGATTCGTTCACCATATTTTCAATCGATTTCAACGCATGCAAGATGCTGTGTCGAGGAAGTACTTCGGTAAAGTGTCGAAAAGCGGGATCGATTCCAGTGTACCTGAATGTTTATGATCTTACTTCCATGAACGAATATGCTTACTGGTTGGGTCTTGGCATTTATCATTCCGGTGTTCAAGGTTAGATCTTAAAGTTGTAGTTGTTACAATTATGAATTTGTAAATCACCACAACCATATACTAAGTATAATCAAGTTTATAACAAAGCTATTGATAGAGTGTCACAGAGTGACAGAATGTGACGTAGGCAAACCATATTCTTTTTATCTCATGCTGGCTCTAGAAAGATCTCCGACTCAAGTAAACCATTTTAACTATTATTTTCTTAAGAAAAGTATTTTCTAACATATATTTTTCATGCCACTGGGGTTGGTGGTCCAATGATAGAAGCAAAGCTTCAAGGAACACCTAAGAGGAGGTTATGGGTTCAAGTCCCACAAGGAGTAGAAATTTACCGTTAAAAAAACATATATTTTTCATGTTTAGATATGGTTTTGGAGTCTGTGTCCTCTTGGAAGTAATCGTTTTATTTTTTTGTGACATAGGTATGGTTTGCTTACCATTAATACTTTTATAATTTTTTTTTATTTTTTTTATTTTTTTGAAATGTAATATCTTTTTATTTTCATTCTGTTACTAAGAAAATTACATCAAGATAGCGGGTAGACGGGCAACAACCTGCGCCACCACCCCTTTGAATGCCTAAATATAATGCCTAAATATATACTACTTAGAGTTAAACTTGTAAAGATTTAAACCTACGCTACTTTGTGAGTTACATTTTACTAGATATGGTTATTGTTTTGTCGTAAAAAGATTCTCGTGTAATTTAAATAGTACTTAATATATAACATTATAAAATTATTTATCTACGATAGCAGAAAAATATTGAAAGGGTATAATAGCAACAGATAAAACATCATACGTGTATTAACTATTGATTTGATGATTTCAGTTCATCGAGTTGAGTACGCTTTTGGATATCATGAACAAGCAACGACTGGAATTTTCGAAGGCGAACCAAAAAAATGCGAAGGATTTACGTTCAGGAAGCAGATTCTGATCGGATGGACGGATATGAACCCGAAGGAGGTAAAAGGAGTCATGAATGAGCTTGCTCACAAGTACAAAGGAACGTCCTATGACCTGTTCACTAGAAACTGTAATCACTTTTGTAACGATGTTTGCATAAGACTCACTGGAAAATCAATCCCAAGTTGGATCAACCGTCTAGCTCGAATCGGTATTCCACAAACTAATTATTTAAACTATTTATGTTTACAAAACATCATATTTGGATAAAAATTCCTAACGTTTTTTTTTTCTTTTTTTGTTTGTATAGGTTTAATGTGCTTTTGCATTGTTCCAGGGAGTGTAAATTCGACTAAAGTTGGAATTGAAGATGATAAATGGCGTAACGAGGGAGCGATCAAGGCTAAAACGAGGAGCGGTTCAAGCCGGTTTACGTCATCTTCGAGCTCGCCTTCGTTGTCTTCTGATGCATCATCTCCGGTTGGTCACATTGGCTATGATGCAAGAACTTCTTTCTCCATAGACTTTTATGATTCTTAGTTCTAGTTAGTTAAACTGGTCATTTGTAATGGTAATTGCATAGTTTAATTAATCATTGTTTTTCTAACAATTCATCAAGTCAAGATTTCATAGGTTGCCAAAATTTTATAAGGTAGAAGCTAAATATTTTTAGTAACTTTTTTTTATATAGGAAAAGTAATTGCACCAGCCTGGAATCGAACCTTGGTTTGTACAGTGAAAGGGTACTATTCTATATCACTGGTGCATTTTTAGTTAGTTTTAATCAATTTCAAGTACAAGTGATTAACAAATTTAAAACTAACATATTTTATGAGAGAAAAAAAGCATAACTTTCTTTTAGAGATGAAATACCAGGTACCAAAAATACTGGTACCGCTTCATTTTCAATATCAAGTTTTAGTGATTTTCGGTAGTGGTGTTGTCGCGTTCGGACTTTTGTTTTACCTTAAATTACTGTACCGTACGGAATATCTTCTAACTCTGTATCAAGTTTTGGGGATTTAGTTGAGGAAGAGGAGTAGTGGGATGCAACATACCACGGAGGATAGAAAATACTATACGCTTCATTGTGTAGTTTTGTAGTAAAATTATAAGTTGTATGGGAGTTTTCGTTCTACAAAAATCAAAGTAGCGTCTTGGCTCCGGGCGGGTAAGGTTACATTTTCAGCAAATTAGGATTTGCTATTAGGAAAGAGGGGGGGGGGGGGGGGGGCGCAGCTTGTTGCCCGCCTGCCCGTTATCTTGATGTAATTTTCGTTGTTCGGGAACGAAAGTATTATATTTAAAAAAAAATCTAATAAATACGTTTTAGTTATTTGAAAAAATGACAATAAACTCTTTTTTTAACAGACTTGTTGATCATTGCCAATAACTCATGTAATAATTCACACACACAAACAACTCGTCACCTTCGATTTCCTTTTTTAGGTGTTGTCCTCAAACACAATTTTATTCCTAAATCTACACACTATTTTTTTTTTTCCATTTTGGGATTACAAGCACTTTGTTGTCTATTTAGATGTATGAGTAGATTTGTCAGTAACGTAATTATTCTGCCTGTCATGTATGTGTACTTCAACTAGAAGTTCTAAAATGGATGAAATAAAGTGCATAGTAAAAATTATACGATTATGTCTATCTTGAATTATTTTTATATTACATATTTCGTAGTTTATTTAGTGTTTATAATATAATAATACTAGCTTTTATCCCGGGAGTGTCCCGGAGTTGAAAAATATATTCATTCTAATAATACTAATACTAATAGTAATAACTATTACTTTTGTAATTAAATAAATAAAAAAATAACATTGCTATAAGGTGATACCATGTGTTGCAGTGTTGCTCGATTCTTTCTCCTAGCTTCTCTTGACGAAGTATACCTATCCATCTTTAGAAGAGTAAAATTCCAATGATAGCATGCCGATTGGGCTAAATTTCAACATTGTATATAAGAACGTTGTTTAAAAGAAAAAACATGATTAACGAATAACCTGAACACTTTGTTTTTTTTCCTGTATGAACGAAACCCTATAAAAATAGTCGTTTTTTATCCGCTTTTTATATAGCACTATGGTACTCGTTAGAAAGATAATAAAACGTTCGTTAATTTGGTGTAATTTTTATCTTTAAAAAATCTCGAATATAAAATATATTAACGTTTAAAAATGATGGGAGGAAACATTAGAGAGAAAAATTTAAATTTGTTTTTAAATTCTTAAAGAGATTAGGGTTAGATAAGTGTAGGAGAATGGATGAAAACAAAATAAAAAAATAAATTAAAAACTCTCACCTCAACATGCCACGTGGCATATTCAAATGAGGGTTGAGGCCTCCATTAAATGCCACCTCCCGAGGTTGAAATCTATAATCTATAACTTATAATAAAAGAATTGAACTTTGATGATATGGCATTCAATGGAGGCCTCAACCCCTCCTTGAATGTGCCACGTGGCATCATTTAGGATTTTTTAATTTTTGAGTTTTTTTAATAAATCTATATATATTATAACTAGCTTTTATCCCGGGAGTGTCCCGGGGTTGAAATATCTAATATAACATAATAAAATATCTAATATGACAACATAATTAATGCTTTGCCAATACATGATTAATGAATAATAATAATAATATTATTATTATTTATTTTAAACAAATTTCTGCCATAAGTTATCATATTCAAATATAAAAAAAAATAGAATCTCTGCCTATTAAGTTATGTTTATCGTTTGTGATTTATTAGTAGAGTAAAATATATTTGAAAACAAAACCTCACAAAAATATTTGTTTTTTTTCTCCGTTTTTATATAGCACTATGGTACTCGTTGAAAAGATAATAAAACGTTCGTTAATTTGGTGTAATTTTTTTCTTTAAAAAATCTCGTATATAAAAGATATTAACGTTTAAAAGTTATGGGAGGAAACATTAGAGAGAATTTAATTTTGTTTTTAAATTCTTATCTTTTCCTAAAATAATTATAATATATATAGATTTATTAAAAAAACTCAAAAATTAAAAAATCCTACATGATGCCATGTGGCACATTCAAGGAAGGGTTGATACCTCCATTGAATGTCACATCATTAAAATTCAATTCTTTTATTATAAGTTATAGATTATTTTAGGAAAAGATAAGAATTTAAAAACAAAATTAAATTTTCTCTCTAATTTTTTCTCCCATAACTTTTAAACGTTAATATCTTTTATATACGAGATTTTTTAAAGAAAAAAAATTACACCAAATTAACGAGCGTTTTATTATCTTTCCAACGAGTACCATAGTGCTATATAAAAAACGGAGAAAAAACAACTATTTTTGTGGGGTTTTGTTTTCAAATATATTTTACTCTACTAATAAATCACAAACGATAAACATAACTTAATAGGTAGAGATTCTTTTTTTTATATTTGAATATGATAACTTATGGCAGAAATTTGTTTAAAATAAATAATAATAATATTATTATTATTATTCATTAATCATGTATTGGCAAATCATTAATTATGTTATCATATTAGATATTTTATTATGTTATATTATATATTTCAACCCCGGGACACTCCCGGGATAAAAGCTAGTATCTAATATGACATAATAAAATATCTAATATGAAAACATAATTAATGACTTGCCAATATACGATTAATAAATAAATAAATAAATAATAATATTATTATTATTATTTATTTTGAACAAATCTCTGCCATAAGTTATCATATTCAAATATAAAAAAACGAATCTCTGCGCCGGGGTATAAATTTAGTGCCATTACAAAATATTATATAATGTCAAATGAATTCGGAAGTTTGTAATCGACCATTCTAAAAAGAACTAACATGAAATAAGAAAAAAAGTTATTTATTGAAATAGTATTATAATAACCATACATATATTTTAGTTACATACTATAAAGTTTTTAGTTTATGATGGTACACGTATAATGCAAATATCGAACGCATTATTCTAAGGGTTATGTGATGCGTTAAAAAATTCATGGGTGTATGATCGGGTATGTAGTTTGGGTATTTGGGTATGTGGTTTCGGGTAATCGGGTCGGGTATCACCAATAATCGTTTTTTTTTCTCCGTTTTTTATATAACACTATGGTACTCGTTGGAAAGATAATAAAACGCTCGTTAATTTGGTGTACTTTTTTTCTTTAAAAAATATCGTATCTAAAAGATATTAGCGTTTAAAAGTTATGGGAGGAAACATGAGATAAAAAATAATAAAGGTTTAATATTTATTTTAGTAGATTAGATTTTAATATATTTTTAATCCATGTGTTATTTTATTTCCTTTTAAATAAATTATAATATCAGGGTTTTTTTATTAATGATTAAAAATATATTAAAATAATAAATTCAATACTATCACCTCAAGGTGCCACATGGCTCATTCAATGGGGGTTGAGGCCTCCATTGAATGTCACCTCATACAAACTCAATTCTTTTATTATAAGTTATAGATTATAGATGAGTAAAGATATTGTACAAAGTGTTTTTTTGGTAAGAACTGTGAGAATCAAAGGAGGTATTTTTTTTTTAATTTTTTTTTTCGAAATTTTTTTCCCATATTGTTAATCATGTATTATAGTATTGAAAACTAAAAAAAAGTTAATTTTTTTTTGGTGTAGAGTAATTACGTGTAGAGTAATTACATAATTACTCTAGTGTAAACTAATGTATTTACTTTAATGACGTAATTACACTAAAAAAATTTCTTTTTTTAATTTTTTTTTGTATTATTCATTTAGAAAATATGTTTAAGCAAATGGGAAAAAAAAATTCTAAAAAAATAAATTTTTTTACCCCATTTGATTTTCACAGTTTTTACCAAAAAAACACTTTATATTTGATCTTTACTCATAATAATATAATCTTAAAGTGGATAGATTTGTGATTAGCTGAATGTGCAAATAATATGAGCGAAACCTTGATTGTTAACAACTCACGAATCAGGACCAAGCCTTTTCCAGCTAATTGATTCTAAGATAAAATTATTTCGAGTCCTTATATTTTAAAATATTATAAGTAGGTGGTATTTTAATTAAAGCAACAAAAAATACTTGAAACCCAATACTAAAGAAATCAATGCTAAAATTCTTCAGAATAAAAGTGTTACAATGACAACTTTATTGTTAGTCTTTAAAAGAGGCGTTTGAAGGTGCAATGATAACTTTATGACGTTTAGATTTAAGAATTAGTAATTTAGTACTTTAAAATGCATTAATTATATGTCTTAAAAATTAAGGATGATGATTTTAACTTATTTATGTGATGACTAATTATTCGAGTTGTATTTGAAATATTGATAGCTTCAAATAATAGTGGAGAACTCGCACATCACAGCGAAATGGACAATTGATGTCGATATAGACCTTCAAAAGTCAAAATCACCATCTAAATTAAAGTTGGGATCTTGGAGGTGTAAATTAGAGATTGAATTGGTTTGGGTTGGGTGAACGAGGATGATGAACATTTACATCAAGGAATAGATCCCTTTTGTTTAAACTTTTTTCGACTAGATTCCCATATGCTTACAGATTTTGTGCCAAATCTTGTTGTTGCTATGAAATCTATACGTTAGGGGTAGGGTTATGCATGTATCTTTGTACCATGCTTGAAAGGAGATTCTTCTTGTTTTGTGATGTTAATGGAGATCTTGCGAAGTCGTTCTTTATCATTCTGAATTTGTCTTTGAGTTGTACACGTCATGAAAATATGTTAAAAGGGGTTCCGAGGCTAAAGCCTATAGACACACCCTTTGACAACCAAATTAACACGGAATATGACCGTTCTATAATATGAATGTGTGTATATGTATAGGATAATAAATAATTAGTAATATACGAAACAATTCATAATCATAAATCATCTGATGTAATACTTGATATATAATATAATTATTATTTATGTAAATACGAAATAAAATTAAAAATTAAATATTTGTAAATAAACTCAACTCGGCATGACTTGTATTTAAAGCTGACTCATATGGAGTACTACTCGTTTCTACTTTACCAACCTAAACTTTCAGGAATCAGGTGTCACTTCTAACATATTATTATCAGAAGTTGTGAATTGAGAAGGCATTTGGTCGTAGAAGTTTCTCTTTGTACTAAAAGGGCATTCTATGAATCTACGTACGTAGGGCAAGTTAATGTTTTTGACGAGTACAACCATGAACCACACATTCACAATCTCAACCACACCATCAAACGCGAACCCATCTCCATAAATGGAGGTTATCGTGCTTGTATGCTTGTGGTGGTACCATTTATTGAAGAAGGATGAGCACGAAGGTTTTGCCTCCCATTTAGTAAATTGAAGATTTAGATTTAAAACTAAATACTTTTTAGAAGAAATAGAGGATGAAAAGTCTTTTGCATGTAAAAAGAGATATTAACATATCCGTCTTAAGAGACTTAGAGAACATGAGTAGATGATCCATGTAATTAAGTTTAGGATCTTACAACTTTGGAGAATCAACTACTTGACCAAAACACTAGCGTGGGTTGTTCACTACGTAAGATAATATCGATCAATTACATATATCCATCGTTGAGATTCAACTCAAGTAGCTAATATATCCTTTTAATTTCAAGTGACATTCATGGTAATTGAATGATATTTACTCATTATGATAAAAGTTGCATTTTAAGTAAAGTTATTAAATAATGAATTGCCTGATCATTACATTAAAGTACCCATTTTAATAAATATTTTTTTCCATCTCCACTGCTTTAGGAAAAAATCCATTTTAGTTTTTCCATCCACTTTCATTAATTGCCAAACATTGACATAGACACATACTCATCGGGATCTAGGGCCGTAAACGAGTCGAATCAAAGTGGGTTTGAGCACAAGCTCAAAATTAAACGTGGTAGCTTGGCTCGAGCACAAGCTCGGATTAAACGAGCTGAGCCAATAGATGAGCCGAGCTAGGCTCGGTTACAAAGTGAGTCACCTCGGTTCAGGTTATTTTGAAGCGAGTTTTTTTAGCTAGTTTTTTTTGAGCGAGCTGCGAACCAAGCTGCAAATCACAAGCATTTTGAACAACACTCATCCTACTTAAATAAAGGAAACCAAAAAACCCACTACTTGACTCAGTCAACAAAACACGACCATGAACTAGTCCACTACCTTAGCATCAATTAAACACATGAGGACTAAATATTAAATTTTGCAACCCCCCACGAAGTTCCATTTCCGACCCATATCTATGACCCGAACCGGACTTGTCAAGATTAATCCTATACAGGTCATACGATGAAAGTTTTGATACAAACTATTATAATTTTTCGTGCAATGTAGTATGTACTCTTTTACATAGTAGAACACTCTATGAGTTATGGGGTTCACGTACGTAAATCAAAAGTTTTACTGGAACATTAGGATCCACGGGATATGATGACTTGTAAATAATATGGTTCATGCGTGTGTGTGTGTATATGTATTGAAAATATTAAATTTAAAAAACCGACAAATTTTGGATCCATATATATCTATCATCTGGGAATGAATCTGAACAAAAAACATACATGTTTTGTAACAGCAAACACATAAAGTTATTCCTTTACTCAGGTTGGGACCAAGGAAAAATAATGGTACACAGCAACAACAGCTTTTCTAATACAGTTACAGTATCAAAACATGACGTTATGTTCTTCTAGTTCTTTTGTTATTCATTTTGTATTGTTTGTATGATAAGTCATAAGGTTAAGTGGTTAACTATCTTATATTATATAAAACTATATAGAAAAGTTATGGATCATGTGACTTTAGTCTATATATGGTAGCTAGGGGTGTTAAAAAAAATCCGAATCCGAATTCGAATCCGAAATATCCAAAAATCCGTATCCGTATTATCCGAAATTTTGGATAATCTAATCACAGCATACGGACGTGTGGCAGAGGTCATGCTGCACGATCAGCCAATTAGAAGACTGGACGTCCAGGCAGGTACGTCCCAGGGGACAACAAGTACATTCCATGCTCGAGTCAGCCAATAGGACCACATGAGGCCACCTCAGCAAGGATCTCCACTAACGTGTAACAGCAATGGGGACAATAGTACACTCGACAAAGGGAATTAGCCAATCATGGCGCGTCAGGCCTGCAGCCAACAGACGGATGACACGTGTCCAATCCTCAGACGGCTTCCAGCAACTTAACGCCACGTGGAATGAACGATACATTCCCTCTATAAGATTTATGTAATATTATATAATATATCACCTTAGGCTAATCTTGGGCCGATGTGGAGGCAAGCCCTTAACTGGGCCTCGGCCCACTGGGTAGGTTAAGGGTGAATGTTTAGGCCCGTGTGGAACCTATTTTATGGAGGACTTCACCTCCTTGGATAGGTTATTCAGAAAACCCTGAAGAACACACATAAGGCCGAATATGTTTTTGTATTTGCTAAGTAGAATCTCTTGGGATTCGAGGCGGTTGCCCACGTCGGATTATTGTGTTATTTCAGGTTCACCACTCCCACCGTTCGACGTGCCATTCATTCTAGCGAAGGATCAAGCTTGTAGCAACGTGGTTTAACGCTCTTAATCGAAGGTTAGACTATTGTTTCTTCACATATTATTAACAGTTTCTATGTACATAAAGAAACAATATATGTGTACTTAGTCTCCTTCTGAAATCCAAATCCAATCTCGATTGATTGGTTTGGGTACTTGGACTTAGGAAGCACTTCATCCCCTCGTGAGAGCAACATGAAAAGCGAGAGTCATTTGTCATCATCACCTGCACAACTCTCAATGGGATAAATATTTATCACATGTTAAGCAAACTCACTATCACATATACCTCGATCACCAGCTTTACCCACTACAAGAAATTTAAGTTTCAGCGGCGAAACCTTTAGCGGCGACTTGCCTAGGTGTCGCCGCTAAAGGTTGATTCCCCACCTAACACAACAAGACTTAATCTTGACCGTTGATTGGTCAGGAGATCAAAGACTGTCGTATCATCGTACAAACACCAATAGCGGCGACTGTATTAGCGGCAACAACCGCCGCTATTGGTTGAAAAAAAATAAAAACCTGCCAGCTGCTTCTCTTTTCCCTCCCACCTTTTCACTTAGCCTCTCTCTCTCTCTTATCTCTCTAAGTCTCCGTCTTTATCTCTCTCATTCTTTCCCTCCACACCACCGAAGCACCACCACTCGAGCACCACTACCACCACTCGACCCCCACCACTCGAGCACCACCACCACCACCACTCGACCCCCACCACCGAAGCACCACTACCACCACCACTCGACCCCCACTACACGAGCACCACCACCACCACCACTCGACCCCCACCACCGAAGCACCACTACCACCACCACTCGACCCCCACCACCGAAGCACCACTACCACCACCGAAGCACCACCACTCGGTGAGTTTTTTGTTATTTTTTCGTTTTTTTCCGTTTCTTTCTTTATTTTACTTTATTTTCTTTTTTTTTCTGTTTTTTCCATTTTTTCTAATATTAGTTTGTTTAATTTTTATTTTATTTTATGATAATATGTTTGTAGGGAAGCACCGATCTAGTGAACCACGTGAAGTTTCGTCGCCGCTGATTGTTTTTTTTTTTTTAATATTTATGCTTTATATTGTTAGTAATAGGTTTGTATGTGTGTAAGTAGGTATGTATGTGTGTATTTTAGGTATGTATATTTATATTAAATTGTATATTTTTATTTAAAAAATATATTATGTATATATATTTTAAAAAAATGATATATGTAAGTAAATATGTATTTTTCAAAAAATACATAATGTATAAATATTTTAAAAAAAATATATTATGTATGTATGAGTGTATGTATGTACGAGTGTATGTATGTAAGTAAATATGTATTTTTCAAAAAATACATAATGTATAAATATTTAAAAAAAATATATTGTGTATGTATGTATGTACGAGTGTATGTATGTATGAATGTATGTATAAGTGTATGTATGCGTATATGTTTATTTATATTTATATATTAATACATATTAAGACTAGAAAGACATGTCTGAAAATGAATCCTCATTTAAAACATAGTGAGCTTAGAAATATCCGCCCGAAATTGATTTAGTAATTAATTTCGGGTAGTCCCCGTTTTGGGACTGCTTTTTGAATACTTTATCTCATTTATGATGTGAATGTGTACTACATGATTGTTTGTTTTTTAAAGATTTGGTTGTCATTTCCTCTTTGCTCGTCGGGTATATATTATATTATATACTTGGGGGCTAAAGGGAAATGTTGCCGAATTTTTCTTAAACAAACAATCATGTAATACACATTCATATATGAGATAAGGTATTCAAAAAGTGGGTTTAGCAGCCTACCCTTTAGGTGTTAATAATATGTTTCATTTAAATTATCGTGCCTTAAACCCAAATTATGTTTGAGTCACATTATCTTGTCGATCGATAAAAGCTGGATTAAACTACAGAACCGTTTGGACGTTCATTATGTAAAAGGAATTGACAATTTCATTGAGTATGCCAAACAATTCATTAACTCATTTGGAACGATTAGATGTCCGTGTAGAAAGTAGTATAATACTAACTCCGTAGACTTCAGAACAATGACATTTCATATTCGTATAAATGGTTTCGATAAGGATTACACGATGTGGATCTATCACTGTGAAAATCCAATTAGTCGTCTCCTGTAGTTGTAGACGAGGTTAGGGGAGGAAGCGATAAGAATGGCATTATCGAAGACCTTATAGGGGAGCGTATGGAAGAGGATACAGACCTTCACAAAGGGGACTCGGATACAGAGAGTAGTGATGTTCGTGATGAGTTTGAAACCCGATAGATGAAGTCGAATCAGAATTATATCATGGGTGTTCTGATTATTCCTCCCTTGACTTTATATCAAAGCTTATGAATATGAAGGTAAGGCATAAATGGACTAATGATTCGTTTGATGAGCTTCTCGGGTGTTTCCAATCTGTACTTCCAGCAGGTAACAAGGTCCCCCCTTCGCATTACAAAGCCAAAAAGATATTAAAGAAGACTGGTTTGGGATATGTGATGATAGACGTGTGTAAATAGAACTGTGCTCTCTTCTGGAAAGAACATCAGTCGTTGCAGAATTGTCTTGTTTGTAATGAGAGTCGGTGGGTAAATAAAGATACAAATGGCAAGAAGGTACCTCACAAGGTGTTACGATACTTCCGTTTGACCCCCAGACTACGACGCTTGTACGGCTCAAGGCACACAGCAAAAGATATGATATGGCACAGTACTAGACGATTAGAAGATGGTATTATGTTTGCTAAATGTTAATATTTGACCCGTTTGGTATAAATATGTTTAGTAAATAGGATATTTGACCCATTTGGTATAAATATATTTGTAGGAACAAATTAATGCGATGATGGTCAATCCTCAATTCCAAGCGCAAATGTTCCAAATGTGTAGTCAATTCTTCCAATCACAAAACTTTGGAAATCAAGGTGGTAGCGACAATTGTGGCGATCATGACGAAGACGAGGACGAAGATGTTTAGGAGATTTTGTAAGAATGGTACAATTTATAATGTTTATGCTTGAATGTAAATATTGGTATGTTTGCTTAGTTTTGTTGGTATGTTTAGACGAATGTTTGAAGGCGTATAATATATATGTAAATGTTGGTATGTTTGGTTAATCAGTTTTCTTGTTATTTTGCTTGATTGTGCGTTTGTGGACAAAGCGTATTAAATCTGAATAGGAAAGTGAGGAGGAAAAAAAAAGACCTTTAGCGGTGACAAGTTGCCGCTAAAGGTGAAGCCCAGAATGCACAGGTTTTTGCCACGTGGCATGACACGTGGCAAAATAATAATAATAATAATAATAAATAATGCCACGTGGAAAATAGGCATTAGGGGCCCTTTTAGCGGCCACATGGGGCATTAGCAACGTTTTTTTACCGACGAGAGCTTTAGCAGCGACAGTCGCCGCTAAAGGTCAAGTCACCGATAAAGGTTGACCTTTAGCGGCGACTTTGGTCGCCGCTAAAACCCTCCCCTGTTGTAGTGACCACCACCTTGCCCACCTCCTCAATCACCCTCTTGACCACTATTTTGATTGCTACATATACCAATATCTCGCCCAATAACTCGATCACCAGCTTGACCATACCTCGCATAACAACTTAACCACTATCACTACCGCTACGCCCAAGCCCTTAATCACTAGCTAGACAACTACCTTGACTTAAACCTCTACCAACTCCTGATGACTAGTTGGAACACTACCTCGGCCCATAATACGTGCCATGATATCTACAACAAAAGCAATCATAATTGTAACAAAACTAGTTACAATTACAATGTTAATTAGCAACAAAAGTATTATTTGGAAGGAGAAATAGATTTTTCATTATTCTAAATAACAACCTAAAAATTATATACAAAAATCAAACCTGCAATTTTGATTCTTCGTCTACAAAATGTTCATCGGCAAAATGGACTACTTCATCATTATGGTTAAAGAAATAGTGATTTCAACTTATTTTAGGTGAATCCATGTTACAACAACGAATTTAATCGGATCTTAGGTATTTCAACACATGTTAGGTTCATGTCGTGTCGTAAATTTATATCTCAAATATAATGTAGTCCATTTTTTTTGTTATTTTTTACCTTGATTCAAGAGCACAATTAACATCTTCACATATTAATTTCACTTTTATAGCATCACATTGATACAACCTGTGTTATATATTGAACTTTATAATAATAATAATAATAATAATAATAATAATAATAATAATAATAATAATAATAATAATAATAATAATAATAATAATAATAATAATAATAATCTATATATCTATATATATTGCAAAGGGATTAATCCTACATGTCATACTCTTATGCAATCTCTTCTTTAAGAGATGCCACATAGGATGTGATGTGGCAAGTGTAAACCAATTAAAAAAAAGGAATAAATATGATTTAACCTAATCTATTATAATCTTTAACCTAATCTATTAAATACCTAATCTACTAAATCTAAATATTAAAACTTTATTATTTTTACTCTCATGTTTCCTCCCATAACTTTTAAACGTTAATATCTTTTATATACGAGATTTTTTGAAGAAAAAAATTACACTAAATTAACGAGCGTTTTATTATCTTTCCAACGAGTATCATAGTGCTATATAAAAAACGGAGAAAAAAATGACTATTTTTTGTAACCCGACAGGTATTGTGTCGGGTTTGGGATTAGTTTAAAAAAATTGTGGGTTTGGGTTGGGTCTGTGATTAGGTGATACCCGACCCGATTACCCAACATACCCAAATACCCGAACTATATACTCATGAATTTTTTAACGCATCACATAACCCTTAGACTAATGCGTTCGATATTTCAATAATTAACTTTTTTTTCTTATTTCATGTTAGTTCTTTTTAGAATGATCGATTACAAACTTTCGAATTCATTTGTAATGGCACTAGATTTATACACCGGTGTGATAACTTATGGCGGAGATTTGTTTATAATAATAATAATAATAATAATAATAATAATAAAAATATTTTATAATGTCATATTAAATATTTCAACCCGGGACGCTCCCGGGATAAAAACTAGTAATAATAATATAACATGTGTTTTATAACTTAGATTTGAAAAGGTAAACCCGATTAAATAGTTAAGCAAAATGAGTAAAATGAACCAAATTTGATACATTTATATAAGTTTAGAAAGATACAAATGTAAGGACACCATGAAAACCTCTAACTTCCTAACGAGTTTCACTCTCATTCACTCTCTCTCTTTCTTCTTCCATTGTTATAGTAGCTTCGTTACATGTCCATGCACTTCACAATATTCCATTCTCTCATGCACTCACACTTTCCACTTACACGTACACAGAGCTGATCACGACATTATTCAACCATGGACGGTGGTTCAGGTATCAGTTGGGACGAACTCAAGAAGGAGAACGTCGATCTCGTATGATCTCTCTCTCCCTCTCTCTCTCTCTCTCTAGAACTCTTTGTATTGTTTATTAACATTTCCGGATAATATATGTTCAGTTTATTAGGATTTATAGACTGTTTTCATAATTTGATTATAAAACTATGAATTTGGATCGAGAGGTTTGGAGAATCGTCGTTTAATTTTTATAAGTTTTGCATGATTATGGATGGATTTGTAATATGTTTTTTTTTTCTTTTTTTTTGCATGAGGATGGATTGATTTTGTAATATGAAATTTTATGTGACACTTATGAATGAGGATGTATTGATTTTTTAATATGAAATTTTATGTGATATCTTTTGCATGTGATGGATTGATTTTGTAATATGAATTGTTATGTGATATCTTTTGCATTAGGATGGATTGATTTGTAATATGAAATTTTATGCTGATTACTAAGGAGAGATGCAATTGGTTACTATTGATTGACGCAGCCCGTCTCCAAAAATTTTAAAATATGTTTGGGCCTCGGCGAAATAAAAATTAGGCCTTACCTCACAATATAATAAGCTAAACTTACAATTTTCTTTATTTGGTTTAAACTTTAAAATTTGGATTGCGCCTAGATATTGGGTTAATTTCAATTGTAAACAAATATAATTTATGGAATATTGGGCCTATTAAAAACTACAATTATAAAATCTGAAATCCCAATGAGCCTAATTAAAGATTTTTTTTAATATATATAATTTAAAAAAATCGGGACTACTTGAGGGCCGGGCCTTTAGCTCATGACCACCCGGCCCATGCTAAGGGCTGGCCATTGATAGTTTAATAGCGTCTAAGTGAATTCTAGTGTTGTAATTGTATTTGATATGTTTTGCATGAGGATGGATGGATTGATTTTGTAATATGATATCTTATGTGAAATCTTTTGCATGAGGACGGATATGTTTTGAATGATAATAGGTTAATCATGTGATGATCTCAAATTTTGTTTTTGATTTATACAGGAGACTGTTCCAGTCGAAGAGGTATTCGAGACGTTGAAATGTACGAAAGATGGGTTGACGACCGAAGAAGGGAACAGGAGGCTTAACATATTCGGCCCTAACAAGCTAGAAGAGAAGAAGGTACATCAATAACTGCATATTATTATTAATAATAATAATTCACAATATTATTTTGTTATACTCATGTTCATAGAACTAAAGAAAGTCTGTTGATAATGTTGAAACAGGAAAGTAAGCTTCTCAAGTTCTTAGGGTTCATGTGGAATCCGTTGTCATGGGTCATGGAAGCCGCGGCAATCATGGCTATCGTCTTGGCTAATGGAGGGGTATCTCTCTTTCTCGTACCACATTGGTTGGATCTTTGTGTAAAAAGTTTATTTTAATGATCTTAAATATCAGTCGTTGATCATGAATACGTAATTGCAGGGAAAGCCTCCGGATTGGCAAGATTTCGTTGGAATCACAACGTTGCTAATAATCAACTCGACCATTAGTTTCATAGAGGAAAACAATGCAGGTAACGCTGCAGCCGCTTTAATGGCAGGTCTTGCTCCCAAAACAAAGGTCATAAGGGATGGGAAATGGGATGAACACGACGCGGCTATTTTGGTACCTGGGGATGTTATTAGTGTCAAATTGGGAGACATTATTCCAGCCGACGCACGCCTTCTTGAAGGAGATCCACTCAAGATTGATCAATCTGCATTGACCGGTGAATCATTGCCTGTGACCAAGTATCCAGGTCAGAGTGTGTATTCAGGCTCGACATGCAAACAAGGTGAAATCGAAGCAGTTGTTATCGCTACTGGTGTCCATACTTTCTTTGGGAAGGCGGCGCACTTAGTTGATAGTACAAATCAAGTTGGCCATTTCCAAAAGGTATTATTATTAGCACACAAAGACTGCGCTACCATACTGCTTAAGGCGACTGGCATGTGCCCGACGAGCAGTGGCTGATCTAGAAAATAAAACAAGGGGTAACAGTTTATAAAAATTATTTTAAGGGGTAACAATTTATAAAAATACCTTAAAAAACAAATTTTTTCCACTTCGCCAGGATAATCGAGGGGTAACAGACGTCCCCCCTAGTTTTTAGCTGTATCTGCCACTGCCGACGAGTTCTAACCAGACCCGATTCTGTTTTTGCAACTTTTTATTTTAATGTTCTGTATATTATTAAAGATAATGTTTTTATGTTATAACTACAAAAGTCCTTTAAAAACAAGATGTTTTTAGTTTTAAAATATAAAAAGATCAAACATATGTTTCTTAAATAACTTCAGTAAGTTTTATAAGGCATAACTTATGTCTTATACTGATTACCTTTAACATTGGTTAACAGTTTTTTATGTATTTTATGTAAGGTGTTGACTTCTATTGGAAACTTCTGCATATGCTCCATTGCCATTGGTCTCATAATCGAAATAGTGGTGATGTACCCGATCCAGAAACGATCTTACAGAAATGGAATCGACAATTTGTTGGTTCTTCTCATCGGAGGTATCCCAATTGCCATGCCAACTGTTTTGTCCGTCACCATGGCTATCGGGTCACACAAGTTGTCGGAGCAAGGTGCAATCACCAAGAGAATGACGGCCATTGAAGAAATGGCTGGGATGGATGTTTTGTGTAGTGACAAAACGGGTACTCTCACCCTAAACAAACTCACAGTTGACAAAACTCTCATTGAGGTAAGATTCCGAGTACAGTTGAAAATAACATTAACCCCCCCCCCCCCCCCCCCCCGGCAGGCTGCGCAGATAACAATTTTTATTAAACGTCAAAATATTAACCTGGCGGATGGATTGGATAACTGGTTCGGTTTGATTTGTATTATCCATAATACGGGTCAAAACGGTCAGGGCCAACCTGCAAACACTTTTTTGTCATATTTTTTTTATAAATAATTTGTTAAGTATGGTTATAAAAATGATCTAATCTTTGAACAAAGGTTGAATGCATAGAAAATAAACTTTTGATGATTTCAACTCGTTTGACCCGACGAAAACTAAAGGAGTCGGATTTGTGACCTCTAATCTAACATGGAACTACACTACTGATACAAACTCTATTTTTCTTAAGGTTTTTGTAAAGGATGTTGATAAGGAGCAAGTGGTTCTATTGGGAGCAAGGGCTTCAAGAGTAGAGAATCAAGATGCCATTGATGCATGTATTGTAGGAATGCTTTCAGATCCCAAGGAGGTGATAACAACAATAACTATGATGATAGTAAAACATAATAATATTAAGTTTACATGAATATTTGTTTTGTTTACGCAGGCACGAGCAGGGATCACTGAAGTACATTTTCTGCCATTCAATCCAGTAGACAAACGAACGGCAATAACATACATCGATCAAAATGGAAATTGGCACAGAGTGAGCAAAGGTGCACCTGAGCAGGTACAATAAAATTCTTCTAGATAGCAAGTTAGCAACTACTAAACGAAGTAACAAAACAGATGGGTCTGGTAACGGGTTAAACATTTTCCTCAAAATTTTTTAAATTTCTTTCATGAAGAACAAGGATGTTAGATATGATTAAAAAACATGTTGTATGAGTTTTAACCAATTTGACCCGTTTTCTTTTTAGCTAGTTTTTAGTTGACCCGTTAAAGATAACATAGAGCCGAATTAACCTGTATGTTACTCTATGTATGTACATGATATCTCCAAATCTATCAGATTGTGGAGCTATGCAACCAAAAGGATGATGAGAAGAAAAAAGTCTTTTCCATCATCGATAAATTTGCTGAACGCGGTCTACGGTCTCTTGCTGTTTGCCAACAAGTGAGTTTCTAGTACATTTCTATATTTTAACTATAAAAAATTTTCAAATATTTTTTTAGGTGGAAAACAATGGTTATTATGTTTATTAATTATTATACAGACAGTGCCCGAGAAAACAAAGGAGAGCCCCGGAGGCCCATGGGTGTTTGTGGGTTTATTACCACTTTTTGACCCGCCAAGGCATGACAGTGCTGAAACCATTCGACGGGCACTACACCTTGGAGTTAATGTCAAGATGATCACTGGTGATCAGTTAGCCATTGGGAAAGAAACTGGCCGAAGGCTCGGAATGGGAACAAATATGTATCCCTCTTCTTCACTGCTTGGCCAAAGCAAAGATTCTTCTATTGCAGATATACCAATTGAGGAACTGATTGAGAAGGCTGACGGTTTCGCTGGTGTCTTCCCTGGTAAACGGTTTTCATCTTTTAGCTTGGTTTGACAGAATGGATCGGTTGGGTTAGGTAACGGGTCGAAACATGTTATTTTATAATGTGGGCCAAAGCAGGTCGAGTCAGGTTGGGAAAAGCGTTCATTTGTTTTTTAATTTTATGAATAGTTAATGTGTTAAAATGATTATTAATTAATAAGTAGTAACTGATAACTTCAAAAGGTTTGAACCATTACTTTAGTTAAATCTTTTAGCTTAACCCATTTGACCCGTTAGATATAAAACGTAACAAGCACTTACCTAACGCAGAACACAAATACGAGATTGTGAAGAAACTACAAGAGAGAAAGCATATATGTGGAATGACAGGAGATGGTGTGAATGATGCACCTGCATTAAAACGGGCCGACATTGGTATAGCGGTGGCTGATGCAACTGATGCAGCCCGTGGTGCATCCGATATTGTGTTAACCGAGCCTGGACTAAGTGTTATTATAAGTGCGGTTTTGACTAGTCGGGCCATCTTTCAGAGGATGAAAAATTACACCATTTATGCAGTTTCCATCACCATCCGTATTGTGCTCGGGTTCATGCTAATTGCTCTTATTTGGCAATTCGATTTCTCGCCTTTTATGGTTTTGATTATTGCAATACTCAATGATGGAACCATTATGACTATATCTAAAGATAAAGTCAAACCTTCACCTCTGCCAGATTCATGGAAGTTAAAAGAAATTTTTGCAACTGGAATAGTTCTTGGGACTTATTTAGCTGTTATGACTGTTATTTTCTTCTGGTTGGCAAAAGAATCCGACTTCTTTACGGTAAGTTAAACGTGTTGAGTATATACAAGATTAACAATCAATACTAGATATGGGAAGATCGGTGGGTTGAGCTAAAACGGGTCAAAACGGATTCAGGTTGTCTAGTTTGACCTGACCCATTGACCTTATAGCAAAATGGTTACTTGATCTGTTTGAGATCAAATATAAGTATATAACAAACTTGACCCATTCATAGGTAAATGGGTGGGTCAAGTAGGTTAGTCAATGGGACAACTTGGTCAGGTTAAAATGGTTCGGGCTGGCCAACTTGACCCATTTGGCCATTTTAAAACCAAATGGCCCAAGTTGACCTGTTTGACCCATTAAAATGAAACATACCCCCAATCGACCCATGCATACGTAAGTGGGTCAAACATGTGTACCATTCAGTTGTTATTAACGCTATACCATAATGATTGTTCTTTTAGGAAAAATTTGGTGTGAAATCGATTAGGAATCAGGAATACGAGCTTATGTCAGCTCTTTACCTCCAAGTCAGCATCATCAGTCAGGCACTCATTTTCGTTACAAGATCAAGAAGCTGGTCTTTCGTTGAACGCCCTGGTCTTTTACTCCTCACTGCCTTTTTTATAGCTCAGCTGGTGAGTTTATTAACAGTATAACACAAGTAAATGTGATGTTTATTCTTATTAAAGCTCTTATTTTATGAAGATTGCTACATTAATTGCTGTCTACGCGAATTGGGATTTCGCAAGAGTCCATGGAATCGGCTGGGGATGGGCTGGTGTGATTTGGCTCTATAGCATAGTCTTTTATTTCCCATTAGATGTGTTCAAGTTCATCATCCGTTACGCTTTAAGTGGCAAGGCTTGGGACACTATGCTCGAAAAGAGGGTAAGCCCGTTTCATAAATCATATTCATCAACACTAAATGATGGTTATATTATTTAGTAACACAACTTTTTTTCAATCTAGACCGCTTTCACCACCAAAAAGGACTATGGACGGGGAGAGAGGGAAGCTCAGTGGGCCACGGACCAACGCACTTTGCATGGTCTCCAAGCACCGAATGCAAACGATATCTTGAAAGACAAGACCGACTATAGGGAGTTGTCAGAGCTTGCAGAACAAGCAAAGAGGCGGGCAGAGGTTGCTAGGTAAGTCTTGTTTCTCGACGTATGTGCTATTTACTTAATGGGTCAATTTGTTTAAAAATGACCAAGCATGCCCAACAAGTTGAAACTGCTTTGAGGACTTTGCCGTTTTTTTTGAATGAAAGTGAATTTTCAAAAAAATAAAAAATAAAAAAAAATACTATACTAAAGCATTTCTAACTATAAACTTTAAAAGTGATCAGGCAAAAAGTGTTAGCGGGTCAACCCAACTCAACTCAGTTTACACATATGTTACCATATCTCATGTCCGTGTTATGGTTACAGGTTAAGGGAGCTTCATACACTTAAGGGGCATGTTGAGTCGGTAGTCAAGCTCAAGGGTCTTGATATCGAGACGATCCAACAACACTACACCGTTTAAGGTCACCATGAAAACACATTTTTGGAGGAAAAAAACATAAATAAGAAGTTAGGAAAGCATGATTTTGAGAAGGTATGTTTTTTCATGGATGATGATCACCAACATTAAGGTGCGGGAATAAGCCGATAAACGCGATCATGCCGATCCGTAGCTAGGCAAAAAACAATGTGTGTTCTCTACTTCAATTTCGTATTCTTTATTCAGTTATAACATTGTATTCAAATTTTCAGTTATTCAATTATTCGATCTCAAATTAATTTAGTATCATCAAGCACTACTATTTACCGGGTTGTTGTGTATGCAAGACATTACTATGCTTACGCATAAGTGTGAGTGTGATAGGTAGTATTTGCTTGTGTTTGAGGACATGGTAACAAAATTTAAACAACCGTGTTGAGGAGATATGTGTCTAACTATGGTCAGATATCTTGAGTTGGATTATTATCAGACCGATAATTTAAGCAGTGGCGAAGTAAGCTTGAGAATTCGGATCGGTGGGTCGGAAGTCACCGGTCACAGGACCTATTTTTTTCTATAACTATGTTTTGGGTGATATGTTCGGGTTGATGATTCGATTCGGGTCGAGTAAAAAATTAAATACAATAAATATCAAAGTCCTAAGCAATGTTTAATAGACAATTGAACAAATACACTATAACATTAAAAATGAGATAAAGAGCGGGTACCATTCATTTCATGACTGTCAAATTATATTAAAGCAGGTAGACGGAAAACAAGTTGCGCCATCACACCTTTCTGAATCGAAAAACCCAATCTAAGTTATTTATAAACAAAGAAAGTCACGTATCATTTTACACAATTTTGCTCATCGTGTTTTCAAGGTTTATTATAGTTATATGTAAGTTAATTTTAATTTAGTGATTGCATTAGAAAGCGGAAGTTATATTTGATCATACATTTTATTTATTTAGCAGTAACATATATCAGTATGAGTTTACATAACAAAATAAACCACTAGAACCGAGGACTCACCGAAACTACAAGAGGGAACTTCCTATAGGTTGTGATACCAAATGCCTCATTCATGTCTAATTCCTCATTTTTTATCCCATTTGGCAATGCCATATCAAACTTGTAAACAATATTTGCTAATGCAAGCTCCATAACAGGCACACTAAATTGGATACCGGGGCATGATCTTCGGCCAGCCCCAAATGGAATCCATTCAAAATTCAACCCTTGATATTTGATAGAGTTGTTTAAGAACCTCTCAGGTCTAAACTCATTTGGTTCTTCCCACAAGGTAGGATCTTTTGCTATTGCCCAAGCATTGATAATCACTTGTGTGTCTGCCGCAATATCATACCCCATTACTTTTACATCTTGCACTAATTTTCGGGGAAGAAGAAATGGTAATGGAGTATGCAATCGCAAAGACTCTTTCACGACAGCTTTAATATAGGGCATTCTTTCCAAGTCCTCTTCATAAATCATGGATTTTCCTTTTCCTATTTCTGTTATTTCTTGTTGCAGCTTCTTCATAACTCTAGGGTTTCTTATTAGCTCACTCAATGCCCACTCTAGACTCGTTTGCGTAGTATCAGTTCCAGCTGCAAACACCTCCTATAAGAAACATAATCGTTAATGGTTTTATATCTTATATCATGTTTATTGATATTTACATGCATATAATACTACAAGAAATCAACTATAAGTTTCATGGTTACAATAGTTTCTTGATTGCAAATAATGAATCTTCAATATGAAAATAAAAGTTTCAAGACTTTGATCCAAGAAATAGAAAATAAGATTTTTTTACATTGCATTCAATATATATACATTCTTTTATGAATAGTAAATTTAATGTTTTTCTTTTAATTTCAGTTTTCACCCCTTATAATATATAAAATATACACATTTAATATTTAATTATTTAATACCTAACTTGCATTTGTTATTTTATTTTGTTATTTACATGCATATAATACTACAAGAAATCAACTATAAGTTTCATGATTACAATAGTTTCTTGATTGCAAATAATGAAAATTCAATATGAAAGTAAAAGTTTCAAGACTTTGATGCAAGAAATAGAAAATAAGAATTTTTTACATTGCATTACAATATATATATATATATATATATGAAAAAATTACACCGTTAGTCCTTATGATTTCCACCAAATTTCAATGTAATGTATTAAGGTTTTATTGTTTCACTTTAAGGTATTAAGCTTTTAATTTGTTTCAATGTCAGGTATTAGGGACTAACCTAGTTAAAACTTAACTGAGTTTGAAGGGTATTATGGTCCATTCACATATATATTTCTTTTAACCAATTAATACATATATTAAAAATAATAATAAACCGGTCAGAGCCAAGGGTCGAACCCGGCACCTTCATTGTACAAGATAACAACCCAACCAGCTGATCTACATGATTAGTTGGTTTAAAAACTAAAACAAAACAATTAGACTATTATCAGTATATAATCACACACACACATCAACATGTGTGAGGATAAAAGGATCGGTTACACCCGACAGTCACCCGAATTGGTGACTGTCCCGTCGGAATCAGAACAGAAGGGAGCGGCCATGGTTATAACTTTCCGGTGACACACCGGTCACGTGAACAGAAGGAGCAAGGGTCACAGATAGCTCCCGGTGATTCACAACTCAACCCGGTTATGATTTCCGAGCAGACAGGTGGTTACAGATCTGATGACAGTGGAATATTATCGGAACAGGGCTCGGGTTTGATTGATAATAATCAACCGATGATAATCTCCACCGGAACAGAAAAGAACGAGGATTACAAGCGGCTCCCGACAGTCACATTAACTTGGTGACTGTCCGATGAGGAGGACAATAGATAGGGTTATCGGGGTGGACTAACGGTAATCGAAACAGAAGGATGGTTAAGATACGATTAAGGGTTACAACGGTTTTTTATCGAATCAGAGGGAAGGATGGATGATGGTTACCGGTTATTTTCGGGTCAAGATAAGAGGGTGTTCACCGGTTCAGAAACAAAGGATGATGAAGGGACTTACCGGAGAGGAGAAGGCAGAGGTGACCGGAGGCAGCGGAGGCGGCGACGGCCGACCATGGCTGTCCGGTGACTTTGTTCAGAGGAATTCTTAATAACACACACATGTGTGTGTGGGTATTCGATGTTGTACAGACAAAGAGCAAGGATGAAGGGATTTATATAGTCCAATCCAATTAGGGGGTGTTTGGCAGCAGGATAACCGTTAGAACTCAGGGTGTTTGGGAACAGGTATAGATTGGTTAAAAGAAATATATAGGTGAATGGACCATAATACCCCTCAAACTCAGTTAAGTTTTAACTAGGTTAGTCCCTAATACCTTACATTGAAACAAATTAAAAGGTTAATACCTTAAAGTGAAACAATAAAACCTTAATACCTTACATTGAAATTTGGAGGAAACCATAAGGACTAACGATGTAATTTTTTCTATATATATATATATATATACACATTCTTTTATGAATAGTAAATTTAATGTATTTATTTTAATTTCAGTTTACACCACTTATAATATATAAAATATACGCGTTTGACATATTTAAGTATTTAATACCTAACTTGCATTTGTTAGTTTTATTTTAAATTACATTACATTACAATATATATAAACATTCTTTTATGAATAGTAAATTTAATGTTTTTCTTTTAATTTCAGTTTTCACCCCTTATACTATATAAAATATACGCGTTTGACATGTTTAATTATTTAATTACTAACTTGCATTTGTTAGTTTTTTTTATATAACTGAATATACAGTTATCGTTAGTTTCTTATCTTCTCGGCACTGTAGTGTAAATTTGCTTAAAACAGAGTTGTGTTCAAAATAATGGTCTTTTTTGTATCGTAAGTTGTATCATGTGCTGTTACTGTACTAGTACCGTGACGAACAAATCCTATACAGATCGAAGAACACTGATACTAATATTGGTATTAGGGTGAGTAGAAAACGGAACCGAAACTGAAAAAAAACAATTTAACTGAAACAAAAAACCGAACCGCACAAAAAACCGGAAAAACCGAATCGAAAAAAACTAAACCGAAATTAGCAGTTCAGTTTCGGTTTTGCATTTTATAAAAACTGAAAAAACCGAACCGAAAAACCCAAAACTTATTTTTTTAATGTTTCTTTTACATTGCTTTAGAAATTATTAGTTTTATTATTGAATGTTAAGTATTTATAATAAAAACATTAAAATGTTTATCTATTTTTTAAGTGATTTAGCCTTGCCTTGAAAAAACCAAACTTTAGCATCAAAATAATTAATTTTTAAAGTATTACAAAAGAAATGTTTAAAAAAAAAACTTTAGAAAAACATAAACTTAGTTTAGAATGTTCGGTTTATGTGAACAATATTAATTTAAAAGATTAAATATATTAACATAAATGTAAACATTTAAGACAACTTCTTAAATTTTTGATTGTACGTTTTATTATTAAATTTTACGTAATTAAGTCTCAAAAACCGAAAAGACTGAAAAACTGAACTGAGCCGCTAGTAAAACCGAAAAAACCGAAACTAAACGGTTTTTAAAAACCAAAACTGAACACTTCGATTACGGTTATGTTTTTACCAAAAAACAGGATCGAACTGGACCGTGCACACCCCTAATTGGTATTATCACAACCGGTATTGGTTTTTGTTGTTGTTTGTTTTCGATCAATGTAAAACACTGTAAGATAATAGAATACTGAATTGGTTGATTTCCATTGAAGATAGGGTTACAATATATAAAGATAATTCGGGCCCGTGGGCTATATACTAAAACCCTAAATAATATATTCTAATACTCCCCCGCAGTCAGAGCGGTAGAGCATCGAACACTCAGACTGGAAAACAATAAGAACAAAAAAAACATAAATGACATAATAATAATAAAAAAATAAAAGACTTGTTTCGATCTCGGTTCTTGACTTGTTGGTCCAAAATTTTGCAATCTTCTTGACTTTGCCAAAAAATTATCCGTACTCTTCAATACTTGACTTTAGTTCGGTCCACGACTTCCCATGTTTGGTTTTGTTTCTTTAGTTCCTATAATGATAAACACGATCCGCTAGATCCCACTCCCAATAAAGTGGTAGTTCCATGTTTGTCGGTCATGACAATGCAAAAGATAAGAAGAAGAAAAAAAGCTGGTGGAAAGAAAGAGATAGAAGCAGCCAGGAAAGAAAAAGATATAAGAAGCAAATAGACACCCGGTGACCGTGGTCATGCGGCGGTGTGTCAAACCGAAGGCCGGTGACCGTGGTCAGGCGGCAATCTCCGGTGTGGTGAGATCCGTAGATCTAAGAGTAAGATCTGACCAAATCGTGGCTTGAGTGGGGACAATTTACCATGAAACGGCAAGAATAGTTGTAAAAGGAAATTATTTTGAGGACATGATGAGAATTGAGATGGGTAATTAGTGGTGATGAATATGGATGATGTAATCCACGTTCATTGAAAAGGAAGCCTATAAATCCCAAACTAAAAGAAAATCCCATATCATGGAACAGAAGAAAAGAGTACCGAAGATTAAACTGTTAATAATGATGTGAGCCAATTAGACACACATACCTAGGATTGAGATTAGAAACCACACCAAGATTCAAATAATAAAGATACGATTGTAAGTGGTCATTATTTTTAGGTAGCAAGATTGTGGTGAAAAATTTGCGACAATCAGTGTTGTGAAATCTTGAACCGAGACCAAACTTTATCTTTTAGTACCCTTTTTTGTTACATCGATCATACGACTTCTGTGTAATAAGCCATAGTAAAGAAATGTCGTACTCAGATTATGTCCTGGTGGTAGTCGTTTTTATACTTTTTGATTAGTGTAACACATTTTGTTTCATTTCAAATATAATGTTTTATGAAATTCCCAAGATATTACTTATTTTTGTATACATTTCGACAAAAAATTTCAAAACCAAACCGCTGCAACGCGAAACCATGAACTGCTACTTAAAATCAATTTTTGAATAACAATTAGGGAACAAAGCAAAAGTAAAGTTTTAGAAAATATGAAAGTTGATAAGTGATTACTGAATCCCTTTTAAAAATTGTACCCATCTACAAATTAGCACCAAGATTTATAAATATTAGAAAAATAGATCGACAAGATCTGGATTGTTAAGTTTGGGTATCGGACTTCATATTATATAACAATATATGGAGAATTCATACCAAGATGAGAGCTTTTAGGGTATCTCTTTGAAGTTGAAGGCCAGATGTGTTATCTTTTTGTAAATCAAGTAAAATGTCAACAAAGTCTTCTTCCTCATCACCTTTAGCATCCTCTCTTTTTTTGTTGTTTACATGTTCTTCAATAGTTCTTTCAAGAAACTCATCACATTCTTTAGCTATTTTTTCTGCTCTTTGTATTGAACCAACGATATGATCAACCCAAGACAACCATGGAAAATAATCACCAATATAGAAGGCATTAAACATATCCGCGATCCTACTCAATAACTTTTGGTACTTTGGTCCATCAAGTTTCCTTCCGAGGGCAATCCTACAAATTATGTCATTCGTTAGTGAAGTAAACATCGGCCTCATATCAATTGTAGTCCCACAACTTTCTCCTAGCATCTGAATCATATCAACTATCTCGTTTTCTCTCACTTTTTTGTATGACTTAACTCGTATGTTACTTAAAAGCTTGAGCACCACAAGGCTCTTCAACTGTCTCCAATATTCCCCATAAGGAGCAAAGGCTACGTCCTTAGAACCATAGAAGAATATGTTGGATGCTATTAAGCTAGGTCGACTACAAAATGATACATCATGGGTTTTCATGATCTCTCTTGCTGCTTCATTAGAGGATGCCACAAGTGTGGGTATGCTGCCAAGGTGAAGGAGCATGAGGGGACCGTATTTTTGGGACAATATTTGGAGGTTGTGGTTAGTGCTTGAGCCTAGCTGGTGGAAGTTTCCGATTATAGGAAGTTTTGGTGGAGATGGTGGTATGTTTTTCCTATTTTTTGAGTCAAATGAAAACCATTTGATTAAAATAAAAATCACTAGAATGATGCATGAAAACAAAGAGAGGAGAAAAGTTTCAAAGGATGAAAAAATTTCCATGATTTTACTAGCTAGCAGATTTGGGGATTTGTTGTGCTATAATGCCTAATAAGAGCATCTAAATATATACTAATGAATCTCAATAGTTCTGTCATCTTTCGTCCGTGAAAAGTTCAGTTTTTCTCTTCAAAAGTCGGTCACAGAAAATAATAGTAAATGGGTAAAAATACATTAACGTAAAGTGGTTAAAATGAAGTTTTTTGTATTTGACAAAATCTTGGACGTGTGGGTAAAATTGAATTAATGCATATTATATGCATCGGATTTGGAGCATTTAAGAACCATCATTTAGGGAGAGAACTAAGGAATCACTCCATCAAAAAACAAAAAAAAATAATAAAAAAAATTATATAACCTAAAAAATAAAAACACCAAAATGATAATATAGTACTAATATTTTGAAAAAAATAAAAAATAAAAAAAATGGCTGATATGACATCATATAATGTCATTCCTGATGCACATGTATGTTTCGCTGTTATATATATACAGACATATAGCGTATGCACATGTGCATTTCATTACTAAACCATACTTTTAAATAAATTATTAATTACCATAGTTAAATGATCATTAAATGGACGTGATATGATATATAAGGAGGCAAAAAAAAATTTCAATGATCACTAAATGGACGCAAAATGAGAGATAAGATACACTCGAACTCGTCAATGCATAGTCATGCATATTATAACATAAATGGAAAATAAGACAAGTGTAGGACAACAAACATGAAAAAAAACGTGAAACAACTCTATATAAAAACAATAAAATAAGAAAGGTGTACTGCATGCACATGTGCATTTTACTATTATATTTAGGTTTTTCGAGTGGTTTAGCTTTAAGACTTAGTTTTTAGGTATGGTGGGAGGCAGGTTAGTTTTTTTGGGGATGGGGTGGTGGGTTTGGGTTTTTGGGCTGTTGGGGGGGGGGGGGGGTTAATTATAATTATGCACATGCGCATATGCCAATTTCATTATCGTACAATATACATACGCTAAAATAATAATCACAAACATAATCAACCACCATATAAGGCCACCAACAATATACATATGTGCATGCATTATCCTTCAAATAACAAACTTTTTGTACATATATGTTTTTATCATACATCTACATGTAGTTTCTACTAAACGCATCAACACAATAAAACAAACGATAAAAAAAATATCCATATTACAAATCAACCATGTTACCACTGACCACCTACATGCAAACTTCTAATTATCTCACAACCTCACGTCCATCAACAGTGTCCCATTGTATTGCTTATTTGTCCTCTTTACATCTTCTTCCCCTTTTACTTATTTTCTTCCAACACTCTTCACACATCATTGATGACTCATCTAACATCTCCTTTGTTTTTCACCTGTCAACCTGAACATGGTATACTTCTCAAATTTACCACATTATTCGTGTGGTTAAACAACTAACAATTAACATTTATCAGTTAACATGAAAAATATACACATGTGCATTTAAAATTGCTTAACTAAATAATAATGACCTTTTTTTTTTAACTTTTTGGTCAACAATTATGCCATCATCCTCAATCGCGTCCTGCAGCTTTTTTTACCCTTTCTCCCTCGATTCTAACACAAAAGTTACCTTCTTCGATTTTTATCCCGTATCCAATTAAAAATAATAAACAACACATAAGAAAATCAAAATTTCAATCATGATGCACATGTGCATTAACGTTACTTTTTCATCACCACATAACATATGCACATGTGCATTAGAACGAATGACCGTTATGATAACAAGAATTAAATCTTAATGCACATGTGCATTATCATTAATTTTATCATTACCATATAAATTGTGCACATGTGCATCAATATAAATGAACTTAATGGTAGGTAATGCAATGAATACACATATCCATACTGTAAAAACAAACAACAATCCAACCAATATATCTACAGAACCCACAAAAATTGAATACAAACACATGCTCATTTTCACATATATTGTGGTTTTTTTTAATTATGATATATCCTCAACGCTCCTTTATAACCAAAACACCTGCAACTTCAAAAGCACCCTATAATATTTGATCGCAAACATGGAGGCTAGTTCAACATTAATCTACACATACACATCTCCAAGCTTTAACACAGCCCCTACTAACAAATTTCAGGCAGACAATAAATGCAATAAAGAAATCAGATATGTATTGATACTTCACTAAAAGCTTGTTAGCCGGCCCCTGAGTCTCGAAGCAATCACACGAATCCATCCTTCGTTCATAACTTTAACAAAGCTCAAACACAAATCACACTCATATCAAATACAAAATTAACCTAACTCAATCCTCATCTTAACTGATACTTATCATGATCTCCATGAATACAGTAATTTAATAGATGCTAGATCTATAAACAGTAAAACCTAACTGTTTATACATTAGGAGGCGTATCTTGAGCGTATAATTAAGAGAAGGAAGCTTGGAAAATTCGGGTGCGGGTAAGAGAAGGAAGCTTGGAAAACTAAAATTAGATAGAGCGTATAATTAACTATCTTCACACATTACCTGATATAGATTTAAGACCTTCAGTTTCTCCATTGATCCAGTACTAGAGCAACAAGACATAAGCATGCCACTGGATCTGAAGCTAACCGCAACATCACAACAATCGTTTTGTATATCCTTTAACACATTATTATGACAAATATCACGATCAAGAATTTTGGTTTCCACAACCGTGGATGAAGCAGGTGACCTGAGTTTATCGTGACCAAGCTGCCTCTAACCTCCTACGACTTCGATCCACATGGAAGTATGAAACACGGAACGTGGAGGAGAAGTTGGGAGGAACGAGAGGGGGCAGGGAGGAGGGCTGTAGTGTATTTATTTGTTATAATATTTACAATAATGCCCTTTGTTCACATTGGTTCCTTGGTTCTCTTCCTAAAGTTGATTCTCGCATGATCCCTACCCTATAGGCATCTCCTTTACGTGTATAAATCCATTAAACATTTTAAATATATACACATTTATAGATATTTTAAATACTATGTTACAATCTCCTGTATTACACGGGTTTGATAAATGGAATGTTATATGAAGGTAATGTTTAAGGAAACATATGCGTTTCATGGTTGAAAATATCGGTTTATTGTATTAACATAACAAAATATAATGTAATTTGTTAACATATACAGTTGTCAAGATATGTATATAAAAAAGGAACATTAACGTGACAGTTATAAATTTTGTTAAGTTAATTTTTAAAGCACTTTGGTTTTCAAATAAGAATTAACTTAGACTTTTTTAATACCACATATTTTTTTTTTAATTTTTTATTTTTATATCTCTTAGTTAATAAATAAAACATAAGGTTGGCAAAAGACTTAAAAAAATTAGAAAGTAGTAGTTCTCACTGTTTTCTAAACTCAAGGAAGTTCACATTTGATCTGAACCCTATATATATTATAAATGATAATAAAGTAGGGATGCAAACGAGCCGAGTCGAGCCCAAGCCTTGCATTACTCGATCTTAGCTCGTGACAAGTTTCAAAAGCTCGAGCTCAAGCTCGATTCGGGCCTTGTATTTTAGGCTCAAGCTCTGCTCGCTAGTAGATTTAAGAACCCGAGCTCGGCTCGAAAGCTCAATCAAATTATCTGTGGCAAGAGTTTAAACGAGCCCAAGCTCGGCTCGAGCTCGTTTGGACCATTAAGGAGCTCGTTTTGGACCATTAAGGAGCTCGTTTTGGACCATTAAGGAGCTCATTTTGGACCATTAAGAAGCTCATTTTGGACCATTAAGAAGCCTAAGGCCCAACCTAATTTAATTAGTTAATGCATTGGCTGCAATACAATTGGGCTATATAGTATTAATAATTGACATAAAATAAGCAAAGCTCGATAAGGCTCGACGAGCCCAAACGAGCTTTATATTCGAGGCTCGAGCTCAATAACTAAATGAGCTTTATTTCAGGCTCGAACTCGATAAGACTCGGCTTGTTCGAGCTTTTTACAGAGCCGAGCTCGAGTAACTCGTGAGCCGGTCGGCTTGTTTGCACCCCTATTATAAAGCCACATGGGTATACACGAATTGTTATATACAAACCGGAAGATTCAACGTATTAATCACTACTAGAAAAAAGGCCTTTCTTGACACGCATTGCGTGTCAAGAAAAGGGTCTGATGACAAGAAAAAAAACGTCAAGGATGGCGGTGTCATAACATGGAGGATATAAGTAATGAGGGAATAAGTGACCACACCTCAAAGCCGTACGGTATAAAAACTAGTTGCAAGTGTTGAAAAACTCTCCTTTCCAGAAAAATAGACTCAAATCCTCGTTGATTTGAGGACAAGCCCACCACTTGTACTTTAGAATTGTTAATTAGGATAACTCGGGAACAATAAATTGTCAATTCAAGGCGTTAACAATTAATAACATGGTAGGCTGGTTTGGTACCCTTCATAGCAGAGTAATAGGGATATGGTTCCGTTTTGTTTTATTTCGTAACCAAGTAATAAGAGTGTGTATGGTTCTATATCAAGTTTTAACTCAACATAAAACTGACCGATTAAACTTTTGTACGAGGTCTGTGTTAATTGTAAAAAACAGTTGCGTCGCTATGGTAAATGCAACTAATAGTAAAGCCAATATAACCATCAGTTTTTGGTTTTCTGATAAGTTGTTTCAGTTGATTCTTTTAATTTTTTTATAGTTAGATTTACCAGTTGTTATGAAAAAAAATGTATGAAAAGAATATGAAAAGTACTTGATGAAATGGTTTGATAACCAAGATCGGTGTGGTGAACGATAGGGGTGTTCAACGAATCGACTAATAAACTTTTAAATTAAACGAATAGAAATTTTAAATTTTAACTTTTACCTTAATTCGTATTCGGTATATATTTGATTTATTCGTATCACCTACAATTTGTATTTGAAGCATAATTTTGAATCAAATTCGAATAAATTCGATTTTATTTAAATTCTCCTTAAACAATAAGTTACAAAGTAATAAACTATCCATATGTCAAAATGCCGTAACATAGAAATTAGGCTCGTTACTGATGACGATATAAGTTAGGTTAAAATTTAGAAATTAGTATGAGCTATTGGGCATTTAGACTCGGTGATGTTATGAGTAATTGACTTTTATATATATGTATGAGAATGATAAATTGAAAACCCCTTTGAGTTGAAAAAACTTAAAAAACCCATGTAAAAACAATCTATTGTTTTTTTTTTTAAAAAATACACAAGGTAATATACATGTTTTTAAGCGTTTTGGGCCATAAAAAAGCGCCGATGGAATATTAAAAAAAAATAAACGAAGTTTGAGCTGTTAACATATGTTTTCAGCTTTTTAACATATGTAACAGTGCAAACTTTGTTTATTTTTTTTAAATATCTCATCGGCGCTTTTTTATTTTTTTGGCCCAAAATGCTTAAATAAATGTATGTTACATTGTGTATTTTATTTCAAAAAAAAATAGATGGTTTTGCATAAGTTTTCTCAACTCAAGGAGGTTTACAATTTATATTTTCCCTATAGATATAGGGTGTTTATTTTTCTAAGTTTTCTCAACTCAAGGAGGTTTTCAATTTATACTTTCCCTATAGGTATAGGGGTGTGTGTGTATATATATGTTAAAAATATGTATAAATCAACTTTGAATCAAATCAAATTGAAAATGATAAATTCTTATTCGATTACTGGACTTGAATACGACTCAAACTGAATTCAAAACATGATCATAATCGAATTCGAGTCCAGTCGAATTTCAAAGTTCTCAATTAATATTGTTTGTATCATGAATGAGGAAAAATGATAAAAATCTCAATAACGTAGTCTATGATGAAGGACGTTATAGAATTTGAGAATGAACACACACATATATCGAAGAGTTCAAATGAGAAAAATGTATTGTAAGAAGAACAAAATTAACTTTAAACCATGTAACACCCGTATTTTCTAAACCCTTCTTTATATTATTTTCTTTCAAAATACGGTCCCATTTTTTTTCTTTACACAACGGAAGCAATTACACCAATATAATGTGATGAAACAACACCTTTAATAGTTCACATTATATATCTATTTGATAGGTTGAGTAAGTTTACATAACCAGCCTTATTTAAATAACCCGTACTTGATATACCCAAAAAACGAGTTATAAACATAATGTTCGATCCATCAACTAACCGAAGCTCGGCTTGACTTCTCTAGTCCTGTACCGGTAATTTACCTGGAAAACATTATTTAAACAACTATTAGCCACGCTAAGTGAGTTCATTTATCAACAATATAATAATGGTTTCCAAATAACAGTTTTAACCACCAATACACTACCATAATCAAGCTATGGCAAATTGTAATTTATAACATATGAATTAAACCCTTTGTCATAACTTATTTCTAGGTAAATGTTTAACGGAAGATTGAGTAACAACTACATTGGCCAACATTTTGTGATATGTAAGAAAGGCCTTTGTTGATGAAATATAATTCAAGTTCCTATTTTCATGCATGCACGTACAAGTTAAGTTGAATTCAATAAAGAGACGTTGGCCAAGTTGTTGATTGTGACTGGTTATTCAACTGAAGTCCTAGTCTCATGGTTTGATCCGAGTCATGTGTTTTACCATTAGTTTGATTCCTATTTAAGCTTTTCATTTGTTTCTTTTTTAGTAAGTACTCTCAATCAATTAGCATTAATAAAATTCGTGCATTGCATCTTTTGTGTGATTATTGTTTATGCTCATACCAACACGTAGTATCAGAGCTTGAGCGTTATTCATGGCTGATTCAATGTATGTGTCAAATCTGGTTCACACTCCTCTTCCTATTTTCAAAGGAGAAGGGTATGAGCACTGGAATATTAGAATGAAAACTATACTAAGATCCAAAGGGTTGTGGGATCTAGTGAATCTGGGAATGGCCAACCATGGAGACAACATAGAAGAAGAAAGGAAAGAAATCAAGAGGGATGCTCAGGCACTGGCTGTGATCCAACAAGGTGTTCATGACACCTTGTTCTCACACATTGCTGGAGCAGATACCTCTCAAGAAGCCTGGGATATCCTACGTATGGAATTCCAGAGAGATTCACAAGTGCAGGCTGTGAAACTGTAAGGTTTGAGATGAGATTTTAAAAATCTTGCTATGAAAGAAGGAGAAGTTGTGGGACACTACTTCTCAAGAGTGATGGCCATAATGAGTCAACAAAGATTCTATGGAGAAGAAGTTCCAGAACAAAAATAGTTGAAAAGATACTAAGAAGTTTAATAACTAAGTTTGATTATGTTGTTCCCTCTATAGAAGTTGCATATGATCTCAGTACATTGACTACTGTCAAACTGATGGGGTCATTGCAATCACAGGAAGAAAGGATGAATTGCAGATCTAGAGATGTAAAGAATGAAGATAAAGGAAAGACTGAAAACAGGCTTTACAAGCCTATCAAGCTAATAGGAGGTTAAACTTTGATCAATCAGGTAGAGGAAGAGGAAGAGGAAGAGGACCATACAGAGGAAGAGGGAGAGGAAGATCAAATGATGACAGAAATAGAGGTCCTCAGTGCTATCAATGCAACAGGTTTGGTCATGTTAAGAGGGATTGTTGGTTCAATGATGAGGGACAAGCTCAAGTGTCTGCAAAGACTGAAGAGGCAAATGAAAGTGGTGATGACACTCCCTACTCGTTCATGGCAATAACTACTGGTGAAATTGAGAATCCTAGTCTATGGTTCATAGACTCAAGATGCTCAAATCACATGACAAGTGCTAAATCCAGTTTTACAAGTATTGATGAATCATTCAAGTTTGGAGTGAAACTTGGTGACAAAAAGAATCTTGTTGTGGAAGGGAAAGGAACAATTAAGATCAAAATGAATGATGGCAATTTCAGGTACTTAGATGATGTATACTATGCACCAAATCTTGAATATAATTTTATGAGTGTAGGTCAACTTATGAGGAAAGGGTATGCATTGCTCTTTGATGATAAAGCATGTTCAATAATCCATAAAGAGACCCAAGCTGAACTGATGAGAGTTCAATCAGCTGCCAATAATATGTTTCCTTTAGATGCCACTAAAGTCAAAACTAGTGGCACCTCTAGGAATCATGAAGTAACTTAGCTTTGGCATTATAAATTTGGACATCTGCATTTACAAGCTTTGCAGCAGATGTATAACAAACGGATGGTGTTAGGCTTACCTCAAATGAAAGAATACAGCAAGTATGAAGGTTGTGTTCTTGGGAAACAACACAGGTTGCGTTTTCAATCAAGCACCAAGAGAGCTACACAGCCATTGGAGATTGTTCATACTGATGTGTGTGGACCCATGCCAGTCAAAAGTTTGGGTGGCAGTAGGTACTTCTTACTCTTCATTGATGATTACACTAGAGTGACATGGGTGTATTTTCTTGAAAAGAAGTCTGAAACTTTTACAAAATTTAAAATGTTCAAGGCCCTTGTTGAAAAACAAAGTGAAAAGTTTATTAAGGTGCTTAGAAGTGACAGGGGTGGGGAATACTGTTCTAATGAATTTCATGCTTTCTGTGAATTACATGGCATAAAAAGAAAGTTAACAGCCCCTATACCCCTGAACAAAATGGGGTAAGTGAGAGAATAGGACAGTGGTAGAAAAGGCTCAATGTATGCTTCAGGCTAAACATATGCCTAGCTATTTTTGGGCAGAAGCAGTGTTTACTGCTATCCATATTCTTAATATGTCACCTACAAAAGCCTTAGATGCTAAGACTCCCATTCATATGTGGTATGGAGAGAAACCCGAAGTTGATGGGATAAGAGTATTTGGGATTATAGCATATGGTTTAAATCCAGGTCAATTCAAGCATAAATTTGAGTTCAATACAGCTAAGTGTATTCTTATTGGTTGTGCCACTCCAACAAAGGGGTATAGGCTGTATAATCCTTTAACCAATCAGATCATCATAAGAAGAGACGTTGAATGTTTTGAAGATTTAGAATGGGACTGGTCCAATGTAGCACCCTAAACCGTTTTACAGAAAATATGGAGCGGAAATACGGTCTAGAAAATTTCTTAATTTATAAACAATCTCAAATACTTGGAAAACATATCTAGGGGATATTTTTGGTGTTACTTATTTTATTTTATCTCATTACATTCAACATGTCTCATATTTAATAAGTTATGTGACCGTGACCTCGTACTGCTCGATCTCCATCCTTTCCTTACTCTATTAGGTAGACACAACAACCTGCGATCACCAAATAACCGTTTCGTTAGTTCATTTAGTGACTTAATGCACATTACTCAAAATGCGGAAATAATATCCATAGATACTCCATGATCTCGTTCCAACACCTTTTTGCAAGTTCGGGGGTGGTACCCGAACCAATCCCACAAGTCTCTTGCATTCATATATTCATACCCGCACCTTCATTATCATTAATAACTCCACATTTCATACAAGCATATAATTTCCCTAATAATCCCACAATTCATACAAGCATGCAATTCCCTCATATCACCCCACAATTCATACAAGCATACAATTCCGTCATATAACTTACTTGACCCGTTATGTTACTCTTTCTTCGCTATTCTCTAAGACAAATACAAAATATTCAGGGGTCCACCGTAACTTACTCTGGCCACCGTAAGTTACGGTAGCCCTTGTTTCAGTTTCCACCGTAAGGCAGTAGAGGTCCACCATAAGCTTTCTGATGTCCACCGTACCTTACTCTGGCCACCGTAAGGTACGGTAGATGTCCACCGTAAGGTACGGTAGCCTCTGCACATTTGGCTTATTTTCTTCATTTCCTTGCACGCTTTCCCCCAATCTTTGAACGCCTTTAAACTCATATTCAAGGCCATTCTTAAAGGGCACTTGGGGGACTTGTTTAACACCATTTAATCATGCTTTAAAGATGTCCGTTTATGGTGGTTTATAACCCCTTTCGGTTTAACTACAATCCATCCGATTCTTACCCAAATCGACCCGTTAAGGTCTTAGTTATACCAAAACCTTATTTGATCATCCAAAGGGCATAACCATCATTTTGTTAACCCATCTAACTCTTGTTAAACTAAAAATCATCATCCAATTATTTAATTATGACCCAATTTATAGGTTTATCCTTTGGTAATTCCTTGGAATTCCCAAAACACCCTCCTCGGCTTATTTTACAAACTAGTCACTCGTGGGTGACACTACTTGGTTTAATTCCATTGTTTTTAACCGCTTAACTTATTTGGAAATCTCTAAGCCCTCATGGACTTAGTTTTCTATCATTTTCAATATTACATTACTATTGGTCATTCTTAGGCGCATTAGCGCGCACTGGACATAGTTTTGCAAATAACTACCAATTTAACGCCCACACTTCACAAGGGTGGTTTTCATACGCATATACTACTACTACATCATTCCCATTCTATATGAACATAATTCAATATCATATATGCGAGTTAAGTTTGGGAATCACTTACCTCGAGTCTTCCAAATTCATGCTCGTTTACTTGACTCTTCTTAGTCCATTAACCCTCCATGCTTGAGTCTATCTTGACAAAGTCCACATCCTTTTATGTCATCATGTTTACAACATCATTAGTATACACGATCATTCATACTAACAACCATTCCCAACCCAAATATCACATTGACTTTCACTAGTCAATTTCTATCCTTCTTAGAACATATATTCGTAACCACGTTTATTCTCACATCATGTAATACAACGTAATATCATATATGCCTTATAGTCTAACATGTGATGCATCACATAGTATTTCTAATCATATCATCATGTTTGGGAGCCTAACCATGTTATTCTACATTATTGACTTGGCGGAAAGCCATCTTTCAACCATTCAACTTTCTAGTTAGAAATATATATCCATATTAGCATACTAGGTTGTATGAGATTCACCATAACATCATGTTTATACCTCATTAACATACAAGATCATTTGTCATAACAAATAAATCCAACGCCATGTCGTGCATAATTTTATTTAAACATAGTGTACACACTACTAATGCATTCTTCTTACCACATCATAAAATCAACTAAGTCCCCACATAAGATACTTCCTAATACAATCCTCATGTTTACCTATTATCAATTGTATCTATTATCACATAACTTTCATATTTGTCAAGTCTTGCATACACAATCATACATCATACTTATCTAAACATTTCATCAAACACATGGTGTGCGTACAACATTCTAAGCTCAATGTACAAGCTCCTAATACACGCATTCCATCAAAACGCATAATCACCTTCAATCATCATCAAATTTCCACATGCATATCATCAACTACACATCATTCCTACCATTACATGTATTTACAACTAATTTAACAATATCAAGGCCCAAATGAAAACCCAATATTATCATCCTTTGCAAACAAGCAACCTATAGTGAATAGCTCCTCTCTAACTATTAAAGATGATCAATATCACATAAAATCAAGCAATAATATGAATTTAACATGTTTTGCTCAAAACCCACACATGGGGTTCGAATCCTACACGAAATTTGGGGTTAGGGTTCATACCAAAGCTTAATTCTTGAAGATTAGCCTTCTAGAACCAACCATTCATCTCTTACATCAACCTCTTGCATCAATTCTTCATCTTTAGGGGCTTAGGGTTTGGTTTGAGCTCAAGAATGCCCTCAAAGAGGGCTGAATTTGTTTACCCCCAAATGGGGTGTGTTTGGATCATTTATTTGTGCCATATTTACACCACAAGTCTCTCAAGTTTACCCCCAAGCCTTTTGTTATCAAAACTTTAACTATGCATGTTTCTTTCCAGTGTTATTTCCCTATTATAAAGATAATAACCTCCACTAGAAATTTTCATAATAGAACATAACCCACACTCGTATCATCCCATTTTACTACCCGAAAAAGGCTCAGTCTACTATTTAATTCATCTTGTCATTTCTTATTCACGCCTAATAGCGTGATTAAGCGAAGCGGATTTTTGGGATGTTACATCCAAAGTCAAGAATGAGCAGAATAAACACTTGTGGGACTTAAGTGTTTTTGATGATTTGCTTGTTCTCAATAATGACAATATTGCCCCTGCAACTCAAACTCAGCCTGAATCATCCTCATCAAGTGCTGGTGCAAGTGAAACTGCTGGCTCAATTAATCAAAATGCTGTTGCAAGTCTAGGATGTGATGCAGATGCAACAGTTGATGCATCCTCTACCTTGATAATGACTAAGGCCCTAAGTGAAGTTTATGAGCAAACAAGCCTAATGGAAGATTACATGGTATGTGAACTTGCTTTGAATATCAGTGATCCTTTATTTTTTGAGGATGCAGTTGTGAAAGAAGAATGGAGAAAAGCTATGTTGGAAGAAATTCAATGTATAGAAAGGAATGATACTTGGCAGTTGGTGAAAGCTCCTGCAAACAAGAATATTATGGGGTTGAAATGGTTGTACAAGACCAAACTTGGACCAAATGGAAATGTAGTGAAGCATAAGGCAAGACTTGTGGCAAAGGGTTCTTCTCAAAGGATAGGAGTAGATTTTCAAGACACTTTTGCTCCAGTTGCCAGATTTGAGACCATAAGAACTGTTTTTTCTGTTGCTGCACATCAAGGGTAGAAAATCTTTCAACTTGATGTCAAATCTGCCTTCTTAAATGGGAGGTTGGAAGAAGAAATATATGTAGAGAAGCCTCAAGGTTTTGAGATTAAAGGGGAATAAGGCACTTTATGGCCTTAAAACAGGATCCAAGAGCCTGGTATGCTAGAATTGATGCCTATTTCACAAGTTGTGGGTTTACAAGAAGTTACAATGAACCAACTTTGTATGTTAAGAAAGTTGATAAGGCTGGTATTATGTATGTGTGTTTGTATGTTGATGATATTATCTATACAAGTCATAATGCAGCCATGTTACAAGAATTCAAGAAAGGAATGATGCAAGACTTTGAAATGTCTGATCTTGGACATCTCAAATACTTCTTAGGGCTTGAAGTTCAGCAGTTGAAGACATGAATGTTTGTTAGTCAAGGGAAGTATGCAACTGAACTAATCAAGAAGTTTGGTATGGAAGGATGCAAGGTGGAAGAAACTCCAATGAATGCAAATGAAAAACTGAGAAGTGAAGATGGAGCTGATCCTGTGGATGCTACCATGTATAGAAGTTTAATTGGTGGTTTAATGTACCTACAGCACACCAGGCCAGACATTAGCTATGGTGTGAACATGTTGTCCAGGTACATGCAAAGGCCTAGTAAGAATCATTTTGGTGCTGCCAAACATATTCTTAGATATGTTGCAGGTACTATAAAGCATGGTTCGTGGTATGTAAAGGGAAATGAAATTAAGCTATGTCGTTTCACTGATAGTGTTTGGGCAGGCTGTTTAGATGACAAGAAGAGTGTGCCAGCAAATGCATTTAACATTGGAAGTGGGTGATATCCTGGTGCACCAAGAAGCAAAAGTCTATTGCTTTTATCTAGTACTGAAGCTGAGTATATTTCAACAACAGGTGCTACATGCTAAGCCATATGGTTAAGAAGGATTTTGTGTGATTTGGAAGTTGAGCAAAGGGAACCTACTGCTATTTGGTGTGACAACAGGTCTACCATTCATTTGTCCAAGAATCTAGTGTTAGATGAGAAGTCCAAACATATTGAGCTAAAACATCATTTTATTCGGGATATGATTGCACAGAAACAAGTGGTGCTTGAGTATTGTGGGACAAGTGACCAAATGGCTGATGTGCTCACTAAAGCTTTAAGCAAGGAGAAGCTTCTGTATTTTAAGATAATGTTAGGAGTTAGGGAACTTGAATTAAGGGAGGGTGATGAAATATAATTCAAGTTCCTATTTTCATGCGTGCGCGTGCAAGTTAAGTTGAATTCAATAAAGAGACGTTGGCCAAGTTGTTGATTGTGACCGGTTATTCGGACGAAGTCCTAGTCTCATGGTTTGATCCGAGTCATATGTTTTGCCATTAGTTTGTTGCCTATTTAATCTTTTCAGTTGTTTATTTTTCAGTAAGTACTCTCAATCAACTAGCATTAATAAAATTCGTGCATTGCAGTCTATTGAGTGTTCATCTTTTGTGTGACTATTGTTTATGCTCATACCAACATTTGTTTAGCACCTATTTAAAATTTTGTTGATGTCGCGCAGCGCGCATATGTTGGTATACCTAGTTTTCTTAATAATGTTCCTCAGTTCGACCCCTTAGCAACATCACTAAAGGTCCCCTCTATCGCGAATACAACTTTTGGATGGCTTTGATGGCCTTCATTGTGTAAACAGTGGTGATGAGACTTTTGGTGATAAACTATTGTCTACTGATGGCATGTGGTCAGGGTCATCTCAAGCTTATTAAGGGTTCAAAGCACATAATAAAATTGAGACTCTTTTAGTAAAACTAATTGCTTCTGATACCATGATTCATATACGATCAACGTGTGCATGCATACTTACATACCATAAAAGAAAGTGGTGGCCCAAAGCCCTTGTTTTATTACACTTTTCTTGAGTCGGCCTTGCATCTGGTCATCTGTCTTCATTAAAGGGTCAGGCGTATTAGATACATAACATTGGGATTGTTTGTTAAATTAGTTTGGATGATTATTTGAATAATTATATATATTGAGAAGTAGGGGTGTTCATCGAATCGAATACCGAATTTTTGAATTATTCGAATCGAATTTTTCAAATAATTTATTTTTTACTGAATTCATATACGATTCGAATTCGATTAAAAGCTGACCAATTCGATTCGAATTCGTCTTCGAATAAAAAACTCAATTCGAATTCGTATAAGAAACTCGAATTCGAAGCGAATTCGAATAAATTCGTTTTAAGGTTAAGACTTAAGTTATGGGCTTTAGTTAGACTTGGGCTTAGTAATGGACTAATTTATAACTTAGGTCAAATTCATAGATCAGCCCATGTTCTAAAGTTATAGGTGTGTATATAATTATATATATAATAGACATGTATTATTTTTATTCGAATTTCGAATCGAATCGAATTTAAAATCTTAAATTCGTATTCGATTTACTGAACTCGAATTGAATCGAATTCGAATTCTTGATAATCGAATTGAATTCTTGATAATCGAATCGAATTAAGTCGAATTTCGAATTTTTCGAATTCGAATTAAATTCTAAACACCACTATTGATAAGTGTGACACGAATTAAGAATTGATATGTATGCATCATTTTTAGCCTTAGTCATGATGTTTTCGATTGTTTTGCTAGCAAAACATTAAACTTAACAATTAAAAACACAAAGCAATATACTTAAAACACCATGCCAAAAAAGCTAAGCAGTGTTTTTAAGTGTTAAATATTGTGTTTTAGCTGTTTATAAATTACAAGGTTATAATATATTGGATTGTGTTTTAAATTGCTGTATGTGGTGGCAAAAACATCATGCGTAAATCCAAAACATAATGCATATAAACATTTTTTACATAAAGCTTGCGGTAGTAATCCATCTGTAACAACGTATAACTAAATGTTTTTAAATTTTTTGGTAATTCGTCCGTGATATATACACACACTATGTTATAAACATACATGTATATTTGTTTTCCACCGCATTGTGTGAGCATCGCTGAAGTGTGGGTATCTAAACTTTTAGGAAAGTTTTCCACATTATACTAGGTGGTGCCAATCATCGTCGCGAGGCTGTTAGTGGTGGTGGTGGTGTTGTTGTTGGGGCTAGAATGAGTAATTCAATAAGGAATCAGGAACTCACGATGGTGTGCAAAATTGAAAGCACTCCAACCATTCCAGCCTGTTTCTTCGACGAAAATTGAATTTTCTCGGCTTTTGGATTTTACATTGACTACAAAATTGTAACAAACAAGCTATTGCGTCCAAGTTGTGATATGACCTTTGCTAGGGCCTGATCTTTTGGCGTCATTAATCAATTCTTAAAGGAGATGCGTGGAGAAACCAAACGATTAGCCAATCAGCTTTGAATATGGACATTAAACTATAAATTTGCTGCATCCAAGAGAGTGCTGGTTGAGGGGACCATCTCTTAAGGTTTTGGTTCTATTGCGTTGTGATATGACATTTGCTATGGCCTGATATGCTAAGAAAGGTATTTGGTGCCCCTAATCATACGTTGGATCCCTCACTGCTCATAAGCCATTATGTAACATCATCAATATTCAATACTATCTTGTAACAAAGCATTTCATCTTTATATAACTCGTTACTCCAATGAAAGAGCACAATTAATTTCACCACATACTTACCCATCTAACCCATGAGGTTCAAGGCTGGTTTAATCTACTTGTCCATGGTAGCTTGTTTCCTTGCCCCTCCATTCTACTTTGTGTCTAGTTTGAACTCGGATGGTCAAACGTTATTATTACTCGCAAGCCGCTGGAGTATCACACCCCGGTCCCTCGTGTCATCGTGGAATGCGGCTGATGCTGATCCTTGTTTGTGGGTTGGTGTTCAATGTGACACTAACAAGCTAGTGGCCTCTCTCAACTTATCAAGTTCTCACATTACTGGTGAGATAGGACCGGAAGTCTCCATGTTAACACAACTGAAATCATTGAATTTAAGTTCCAACCATATCTCTGGAACAATTCCTTCACAGATAGGCAATTGCAGCCTTCTTCAACAACTAGACTTGTCTTACAACAACCTTTCTGGGAAGATACCCGAAAGCGTTGGAAACTTGTTAAATTTGATCTATTTGGATTTAGGTTTTAACCAATTTATAAGTCTTCCACCTGAGTTGGGAAACTGTAGCAACCTGGAACAATTTTCGGTTGTGGGCTGTGGGTTAACTGGTCCAATCCCCTCTTCTTTTGGTCAACTAACCAAGATGACTCTCATTTACCTATCCATTAACCACCTGTCAGGAAGCATACCACCTCAGCTTGCCAATTGCACCTCCTTGACTGATCTCCAACTAGATGCTAATCAACTCGAGGGTAGCATTCCAAGTGAGCTTGGTAGGCTTAAGTTAACAGCCCTTCATTTGTTTGACAACCGTTTAACAGGTGAGGTTCCAATGAGTATTTGGAAAATCAAAACACTGGAGCGCCTTCTTATATATGGGAATTGTCTTTCTGGAGAACTGCCCATTGAGATCGCGCAGCTAAAGCAGTTAAAAGAGTTTACTCTATATGATAATCATTTATTTGGCATTATACCTCAAAGCTTAGGAATCAATGGCAGTCTCACCATACTTGATTTCTATAATAACTCCTTCACTGGACCAATCCCGCCAAATCTTTGCTCCGGGAACCAACTGGAGAAGCTTGTTTTGGGGTTCAATTCTTTCCAAGGGAGTATTCCTTCCGAGTTTGGCAACTGCACGAGTCTTAAACGATTGATTATAAATTACAGTAATCTTACAGGGGCTCTTCCAGACTTTGTCAATAATCCAAACTTGTTATACATGGACCTTGAGGGCAATCAGTTCACTGGACGAATTCCACATAGCTTTGGTAAGCTTACTAATATTACATTAATAAACCTTTCCAAGAATAGGCTTTCAGGCCTTTTACCACTGGAGCTAGGAAACCTCATGCGCCTTAAGGCTCTGGACATATCGCATAATGCGCTGAAAGGTCCATTGCTGCCTGAATTAGCTCGTTGCAGCAGAATGTTGAACTTTGATGCAAGTCATAACTTTTTCAATGGCTCAATTCCAGCCGATTTGTGGGCCATGTCAGGGTTGTTGACTCTTGATTTAAGCCAAAATCAATTCTCAGGAAGCATTCCATTTTTCGTATCCAAACTCAAAGCTCTAGTAGAACTTCGACTTGGTGGAAACAAATTAAGTGGAACGTTGCCTTCGTCAATAATAGAGCTCAAGACACTTGTCATAATGAATATTAGCAACAACGGTCTGACAGGTGGTATTCCCTCAAATTTCAGTAATCTGGTTATGTTACAGCACTTGGATGTTTCTCATAACCAACTAACCGACAATTTAGCATTTCTTTCAAAGCTTCATGTGTTAACCAGCCTCAACCTCTCATACAATCTCTTCACTGGTCCCATACCAGTAAAATTAATGAAATTTATAAACTCTTCATTATTGGAAAATCCAGGTCTTTGTGTCAATTGTGGACTGAATAACTGTGATGTTGTTAGCATAAATTTCAGACATTGCACCAGTCATTCAGACAGACGGAAAGTTCTTACCGGATTCCGAACTGCATTGTTAGCTCTTAGGGCATTAACATTTTTGTTTGCAGTAGTTGGACTTGGTTTAATGTTCCACTATCGGAAAAGAGAAAAACATGATATTGAAGATCGTTCTTTGTTTGGCAAAGTAATGGAAGCTACAGAGGATCTAAACGACAGGTACATTATCGGCCGAGGGGCCCATGGAACTGTGTATAAGGCTTCATTGGGTCCGGATGGAGTGTATGCTGTAAAGAAACTAATGTTTGGAAGCAGTAAGGAAGGACTCACGAGCATGGTTCGAGAGGTTGAGACAATTGGCAAGGTGAGACACAGAAATCTTTTGAGATTGGAGGATATTTGGATGATAGAAGATTATGGTTTGATACTATACAAGTGTATGCAGAATGGTAGTCTTCATGATATTCTGCATGAGATACATCCACCTCCGATGTTAGATTGGAGCGTTCGTTGTAAAATAGCTCTTGGCACCGCACACGGTTTAGCATATCTCCATTTTGACTGTGATCCTCCTATAATTCACAGAGATATAAAACCCATGAATATTCTTTTGGATGATGAGATGGAGCCACACATCTCAGATTTTGGCATTGCAACGCTTCTAGATCAGTCATCTCCAACCCTAATGAGTGGCACACTTCGGGGCACCATTGGCTACATTGCTCCAGGTGAGTTAGTTAAGTTTGTTTTGAGGTTTTACTGATTGAATATATAATGTATTAGTTAATAATGTGTATGTGTATTGGACAGAAAGCGCGTTTACTTCAACAACAAGCAAGGAGTTTGATGTGTATAGTTACGGGGTTTTGTTGCTAGAACTGATAACCAGAAAGAAGGCAGTTGATCCTTCATTCTTAGATGTAGATGGATTGGACATTGTGAAGTGGGTGCAGTCTATTTGGAATGGAGAGAGAGATATAGAGGTGGTTGTGGATGCAGCAGGTCTTTATGACAACTCTTTTGTAAGCGAAGAGGTGACCCGACTGCTTCATCTTGCGTTGAGGTGTACAGAAACGGAATCAAGCAAAAGACCGTCAATGAGAGACGTGGTCTATGAATTGGAAGATGTGTATGCAGCAATCAGAAGAAATCTCAGGTAGTTTTCATATACAGAATTTACATTGTTTCGCATTCTTATATATAGACAATGTGCACTATCTACAAGGTTCCAAAAGCGTATATAGTCATTTAACACATTAGCTACATCTACGAACCTTTACTCAAATTCTATATCCAGCAAAGTTCAAAATGCTTAAATATTTGCATCTAAAAGTGAACAAGGAAATTTCCCAAATAATCTGTTGAATACTAGATTAAGAACTTACAAATTTAGGTGAATATGCAGTTCATGTTCGTAATGACATGTCTTTATGAACAGATTGCAGGAGCGATATTAATGGAGAAATAGATACAAGACAAGAAGATAAAAGCCTGAAAAGCCGCCTCTCGCAAGTTTCATCTTGTTGTTGCTTTTCTTTTAACGGCAATATCAGATCCGATAGCGAAGCAAGTGAAGAAGGTGAGTGACGACGCTTTGCAGTACAATAGCCTCTGATCAAGGTGGCGAATGGCGATGGTGATGAAGCCAACGACAGGGCTACGGTCAGCTGCCTCAAGTGGCCAAAATTCATTTGTGATCTTAGTAAAATATATGGGCATTAAACAAAAGCGTACGGATTGCCATAAAGGGTTTTTCAATTTGTAGCTACATCATTCATCACCCTTCATAGTCTAAACTGAAGGCTCTAAGAGTCTCACAGATTCTGATATACTAATTTTAGTCACCATGATATTCATAAAAGATAATTTGAAGAGTAGGACTGTAGAACAATCATAACTAGTTTGATACACGTCCGGTGTTCGGGTGCTATAACGTAATAATAGCAAGTCTAAACCTAGCTATTGGGGGAGTCTTGACAAATAGACCATTACCATGTAGCTAAACCATGAAGTTCAATTTGCATTATTGGCATATAAAGTTTGGAATTTGATTTTAGGTACTTAAGAGCAACATTTTACCTCATTAAGTATCTAATCTTTCCACAATCTGCTACACTTTCTGCAAAGAGTTTGCGCTAATTGCTCGTTTCATACTAGATTTAATATATCTTGACTTCCAGCCATGCACTATCTATACGTGACCACTTGAATATCCTTATTCCATGCATATCCAAACTCTTGACCCGCGACACATGAGCAAACCCAAATAAACCCAACATCCGCGACCTCCTTATTTCTGCGCGAGATAAGATTTTTTTAATTAACAACATATGTAACACAAATAATATATATTGTTACCAGAGTTTTGTTAAACACGAGTGGCGTTCGATCAATGGTAATCATTTATACGTACGGATGTAAAGCTAATAGGCTTTCTTCCTTGGTGGATATATCTTTATAAAAGTGGATGATGCACCGGATTTTGTTGACCTTATGACCGGAGTTTATAAATTAATCTTGTAACTAATATAAACTGAATATTAATTCATGTTATATGCTCTATAGTTTTAATTCAGTACTTACCCTTTGTTAAGCTCCAGAAAGGCAGTAGCAACATGGTGGAAGTGGTCCATGAGGACTTTGTACTCCTTTGTATCATCTTCAAGGTAAAATAAAAAAGCAGCCTTAGCGTACATATCATATGCAGTGAGGAACACAAAACATTTGAGTTACAAACTCAGTTTGATCATCGAAAGTTCAGCAAGCTCTTTAATAAGCTTCTGATCAGCAGCATCCAGTGAAAAGCCTCTAGGTGGTCGAGGTGGCTTAGGTGGCTTTTTCGCACTCGAAGCCTTTTTCCGTTTCTCCTTCCCCACTTTCTTCACATTAAAATCTCCGGTTTTGTCTCCCGCCATTTGTGAGTCAACCACCACCTTCAAAACATTCTCCGGACAACCATCCTTAACTGTTACCGGATCAACAATACTTAACTTCACAAAATCATCATGTATACACATAAACCCAACTCCCCTGATATGAAAATGTTACCTGAACCCAATTACACAATTTGTAAGAATCATTAGAAATCCAACATTTCAACACATATTTATCTTGAGTGAAAACATGTCTACCTTGAAAAGCTTGGCTCTATATCAAATCTCAAAGAAGCATTTAAGTAATCCAAAGAAGCATTTAAGTAATCCATGGTTTTGTATCTTCTACTTTACATGAAAACATGTAGATGGCTATGTTCTATCCCAAAAACAAAAAGGTACAATTTTAATAGAAAAAAACAAAGAAGAAAAGTAAATTACACATCAATGAGTTATAATTCAGGCATGTAACCTCGAAGAAGGCTTCAACTAAATACCAAATTTACCTACTAAGATGTTCGGCTATCAGGTTGGGAGTAAACCCTTTATTGAATACAATACCTGAAAGTAGTAGATAAAATATCAAGACCACAGACATGTGTGCCATTTTCAAATTTCTAAAGATACCATATTAGTATGGTTAAGATAAGTGACAAATAAAATAATTCTAAAAATATAGCACTACAAAATTATAGAAACAAAAATGGAGAACCGATACACATCAAAACTTATTAACATACAAAGCACGTCTTGTTGCTCAAGGTTTCAATCAAGTACCGGGTCTAGACTTTTCTCATACTTTTAGTCCCGTTGTCAAGTCTTCCACCATTCGTGTAGTTCTTAGCCTTGCTACAATCAACAAATGGAAACTTCGACAACTTGATGTCAACAATGCCTTCCTAAACGGACATCTCTCTGAAACTGTTTTTATGGAACAACCACTGGGTTTTGAGGACCCGAATCATCCCACCTATGTGTGCAAACTCAATCGCGCCATTTATGGTTTGAAATAAGCACCACGGGCTTGGTTTCAACGATTGAGTTCTTTTCTTCAAACCGTTGGCTTCAAATGTAGTCGAGCCAACCCCTCTTTGTTTGTTTTCAATCGAGATGGTTTATTAATCTATCTCCTCGTTTATGTGGATGACATAATTATCACGGGCAACAATGAGAAATTTATCTCCACTTTTACATCTAAATTAAACGAAGAGTTCAAAATTAAGGACCTTGGTCTTCTAAGCTTCTTTCTTGGTTTGGAAGTTACACATACCAAAACCGGTCTATTCCTCAATCAATCAAAGTATGACATACTATCTCGAGCCGGTTTACTTGATTCAAAACCAGTTGCCACACCTCTCACTCCCAAAGATATATTCAACTCCACCAGTAAAGCCTTTCATGATCCCACCTTTTATCGTTCTCTCGTTGGTGCTCTCCAATACCTCACAATCACCCGACCGGATCTCTCGTATGCTGTTAACCAAGCGAGTCAATATCTACAAAATCCCACCACCACTCACTTTCAATTAGTCAAACGAATACTCTGTTATGTCAAGGGTACTATATCACATGGATTAACGTTTGACAGACCTCCTAATACTGTTTTATTAGGTTTTTTGATGCAGATTGGGCTCGCTGTATTGACACACGAAGATCCACCTATGGCTATTGCATTTATCTAGGTGGCAACTTGATCTCTTGGAGTGGAAAGAAGAAACCGACGGTATCACGCTCCAGCTGCGAATCTGAATATCGAGCAATGGCTAACATGGCTTCTGAAATCATTTGGGTAACTCATCTCCTTCGTGAGCTTCATGCTTTACCACCAGGATCTCCTACATTGTTTTGTGACAACAAAAGTGCCCTATTTTTGAGTCAAAATCCAATTTCTCACAAAAGGGCCAAACATATCGATCTTGACTACCACTTTGTTCGTGAATTGGTAGCCGCAAGGCGACTTCATACTAGATTCATCTCCACCGATCAACAAGTCGCTGACATCTTCACAAAGAGCCTTCCACGACCATTGTTTGAAAAATTTAGAGCAATGCTCCGGCTAGATCCTCCGCCTCGCATTGACCGGGGGTATTAGGCAACTCCACAATATTTGCCTCCAATCAATCTCTAGAATAAATATATTAAAATGTATTTTAAATCTGTTTATTATGTAAATTGGAGAATTAGTCTCCTTTAGTTTAAGCTCATTCCTTGTATTGATATATGTATTTATAGGTGTACTCAATCAAATGAAATACTCATTGGGATTTTTGATTAACTCAGAGGTCATACCTAACGATCAAGGCAACCGAACCACTCCATCCGTTGTTGCTTTCGTTGACGGTGAGCGTCTAGTTGGTGATGGCGCCAAAAATGAACAGGCAATGAATCCTGCTTACACCATATTTGGTCAGTTTACTCATTTATTTCTAATTAAATTTTACTGACTGCTGCCTATTTTAGTTTTAGCAATCACTAAATTTATATCACGAAATCGTTTTGGATTATTATAAATGGATTCTGATGCTAAGAAATTTTCACCTCAACGTAATATATGAGTGTTTGATAGTTGTTATATGGTAAAATTTCAAGCAGTTGCTCGAGTTTTGGTTTTCAGGTTTATCAATGACTAACCAGTAGACATTAGACACCACACCTTGACCTGGTTAGTATATATAACTTATCAATGATTTATCTATTTAACTTTATTACCAAGGTTCATGCTCTAGTTATGTTTTATACTTGACTTTTGACATGAACAACCCTGGATTTCCAGATGCAAAGAGGTTGATTGGAAGGAGGTTCAGTGATTCCAAAGTGCAGCAAGACATCAAGTTGTGGCCTTTTATGGTCATACAAGGGCCTGCTGACACACCAAAGATTGTCATCACTTACAAAGGTAAAAAGGAGTTTTTGCCTGAAGAAATTTCTTCAATGATTCTTGGAAAGATGAAAGAAACTGCTAAGGCGTACCTGGCAAAAGAAGTGAAAAATGCTGTGATACTGTTCCTGCATATTTCAATGACTCACAACGTCAAGCTACTAAGGATGCTGGTACTATTGCTGGATTAAATGTCATTCGTATGATCAATGAGCCTACAGTGGCTGCAATTGCATATGGATTAGACAATGAGTCTGATATTGTTGGCAAGATAAATGTGCTTCTCTTTGATCTGGGTGGTGTGGGATTGAGAGAGAACAGAGAGAATGTAAAAGATGTATACTTTATTGATCAAACATTCTAATTTACAAATGAGGGGTTATGTCCTATTTATACATAATGAAAGGTGTTGGGCCATGTTATTAGAGGTTTGCGTTTGTCTTGGGCTTGATCTTATTAGTGTTCTAGTTAGTTTTCGGCCCAAGAGGCCCATGTAATGTGACCGCCCTATGATGCTATAAATAGGGGGTTACTTAGTTGTTTTGGGGTTGCTAGTCTTTTGTTATTTTGATTCATCTTGTACTCGGCTAGTGTGTACCAGACGTCTCATAGAAGACGTGTGCACTTGATAATATAATCATTCAGTTCTAAGTCTCTTTCTTGTTCTTTACCATTCAATCGATATTCCGCATCCATTGAGTGGTTTGTTTGATACCAGGTAGAGAAGATCTTGGACTTACAATTGGTATCAGAGCCTAAGAAGTCTTTCGAAGGCTCGGTTTGGTATCAAAGGAAGAAGATCAAGGAAGTACTTACTACGAAAAAAGGTTGATTTTATTGTTTCAATTTTTATTGGTTTCGTCTCAATCTTGGTTTACTAATCTGATTGTTATTGCAGATTAATTTTGGTGTTTTGATCTATTTTTGAGAATCTTCAAATTGTTTGCTAGAAACAAGGAGATCTTTGAGGAAGTTTAATTTTTAAATTTCTTAAAAATCTCAAAAATCCTTGTTTCCATATTTTGTGGAAAATTTGGTATGTCTTTGCAGGTCTCTTTGACAACTTGAGTTCGATGGCAGCGCTGAGTTCGACCTATTCACTTGAGTTCAACCTTAAGCTGAGTTTGACCTTCAACTAAGTTCGATCTTCAACTAAGTTCGACCTTCAGCTGAGTTCGACCTTCCACTAAGTTCGACCTTAAGCTGAGTTCGACCTACAACTAAGTTCGACCTTCAGCTGAGTTCGACCTTCCACTAAGTTCGACCTTAAGCTGAGTTCGACCTACAACTAAGTTCGACCTTCAACTAAGTTCGACCTTCAACTGAGTTCAACCTAGAATTCTGAGTTCGACCTACACTGGAGTTCGACCTTGTTGCCTGAGTTCAACCTCTCTATTGGACTGGACATATCATAAAATTGGACTATATTTTGTTTATACTAACTTGAACTCATAAACTTAATTCTTGTTTTCAGAAATGGATCAACTTATTAATCAGGCTAACTTAAATGGATTAAATGGACTAAACGGACTGAATGGACTGAATGGACTAAATGCTGACCAGTTGTTGATAGCTGCACAAGTGGACAAAGCCATGGAATCTGTCATTGGCACTCATCAGAAAATACCTGTTCTTCAACTCGGAATGTCTTATTCTGAGTGGAAGTTCAGGTTCATCCAAGTTATGAAGATAAAGGATGCAAAGGCTCTTAGATCTATTTTAAATGGTCCCTGTGTAATCACATATGTGGTTAATGAAGAAACTGGAGCCATAGCCATCAAACCAACGACTATGTATGATGCTGAAGATCATGAAAAAGCTGATGTCGATCACAGGGCAATGGCTTACCTTCATCAGGGGCTTTCACCCGAAGTGTCAATTGGGGTTCGTGATGCTACTACTGCTAAAGAATTATGGGAAGCTCTTGAGAATTTGTATGAAGGAAATGAGGAAATGAAAGCAAGCCGAAAGGAAATGCTGAGCCAGAAGTTTAACGTTTTTAACCATATTCCTGGTGAATCCCTTGAAAGTCAGATTCAACGATTTGTAGCACTCGTTAGTGAGATGAAGTCAAATGATATGGTGGTAGACAACTCAGTCATGAATAAGAAATTGCTCAACACCCTACCAAGAAGTTGGGACTCCAATGTGACTTTGATTAAGAGAACCAAAGATCTGGCAAGGCTCACTTTATCTGAAACCATATCGTTGATCAAGTCATATGATCTCGATGATAGACAACGTTACCTAACTCAAACTGCCAGCTATAACAATGACATCATCGCTACTCCTAGCAATGCTCTCATATCTCAGCAAGACTCTAAGCGTCTTTCATTGTACTCATACCCTGCTAGTGGTTCTTCATATCCATCACTGTTTGCACCAAACTCGTCCACTAACCCAGTTATGTCCACCACTGGACCCCCCTCTGCTCCATCATCACAAGCACCACCCCCTGCTGCTGCGCCCCAGACGACTGCAAAAATTCCTAAAGAACTTGAAAATAACTTAGGTCTGTTTGCAGGTTTTATGAATTGCTACAATGCTTTTCTGGCAAAGATGTTGGAGCCTGTGATCTAAATGATGTGAATCAAGATGATATAGAAGAAATGGATTTGACTTGGCAAATTGCCATGGTGGTGCATAGGGCAAACAAGTTTGTGAAGAAGACTGGGAGAAATGTGTGGGAAAACCCATCAAAGAAACTGGGATGGGATAAAACAAAGGTGCGTTGCTACAATTGTGATGAAACTGGTCACTTTGCTCATGAGTGTACAAAGCCAAAAAGGGAAACAGACACACCTACTTCTGGAATTACTGCTTCTGCTTCTACCCCAGGGACGTATGCATCCGTCACTCGCACTGAGTCAACATCTTCAAATGCAAATAAAGCCATGGTTGCTCAATCAGGAGGTGGATGGAACTGGTCCTCTCAGGTAGAAGATTTGAAGATCGATGAAGATTCTGTCTACAAAGCGCTCATGGCACAAATGGGAGAAGATTATATTCCATCTGCAGCTGAGGTACATTCTGAAATTCTAGCTGAATCTTGTTGCACTGATAGGTGTAGACTTAAAATTAAAGGGTTTAGAGAAGAAACTCTCTCGGCATATAAGCAGCTTGAATACGAGAAAATGGCCACTTGGGACATTAAAAAGAAATTTAATTCCTACAAAGAAATGGTCGAAAAACAAAAACTCGATATCAAGCGCTTGCATCACGAGGTGAGTGATCACAAGTGTCGATATCTACATTTCAAAAGACTGTCTGACACTTTAACTGCAGAGTTGATCGATTTAAAATCTAGATTTGAAAATGCCGATTTTAACTTTAAAAAATTCGACTGTTCTAGTGACAAAGTCGAGAAAATGATCAACACTCGGTTGAAGTTCAGACAAAAGGAAATGAGGAATAAAGGTCTGGGGTTCGTGGAAATTCCACCACCTTTCAATGAAAATTATACCTCAATTCCCATGTCAGACGAAGAATTGTTGGCTTTGCCTATTAAAGGATACAGTCCTCCAATAGCAGAGCCAACGAGTCGACCATCGAGGGATCAAGTTGAAATTTCCAAACCCGAGTCGATCCCCATCAAAATCTCTAAGCCCACATGTAGACAACAAGTTCCATCAAAAACTTTTGTACAGTCTCAAGACGCTTCCAAACAAACTGAGACTTTAAATTTTGAGAAAAACAAAGAAACTAACAAAGTTTTTGATGTAAACAAGGATGAAGTTCCAGTATCAAATGACAAAATTGAATCAAAAGAGGTTTTAAAAGAAACTAGTCTTGACACTGAAACGACTCCTGTTCAGACCTCTCAGCCAGACTCAAATGTCACATATGAGTTTGACTTCATGAAACAAATCAGGGAACTTTGTCTAAAGCAAAGAGCAAACAGTGATGATAATCTAACTAACTATTCATCTCACTCAGATGATTCGCCAGTGTCTGAACCTGAGTCTGACTCTAGTGCAGTCTCAACCGACACAAATGATTCTAGTTATCAGTCATGTGTCACAATTGAATCATCTGAGGACATGTCCACTGTAAATACATCTGTTTCTGTGTCTGTTCAAACTTCTTTTGATAACGAGAGCATGTGTAACATTCGCGATTTTTCCCCTAATGAATGTATAAACGAATATCCAAAACCTCTAAAAATAATAAATATCGAATTATTTTATCGGATTATATATACGATATTTATATATCATAGAAATTATTAAGTTATTATACATGAGTAATAAACGTCTCATTAAATATATGTTTTCTTTTGTGTATGGTTAAATGAATATTCTCTAGTTCTAAATCATTTCATACTTGTCATAAATTAATTTATATTCAAAGAATTTGTTGAAATATATATGAACATAAATTTTGATATTTGATCTTAATTAATGTAATTTATTTTACTAGTCTAGTATATGTAATTACTACCAATTAATTTTGTTATAAACATATATATGAAACGGTAGAATCAAGAAAAAGACTTTAAATTAATGAGTTTAATTCTTTTAAATACATATAAGTTGGGTCATACTTGAGTTACGAAATGGTTTTTGTTATTCATATCCCTCATGAGCTATGTAAATTTTTAATGTTTAACTAGGAAGTTAAGAAGTCAATAATGCTATTTATTTCAATACATTGACATAATAGTAACCGATGAAACAATTGACTACTATATTAAAAGAATATAAATTAACGTGGGCTATAAAAGAAAACAAGAAACCCTCTTGTTTCAAAAACATCTCTACACTATAATTTGTAACGCAAACCATCAACCTTTTTGACTCAAGAATTCAAGTTCAAGTACATATATTCACGTTTGATCTTCAATTCTAATCACTTTGGTATGTATATCCTAAACCCATTTTATTTTATGCTAACTTGGATACTTGATTCTTAGATACAAATTATTGTCACCCAACAACTAAAAAAAAAACTAAATTTGTTTCTTAATCCAAGATTGAAACTTGTTAGTTAAACATACACTCCTACGAAAATTCTTTGGCACTTATCATTTCTAAAATCAAACTATAATATTATCCTACACGATTGATTTCTTATTTAGTCAAGAGAAATAAATTTTTATGTGTTTTCCTAATGTCTGTATATATATTCATTTAAGTTGATTTAAATTACCACTCAAGAGAATTGCTTTTAGAAATATCTATATGTACTATTGACCATTTGGAAAGAAATAGCACTATTAAGATACTTATTTATCTAATCGAATATTGTGCATCAAAATCCATAAACATTGTTGTCAAGTATATATATATATATATATACTTATAAGACTTTCAACCTAACGGGTCAACTTTATCAAACTCTTACTAGGTATACTATACTATAATTGATTTTTTTTACAGTTTTTAATTTCTTTGTTAATTTTCAAATCTAACTCGATTATCCTGACTTTCTATAAATATTTATGTATTATTATATATCCACACATTACAAAAATTATCAAAACCATTCACCACATTACTACTAAATATATAAACATCGAATAAGGATTTCTTACACAAACTAGTTGGGTGACAAGTTACATAATTCCTACATTTACTCTAGGATGAGTGCACAAACCTTATTAGGGTCCTTTATATTTTAGGACTTGAGAAGGTTCGATCTGTTCACACTACTACAAAAATACCCTTTCTTGACACTTTTTTTATGACATACCCTATTTAATGACATGCAAAAGTGCATGTCATAAAAAAAATGTCATCTTTGATAAAAAATGATAATTTCTTGACTTTTTTTATGCGTGTCAATAATTTTCCGTCATAAAATAAAAAACATGACGGTTTTGAAATAAACCTGTCATAGTTTTGTGTCACCTAAAATCTCAAATCCTTCTTCTCCTGCACGCTTCCCCATAAACCTTCAACCTCCCCTCTCTCTCGTAACAAAATAAAAAAGAAACCTCTCTCAATAATCTGCAATTCCTGCTCGTTCCAAACCTAATCGATGATCAATCTCCTGCTCGTTCCAAACCTCCCTTCTCCTGCTCGTACCAAACCCCTCCGTCTCCTGCTCGTTCCTTCTCAAATCAAACCCTAATTTGAAGTTTGAAGTTCGATTGTGTTAAAATCCGATCTGAGTTGTGCTGGTAGGTATATTATTATTATTATTATTATTATTATTATTATTATTATTATTATAAATTCTAATACTCCATAATAATCCCTCTTTCTCCTTCTTACAATTGCGAATGGTTATCGCTATTGGTGTGATTAAGTGGTTTGAGATTGGTTTTAGGGTTTTAACTGTTGCAATTGTTTGATAGACCATAAGTTCTTTGTTTGTAATCTTGTATACATCTAGTAACTCTCGTTTAAACTTGTTTATTTGTTAACTGTCTGCAAAATTGTGTCTGAAATCTGAATATAACATTGACGAATATCGACTGTGGGATTCAAGTTTTATTATAATCCCGAGACTGCTAAAACAGTGAGTAGTTTATTTGTTTAAGTTAGGGAGTAGCTTATTTGTTGACTACTAGGTATTTTATTGCTTACAGGATCCCTGCATCTGTTGTTGCTACACAAGGATTGGTGCTAACAGCTCTCTCTAGCTTAACTTCTGATGTGCTTTCAGAGGCAGCTGTGAATGGTAATAATATAGAACAAATGAACGAAATTCATAATTTTTTTAGTGAAATCAGTTTCTATTTTACACATGTTTGTCGATAATTTGGAAGAAGGTTTTGGTTTCTTGAAGGTGGCATTCAAATGTTAGTTATGCAGGTAAAGTAAAATTAATCTATATAATTAACAGTTTCATATATAGTGTTGTTTGTGAGTTTATGCAAGTACTTATGATATAATGTATACAAATCAGATATCCATTAGATTATCTTAAGTGATGACATAGCTAGCCATCTTCTGCATGCATATTGTATACAAATCAGATATACATTAGATTATCTTAAGTGAAGTTTTAATATGTTCGCATAATTGCAACTTAATGGAAATTAAATAAGTCTTCTAGGAATTTGAACATAATACACAACCACAAGTCCACAACCACATGCACAAAATGATTATAGTTCATTTGTTTGCTGTACCAATAAGGAGTAGACAAATTGGTTGTTTTGGCACAGTTTAATGTATTTATTTTATTAAAATGGTGAACTTACTTAGGGTTTTGAACATGTGCAAAGTATAATGATTCTCTAGCTAAGGCCAAGTCCATAAAAAGAGTAATGAACTTTGTTCTAGTTTCTGTTTTCAGTAACAAACTTTCTTTGTACTCACAAAAATGTTAACATTTCAAGGAAAAATCATTTAATGTAATATTTTTATGTTCACCGGCTTTCCGGAGTCGCATAAGAGAAACGTCAACATGGCTATGAATTATGATTACTGACAAGGGACTTCCACGTCAGATTTCCTTACATCGGTTTTTTTGATAGTTTGCAGTATTTTTTTTAACTTTTGAAAGTTTGAGCCATTTATGAGCGAAAGTGAACACGGTTACCAAAACAAAAGCGAGACAAAGTTCGTTACCCATTTATGCAATAACTCTTTCTTGAAAGTCTTATTAACATTGATTTTTTTTTTTTGTGTGTTAGTGCCTGGGATAGTTCAGGTTTACGGCTCAGAATGAAGTATGAAATGGCCAAGATGAACCCCTGACTTTCGAAAGAAGAGAGTTGACTTTGTTATATTTGTGGTAAACGGGCTCTCTATTTTGAAATGTATGGAGAACAGTGGAGCAGAGACACATTGCATTCATACAGTTGCTGAAGTTTTCAGTTCACCATTTTTGTCTTTTAAAGGTACCGTAATATGACATACTTAACACACATATTCTAAGCTTATTGTTTTTGGATATTTTCAACCTGTTATTGCAATTGCACATGGAGATCTACTTTCAATCTCTGAACGTGCGTGTGTTCGTGTTTATCCAGGACATCTTTTTGGTGTTCATCCAAGTAAACAAACATTTGATATCCCAGGTGATTCATCTGATGTCCTTTCATTTGATGTATCTGATGTCCTGACAGTTGGTACCTTAGCTTTTGAATGAGTTAATTATTCTATTTTTTTTTGTCCTTTCAGATAACTGTGAACCGACTACTGAGTTGACTATCGTTGACTTGGTACGTTATGCTCTTGACTCTTGAAAACGCAGATAGGAATCTTCCTCGCAAACCCCGACCCGCAATCAGCAAGGCAAGAGTCTGCAATAAAATAGCAGTAAATTTTTGTTTATCTTTCACCTTAACCGGTTGTTATGTGATTTTACTTCAGCAGTGATGTTGACTAGATGGGAAAACTGAGCAAGTTGGGTAATTGTGAAGTACAGGTTGAAACGGGCTGGGCCAGTTTGGGCCTACCCATAAAGCCATTCATCCATTTTTTTAAAATTTTATACATAAGTAATTTGCTAAGTATGATGACAAAAGCTATATTATCACAAAAAGAGTCCCAAACATTTTGTAACGAAACAATTTAGGAGGTTTTATGCATTCGACTGACCCATTTCCTTTCCATTTAAATCCTTTAGTTTACCAGTTTAATCAATTAGAGATAAATTATAACCAAATCGACATTGCAGGGTTCTAAAATTTAACTATGGACATATTTTGAAGTAGATTACTAATACTCGTTCGTTTGTCGGATTAACTGCAGTCCAGTAATGCTCAAGAAGTTTGAAAGTGGTGTTATGGTCATACCAAATAAGTCTCACAGTGATGAAGAGGTAAAATTAGAATTAATTTTTTTTTTCATGTGACATGAACTTAGGATTTACTTAATATATATACTGCAAATGTAGGTGTTTTCTAGGATCAGATCATTAGTACAAAAGCCTGATGCGCTAAAAACCGGGGTTAATGCTACTGATGCTGCAAGAACACTTGGGGGAGGAGCGGGATCATTACGGGGATGAAGACATGGAGGCCGTTTGCGAAGAATGGTTAGGCTATGCCGCAACATTTATTTTCAAATGATAACAAGAAGGCAATGTAATGTCGATACAATATTTTTGTAAACGTTAAACGTATTGGATTAGTTTGTAATTTGATAAATATGGCCGGATTATATAATGAAATGATGTTTTTGTTATTAGTTTGCTAATTATTTTGCATATGATAAAATGGCTATAAATCCAGGAGGGTAAATATGTAATTTTACAGGAATTCTTTTTTTTTTAGATTAATAAATTATGACACGCAAAAGAACGTCATAAAATTCTGTCATAAAAATGTGTCATTAAAAAGTGTCATAAGGTGTGTCAATAAATGCTGTCATAAATGTGTGTCATAAACAGATGACATGCAAAAATATGTCATCTTAAATTTATGACACCGCCATCCTTGACGTTTTTTTTCTTGTCATCAGACCCTTTTCTTGACACGCAATGCGTGTCAAGAAAGGCCTTTTTTCTAGTAGTGTCAATTCCACTCCCTTCAAGAAATACATTATACTACTACTAACTATGTGAGTATATCTTTCCCCTTTTTACTGTTTTACTCTTTTGGGGTGACTCATGTACAATTATTACTAAACTTACGTATGTTATTTACAAAGCAATGTGCTCTTGATATGTTTTGTGTGAATTGTATGAACGATTTGTCAAAGTCATTAACCTTTGGGCCGCACCTAACAATGAGTAGTACTACGAATTATTTCCCTTGGTTACTTACGTGAACGAGTTAAGTCCTTGGTCATTGTTATGGTTTTTTCTTGAACGATGTGTGAACGATTATTGAACGATGTGAGGCTTGATTTTGACCCTTTTACATATTACATTATCATAGCACATATATTGCGAAACACTTTTCTATATTCAAACAGGGTATGCTCACCAATACATTTTTGTATTGACAAAATTATTTTCGTACATGTTTCAGGTTGTTTTGAGATGCATTCTTTAAGCTTTCGGATTCATACTTAGATTTTGGATTCATTATATTTCAGTTTAGTGATATTTTAGAATCGTTGTAATTCTTTTCAATGTAATAAACAATGTAATCAATATATCAATAATTACACTTTTAGTCCATGAGCTATTGAACAATCGTCACTACGTGACACCTCGATGTTTCCGCCATCGGTTGAGGTGTTACAGATTGGTATCAGAGCCGTGGTTATAGGGAATTAGGTTATTAGAATGCCTTTTAGCCTAGTCTATAACTAAGCTTACTTTCACGAGTCCTCTCGTGTATTTTTCTCTTATTTCTTATATTTTCGTTCAAGATATTTTCGCTATGATTATTTCTCGTTATTCTTTCGATATTTTGCTTGAAAAAGAAGACACTCGTATTTCCCAAACGAAACGATATCACCAAGTTAGGAGTGACATCCATACCTTGGTGATTAGTTTCACTTTTCTATATATTCTACATCCTTGGGATAAATATCTTTGAGATAGGAGTGATACCCACACCTCAAAGAATTATTCCTTCAAAAAGAAACTTAACCACTGAGCTGGTAGTGATATCCTTATCTTAGTGACTAGTTCCACTCTTTCCCATTTTTGCTTTAGAAATAGAACTTTGAGCTAGGAGTGAAATCCATACCTCAAGGAGTATTTCTACATCTCGTTTTAAAGTCTCGCTAAAAATTTTGAAATATACCAGTGACGGGGTACGTGCAATCGGGAAGGATGACCATTCATAGGTTTAAGTACACTCCCCACAAGTCACTAATAATATTTCAATTTCTTTGGCTAGTCACCAGTTTCATTAGAAATATTTTCGGAATCACATTTCATTATTGGTATATTTTTCATTTGTTGTTTAAAACTTTTCTATAATGAAGTTATTATCTCTTTTGACTTTTTCCCTATTAATAGCTATCGCTATTAGTGCATTTTTCCGTTTTCCATTATTGATTCTTAAGTTTTGTTTAACATTTGGATTTTAAGTTCCATCTCTTGATGTTTTATATACTCATTGATCATTCTGTTTTGGATTTTTTTTCATCATCATTATTAAAACTTTTATCCGCTATATTATCGCATTAAAACTTACACTATTTTCATTTATGCTTTGTGACTTTTTACACTATTATCGCATTGACTTTTATCATTCACGTCATTTCTAAATCTTGATCTTTTGAAAACACATTTGATTTATATGGTTTTCGAGAAAAGAAACTTGCGACTGATAATATGCCTTATGACAATTTTCAACTCGACTTCTTGTAAACACATGAAAGTGTGTACTTACGAAGTCTTTTCATGTGAAGCTGTTTTGAATCTAAAAAGTTATTCTCATGCATCACTACTATTCTTTCAACTATACCACAAAGTTCGAGTAAACTACGTTTTGTTTTATAAACGAAAATTCATCTTTTACACTTACACTCTTTCAGTCGCAAAACTTTTGGTCTAAACATTGGACATATCCTTATCGGAATATTGCTAAATGTCTTTTAACATATAGTGAATATATTTAAACCCGCATGACTAATAGACTACAAGTATGTTCCGTCCACTCTCAATTGTAGTAAATATCATTATCTTTTTCTTACATCATTTTATTTTATTACATTCGCTTATTATCTTATTTATGATTATTCTCATATTATTATTTTATTGGTGGTTATTCTCCCGTGTTATTTAAAATTATTGTCGCACTAATATTTAGTAATCATTCTTACAACACTGGTTTTGAGCATAAATTTAACTCGTTTACTTTCATTTTGTGAAAATTGTGCGATTTACTTGATTTATATTATACTATTCTTTCAATCGAAATTTTATTCTAAACTTATACACTTACATGAACACATATTTTGTATGCATATTTTTTTTTCCTGTTTTGAGCAAAACCCTGTTGTACTTTGCATTATTTTGTTCATCATCATGGCCAATGAACATCCTAGTTGATAACTCGTATGAGATCTAAGCCAGTGCCCATGTACGACTCGGATTAGAGTATTTCTTTAATCCGAGGGGAACGGTGTAAACCTCAGAGTTTATCAATATGAGTGTTTAGAGCCAACGATGTGAACAGAAGTTACCGGTTAATGGTGAACCCGAAAGGGAAGAACCTCTAACCATGTCTTATACTTACATGTTATTCACATTACGGTTAAAGGGAAACCCGGAAGGGAAGGACCTCTAACCATGTCATGATTGAACATTATTTCATTGCAGTGGCTATTACATATTGGTTGCACACAGTTATTTTTTTATTAGTGTTATAGAAAAGCATAACACCCTGGTGTAAGGTAAATTGATGATTACGGTCCGGAACGCAATCATGGATTTACAGGTACATGAGGGTGGTGTGTAATTCTATTTAGGTTGTTGGTAGACAATCAGTACGAGTCCAAAGTATCGGGAGTGTGGTGGGTTAGCTGCGGTACACCCTATATATAAGCATAAACGATACTGCGGGAACGGACTAGGAGTCTGACCAAGAACCCACCTATTACTTTATAATTACCTCTTCATTAGATAATTGACTAACAGTCATCATTTTCGATAAGAACATTTTACATAAGCTTCAATTAGTTTTGTTGGAGCCTTCCTTGTTGACCACCTCTATAGAAAACACAAACTTTGTATACTCTTACACTCACTGTTAGTCGAAATCCTGTTGCATTTCCTTAATAATGTTCGGTCAGTAACTTTTCTAAAGTAGGGGAGACTCCTATATCAGTGCCTTGCCCTCATCAGCTAGATAATTTCCCAAACTTTTCTTAATGTAAACGTTCTAACCTCGGGTCAAATGTCAAAGATTTTGAAACTCTTGCTTTAGATATTAGACAACTATTTTAGAATAAATTTTTTTGATAAATCATGACATATACATTTCCTAAAGCCTATTTGCCTTTTTACAAACATCTTTTGCTTCATAGAAACCTACACTGCAAATAATTTCGAGACGAAATTTTCTAAAGTAGGGGAGACTGTAACATTCGCGATTTTTCCCCTAATGAATGTATAAACGAATATCCAAAACCTCTAAAAATAATAAATATCGAATTATTTTATCGGATTATATATACGATATTTATATATCATAGAAATTATTAAGTTATTATACATGAGTAATAAACGTCTCATTAAATATATGTTTTCTTTTGTGTATGGTTAAATGAATATTCTCTAGTTCTAAATCATTTCATACTTGTCATAAATTAATTTATATTCAAAGAATTTGTTGAAATATATATGAACGTAAATTTTGATATTTGATCTTAATTAATGTAATTTATTTTACTAGTCTAGTATATGTAATTACTACCAATTAATTTTGTTATAAACATATATATGAAACGGTAGAATCAAGAAAAAGACTTTAAATTAATGAGTTTAATTCTTTTAAATACATATAAGTTGGGTCATACTTGAGTTACGAAATGGTTTTTGTTATTCATATCCCTCATGAGCTATGTAAATTTTTAATGTTTAACTAGGAAGTTAAGAAGTCAATAATGCTATTTATTTCAATACATTGACATAATAGTAACCGATGAAACAATTGACTACTATATTAAAAGAATATAAATTAACGTGGGCTATAAAAGAAAACAAGAAACCCTCTTGTTTCAAAAACATCTCTACACTATAATTTGTAACGCAAACCATCAACCTTTTTGACTCAAGAATTCAAGTTCAAGTACATACATTCACGTTTGATCTTCAATTCTAATCACTTTGGTATGTATATCCTAAACCCATTTTATTTTATGCTAACTTGGATACTTGATTCTTAGATACAAATTATTGTCACCCAACAACTAAAAAAAAACTAAATTTGTTTCTTAATCCAAGATTGAAACTTGTTAGTTAAACATACACTCCTACGAAAATTCTTTGGCACTTATCATTTCTAAAATCAAACTATAATATTATCCTACACGATTGATTTCTTATTTAGTCAAGAGAAATAAATTTTTATGTGTTTTCCTAATGTCTGTATATATATTCATTTAAGTTGATTTAAATTACCACTCAAGAGAATTGCTTTTAGAAATATCTATATGTACTATTGACCATTTGGAAAGAAATAGCACTATTAAGATACTTATTTATCTAATCGAATATTGTGCATCAAAATCCATAAACATTGTTGTCAAGTATATATATATATATACTTATAAGACTTTCAACCTAACGGGTCAACTTTATCAAACTCTTACTAGGTATACTATACTATAATTGATTTTTTTTACAGTTTTTAATTTCTTTGTTAATTTTCAAATCTAACTCGATTATCCTGACTTTCTATAAATGTTTATGTATTATTATATATTCACACATTACAAAAATTATCAAAACCATTCACCACATTACTACTAAATATATAAACATCGAATAAGGATTTCTTACACAAACTAGTTGGGTGACAAGTTACATAATTCCTACATTTACTCTAGGATGAGTGCACAAACCTTATTAGGGTCCTTTATATTTTAGGACTTGAGAAGGTTCGATCTGTTCAATTCCACTCCCTTCAAGAAATACATTATACTACTACTAACTATGTGAGTATATCTTTCCCCTTTTTACTGTTTTACTCTTTTGGGGTGACTCATGTACAATTATTACTAAACTTACGTATGTTATTTACAAAGCAATGTGCTCTTGATATGTTTTGTGTGAATTGTATGAACGATTTGTCAAAGTCATTAACCTATGGGCCGCACCTAACAATGAGTAGTACTACGAATTATTTCCCTTGGTTACTTACGTGAACGAGTTAAGTCCTTGGTCATTGTTATGGTTTTTTCTTGAACGATGTGTGAACGATTATTGAACGATGTGAGGCTTGATTTTGACCCTTTTACATATTACATTATCATAGCACATATATTGCGAAACACTTTTCTATATTCAAACAGGGTATGCTCACCAATACATTTTTGTATTGACAAAATTATTTTCGTACATGTTTCAGGTTGTTTTGAGATGCATTCTTTAAGCTTTCGGATTCATACTTAGATTTTGGATTCATTATATTTCAGTTTAGTGATATTTTAGAATCGTTGTAATTCTTTTCAATGTAATAAACAATGTAATCAATATATCAATAATTACACTTTTAGTCCATGAGCTATTGAACAATCGTCACTACGTGACACCTCGATGTTTCCGCCATCGGTTGAGGTGTAACAGCATGATATCATCGAATACTCAATGTGATGTTTCTGGTGTCGTGAATGTTACTAATTCAATTGATTCTTGTGCAGAAAGTGTAATTGTTGAGGATTGGGTAGACGATGGGGATGAAGTCGATGACTCTGATTCACTTGCATTAAATAATAAAAATTAGAGAAACAATTTTTCAATTTCTGTTAAAGACAAAAATATTTGTGTGGGCTCGTTTGTTTTGAGCATAGACCCTTGTGACTTGTCATCTGACTCTTGCTTTGATCATTCAGATTCTGTTATTTTATCTAATTCATGTGACAAATCAAAAAATCTTTTGGTTAAACAATCAAGTACAGGTAGGGCTGGGAAATATGTTCCACCGAAGCATGTTTTGCAAAAATATGAAAAACGAAATTGTTCAAATCAAGGAAACAGGTATTCAAAACCAGCATCACACAGGTATTGCAATGTGAACAAATCCTTTGGATCTGAAAATTCTGCAAGATCTCAGGGGGATCCACATGTAAAGCGTCAGATATGCTACACATGCGGAATCCCAGGACACATTGCTCGAAATTGTAAATCTAATCTTGCAAGCTGGACACATCAGAAGGCTCCAAACGGGAATTGTCATCACTTTAAGCCCATGAAGGTTGAGAAACCTAAGGCAGTGAAAGGTGACACCTCCAAGGTGAAGCCTTCCGATGGTGATTGGAATAGAAGTAAACAGTTCAAACAGTCACGTAAACTACCTAAGCAACAAAAGAAAGCTTTCAAGAGATTATCAAGTCACAAAGACAAATTGGTTTTACAAAACAAGTTGTGTTGGAAACCAAAATGCTCTATTCCAAATTCCTCCCCGTCAGTAGGATCTTCTTGTTCAGTCAATAATTTGTCTAATCTTTGTGCTTCCATCTCAACTGCTGACATGCACTGGATGAAAGTCCAGTACATTGATAGCAATGGCATACCCAAAACTACTATGGCTTGGGTACCAACTAATGAGTAATCATACGCCATGTGCAGGAACAGCTATGGCGGACTATCATTCGTCTCTGGTACATTGATAGTGGCTGTTCAAGGCACATGACAGGAGACTTATCCCAACTTACAGATGTGGAATTTTTTAATGGTGGATTTGTTTCTTTTGCGGGTGGTGAACAAGGTCAGATAACTCAAAGGGGTACGGTAAGAAATGGTGCTCTTCAGTTCAATAACGTTAACTATGTTCCTAAGCTAAAGCATAGTTTACTAAGTGTTTCCCAAATCTGTGATAATGGTTACTCAACTCACTTTACCGATAAAAGTTGCTTAATATTGAAACCTGGAGTTATCATTCCAGAAGAATGGGTTTTATTAAAATCTGAACGTCGGGGAAATGCTTATTTTATCAACATGAATACACCTCCCTCTGAGAGCGTTACTTGTCTTTTCTCAAAAGTTTCTCAAAATAATGCCATTCTATGGCATCGTCGTCTTGGACATGCTAATGCTAAAAACCTAAACAGGGTTGCTAAACTGGGGTTGGTAAGGGATCTGCCAATACGTGATTTTATAACAATCGAAAAATGTGTTGCATGTGCCGGAGGAAAACATCATCGCAAACCCCATCATCCTAAGTTGGTAAATACTATTGATTCTCTCTTACAACTGATTCATATGGATCTATTTGGTCCGGTGAATGTGCTCAGCCTTTCTCGTAAAGCTTACTGCTTAGTAATAACTGATGATTTCTCACGTTTCACTTGGGTTTTCTTTTTGGCTAACAAAAGTGAGACTGCAGAAATAGTAAAACAGTTTGTTGACTTAATGGAGAATCAGACCAACCTGAAGGTATAGAGCATTCGTTGTGACAATGGCACTGAGTTTAAAAATGCAGAGTTAAACTATTTCTGTGCTCAGAAAGGGATAGCACGTCAATTCAGCTCAACACGGACGCCACAGCAAAATGGAGTCGCTGAAAGAAGAAATCGCACTCTGATTGAAGCTGCTCGCACAATGTTGTGTGATTCACAGCTCCATACCTTCTTTTGGGCAGAGGCTGTTAACACTGCCTGCTATGTGCAAAATCGAGTTCTCCTCAACAAAGCTCGAATGAAAACACCCTACGAAGTGATGTTTGGACACAAACCCTCAGTTAAGCATTTTCGTGCCTTTGGCTGTCCGTGCACACTATTGCATTTAGACGCCACTCCAAAGTTTGATGCGAAAGCTGACGACTGTTATTTTGTTGGATATGCTGGTAAAACTGCGTATCGGGTTTACAACAAACAAACAAAGCAAATAGTAGAGTCGTTCGACGTGCGTTGGCTTGAGGAGAATGAGACGGATGCAAGAGTGGGTCCAGATTGGTTATTTGACTATGATACTCTCTTTCGTTCTTTTCATATCTTTGATGATGTGTCTAGTGGTGGTTATACAGATTTTACAGGTACTTCCACATATGCCACTGTTTCCTCATCCTCTGCCAGAAATAATGCATCGAATGAGGGGGATGATGTACCTGCATCATCATCATCATAACAACACTCAGTGTCTATCGAATCCCACTCTCCCATTATCAATCCGGTGCCACTGGAAGAGGAAGAAGATCTACCCTCAGATACTTTGGCTCCTGATTTTTATGATCCCATACCTCCAGAATGCACGGTAGAATCTAATGCTGACAACGAAGATGATATTGGCACCATGGACGACACTGCAGCCGGTAGCATCATGCCCTTACCTGCAGACGCTTCAGTTCCAGACAGAGAAATTCCTACAAGCATCCAACGAAATCATCCACTGGAAAACATCATTGGTCCAGTCGATGCGGGTGTCTTAACCATGAGTCAAACTGGCGATATCAACAGATGCTTGTACTCATGCTTCATTTCACAAATTGAGCCAAAGACTACTGCTATGGCTTTGAAAGAACCAAGCTGGGTTGATGCAATGCAGGATGAACTGAATTAGTTTGAAAAGCTAAAAGTCTGGAGGTTAGTCAAGCTACCTATGGGAAAGCGACCTCTTGGCACAAGATGGGTTTATCGAAACAAACGAGATGACAGTGGGGTGATTGTACGAAATAAAGCAAGATTGGTTGTGCAGGGATTCAGACAGATTGAAGGTTTGGATTATGATGAAGTATATGCCCCGGTTGCACGGTTGGAAGCTATCAGAATATTTCTTGCCTATGCCTCATTCAAAGGTTTCACTGTCTATCAGATGGACGTTAAAACCGCTTTTCTTTATGGAACTGTCAAGGAAGAAATCTATGTTGGTCAACCACTAGGTTTCACAAACCCAAAGTATCCGGAGCACGTGTACAAACTAGACAAAGCTCTGTATGGGTTTCATCAGGCACCTCGTGCTTGGTATGCTACCCTGACTGAACACTTGCTTGCAAATGGCTACACTCGTGGTGTCATTGATCAGACTCTATTTGTCAAGACGGTGAATGAAGATAGAATTCTTGTGCAAATTTATGTGGACGACATCATTTTTGGCTCCACTAATGATGCTCTATGCAAAGAATTCGAAGAGGTGATGAAAAAGCAGTTTGAGATGAGTGCTCTTGGTGAAATGACCTTTTTCTTAGGGTAGCAAGTTCGTCAAAATTCTAAGGGTATCTTGATTCATCAAGGTAAATATGTAGATGACATTCTTGCAAAATTCAGCTTCAATGATGTAAAGCCAGCCGACACCCCAATGTCTGAGAGACCAGGTCTCACTCAAGATCTGGAAGGAGAAGCCATAGAAGAAACTCTCTATCGTTCAATGATTGGTTCGCTGATGTACCTGACTGCCAGCAGACAAGACATCATGTTCGCTGTGTGTCAGTGCGCACGCTATCAGGCTAATCCTAAAACTTCTCATTTACATGCTGTCAAGAGAATCTTTAGATACCTTAAAGGCAAACCTAGGTTTGGTCTCTGGTATCCTAGGGATTCTCCGTTTGATTTACATGCTTTTTCTGACAGCGATTTTGGAGGTTGTGATATTGACAGGAAATCTACCTCTACGGGATGTCAATTCTTAGGCGATCGGCTTATTGCATGGCAATGCAAGAAACAGCAAACAGTCTTTGTCTCCACAGCGGAAGCTGAATATGTGGCTGCCTCAGCATGCTGTTCTCAGGTTATCTGGATTCAACACCAGCTGGTGGATTACGGTTTGGATTTCTCTCTTACTCCCATATATTGTGATAATGATGCTGCTATCCAAATTGTGAAAAATCCAGTTCAATTTTCAAAAGTAAAACACATTGCCATAAAAGAACATTTCATCCGTGACTCGTTTAACCAAGGTTTAATTGTGCCCACGCACATTCATACTGACGACAATGTCGCAGATCTTTTTACAAAACCTGTTAATCGAGCTCGCTTTGAAGCTCTTTCTGAACTGCTCAAAATGGTCCATTTCGAGGACTGAACTGGTCTTTTAAGTCAAAAAAAAAAAAATTCTTTTTGGTTTTTCTTAGTCTAGAGTATGTAAATTTGTTCTTTAAATTTCAATTTTAAGCACAAATTTAGGGGGATGTGTCATAAGAAAAGACATGAGAGATGAAATGAACTTTCACTAGTTGGATTAAGGCTGACTCACGTAAAACGTGCATCGAAACAGTTGGCTCTAGTGTGATATGTTGGTAGGCTTGGTTCTGATGGCTGGAATGTTAATGATCTTGTGAAGCACTTAAAGATAAAGACATGACCTCAGTAAGGAACATCACTTGGAATCAGGTACAAACTCTATTTGAATGCTTGTGTGATGTCCCGAAGCATAACACTGTGGTCTAGGTCTGAAACCTTTTCTAAAAAAAACTCATGTATCTCCTCTGTTTTGCGTAAGCAAAGACCTGGAGATGCTAGGCAACGAAAGCTTCTGCTGCATCCAGATATATGCTGACCTAGTTTTCGTTGTCGTGCTATAGATCATCTTTCACCTAAAAGAGACCTCAGTGTCCAAGGATGTCCTGATTGCTCCTCTGCTGCATCCAGAAATATGCTGACCTGGACACAGTCAGGACGTCATAAAAGAGACCCTCTAGAGTCCAAAACCCTAAGCCCTTTGTCATTTGAGAAATCATCTGACTTGTATATTATTCTAACTTTCTCACTGATCTATTCTTTTCTTTTCTCAATCCAATCTCAGTCAAGGTTTCAGAATTCTAGAACAGATACTGTGAAAAATATGTGATAGGGAAACTGCTTGCATGATAGAGAGTACCACTTAGTATTCTAGGATCTGATTGTGACTTGATTGAGTGTTCGTATTTAATATAATAAAACATGATAAATAATATCACAGATTGTTGTACGAGAAGGCCTGAGGAAATAAGTTTAAAGGGACAAATATATTGGCAATTGCTCAGATCAACTTTAGTAGATCAGAGTTGATAAGTGTAGTTCAGCCTGAAACACAGTGATTTGATCTCGTGACAAAATTAATTTGTTTCTATTTTTATTTGTAGCTAAATTTTTCTTTTAGACCAGTTCACGATCTGACTTGGACCCGGTTACAAAAATTTTGCTCCTTAAAATTATAATTGGGTTTTGGGATCCGAGTGAGGCCCACCACAAGTTTGGTGGGCCACATGAAATCTTGGTTGAACAAAAAGGAGGCGGACGGTTCCTCTTTTTTAAAATTCACAATCATTATTTCTTTTCTTATCGTCTCTCACACACACACACTCTCCGGTTATCTTTTTACTCAAAGGGATGTCTTCCTCATCAAAATCCAAGAAGAAATCAGGTAATGTTCATCATTGTTCCTCTTTTGTTTGAATATATCGGTGTGTTAATGATTTGCAAGGGTGTTTAAGTTAAACGGAGGGAGTTCGACGTGACAGAGAAGGTGTTTGAGAAGCTTAGTCAGCGGCGCGTGAGTCTCACGCGCCTATGAAATTGAGTTCGAGGCGGCACGTGAACGTCACGCGTGTGACTTATGGCTGTTCAAAAGAAAGAAATTACAAAATTACCCTCGAACTCCTTGGCAAATTGACTCTGCTGCCCTCGAACTCATTATCTTCACTCGAACTCAGAGGAAAATGACCAATTTGCCCTCGAACTCATGGGGCAAATGACTAACATGTCCTCGAACTCAGATAATCTCCTTGAACTCAGACGGAAATGACCATGATGCCCTCGAACTCCGATGACAAAAGACAATGATACCCTCGAACTCTCACCTCACCTCGAACTCACCTTGCCTTTTTACCAAGCTGTCCTTGAACACTCCCATCATTTTACAAATTTGCCCTCGAACTCCCATGTATTACTCGAACTCAGTTATTTTGGGCTTGCTGCTGATCCAAAGCCCACCTGGGTTTAATTCGTATATGCTAATTTTAATAAGGGGAATGGGACCATATAAACGAATTGCTTTATTAGATGTTTATTTTGGTTTCTAATTTATGTTCGTTATTCTTTTGCTTCAGGGAAAACAACTCCTCACGTGCCGACATTTGAAAACAGTCACAATGTGGTGTGCTATCTTTCTGATCCTCCTGAGGAGCATATGCAGGAGTTCAAGTCGCTGATTGTGGGTCTTAACACCTGTAGAACCTCACATGCTATGAGAGAAAATCCAGTTATTTGCTCTGACTGGATCACGGAGTTTTGGGATAATGCAGATGCCAGGAAGAAAGACGACTCAATTCGTTCTAAAGTTAGAGGAACTGAGGTGGCCATTTCCGAGCAGGATATAAGAAGTGTGTTGCTTTTTGGTGATTCTCCAAACGATCCTGTCAGCTTCCCGAAGGAGAAACTCATTCCGGTATTGAGGAAGATGGGGTATGAAGGTGAACTATCAGTACCACCATATTTGAAGAAATTGTCTCCGAGTTACTGGAGGCTTCTTGTACACATGTATCTGGCTAGTTTGGGAGGCAACAAGAGTGGACTGGATCAGATGGGATTGAAGTATGCTTCTGGAATGGTTACTCTAATTGAGGGTTGGGACTTTAATTTCTCAAGATGTGTTTTTGAAGACATGATGGTGAATGTGAAAGCCCTGAACAAGAATTATTTTTACAAGTTTCCAAGATTTGTACAAATGATTCTGGAGTCCAAATATCCAAACCTTGAGAAGACTGTATCAACCTATGACAAAAAATGCATGGCTCCTCAAATTTTTGGATTGATCAGACAAGTTCGCAAAGATTCAAAGCAGATATTTGAAGGAAAATTTCCACTAGTCAAATTTGGGAAATTCAGTGAAATAGTTGAAGAAGTACCAGTTCCTCCATCTGCTATAGTTGCTGAGGATCATGATGTCCAGATTATTGAGCCCTCATTTGCTGAAAAACCACCAACTCCTGAGAATGTGAATCTATCAGATATTGAAAGTGAAGATGAAGAAATAGTTGAAGAAGATGTTCAGACTGAAGAAGATGAGGAGGAAGAACAAGTTGATGAAATAGAGTTTGATGATTTGAATGACGAGGTTGATACTGTCATAGAGAACATTGATGAAACTGCTGCTACCACTGATACTGAAGTTGCTATTCCTCCAGTGGATCAACTTGCTGAAATACTTAAAGCTGTTCGTGAAGCTGAGCAAAGCAATCCTCTGTTCAAGTCTGCACCTGAGACAACAGATGGAGTTGAAGACCCAAATGCTGATTTGCCGCCAAGAAAGAGAAGCAAAAGGGATCCCAGATTAACTGCTGTTGATGAAAACACTCCTGAAGTTATAGTCACTGATTCTTCCTCTATTCCAGACACTTCCACCACCACACCTGTCCCAGCAACTGAAGCATTCTCTCAGTACTTGAGTAAAGCTCCCATTACAGGCAGGATAAATGAGGGTGTTGGATCTTCTAGCGCACCTGATGCAGGGAAAGTGTTGTTTGATGAAGAAGCCTTCCAGAAAGCTCAGAATGCTTATTTGGCTGATAAAGCTAGAGGAAAAAGTGTTGACGTTGAGTTCCTAACAACTGAAGAGAGAGAAGCTGGAACTGGAGGTGCTGATAGTGATGAGGATATATTTGCTGAAGTGGATGTTCATAGGTTGCAAACGAGAGTCTTGAAGTTGGAGACTGATAATATTTGGCTCACTGCTCAAGTTGAAAGTCTTATGGAGACCGTTACTGAGAAGAATCAAAAGATTAATGAACTTGAGTCAAGTTTGGGTGATGTATCTGCTAGATTATTGAACTTGACTCAGAAACTGGAGAACAAGTTTGGGAAGGAGTTTTCGGAGACGACTTCCTTTGTAGAGAAAATCATGACACCTGCAGAGCGTGAACAGGCTCAGAAGAAACATGATGAAGAAATGACGAAGTACTTTAATGACCAGATTCCTCGTGTTCGAGATCGTCGTCCTGGAAGCTCTTATGTTCTCAAGAATATGGCTGAGCCATCTATTGATCCCATGGAGGAGCATCCTGAGAGATATGTGACCATCACCAGTGATCGGTATGATACTTATGGCAACCGAACAGGCATAGAGTGTTGGAGATACAATGATGACAAAGGAGTGTTTGTTGTGCATAGAGGAAATGGAGCGGTTGAGTATTATGCTTCCACTTCTGCTTTCAACTCTTGGACCAAGATTGATTTGACAGAACTTGCAAGAGCTCCTTTCATAAATCAGACACGAAATCCAAGAAACAAGATAGGTGTCACGTTTCATAAGAAGATTCAGGAACAAGCGAAGGTGAATTTCAAAGACATGAAGACTGCTAGCTCGATGTTGGTTAAGTATAAAGGTTTGTTGGATGCTGATGGAAAACCTTTCAAGACAGTTCAATGGCCACCTACTGATAAGTTGAAGACCATTCCCGTGAGCAGACCAATGGATAGGGGGTGCCTAAAAGATATGAAATTCTGGGTTTATGATCCAACTTCTGGTTCAGCAGTCATTGTTTGCGATAGTGATGAGTTTAGAGTGTTTGATGCTAAGGATCTGATGTCTTTGCATTCTGATGACGTTGAAGTTTTAGCGAGGCATCAAATTCAGTGTGATCCCAAGTATGAAGTGTGTGCGAAATCATTCACTAGCGCTGTTGCTCAGATAAATAACTTTGGATTAGCGTCTGATAGAAGAGGTAGAGTAGAAACTGCACTGTTTGGTCCGTACATTGGCAAATCACCTGAAGAATGGAAGAGAGCTTTGGAGAAAACAAAGAAAAGATCAAAGAAACGCAACAAGAAGCAGCAGTGACTACTTCAAGCAAACACAAACCTAGGGGGATATTGTTGGGCCATGTTATTAGAGGTTTGCGTTTGTCTTGGGCTTGATCTTATTAGTGTTCTAGTTAGTTTTCGGCCCAAGAGGCCCATGTAATGTGACCGCCCTATGATGCTAAAAATAGGGGGTTACTTAGTTGTTTTGGGGTTGCTAGTCTTTTGTTATTTTGATTCATCTTGTACTCGGCTAGTGTGTACCAGACGTCTCATAGAAGACGTGTGCACTTGATAATATAATCATTCAGTTCTAAGTCTCTTTCTTGTTCTTTACCATTCAATCGATATTCCGCATCCATTGAGTGGTTTGTTTGATACCAGGTAGAGAAGATCTTGGACTTACAAAAGGGTGTGACCCTTGGACATCAACCGACACACCGGTTGGTATATAACTACCACAAATAATATCTAACTTAGGATATGTAATTATACTTATGATAATATAGAAATCAAGATATTATGTCTAACATTCTCCCCCCTAGTTCTTGATTTCTTCTTCCATGCTTCTTTAGCTCCTTTCTTCATAGCTTGATTTGTATCACACAAATTCTCTTGCCTTTTACTTTTCTTTAATTGTCTCACACAACTTGCTGATTATTCTTGAATCATACACGAATGATTTTGCTAGCTTCATACTTCTTTGTTTGTTTCACACAAACGACTTTCATAGTTTTCTTGTTGCTTCACACAACTTTGCTTTCACAACTTTCCTTGGATAATCCGAGTCACACGGGTCTCCTTCTTTATTAATTCCTTCACGACTTTGATCGTATCACGCGATTCTTCTTTTCATGGTTGCCTCACACACCATGATCTTCAACTTATATCTTTTAGTTTAGTTCTTTAGTGCCTCACACACTCACTCTTTATTTTTTATCACCTCACATGACCCAACTTCTTGGTTTTGATCCACTCACTGGATTTCGCCATTCTACCTATCACAGGTTGTTTCCGTATCACACGAATATTCTTCTTTAATCATATCACATAATTAACCGTCCTCTCTTCTTTACCTTTGCACATTGTTAATAGAAGAGTAGGGTCTTCATCTTCGGTTTGAACTAAAAAGGATTTAATATTCCTTTGTTTATTTGGACATTCATAGGCATAATGTCCAAGTTTCTCACATCGATAACACTTGGGTTGAGACTTATCCTTTGTACTTGTTTCTTCTTGGTGGTTGTCTTCACGACTTTGACCTTGGGTTCCTTGAAACTTGTCTCGTCTATCATCTTTTCTATAATTGATTTTGCCACGACTTCGACTAAAATCTCCTTTTCCTTCTTGACTGATCTTTCTTTTGTATTGTGCAAGTAGAAGTTTATCATAGTCATTTCTATGATTTCTTTCATCTCTAGATCGGAGACGCTCTTCATAAGCTTTTAGTCTACCGATTGCTTCGTCAAGTGTCATGGTTTCCATATCGGAGTATTGTTCTATCGATGCAATAAATTTGTAAAAACTTGTCTGGTACTGAGTCCAATAATTTACGTACCATAATAGATTCTTCGAACTTTGATCTGAGGGTCTTTGACTTTGTATTTAACGCACTTAATCTACCAGCAAACTGGTCTATGGTTTCTGTCTCTCTCATTGATAACATCTCGAATTCTGTGCGTAATGATTGAAGTCTTGCTTTCTGGACTCGATCAATTCCAATATGTCTCGTCTTTAATGCTTCCCATATGTCTTTGGCTGTAGTATGTGATGCAACCTGCATCACCATATCTTCTGGAATTGCTTGAAATAGATAGGCAATCACTGTCCTGTCTTTCTTGACATCTACATTTGTTCCTTCTGTAGGTTCCACTGTTTCCCAAAGGTTGTTGGCATTCAATATTGCCTTTACACGAACAGCCCAAATCGTGTAATTTGTAGATGTTAACATCGGTGTTTGGAGGCTGAAAGTGAGAGTCTCCTTCGTGACTGTCTCCTTTTCTGTCATTGTGGGTTTAAGGGGCGTCTTTTGTGGTCTATTCGTTTAACACATTAGCAACACCTACAAACTTTTACTCCAATTCTATATCCATTAAGTTTCAAAACGCTTAAATATTTGCATCTGAAAGTGAACACGGGATTTCCCCAAATAATAACATGTCTTTCTGAACAGATTGCAGGGGCGATATGGATGGAGAAATAGATACAGGACAAAAAGTGTTAGTACACGATGTTTCTAGCCTAGTATAGGTGATGTTTGGATGTTATTACGGGTGCTTGGGTGTGTTTTCGAGTCGATTATGGGATGTTTTGCATTTCAAGCCGATTAGGGTTCTAATCGCCCCTCCTACTCGTGTGATGGGTTCCTAGTCGCCCCTTGGGACCTGGATGACTAGGACCTGTATAAAAGCCTCCAATCATTTCCTTAATCATTAAGTTGTCACATCACACATTCCCCAAGCACCCTGCCCTAGGTTGAAGGTCTGAGATTGTCTTGTAATCACTTGCGCTCTGTTTTTCAATGCAATACAACCTTTTAACCGAATCTTTGTGTGTGTTGATACTTCATTTATCTTAGTTTCATATCGTTTTTGTTATCCGAACATTGTTTAGTGGATTTCGCATGCTAACAGTGAAACTCGTGATTGTCGGGTTGTCCGAAATCGATCCTGCAAGTGGTATCAGAGCTTTGGCTCTGATCACGACTCATGAGTGTTTTGATATCAAAAACCTTTTTTGAATGTTTGAAAGTTTGAAACTTTAAGTTTTTCATAAAAACAACATTTTTCAAAATCTAAGGGTGTTTTAATGGATAAAAACATGTGTTTTTTATTAGGGTTTGTTCCAAAAGTGTTTTTACAACTTTCCTAATCATTTGGTAATCAAACACAGTGTTTTTGATAGATTTTGAAGCAAAATTGATGGTTTTCGTGCAAAACATGTTCTCAGACCTGCAGGTAGCGACTAGGAAACTTTCACGCGACTAGGAAGTTTACTCGTTACTATCTCACATGACTGAGGTCCTAATCGTGCCTTCTTGTACACGACTAGCATCTTAGTCACTTGGTAAACCCTACTCGTTTGAAACTTTGTAGTCGTGTTACTGTTCACACGACTAAGCCTCCAATCGCCTATTTTTGGACGATTAGCACCCTAATCGTGTGTTTCTACTTGTGTGTTCTCTCCTACTCATGTGTAACAGTGCTGAAATTAAAATTAGCCTAAGTATCTGACCTTTATCTAATTATAACACATGGCTAACCCATGGGGACATCTGAATCAGCCAAGACAACAATATAATAAACCAATGAATAATCAAATGAATGTACCCACGAATCCTTGGAAGTTTTTGGCCGAGCATAACGCGCAACGGATGCAACAAAAGCAACACCAAGCTAATGTTGCCGGAACCAATCCGTGGGCGCTTGCGGCTCAACAAAGTGCCCAGCAACAACAACAGATGATAAATAAGCTCTCCCAAAAGACATCCTGCACCAGTTTGCTCAGCGTACAACCTTGCAGATGCTTTGGCTTGCGTTAGCAGAAAGGAATGAAGGAAATGAGAAGACTCGGAAGATCAAAATGGATCAGCTCAAGAAAGAGTTCGAGAACTTCACTGCCATACGAAATGAATCATTGTAGGATCTGACAGCACGATGCTATCATTTGATGTCATAGATGTATAAGTGTGGGGTAGTCTATACATCAGCAGAACTTGTGGAGCGGTTTGCAGATGCGCTTCCTCCACACTGGCATCAGTGGCTTGACATCCAAAAGTCCAACAATGTTTATCAGACTCTCTCCATTAATGAATTTGTGGCCGAGCTGGAGAACAAAGAGATTGATGAAATCAGAAGGGCGAACAAGGCTCTCATTCCCAGAATCCTAGTATCTATTATGGGACCATGGGACCACATTGCAGGACACTAGCGTGGGAGGATATAAACCACAAACAACTTTTGTTGTCAATCCAGATCCCGTCTTTGCTTTTGACAACTATGGTCCCCCAGTAGATGTTACTCCACCAGTCTATCATTTGGGACAAGGAAATCAGTATCCTTTATCTTATAATACTAACCAGTTTGGTGTTAACCCATATTCTCATATTGAAGTGCCAGCTTAAGCAGCTTCAACCTTTGGTGGACCTTCTTCATCAGGGTTTGGTGGTGCTTCATCTTCAGGATATGGTGGTTATGGAGGTGCTTCAACTTCAAGGCCGGGTGGCTATCGGGCCAACCCAGTCGCTGAGCAGCTAAACACAGCGGGATTCGAGAAGGTGATAGTAGAGTTAGCCCAGGAACATATGGCTCTACTATCTACCTTGGTCAACTCCTACAGTGGGTTAGTTGTGGGGCAGATCGGGAGTCCTTATCTCACTCAAGAAGACTATGCACATATTGATAAGGACGACATTGACTAGATAGACATCCAGTGGTACTTCGCAAGCGTGGTTAGAAGAGCAAAGGAGTACATAGATAGAACAAGGAGAAGAGATATGCTGATAAACAACACCAGATTCGGGTTCCACAAGAGCAAGGTCACGTGTTACAACTGTGGCATAAAATGACACCTTGATCATGAGTGTGACCGACCTAGACAGCAGGGTAATCAGAATCCTTTCAACAATAACAGAGGCAATCAGAACCAGAGGCAGCAAGCTCAAACACAACCTAACCCAAATACTAAACGAGCACTCGTCCCCGTGCAAAACCAGAACCAGCGGGCTCCTACAAACAACAATCAAGGACAAGCCCTGGTAATTCAAGCTGATGAAGGGTTTAACTGGAACCTTCACTTATAGGGAGAGGATGCTCCGCAGGGTGGTGCAACATGTTTTGTCAAACAAATTTCTGATGCATCAGTTGAAGTTGAAGAGTGCACAAGCTCATCAGAAGTCATTGTTCCTGAAAATGACACTTCTGATTGTGATTCTGAGTGTGATTCTGATACGGTTTTAGATTTGGAAGAGTTATTAGTTGAAGCAGATGAATTTATAAGCAAACGATCTTTCTTGGTGGATGTTGATTGTGCAAAGAACGACCTTGCTGGATATTTTGGAGCTGAGAAGACTGTTGCTCATTATGCTTTGATGGCAATCACAGAATCGTCTAACAAGGTAAGTTCATCTTCCACTTCTAAATCCGAGTGTGTAGAATGTGATAAGCTAAGGTACAAAATCAATGTCTTAATAGACGAGAATCTGAACCTCAAAGCTGACTTAGGACATTGCCAACGGTCAAATGATGTTTTAAGATCAAGTGAAAAAGGTTTTAAAAACACCATTGAAAACTATAAGAAAGATGTTTCTGAACTGTCTAAGACTCTGCATAACAAACAAGTTGCTATAAATAATTACATTAATGAGTTAGAAGACAATAAGAAACAGTTGGCAATTGTGACTTGTGATTATGAGAAGATCAAGAAGAAACTTGAGAGCTACTTGAACTGCAAGTATGTTCTTGATCACATAATCGACAATCCTGATCCCACTAGCCCCATATATGCACAATGTCCACCCCTAGTGAGATTTGAAAATCACACCTTTGACGTCTTGCCAACGGAGGAGGTTGTGGATATTGCTGCAGAAGCGGCTAGAGCTAGTGAGATTTTGGATAATGTGAGTGTCTGTGAAACAGACGTATCGGATGATGAGCTTGAGGATTCTCAGCAGAATGCACCCATGAAAAATACATATATTCCTCCTCAAAATCACATTATGTGTGATCCTGAGCCGAAAGTGCAATTTTCCGATGAAAAGTGGCTAAAAGTGTTTTATAAAATGAAGGGATCTGATAAAATGTACGCTGATGAGGAACTTCCTATCAGGTGTAACGCTCCCGGTCTTGTAGCCAAAATTTGGCTAGAATCCACCATTACCGTTGAAAAAGAAAAATGGGGTAAGGGTAAGAAGGATCAGGGAGATCAATCAAAAGAAAAACACTGATGAGCCTCCAAATCAAGCTCAAAAGAAAAATCCGAAAAAACATGTAACTGAATTCATTAGATCTACTTGACAAGAGATCAATGACGATCCTGAGATTAGTATACAAAACAAATGTCTTAAGGATCTAAAGCATAAGAACACATTTGCCAGTAAATATAAACGAAAAGACAAAGAGGAGAATCAATCTGAAGCTCCACCATTTGAGGAGTATAGATCTTGTTTTAAATGCAGGGAACGTGGGCATTTAGTTGCCCCAAATCCGAACCACGTGCAGTTAAGTCTGAAGTGGTTCCAAACCCTGCTCCACCTAAAGAATCTGAGGCTGGACCTTCAAGTTCTAAGGCAAAGAAGAAGTCCAAGTCAAAGAAACCGGAACAGGTTTGGAGGCCCAACTCACCAACCAAGACTGGAGAATCATCTGCTTCAAGCTCCACTGCCGGACCATCGGGATCAACACCAACTCCAAATGGAAAGTGGGTTGATTTTCCGACATTAGATGAAGATGGAAGACCCAAGACCATGAAGGCTTGGTCCCCCTTAACCACTAAACTTTGAATGTTTGTGCAGGGAGTTCCACAGGGCCTTATCAGCAGTCTCCGGATTGTTGATAGTGGAGCTTCTGGGCACATGACGGGTGACTTGTCCCTGCTATTTGACATCAAGAATATCAACGGGGGATATGTTGCCTTTGCTGGTAATAAAGGGGGTTATATCACAAAGGAAGGTAGTATGAGTAATGGGATCGTAAGCTTTGAGAAGATAAGCTACGTTAAGCATATAAACCACAACTTGCTGAGTGTATATGTGACAAGAAGTTCACAGTGTTCTTTGATGATAATGCATGCTTTATTCTGAAACCGGGCTTCAAGATACCGAAAGAGTGGGTTATGATTTCTGCTCCAAGTGTCAACAATCTATCTGTTTTGGACATGAGTCAAGTCATAACAGCTCAGGGGCAGGTCACTTGTTTTCTGTCAAAAGCGACAGAGAAGGAATCCATCATGTGACACAGACGGATGGGGCACATTCACTTGAGGAAGATGAATCATTTGGTTCGGAATCAGCTAGTGGAAGGTGTCTCAGTCAAGAATTTTCATCTAAATGACGTCTCTGTTTCATGCAAGAAAGGGAAGCAGAAGAAGAAGTCTCACAAACCCAAGAAGGTCAACTCAGTCAGTGTTCCTCTTGAATGGTTACACATTGATATTTTCGGCCCAGTAAATCAGAAAAGCAAGAATGGAGATCTATACTGTCTAGTTGTCACCGATGATTATTCCAGATTCTCTTGGGTAGTATGTATGCATCACAAGAGTGAGACCTTCAAATACTTGAAGATTCTGTTCACCAAATTAGAGAACATCTATCAGCTAAAGATCCGTCGGATTCGTAATGACACTAGAACAGAATTCAAGAATCATGCTATGGAGGCGTTATGTGCAGAAAAGGTATTTCATCATGAGTTTTCAGCTCCATACACTCCACAGCATAACGGGATTGCAGAAAGAAAGAATCGAACTCTTATAGCAGCAGCCAGGACAATGCTCGCAGATTCGAACCTTCCTCTATTCTTCTGAAATGAGGCAGTTCATTGCACGTATTATACTATAGATAGGGTTCTTATGGTAAAGAAGCACGGTAAGACTTCTTACGAATTGTTGAACCGTAGGAAACCAAACTTAGAGTTTCTGGAACCATTCGGGACTCCATGCACTATGATCCAACCACTTGAAAATTTTGGGGCAAAAGCAGAAGAAGGGTTCTTTGTTGGCTACAATACTCCTAATAAAAGAGTGTACAACAAACGAACTCAGCACGTTGAAGAGTGGCTAAGTGTCGATGTTCAACGCTATAGTGTTAATGCTCCTGGTATTGGACCCGATTGGCTGTTCGACTACAAGAGTTTGTTTGATTCTTTCAACGTGGATAATGTAGTGGATGATGTTGTTGCACAGATGTATTACGAGTGTGAAAACGCAGCCAGCTCACCACTGATGCGCCTGATTGTCGTCAATACACCAGCAGCATCTGATGCCTCAGCTTCCACGGGTCCCCCTGGTAAAACCGCAGCGGCAGAGGTAGAGGAAGTTTTTCAGGAAGTGTCAGCAGAGATTCAAGAATCTTCATCTTCAGACGAGGAATTTGCAGAGTCTCATGAAACACTAACTGATGAACTAGCTGGAAATGGTGAATCAACCACTACAGCTCCAGTTATTCCTACAGGAATCAATCAAGCTGGTCCTTCTTCTTCAGCAGCTCCAGGCATTGGTCTGCGGATTGATCTCTCAGGTTTTAACATGCAACCCGCTGCTCCCTTAAGTTCAAGCGCCATTGAGACAAATATATCAGAAGGAATGGAAAATCCCAATTTGCAATCGGATGATCCAGTGCCAGCACATCCGAAATCTCGGATTCACGACACTCGTCCATTGCAGAATGTGACTGGTGATCCAACTAGTAGAGTTATGACTCGCAGTCAACTTAGAAATGCTAGTTCAAATGACAATGCAGGTACCCTGGCACTCTATTCGGAAATCAGAAAAGTAGGTCATCTGAATGATTGGTCCTTCACTCTATATGTTTCACAACAAGAACCAAGAACCGTGCAAGTGGCAATGAGGGAGGAACCATGGATCGAAGCTATGCAAACTGGCTTCAGCAGTTCCAAAAGCTAGGAGTGTGGGACTTAGTTGATTTACCTCCAGACGCAAAGAAGAATGGAACAAAGTGGGTCGACAAGTGTAAACGGGATGACCGCGGGGTGGCTATTAAAAACAAGGCTTGATTAGTTGTCCTCGGTTTCTGTTAAATAGAAGGAATAGATGACAACAAAGTATACGCTCCAGTTGCTCGCCTTGAAGCTATTTGAATGTTCTTAGATTATGCTTCGTACAAGCGGTTTAAGGTGTATCAAATGGACGTGAAAAGTGCTTTTCTGTATGGTATAGTGAAGGAAGATGTGTATGTTGCACAGCCGCCCGGCTTTGAGGATCTGCTTCATCACGAAAAAGTCTACAAGTTGAATAAAGCGTTGTACAGACTCCATCAGGCTCCGCGAGAATGGTACCAAATGCTAAGCAACTATCTGATATCCAATGGGTTCAACCGTGGATTGCACCTTATTCACCAAGGAAAAGGGTGGTGACTGTCTGCTGGTACAGGTTTATGTTGATGACATTATTTTTCGGTCTACTAATGATGATATGTGCAGGGAATTTGAAAAGCTTATGCAGGAGAAGCATTGGCGACGAATGGGAATTAGCAACGACATAGCATTGGCGACGAAAACTGGGCAATAGCAACGGGTCAATAACGACGGGTAATTAGCGATGAGAAGTCATCGCTATTACCTCTAGCGACAAGTTTTTCTATTATTAGCGATGACAAATGTTGTCAATAAAACCCTCTTTTCTTGTAGTGGATGGTCTGTTGCGCGGATGTTATGGCTTGCGCCAAAACATTCATCTTGGTGAGTATTGTCTTATCCTCGAGCGCCCAACTTTTCCTTGTTCATTTTAGGCTTGTGGGATATGTGTTACCCACAGTGGCGGATCCAGAAATTAATTTGACGGGGGGCACAATATGGTAGGTTATAGATGTCGGGTAAAAACAAGTCGGATCAGAATGGGTCAGGTAAAGGAAATTCATACCAATATCAACGAAATTTTGCCTTGTCATAGCGTTGTACAGTCAGTGACGAAACTATTTTTTTTATTCGGAGTGTCCTAATAAAAGAATTACATTTGTTTTTGTACGCTAGTTACTTATATTTGACAATCAATAACAAAATTCATTCACATAGGTTAACAACGGGATTTAGTGGAGTATTATTTTTATTGATATTAAGTATTTAATTGTACAATAAAAAAAATTAACAAATGAAAACAAGGGAGTATTATAGTTCTGCATCTTACTAGTAGTCCCTAGCTATGTACAACAATTTTTTTATTTGCTTTCTAGCTCTTTCCTTTGAGAATATTCATTTAATATTTAAACAGAATATATTATATCTATCAGTAGCTCATCCTCTTCTTCTTCACGGTCCTAACAAAACCAGGTCATCGGAAAAGTCAAGTTTCTTTTCCTTCATCCCTTTGCTCTATTTTTTCTTCTCTTTTAAAATTTAACAACATTACAACAAATAATTTAGAGGTTTAACTAAAAATCTATTCGTAAAATACTCCATTTGCATAAAGATTTACCCATATACGCGTAGGGATTCGGTACTCTATCCTTTCATGCGGGTATAATTGGGTTTTAACCATGGATTATATAAGAATAACGAATTGTAAAACTTATGTTCAATACGACTGTGTGTTTTGAAAAATTATTTATAACCGTAGATAAAAAAATAAACACATGCATCGCAATATCATAATTGTGTTTTCATAACACATTGTATATTAAAATCTACAAAAAAAAAGATATAAATGAAACTAAAGTCTTATCGTGAAAAAAAATGGTCTAGTAGTAGTGGTACCAATTCCTTCGCCATGAAGATTCATCGGGTTCTTTTCAACTATTTTAGCCCACAAAACTTTATCTTAAAAGTAAAGTATTAATGCATTGTGATTGGGTTTTTCACTTTGTTATATAAAGATATAAAGATAAAGATTATAAAGATGATTTTGGATGACTTGATTGGGGTTCGAGGAAACAACCAAAAAAATGTTGTAGGAAGACTTAATTATAAAAATATGAACTTGTCCTTAACCACTTCATATTTATACAACTTTTCATCATCCTGCATCTAAGCAATGAGGATCAAGGTTGGTTTAATCTACTTGTCCATGGTAACTTGTTTCCTTCCCTCTCCATTCTACTTTGTGTCTAGTTTAAACTCTGACGGTCTAACATTATTATCACTCACGAGACACTGGATTACCATACCCCAGTCCCTCGTGTCATCGTGGAATGCTTCTGATGCTGATCCTTGTTTGTGGGTTGGTGTTCAATGTGACACTAACAAACTAGTGGCCTCTCTCAACTTATCAAGTTCTCATATTATTGGTGAGATAGGACCGGAAATCTCCATGTTAACACAACTGAAATCGTTGAACTTAAGTTCCAATCGTATCTATGGTACAATTCCTTCACAGATAGGCAATTGCAGCCTTCTTCGACGATTGGACTTGTCTCACAACATCCTTTCTGGTAAGATACCCGACAACGTTGGAAACTTGTTAAATTTAAGATTCTTGAGCCTTTTTAATAATTCACTCAATGGTTCCTTACCAGAACACATCTTTAACATTCCTAGTTTGGAGGTTTTTAACCTCAGCTTCAACTACTTGACCGGTTCGATTCCATCAAACTTGGGAAATGCGAGCAGACTTAGACAGTTGTCTATAGACAACAATGGGTTTACAGGATCTTTGCCTAAAAGCCTAAACAATCTTGCCAACCTTGTTTATTTAGATGTTAATAGCGCTGGCATAGAGGGAAGAATTCCTTTCGGTTATGATGGTGGTTGCAAAAAACTAATCTACATGGATTTGTCTTTGAACGAATTTACAAGTCTTCCACCTGAGTTGGGAAACTGTAGTAACCTGGAAATATTTTCGGTTGTGGGCTGTGGGTTAACCGGTGTAATCCCATCTTCTTTTGGTCAACTCACCAAGCTGACTCTCCTTTACCTTTCCATTAACCAGCTTTCAGGAAACATACCACCTCAGCTTGCCAATTGCACCTCTTTGACTGATCTCCAACTAGACGATAATCAACTCGAGGGTAGTATACCAAATGAGCTTGGCACGCTTAAGTTGGCATCCCTATATTTGTTTGACAACCAATTAACAGGTGAGGTTCCAATGAGTATTTGGAAAATCAAAACGCTGGAGCGCCTTCTTATTTATGAGAATAGTCTTTTTGGTGAATTGCCCATTGAGATCGCGCAACTGAAGCATTTAAAAGAGTTTACCTTATTTCACAATCATTTCTTTGGAATTATACCTCAAAGCTTAGGAATCACTGGCAGTCTCACCATACTTGATTTCCTTAATAACTCCTTCTCTGGACCAATCCCACCAAATCTTTGCTCTGGAAACCGACTGGAGAAGCTTGTTTTGGGGTTCAATTCTTTCCAAGGGAGTATTCCTTCCGAGTTTAGCAACTGCACGAGTCTTAAACGATTGATTATAAATTACAGTAATCTTACAGGGGTTCTTCCTGACTTTGTCAATAATCCAAACTTGTTATACATGAACCTTGAGGGCAATCGGTTCACTGGACAAATTCCGGGTAGCTTTAGTAAGATTACTAATATTACAGCAATTAATCTCTCTAGAAATAAGCTTTCGAGTCTTTTACCACAAGAGCTAGGAAACCTCCTGCAACTTCAGGCTCTGAACCTATCGCATAATGCGCTGGAAGGTCCATTGCCACCTGAGTTAGCCAACTGTAGGAGACTATTGAACTTTGATGCAAGTCATAACATGTTCAATGGCTCAATTCCAACCGCTTTTCATACCATGTCAAGGTTGTTGACTCTTGATTTAAGCCAAAATCAACTCTCAGGAAGCATTCCAACATTTGTATCCAAACTCAAAGCTCTGGTAGAACTTCGACTTGGTGGAAACATGTTACATGGAACGATACCTTCATCAATAATAAAGCTCAAGGCACTTGTCACATTGAATATCAGCAACAACGGTCTGACGGGTGGTATTCCTTCAAATTTCAGTAATTTGGTTATGTTACAATACTTGGATATTTCTCATAACCAACTAAGCGACAATCTAGCATTACTTTCCGAGCTTCATGTGTTAACCGGCCTCAACGTCTCATACAATCTCTTCACTGGTCCCATACCAGTAAAATTAATGAAATTTATAAACTCTTCATTCTTGGGAAATCCAGGTCTTTGTGTCGAATGTGGACTGAATAACTGTGATGCTGTCAGCAGAAATTTCAGACGTTGCAGTAGTCATTCTGGCAGACAAAAAGTTCTTACCTGGTTCCGAACTGCAATGGTAGCGCTTGGGGCATCAACATTTTTGTTTGTAGTAGTTGGACTTGGTTTAATGTTCCACTATCGGCAAAGATCAGAGAAATATGATATTGAAGATCGTTCTTTGTATGAAAAAATAATGGAAGCTACAGAGGATCTAAATGACAGGTACATTATCGGGCAAGGTGCCCATGGAACTGTGTATAAGGCTTCATTGGGTCCGGATGGACTGTATGCTGTAAAGAAACTAATGTTTGGAAGCAATAAGGAAGGACTCATGAGCATGGTTCGAGAGGTTGAGACAATCGGCAAAGTTAGACATAGAAATCTTATGAAATTGGAAGATATTTGGATGATAGAAGATTATGGTTTGATACTATACAAGTATATGCAGAATGGTAGTCTTCATGATATTCTGCATGAGATACATCCATCTCCGTTGTTAGATTGGAGCGTTCGTTGTAAAATAGCTCTTGGCACCGCACACGGTTTAGCATATCTCCATTTTGACTGTGATCCTCCTATAATTCACAGAGATATAAAACCCATGAATATTCTTTTGGATGATGAGATGGAGCCACACATCTCAGATTTTGGCATTGCAACGCTTCTAGATCAGTCATCTCCAACACTAATGAGTGGCACACTTCGGGGCACCATTGGCTACATTGCTCCAGGTGAGTTAGTTAAGTTTGTTTGAGGTTTTGAATATATAATGTATTAGTTAATGTGTATGTGCATTTGACAGAAGGCGCGTTTACTTCAACAGCAAGCAAGGAGTCTGATGTGTATAGTTACGGGGTTGTGTTACTAGAACTGATAACCAGAAAGAAGGCAGTCGATCCTTCATTCGTAGATGCAGATGGATTGGACATTGTGAAGTGGGTGCAGTTTATTTGGAATGGAGAGAGAGATATAGAGGTGGTTGTGGATGCAGCAGGTCTTTATGACAACTCTTTTGTAAGCGAAGAGGTGACCCGACTGCTTGAGCTTGCGTTGAGGTGTACACAAACGGAATCAAGCAAAAGACCGTCAATGAGAGACGTGGTCAATGAATTGGAAGATGTGTATGCAGCAATAAGAAGAAATATCAGGTAGTTTTCATATAACCCAACCAGTTTAATAATACAGAATTTACATTGTTTCGCATTCTTATATATAGACAATGTACTCTATTTACAAGGTTCCAAAAGCGTATATAGTCGTTTAACACATTAGCTACATCTACTCAAATTCTATATCCAGCAAGGTTCAAAATGCTTAAATATTTGCATCTAAAAGTGAACACGGGATTTCCCAAATAATCTGTTGAACACTATGTTATGAACTTACAAATTTAGGTGAATATACAGTTCCTGTTTGTTAATAACATGTCTTTATGAACAGATTGCAGGAGCGATATGGATGGAGAAATTGATACAGGACAAGAAGATAAAAGCCTGAAAAGATTAAAGCCTGAGAAGCCAAAAGCCGCCTGTCGCAAGTTTCATCTTGTTGTTGCTTTTCTTTTAACGGCAAAATCAGATCCAATAGCGCAGCAAGTGAAGAAGGTGAGCAACGACGCTTTGTGGTACAATAGCCGCTGATCCAGGTGGTGATGGTGATGAAGTCAGCGACAGGGCTACGGTCAGCTGCCTCAAGTGCACTAAATTAATTTGTGATCTCAGTAAAATAGATGAAAGGCATGGAACAAAACGTATGGATTGCCACAAAGGTTTTTTCAATTTATTTACATTTTTCTATTGTAGCTACAATATTCGTCAACCTTCATGGTCTAAGCTGAAGGGCTGAAGGCTCTAAGAGTGATGCAGATTCTGATATACTAACTTTATTAGTCACTTTGATATTCATAAAAGAGAACTTGAAGACTAGGACTCTAGGACAATCATAACTAGTAGTTTGATACACGTCTGGTGGTCGGGTATTATAACATAATAATAGCAAGTCTAAACCTATTGTGGGAGTATTGACAAATAGACCATTGCCATGAAGTTCACTTTACATTATTGGCATATAAAGTTTTGAAGTTGATATTAAGTACTTAAGAGCAACCATTTACCTCATTAAGTATCTAATCTTTCCCCAATCTGCTACACTTACTGCAAAGAGTTTGCGCAAATTGCCCGTTTCATAAGAGATTTAGTATCCTGACTTTTTGACCTCTCATCAACCCCACTAGAGCGCCTCTTAGTACCCGAAGAGGATGCGAAAGTGTCTTGTTTTTGCATAAAACTCCTTTAATCCACATTATACAAAAAAACTAAACTAATATCAAAATAATGTAGGACCATAAAGAATTTAAAAAATATATAAAACAGTATAATTAGTTATATGAAAAAAATAAAAGAGCAGCCCGATCAAAAGTAGACGAATTTGCCCCATGAAGCCAAGAACAAAACAGGAACCGTCTCCATTGTACCTCTCTACATCCTAAATTCCTAATATCTCCAAAACATTTTTTGTTGAAGGGAATTGCAAACGTAGAGTGAAGAAAGATCAGAGGTAGGGATGGATCGATTGAGGGAATATGGAATGGCCGGAAGGAAGTTCTATACTGATATTGTCAAAAGCCCCTCAAACTCCAATTCTCCATAATGGTTATTAGGGGTGTGCATGGGTCGGCTTGGTTCGGTTTTTATCATTAACCATAACCATAACCGCTATTTCGATTATTGGATCCTTAACCATAACCATAACCAAACTTCGGTTATGGTTAATCGGTTATGGTTCGGATATGGTTATTTCGGTTATTAACCATACACTTCAACTAAAACTAACTTTCGACTAAAGTTTACAAATTAAAATCTACAAAATAAAAATTGGAAACTACGATGGTAGACTTAGCTTAAGCTTTTTTTATAAGACTAACAAGATTACATATTTTTTTGTTAAACTACCAATGGGGGATCCTTGTTAATAAGATATTTCTAGACAATAAAAAAACTTACCTAAGCCTAAGTTTTATTCTTTATTAAAATTAAGTTCATCTACATCAAGATCGTTTTGATAGTAACATAATTTTATCTTAGTAGAAAACCTCTACATGGTTAGTGTAAAACATACACCTATTACATAGACTTAAAACTAGAAGTTTGGTTCGGTTTTGGTTATATCGGTTAACCAAAGTTTCATAACCATGACCATAACCGCTTGATCGGTTAAAGAAATTTCATAACCATAACCATTAGTTATGTTGGTTATCGGTTAAAATCGGTTCGGTTATGTCGGTTATGGTTTGGTTATTGATTATGGCGGTTAATTTTGCTCACCCCTAATGGCTAGATAGATCTATGTTGTCAAAAGCCCCTCAAACTCCATAATGGTTATATAGATCTGGGCTTTTTTTTTTTTTTTTGAAAAACGGTGTCTAGGCACGCGCCTAGAACCAGGCGCATGTGATTAAAAACGAGAGCTTAAACTCACCAGGCTATTTTTCTGGCCAAATTCAGGCTAAAAGTTGCTTAAACCTCTAAAACATCCTAAATGAGCTATGAACAAGTCCTAAACAACCCTAAAACATCCTAAATTAGCCCTAAACAAGCCTAAAACATCTTTAAAATCCCTAAAAAAATTATTTTATACTATGCGCCTAGATATAAAAAGCCCTCGTTTTTTATGCGTCTTGCGCCTAGGCTCCGGGCTCGGCCTATGTGCCTTGAGTGCGCCTAGACGCTTTGACAACAATGATATAGATAATATGTTTGGTGAGGAAGAGCACGAATCGGTTCCTCAAATACACTGTTACTTGTCATATATGTTACTTATCTTTCATAATTTTAATATATTATCATTGTTATTTCCAACTAAACCTTCTTATTCAATAATGTAGGGGATGAACATAGTTATGCTTTAAATGTTGAGTAAGATGATGGTAGTGAATTTTTCATCTTTTAAGGGATTGTAAACTTGATGCATTCAACACTCTAATGACTAGACATAGTGTACGCTTTCATTTAAAACAAATTTGATGAAAAATTGAATACTTTTAGATTATTTTTTTATGTGGAATAACTTTTGAGTTATCTTTTAATATGTAATCATACACTCTTAGATTACATTTTATGTTCATGTTGTGATTTATGGATTTATAGAGTTAACTAATTAATCTGATTGCTCCTCGTCCAATCATATATATCTTCTTTTTAATATTCATTTCCATTCTTATTCAAATGATTAAAATTGTTGTATTCTCATATTGTAGTACATTAATTTCTATGTTGCATCATAAGACATATTTTTAACATTTCATATTAAATTTGTCTATTCTGGAAAGCCTCCGGATATAATCTAGTGTCATAAAAAAAATTGTAAAAAGATTAAAAAAGCATGTATTATACATACTATGAAAGTACAGAGTCGGCGAAAGGCGACAAAAACCTCAAACTATCTACGTCGACCTCAAGGCACAAGGTCGGTGGTTGCCATGGTGACACACAAAAAAAACCCCTAACTTTGTATATATTACACTTTCAACCCCCTTTAGTTTATAACAAGTTTATACAATGTCGTTTAGACCCCCTTTACTTTCTAACGTTTTAAGTCCACCCCGTATTGTAATTCTTTCACTAAAATAATGACTTTGTCACGTGCTTATTTTTATGTAGAAGTCGGTATAACATCAAGTTTTGACGTAAGCGGTACGAATTCACGTTTCGGGGTTCAACGTAGACAGTTTAAATTCACGTTTGGACATAAAGTTCTTGCAAATTAGTGTGGTAAAATTTAATACGTTTTCATAAATCCACCCCATATTTTAATTCTTCTACTAAAAAACGATTTTCTTACGTGTTTATTTTTAGGTATGTGCCAGTACGAATTCATGCTTCGACGTAAATGGTATAAATTCACGTTTACGCATTTGACATAGACAGTATAAACTCACGCTTCAACCTAAAGTTTTTGAAAATTAATTATATGCATTGTGTACAAATCGTGTGTCGAGCACCGTTTTTCTTACATGGTGTTAGGACCGTCGAACGCGTGTTCCAACAATCACGGGTTTTATCCTAGAGGTGCGGAATCCCTCTAAGATGCTCTAATAACAGAAACAACGATTGAAACAATGAAACGAGTAATCACAACACACACGGGTCAAAAGATTATCTATTAATCACCAATACAGAGCACGAGTGTTTACAGAGATCAAACCAGACGTTCTATGACCAGGGGAGGGTGTTTGGAGGGTGTGTGAGGCAAGAACTGAGGTCTAGGGTTGAGAATGAGGGTATTTAAACCACCCGGGTACGACCAGCTCGTATTAGGCGATTAGCAGCAAGGTATTAGGCGATTAGCTGCTAATCGCCTAACAGAATAGCCTAATCGCCTAAGGCCTTGCACGATTAGGCCCATAATCGTGTAAAGGCCCAAGATAAACGCCTAAAGCCCACTGCTAATCGCCTATATCATCCCACGACCTCCAAAACGCGTATAAACGCCTCCAAACACCCCGAACTACGTCCAAACAACTAATATACTAGCCTAGGGACATCGTGCACTAACAGACTCCCCCTTGGACCAGGCTAGTATACGTACAGAAATAACCAAAAAGACATCGTTCATACCAAAGCAAACAAACTTTACAGACTCGATAAGCAAAAACGATTACAACTAAACAAAAGTACAAGCAGCATCTTCAAACTTTGTCTTCAGCTTGATGTTGTTCTCACCCTCGTGATCCTCGACCAGTCGCATCCTGCATGAACCTTGTTAGCATAACAAAACCGGATCACCCTCTGAAACTTCATAGCTTGATCGGCTTCAACAGGTAGATGCATGATCGGGTACTAATACAACATCTTCACATCTTTCTCTAAGCAATTAATCAGCCACATAGGATCCCAAATCCTTATCTTCCTGCATGGATTTGGACTGTTGCTCAAGACGATCACCGCTTCAGTAGTAGCTGCATCATAGTGCCAATAATACAGGTTCGAGGTAAAGTCTTGTTCAAGTGGGATAATGGGAATCCTTGAAACGCATTTCGGTGGCTTGATTTTGTGCTCCCAGATTGGCTTCAGTGTGAAGGGATGAATTTTGTCTGTCTGGTATGATCTGGGATACTGAGGCACAAGTTCTTTCCATCCCTCTATGCTTTCTCTCTTCAGCTTAGTGTAGAAACCCGAAAGTGGAGGAGCTTTCTCCTTATATAATGGATAATCAAGACGAATAAGATCACGAATATACCAGAACGGCAGGCTCAGAATGTCTTTATATTCTCTGAAGTACAACACGCCTTCTTGCCATTTTATCCCTAGCATCCTTGTGTGACCGATATATGCCCAGCTTATCACATTACCCGACATCTTCGTTAATCGCTTCTTGAAGACGGAGGCTCGCTCAACCGGCTTTTTCTTTTCTTCAGGTTTGAACCACTTGGGATAGCGCTCCCTGATTTTATCCTGTCGAATCTTAACTTCATCAGGAATATCAGCAGAGTCAGACTTTAACTTTTCCTCAGCCTCTCGTACCATTTCCTCATCAATATTTGGAATTCCAGCGCCCGACTCATTTACCACATACTCAGGAGTTGGGACGTTGGTTCCATCTTCAAGATCTACCTCATTATTTTCAGGATGCAACTCAGGAGGGACACTTTGGCTCGCACTGGAAGATTCTCCAGGTGTAAAGCCATAAACTTTTGCTATGTCCTCTGGTGTCATCTCTGGTAGAATCTCGCCTTCCTCCAGATCATACTCGGGCATGGCAGGTGGTGGGAGCAAGTTGCCTTCATCATCATACGCAAAATAGCAGTTTAAAGGCTCAACATATTCAACCTGAATCAACGCTTTCTTTTTCAGTTGCTCGCGAAGTTCTTGAATCTTGCTCATCTTGAGTGATGGCTCCCCCTGAGCAGAAGAACCTGCCTCGGGATCATCGCCTCGACGATCATGGCGCTTCTTTGTTCGTCTCTCAGCTGAACCACCCGATGATCCGTCACCGCCTGTGGCTCCAGGATCACCACCATCACCTTTACCATCACCCTGATCATCATCATCAAACTTATCATCATCCTCTTCATCATCATCATCCTCTTCTTCACTATCTTCATCATCACCACCAGCTGTACTCGCTCCAGCCTCAGAACCACCAGTGAGCCTAGGCTGAGTTCCAGACAACTCATCCAACCTAGCTCTTAATCTAGTATTTTGTTTCCTGTACTTGGTGATTCTGCGCTCATTGCTCACATTTGCGAGCTGGAGGTCATTGTACTTACCTTCAATACCAGTTAGTCTTGCCAAGGCACTTTGGTTCGACTGTATCAACTGTTGGTGTGATTCCATAAGCTTCCTGTTCGACTCAAGAATCTGCTGATTAGACAAAGTAAGTGCGTCGACAGTAGCTCTAAGATCTGTATTAGCAGTGATGGTCTCGCCAATCAACTCAAGCATCGCTGTTTCATTTTCTTCGATCTGAGTGTTCTTGCTTCTTAACTTAGCTATTTCCCGCGACTGTGCAGCAACTAAAGCCATGAGTTCGCTGACATTACGCTGGAGTTGTTCATTGGAAGCTGAAGTAGAGGAAGAAGATTGGCCTGAAGGTTTAGCTGTTGTGGTTCTTGCAGCTTCCTTCAGTCTCCGTATATGATCACCAACCGGATTCGAGACCAACTGCGCACCTGTCGCTTCAACGGTAGCTGAGACTTGCTCAGTGAAGACTACCGAAGAAGGCATAGACATAGTAATACTTGCAGGCATAGCTGCACTGGAAGATAGAGGAGCTGAAGAAGTAGCTGCTGTTGTAGTTGTTGTTTCTGTTGCTGTTGTTTTTGTTGTTGCTGTTGTTGTTGTTGTTGCTGGTGTGGTAGAAGAAGTTGGAGAGCCGAATGTATCAGGAAGATTCAAAGCTGCACGTTTTCCCCTCAATCTCTTTGGGGACCTCTCAAGCACACCTAGATTCTTTGACATCCTTTTCTGACCCCTACCAATCTTAGCTGCCTTGGTTTTCTGTCTCTTGTGAGGAGGAGGCGTGCTAAGATCAGCATCGATATCCGCAATAAGATCCTCACCTCCTGGTGTGAAAGTGGGATCCCTCGCAAGATCTCTCGCCTCGGCTGTGAGAGCCCTATCCTCTTCCAAACTAAGCACATCAGGCGCATCATCTTCAGTCGCCTCTGAGTCGTCATCTTCATCATCAACGTCTTCAATATTAACCGGGCCTTCATCCAACTTATCCTTACCCCTGCTTGAGCTAGCTGGTGCATCAACATCCAAAGACGCAGAATCAAACACATCATCATCACGTCTATGCTCAGCATCCCCCGTATTGCCCGGTTCATTGGGACCCAATTCATCAGTGGGTCTGCCAATAATATCATCACCTTTGAACACCTGTCTATGAACCTGAATATCATCTTCAGACTCACTGTCGTCGTGTCTCCACCTATTCCCAGGTGGTGTCTCATAGATATCTTTAGCAAGAAACGCATACAATCGCCGACTTGGTGGATGTTCTGCCTTCGGCTTCTTCTTATATTGTAGCATTCTTTTCAGCTCAACTTCATCAATATTCTTTATCTTGAGCAACTCATCAACACGCTTTACCAAATCTGGAATCTGGTTGTCAAGGATCATTTGCAGAAATCGAGGATAAACTATGAAAGAGTGCTTTGTCGGTTTCTGCAAAATCACTTCCTTAAGATGATGCATAATCAGACCAGAAAAATTGAACGGCTTGTTCAATGTTAACGCAACGATCGCTGATGCTAAAGTGTCCCGGATCGCATCAAAAGTGCCTTTGCGAGGGCCGATGCACTTTAGCACAAGGTGCGTTAGGTATTTTATCTCTGGCGGTAAACAACTCTTTTGCAACATCTTCTGAGTACGAACATCGTCTGTATACTTCATTCTGAGAAAACCACCACGAATCCAGATGGTATCGAACACGATCGGATCGTCTTTGTCATCTTCAAATCTCAGAACCTCACGAATCAAGTCTTCTGTGATAACCACGTCCTTTCGCTGCACAACACTTTTAACAGTTGCTGGAACAGTGCTGTTGTCGACCTTTGCATTCTGATAGAATTCCCGGATGATGTCCTTGTAGGCTGCGTATTCAGCAGAGATAGCATACTTGATCTTTGATCGTTTCAAGTACTCGATAATGCCTTCGAACAACTTGCATTCTAGCTTTGTAACTGGTCCAAGAAATGCCAAACAGTTGTGCTTCTCCGACGTACCGTACTGCATGATTCTATAAGACAAAACACACGACACGATCATTAGAGCAGTTTAAGATATGATAAAATCGGACAAAACGGACAAAGTTTGACAAAAATTGGTCAACATAAGGCTATATGCGATTAGCATAGCTAATCGCATACCCCTTTTACATGAATAGGCATACTCGCTAGCTTACCATAGGCGATTAGCTTGTTTTCAGCCCTACTCGCATTACTGTTCATGCGATTAGGGTGTCCTAATCGCGTGAACAGTAGCCAAGTTCACCAATTTTGCCAAATCTTGTAACGGGTCAAGATGGGTTGGAATTTTTGGTGCATTTTACTCTAACACAACCGGTAATCAAAAGCCCTATGCTTAATTTCATTTTCAAGGTCTAAGATGGTTCCAATTAACCGGTTTTAGAATTAGGGTTTATGGGGTTTAAAATTGGGGATTTCGATTTGGGCTTGTTATGGATCAACATTTTGGTCTAAATGGAACCTAAAACTGCCGATTAACAAAACCCTATCAAGAAATCATAACAACAAACCCCTTTTAATGGTTAATCAGCGATTTTCTTGGAATAAAGGTTTCGGACAAAAAAACTGTGATTAAACCTTGAAAACACGAAGTTAAAGTCTGAGATTTTAGGAAAAGATTACCTTGGTAGGGTAGATTAATATGCTAGAACAAGGAAAATTTTGGCAGGGGTTCGTTTGTATCGGGTTTAGAGGGAACTGGTGGTGTTTGTTGTGTTTTGAAGGTGAATGAAGGAAAAAAAAAGCTAACTGTTTCTTTTATATCCCAAGGCTAATCGCATGGACATAGGACACGAGTACCCTTAATCGCTAGCAAAGGATACACGAGTAGGCTTAAATGCTGCTACAGTAGACACGAGTATCTCCTTACTCGCCTAAAGGTCCTAGCGATTAGCTATACTACTTAGGCGATTAGGAATTATGTTGGTTGGGTGACACAATTAAGCTACTCGCCATTAGATATAAGCGATTATGATCATACACGCATCATACATAACACGATTAGGAGCTAATCGCCAATACCCATAGGCGATTAGCTCACAATTGCCTACAACCCTTTTCACAAATTACCAAAATGCCCCTGCAGCACCAAAACATGCATTTTTGACCCGTTTAGGTTCAAAACATGCGTTTTTCAACCCGATTTCACACGCGACTCAGATGATGACTCAAGAACTTGAAAATGTTTCATTTTTCACCCTTGTACTCGGTAAAATACACGGTTTTGACCCGGTAAAAGTACAAGTTTTCAATTAATTATCCTTTTTATTTTTCGGCGTTTTATTCTTGAAGAAGTAAGATTACAATGGATTAGGTTTCCATCATCGGAAATCAAGAATAGCTAAACTACTAAAGATAAAATAGAAAATAAGCGAAAATGCAAGAACAACTAACTGTACACTATCATATTTTGCGAGTTTCGATAGTTAGGGAATCATATCAGTGTACGGACTATACTAGAACCCTTATACTTTCAGTTTTTGATTTAAAATTACCAATAAGCATCCTACAACAACTGTCAGTATTGTTGCTCACCTAAACTCGAAATCAAGTTTTATTGCTAGGCACTTTAGATACGTTAAGGTAATATTAAAGCTGATTAAAGGTGTTCCCCGCACACGCGACATATTCCCACATCAAGGCATGCACAAAGCTTCCTCGTAACCGGTGAATAAGCTGTTGTCATCCGTATTAACAAGGAATGGACTCAGTGGTGATCAGGTCTGCAAGAACCTGCAGCAGAGAGACCAGTGAGATCCAGACCAGGGTTCAAGTCAAATACCGTACATTTTTTATTTTTCACGGTACGATGCTTTAGGTATTAATTATTTGATACCTTAGAGCGATTCTCTTTGAGAATAGGGTTTTGGCATTCATGATCTTTTTGCTCTTATAGGATTCCCAGACGTCTCCTTATCAGAATTTATTCTATTTTTTTGTTTTTCTTTTCTTTTACTGAGTATGGCAAAGAGGTGTCTCAGTTGTAGGCTGCTAACCCAACGTGCGTCACTTATGCCACCCCATTTTATTCTGAGAGACGTCCAGTTCACCCCGGATGTACCAACCTCTTAAAGACCAGAAACCTCGGATTTTGGCATTCTATCAACAAGATTTAAGGCTTTTAGACCATATGCCAACGCGGCGTTAATCCACACAATTCTCAGTAGATTTAGGTTTATATCACCGTGCCGAACTTGGAAATGATTTCGAGCCTACCAACACATCATTGTAGAGGCTACTTATCAGATCCAATATTTTTAAGATGATAAGGGTCCATACAGTCCGACTGATTGGTTAATATCATCTTCCAGTTCACCCCGGGGATGGCTATTGCAGCAGAGTCTTCCATCTGGAACCGGCTCAAGATGTCAGCAACATATTTTTTCTGGTGGATGAAGATCCCTGACTCAAGTTGATCTACTTGCAAGCCTAAGAAAAATTGCATTTCCCCCATCGAGCTCATCTCGAACTTATCCTGCATTAATTTTTCAAATTCCCTGCACAAAACCTCATTAGTTGACCCAAATATAATATCATCAACGTAAACCGGTACCAGCAGACGGTCACCATCGTTTTCCTTGGTGAATAAGGTGCAGTCCACGAGTCCACGGTTGAACCCATTGGAGATCAAATAACTGCTGAGCATTTGATACCATTCTCTCGGAGCTTGATGAAGCCCATACAACGCTTTGTTCAGTTTGTAAACCTTGTCACGATGCAGTGGATCTTCAAACCCCGGAGGTTGTGAAACATACACCTCTTCCTTCACGATACCATACAGAAAAGCACTTTTCACGTCCATTTGATACACCTTAAACCGTTTGTACGAAGCGTAAGCTATGAACATCCGGATAGCTTCAAGGCGCGCAACTGGAGCGTATACTTCGTTGTAATCTATTCCTTCGATTTGACGGAAGCCGAGGACAACTAATCGAGCCTTGTTTCTGATAATTACCCCGCGGTCATCCCGTTTACACTTATAGACCCACTTTGTTCCAATTTTCTTTGCGCCTGGAGGTAAGTCAACTAAGTCCCACACTCCTCGCTTTTGGAACTGCTGAAGCTCTGTCTGCATTGCTTCAATCCATGGTTCTTCTCTCAACGCCTCTTGGACGGTTCGCGGTTCCACCTGAGACACATAAAGAGCAAAAGACCAATCGTTCTGATGACCTGCTTTTCTGATCTCCGAATAAAGAGCTAGGGTAGCGGAGTTGTCACTTGGACTGGCATTCCTGAGCTGACTACGTGTCATCACTCTACCAGTCGGATCACCAATCACATTCTGCAGTGGATGAGTGTCGTGAATCCGAGATTCCGGATGTGCCGGCACTGGATCATCCGACCGTAGATTGAGATTTTCAAGTCCCTGAGAGATGTTCGTTTCAGCGGCACTTGAACTGGAGGGAGCAGCGGGTTGCAAATTAAAACCGGAGAAATCAATCTGTAGACCGATTCCAGGAGCTGCTGAAGAAAAAGGACCAGCTTGATCATTCCCTGTAAGAGGAACTGGAGCTGTATTGGCAGATTCACCATTTCCAGCCAGTTCTTCAGTAAGAGTTTCCCGAGATTCTGTATATTCCTCATCTGAAGAAGATTCCATAACCTCTGACGCTTCCTGAAAGACTTCCTCAACTTCAACTGCTGCGGCTTTATCAGGGGGACCCATGGATGTAGAAGCATCAGATGCGGCAGGCGCAGGTGCATTAACCACGATCGGACGCATTAGCGGTGAGCTAGCTGCGTTTTCACACTCGTAATACATCTGCGCTACAGCATCATCTACAACATTATCCAGGTTGAAAGAATCGAACAAACTCTTATAGTCGAACAACCAATCGGGTCCAGCACCACGTGCATTGACAGTGTAACGTTGAACATCGACATTAAGCCACTCCTCAACGTTATTGGTTCTTTTGTTGTATACCCTCTTGTTAGGAGTACTGTATCCAACAAAGAAACCTTCATCTGCCTTTGCACCAAACTTCCCATCGGGATGTAACATAGTGCATGGAGCACCGAAAGGTTCCAGAAACTCTAAGTTCGGCTTCCTATGGATTAGAAGTTCGTAAGAAGTCTTGCCGAACCTCTTAACCGTAAGAACCCTATTTAGAGTATAACACGCGCAGTAAATTGCCTCGTTCCAAAACATGACAGGCAAGTTAGAATCTGCGAGCATTGTTCTGGCAGCCTCAATAAGAGTTCTATTCTTTCTTTCTGCAACCCCGTTTTGCTGAGGAGTGTATGGCGCTGTGAATTCGTGATGAATACCCTTTTCTGCACATAGTGACTCCATAGCATTGTTCTTGAATTCTGTTCCATTGTCGCTTCGAATCCTGCGGATCTTTAGCCCATAGATGTTTTCTAGTTTGGTGAACAGATTCTTCAAAAACTCAAAAGTCTCACTTTTATGCTGCATGCATACAACCCAAGAGAACCTTGAATAGTCATCAGTGACAACCAGACAGTATAAATCTCCATTCTTGCTTTTACGATTGACTGGGCCGAACAGATCCATGTGCAACCGCTCGAGAGGCATACTGACTGAGTTGACCTTCTTAGGTTTGTGAGATTTCTTCTTCTGCTTCCCTTTCTTACATGATACACAGACGTCATTTAAATGAAAATTCTTGACAGAGACACCTTCCACAAGTTGATTCTGAACCAGATGATTCATCTTCCTCAAGTGAATATGCCCCATTCGCCTGTGCCACATAATAGACTCCTTCTCTGTAGCCTTTGACAGAAAACAAGTGACCTCCCCCTTAGCTGTTACAGCCTGACTCATATCGAGAACATACAAATTGTTGACTCTTGGAGCTGAGATCATAATCCACTGTTTTGGAATCTTAAAGCCAGGTTTCAGAATGAAGCAAGCATTGTCATCAAAGAATACTGTGTATTTCTTGTCACAGATCTGTGAGACACTCAGCAAATTGTGGTCTATCTGTTTCACGTAGCTTATCTTCTCAAAGCTTACGATTCCATTCCCCATACTGCCTTCTTTTGTGATGTATCCCCCTTTATTACCAGCAAAAGCAACATATCCCCCATTGATATTCTTGATGTCAAATAGCAGAGATAAGTCGCCTGTCATGTGCCCAGAAGCTCCACTATCAACAATCCATAGGCTGCTGATAAGGCCCTATGGAACTCCCTGCACGACATTCAAAGATTAGTGGTTAAAGGGGACCCAAGCCTTGACGGTCTTGGGTCTACCATCTACATCCAAAGTCGGAAATTCAACCCACCTTCCGTTAGGAGTTGGTGTTGCTTCCGATGGTCCGACAGTTTCTACATTAACAGATGATCCTCCTTCTTTAGTCGGTGACTTGGGTCTCCAAGTCTTTCCCGGTCTCCTTGGCTTCGACTTTTTCTTTGCCTTGGGGCTAGAAGGTCCAGCCTCAGATTCCTGTGGTGGGATAGTCTTTGGATCCACTTCAGACTTAACTGCACGTGGAGCAGTGTTAGGGTTGCCTTCAGGTTTAGCTGCAGCCTGTGCTTGTGGCTTAGGCACTGCTTCAACCTTTTTGGGAACTTGGCTCCCCCTCGACTGCGGACCCCTGCCATCAACTGGCTTTTGGTTCATAGCAATCTTGTTACGAGTGTCATAAACTGTCTGTTTACCTTGTTGCTTCTCAGAAAGGTTAGGAGAAACAGGCGGTTTAGAGTTGCTAGAACTAGGAGCATCATTTGTATCAATCCTTTTGCGTCTCAATTCGGGGCAAGCAGCAACTAAATGCCCATGAACCCCGCACTTGTGACAGGATCTATACTCCTCAAAAGGTGGAGAATTTACATCATTACCCCTCTTGTTTGATTTCGTGGCAAAGGTGTTTTTATGTTTTAAATCCTTAAGACATTCTTTCTGCCAGTCTGTCTTAGGATAATTATCAACCTCATTGCCTGAAGATCCAACAAACTGAGTAACATGTTTCTTGAGAGAGTTCTCCTGAGCTTGATTTTTAGGGTTCAAAGTGTTCTTCTTTTGATTTTTACTTTTGTTTATTTTGGACTGATTACCCTGACCCTTTTTCCCATGTCCCCATTGTTCTTTCTCAATTGTAATGGTAGACTCTTGCCAGATTTTACCAACAAGGCCAGGTGCCAGGTTCTTATAAGGAAATTCCTCAGCAGCATAGATTTTATCAGACCCTTTCAATTGATAGAACACTTTGATTGTTTTACCAGCAGGGGCTTGCACTTTCGGTTCAGGTTCACACAGAATGTGATTTTGGACAGGAATATCCGTATCCTTCACCGGTGCATACCTCTCTGGTTCATCAAGCTCATCCTCAGAACAGTCTATCTCGCAGACACTTGCATCATCTGCAATCTCACCAGGTTTGGCAGCAACAGCAGTGGGTGCAGCCTTAGCAACTTCAGCAGGTTTAGGTGCTTCAGTTACATTAGGCGTAGGAGGAGCAGCCTTAGTGACTTTGGCAGGTTTAACTGCTTCCATCACTTTAGGCGCTTCTGCATCTTTAGCTGCTTCTGCTGCCAAGTCCATTAACTCTTCCTTCGGTAAGATATCATTGTGATGATATTCGAATCTCACCGGAGGAGGACACTGAGCATATTTGGGACTAGTGGAATTGCCCTCCTTATCTGAGTGTTCGATGATATGATCAAGAACATACTTGCAGTTCAGGTAACTCTCAAGTTTCTTCTTGATCTTTTGATAGTCACAATTGACAATGGCCAAATGTTTCTTAGTGTCTTCAACCTCATTTATATAATTATTGATAGCAATTTGTTTGTTAGCTAGGGTTTTAGACAATTCAGAAAAATCCTTCTTATAGTTATCAACAGTATTAAGAAAATTTTTCTCTTTCTGTTTTAAGGAATCATTTGACCTTTGCAATGGACCCACATCAGCTTTTAAATTCAGATTCTCATCAGTTAATTCTTTGATTCTGAGTTTAAGCTGATCACACTCAATGGAGTCTTTCTTAAGAGTATCAATGGTGATTTTGAGGGCTTTCTCATTAGCTCTCAAAACCTCATTGCTCTCTTGGCATTGACTTAAGTCAGCTTTCAAGTTCAGATTTTCGTCTGTTAAGACATCAATTCTGTACTTAAGCTTACCACAATCAACACATTCAGATTTTGAATTGGAGGAAGAACATACCTGATTAGATGACTCTGTAAGGGCCATCAAAGCATAATGAGCAGCCGTCTTCACTGGTCCGAAGAAATCAGTCAGATTGTTCGTTGTACAGTCAGCATCCACAAGTATTGACCTTTTGCTAATCAAGGCATCTGCTTCAGCTAACAAATCCTCCAGATCCACACCTTCATCAGAATCACAGTCCGAATCACAGTCTAAAGCTTCAACTTCAGGAATAACTACTTCAGATTGACTTGGACTCTCTTCAACTTCTTCTTGAGCATCAGACATAATTTGGGCAAAGCATGCAGCACCACCCTGAGGAGCTTGTTCAGTGATTCCAGTTGAACACTTCATCTTCTTGAACTACCAGGGCTTGATTGTTGTTAGCTTGAGGCCTCTGGTTCTGATGGTTAACTGGGACAAGAGCTCGTTCAGCATTTTGGTTAGGTTGTGTCTGAGCTTGTTGCCTCTGATTATTCTGATTGCCTCTGTTGTTGTTGAAGGGATTCTGATTTCCCTGTTGTCTCGGTCGATCACATTCTCTGGCAAAGTGTCCTCTGTTGCCACAGTTGTAACAGGTGACCTTCGTTTTATCAAACCCAAACTTAGTGTTGTTGTTGATCAACACATCTCTCCTTCCAGTTCTATCCATATAATCCTTTGCACGTCTCACCACACTAGCGAAGTGCCACTGGATGTCTATCAGATCCATGTCATCCTTGTCGATCTGGGCATAATCTTCTTGAGTAAGATAAGGATTTCCGATCTGCCCCGCAACTAAGCCACTATAGGAATTGACCAAGGTTGACAGCAGAGCCATATGTTCTTGGGCTAGCTCTACAGTCACCTTCTCAAAGCCCGAAGTGTTCAGCTGTTCTGCAACAGGATTGGTCCGATAAGCACCCTGATTTGAAGTAGAAGCACCTCCATATCTACCAAAGTTAGCAGATGAAGCACCACCAAACCCTGATGAAGAAGGTCCACCAAAGTTGGAGGTTGCCTGAGCTGGTGCTGCAAGATGAGCAAACGGATTAACACCAAACTGGTTAGTATTAGCATTAAAATTAGAAGGATACTGGTTTCCTTGACCCCAAGGAAAGACAGGTGGAGGAACGTCAGATGGGGGTCGATAATTGTCAAACGCAAAGACTGGATCAGGATTAACCATGAACGCAGTCTGAGGTTTGGATCCACCCACACTGATATCCTGAGCTGGATTCCCATAGTAGATGCTGGGATTCTGAACAACGGGCGGCTTATTAGCTCTCCTGATCTCCTCGATCTCCTTGTTCTCCAGCTCGGCCACGAACTCGTTGATGGTGAGTGTCGGATAAACATTGTTGGACTTCTGAATGTCCAGCCATTGATGCCAGTGTGACGGGAGAGCCTCTGCAAATCTTTCCACAAGTTCTGCTGACGTGTAGATAACCCCGTACTGATACATCTCGGACATCAGATGATAATATCGAGCTGTCAGATCTCTTAACGACTCATTTCCCATCGCACTGAAATTCTCAAACTCCTTCTTTAACTGATCCACTTTCACCTTCCGTGTCTTCTGATTCCCCTCATTACGCTCAGCAAGCGCTAACCAAAGCATCTGCGAAGTAGTACACTGCGCGAACTGATGAAGAATGTCTTTGGGAAGTGCCTGCTTCAACGCTGCCATCGCCTTCTTCTCATAGTTATACTTCTTCCTCTGATCCTCAGACATGTCTTCTATAGAGACCGGAGTAGTGGAATTTTCAACCAGCGGCCTTGTGTACCCATTCTCGATAGCTGACCATACTAAGCCATCGATACCCTCAACATGTGACTGAAATCTGCCTTTCCAACCATGGTAGTCTGCCATATATTGCAGTTTCGGTGCTCGGTTAGAACTGCCCGTCTCTAAGTCACTGATAAGAACGGACGACAGATGGTTTGTCTGAGAGTTAGCAGCAGCTGCGAGTGCCCAAGGATTCGCATTCATTGCCTGCTGTTGAGCAGCTAGCGCCCACGGATTGATTCCGGCAACATTCGCTTGCATTTGCGCTTGTTGCATCCGTTGCGCGTTTCGTTCAGCTGAAAACTGCCAAGGGTTCGTGGGCACGTTTGCTTGATTGTTCATTTGGTTGTTCATTTGCTGGTTATACTGAGTTCTCGGCTGACTCAGATGTCCCCAAGGGTTCGCCATATGTTAAGGTATGTTAACGTATGTTAAAAGTCCAATACTTAGTCAATTTTTATGTTTCAGAACCTTTTAGGCGATTATGGGGCTAATTGCTATGTGATTTAGGCGATTATGAGGTTTTGCACGTGATTAGGGCTAATTGCCAGGTGACTTAGGCGATTATGGCTAATTGCTAGTGAATAGTTACGCGATTAGGAGTTTTCAGGGCGATTGGGTATGTCACGTGATTAGGGCTAATCGCTTAAAGGTTCTAGGCGATTATGACCCTAATCGTGTAAAGGTCTTAGGCAATTAGGGCTACTCGCTTAAGCAGTATAGGCGAGTAGCTGCTAATTGCTATCAAAACCCTAATTGCTTGATGTGGTTAGGCGATTATGGTCTGCTAATCGCCTGATCTGATCTGCAGCCGCACTTTTGCTCAAAAATCACCTATTTTGACTCAAAATCTTATCTAAAACATTGTATTTTGATCCCAAATGATTAGACAAGTTACCAAAATAGTTTTAGAGCAAAACCTGATCAAAAACACACGTTTTTAACCGAAAACACACACTAAAGTTTTGAAAAATGTGGGTTTTTGATAAAAACTCAAAGTTTCAAACTAAGAACAGGTTTTTGATTAAAAATCTCAACTTTTACACCAAAAACAACCTGTCTTTGCTCGTTTTTGTTATTAAAACACCCGTGATAAGAGCCTCTGCTCTGATACCACTTGTTAGGACCGTCGAACGCGTGTTCCAACAATCACGGGTTTTATCCTAGAGGTGCGGAATCCCTCTAAGATGCTCTAATAACAGAAACAACGATTGAAACAATGAAACGAGTAATCACAACACACACGGGTCAAAAGATTATCTATTAATCACCAAAACAGAGCACGAGTGTTTACAGAGATCAAACCAGACGTTCTATGACCAGGGGAGGGTGTTTGGAGGGTGTGTGAGGCAAGAACTGAGGTCTAGGGTTGAGAATGAGGGTATTTAAACCACCCGCGTACGACCAGCTCGTATTAGGCGATTAGCAGCAAGGTATTAGGCGATTAGCTGCTAATCGCCTAACAGAATAGCCTAATCGCCTAAGGCCTTACACGATTAGGCCCATAATCGTGTAAAGGCCCAAGCTAAACGCCTAAAGCCCACTGCTAATCGCCTATATCATCCCATGACCTCCAAAACGCGTATAAACGCCTCCAAACACCCCGAACTACGTCCAAACAACTAATATACTAGCCTAGGGACATCGTGCACTAACACATGGTTGCGTAAAAATCGTCCTAGCTCAGTTGGTATAGTAGCTACCTTTTAACCAATTGATCGTGGGTTTGAATCCCATGGATGCGTTTTTTTTTACAACCATATTTATTTGGGTTAGATATGTGTCCACAGGGTAACACTTGCAAATCAAATACTAATTATTCCTTAAACTATAAAAAAAGAAGCAAGAAAAAGATACATGGATTCTGATAAACATGATAATCTCATGTGGTTTCGTCACATGCTCATAGGATTTGATGATTTTTTTTTCAATAAAGTGTTATAAGTTAACCATTAGTTTAAGACTTTAATAATCACCTAGAATACAACAGTATCACGTGAACTTTAGTAGTGGTGCTTGGTCAATTGCAAGTCCAACTTTGAAATTGTCAGTCAACCATTCTAATCATCGACGGTTCTCCCATTAATCGGAGACAAATCATGAATCAAGTGTTGGTGGTTCCGTATCCTGGCAGAGGCCACATAAACCCTATGTTAAACCTATGTCGCTTACTCTCGTCTCGACTTAACCGACACAACCGCACCACCATCTTCACTGTTGTTGTCACTGAGGAGTGGCTAGGATTTCTCAATCCAGATTCAAAGCAGGATAACATAAGGTTCATGACCATTCCTAATGTTCTCCCGTCCGAGCTCAACCGTGGCTCAGACATGATAGGCTTTCTCACTGCTACTCAAACCAAAATGGAACATCCTTTTGTGAAGTTGCTTGATCGGATTGAGTTTCCTGTGAAACTCATCATAGCCGATGTGACTATGCGCTGGCCATTTGATGTCGCTAATAGGAGGAATATTCCCATAGCGGCGTATTGGCCAATGAGTGCCTCCATGTTTTCAGTTGTGTACCATGTTGATCTCCTGGAGTCAAATCATCAGCTTTTTGCAGACGTATTAGGTGTGTGGTTTCTCACTTACGGTTCTAATAATTTCATTTTATATCTGATTGGAAAAGCGTGTCCCTTATGTCTCGTAGGTAGTTATTAGGCATAACTCTTAGTTTATTAAAAGTTACATGTTCATATTTCCTCTTACTCTAACAATAGAACTATAAAAAATAAGAGTTACTGAATGAGTAAAATATATATTATATAGCGAGGAAAAAGGAAAAAGAAAAAAAGTATATGAACTTTTGGTTAATCGGGTCGACTATCATCAATTGGCACACGCCCCAACCCTTGTGGCGGAGTGGCATGTGAAATGATGGGTAGAGCCTAGCTAGCCTCTTTGCGGTGTCAAGTTCGATCCTTGATCCCACCGGGTTTTACTGATTTTCCATTGTCGTGTCGAGCTAATGTGGGGTCAGGTTTCCCCGGAATTGGTACTGGCTTGGTGGGTTCTGGCTACCCAGCGCTACCTGTGAGCGGGCACCTAAGACGTGTTTTCACCCAGGGCCCAGGGGAGTATGGAGTGCTTTTGTAACCAATTGGTAGATACCCCATGTAGTCGGGACATCGTTTGTTGGTCGTTAAAAAAAATCACCCATTGGCATACCCGTCCCATCTTTGCCGAAATTTCTAAAACTATTTGATTCTCAAATACCTATCCTAAATGTTTCTTTACCTCTCGGGTTTAGGTTACTTTGCAATCTTTATTAGATCCTTTTCATCAAAATAGTAGGATTTCAAATTCTTTGAAACTAAAAACATCTATATTACACAAATTACATAATTTTTTTTTCATTTGTTGAACAGAAAGAGGAAGGGAGACCATAGATTATATTCCTGGATTATCTTCACTAACAATAGCAGACCTTCCAACGGTCTATCATAGTGGCGGTGAGAAGTTTAAGGGCATTGCACCCTCACCGTTCGGTGTAAAGGCAAACTATGTCCTTATATCAACCATGTATGAATTAGAATCTAAAGCCATTAATGGTCTTAGGTCCATATTACAAATGCCCATTTACACATCTGGACCGAACATACCTTACTCCCAAATCGAACCCAATCCCTCATTAGACCAACCAGTGTATATAAACTGGTTAAACTCCAAACCACCAAAAACCGTCTTGTATGTTTCTTTTGGTAGCTTCCTATCGGTTTCATATGCTGAAATGGTTGAAATCGCATTCGGGTTAGGCCAAAGTGGTGCTAACTTTTTGTGGGTGGCTAGAGGGGAAACGTCGCGTTTGAAAGAAATTTGTGGGGACAATGGAATGGTGGTGGACTGGTGTGACCAACTTAGGGTTTTGTTACATCCTTCTATAGGGGGGTTTTGGACACATTGTGGGTGGAATTCGGTGAAAGAGAGCTTGTTTTCGGGTGTACCAATGTTGGCTTTTCCTATATCGCTTGACCAAACACTTAACAACAAAATGATTGCCAAAGAGTGGAAGACGGGATGGAATATAAGGGAAAAATTGAAAGTTTTAAAACGAGACGAGATTGCGAAGACTGTAAGAGATTTTATGGATTCGAAGAGTGTTGTGAGGATTGAGATGATGGAAAGGGTGGAGACGTTTTCAAGAATATGTCAAGAAAGTGTTGGTGAAGATGGATCTGTTAATGAAGATCTTGATTCTTTTGTTAGAGATATTGCAATGAGCTAAAATGAGTGAATGAGGGTTCGTTGCACATCTAGGATTCATGGTTAGAATTTCAATAAAGTATATCGATCACTTGTTGTATGAGGTTATGCAAAGAAACCGAAGTTGGAGCATTAGTTAGGGTTAAATTTGTTTGTTAAAATCATTGATGTTAGTATTAAAGAAACTTAACTATAACATTGTTAATGTGCTTTTTCTTTCTAAACCGTAAAATAGATGTCAAGAAAGAAATGGAGCAGTTGTTTGTACGTTGTTTTTTATAATGTTTGAAGTGTCGAAATTGTGATACAATTTTAATTTTATAAAATTTGTTGAAAGTTGAAGGACTAAAGTGAAAGATTGGTTTAGATAAGTTTTAATGTTTAGAATTATCTAGTTGATTTAATTAGTATAGATAATGATGTGGGATTAGTATTAGAATAGAATTGGTAGTAGTATTTGAGTAGGATTAGTATGTTTAATTTAGCATAAATAAGGGTCTAGGTTATTGGTTTTATTAGTCCCTTGATTGTAAGTTCGTTTGATTGAATAGAAAGAGTCGCGGGTTCGTATCCCCAAATATCTCGTGTTCGTGTTTGATCTAATTGTCTGGGCCAACAATTGGTATCAGAGCTTGGCCGTTTTGAGAGTCGTGTTCCGATAGAGGGGGGCCGCCCCTCGTGGGGCTGCAACGGTGATGAACCGGTGTGGCTTGAAGTTTTGATCGGTTACTGTTCGAAAGAACACCAAAAATCCGATTGAAGGGTTTTAGATTATTGTTCAAAAGTAAGCGTACGTGTGACGTTTTTTTTAAGTACATATGTCGAGGAGTTTGTGTGCTGGTATATTTTGAAGATGTGACCTTTTCAAGGAATGTTGGAGGAATTAATTCAAAGTCAAAACAATGTTGTTGGGGTTGCGTCAGGTCGTCAACGTAAAGCAAGTCGACTAAAGAATTGTTTTTATTAACTGGTAAGTGTTTTAAATTGCATGTGATAATTGTGGCGGTGATCGAAGAAACGCATGTGGGTTGCGTCTTGTGTTGATCGAAAGTATTTGATGGTTTCTTTGTTAATGATGGTTATGAGTTGGTTCAAACCAGCCGATGTCACGGCAAGTGATATTGAGTGGAGGTTATTAGAGAGTCAGAAAGAAAAACAAGCTGCGTGTTTGTTTTGTTGATTGTAAGTCCGGAAGAAAAACAAGTTGCGTGTTTGTTTTGTTGATTGTAAGCCCGAAAGGAAAACGAGCTGCGTGTTTGTTTTGTTGATCGTAAGGCAACAAGTGTTGTTCGGGTGATGTGAAAATAACCGTGACGCAAATATTCCAGGTTTGCGAGATTGTTTCCGGTTAAGTAGGTGAATCGAGAATATTGTTCTTGATGAATTAAATAAAGTTTTGCGGTGTGTGGAGATTGGTTTCGAGATCGGGAATCAATTCCAACTGAAAAGAGCAAACTCGTAGAAAGGATGAATGAGCCCTCAAGAGCAGATCTTGATGAATGAGCCCTCCAGAGCAGATCTTGATGAATGAGCCCCCAAGAGCAGATCTTGATGATGGAAGAAAGAGATGGTGCATTCAAGAGTAGATCTTGAAGAAAGGAAGAATGCAGTCAAGAAACTCGTTTTCGAGTTGACGCATGAAGATCAGGAACCTGCGTGGTTCGATCAAGAAAGATAGCAAGAAGAACCTGCGTGGTTCGTTCGAGAAAGAAGAGCAAGAGCGATCAAGACACAAGTGGTCAGATTGAGAAGTAAGAGAAGCATGGTCGGGTTTTAGGATTAAGGGGGAATGTTGAAAGTTAATCCTAAAACGCGTGTTGAAAGTTGAAGGACTAAAGTGAAAGATTGGTTTAGATAAGTTTTAATGTTTAGAATTATCTAGTTGATTTAATTAGTATAGATAATGATGTGGGATTAGTATTAGAATAGAATTGGTAGTAGTATTTGAGTAGGATTAGTATGTTTAATTTAGTATAAATAGGGGTCTAGGTTATTGGTTTTATTAGTCCCTTGATTGTAAGTTCGTTTGATTGAATAGAAAGAGTCGCGGGTTCGTATCGCCAAATATCTCGTGTTCGTGTTTGATCTAATTGTCTGGGCCAACACGAACACGAGATATTTGGGGATACGAACCCGCGACTCTTTCTATTCAATCAAACGAACTTACAATCAAGGGACTAATAAAACCAATAACCTAGACCCCTATTTATACTAAATTAAACATACTAATCCTACTCAAATACTACTACCAATTCTATTCTAATACTAATCCCACATCATTATCTATACTAATTAAATCAACTAGATAATTCTAAACATTAAAACTTATCTAAACCAATCTTTCACTTTAGTCCTTCAACTTTCAACACGCGTTTTAGGATTAACTTTCAACAAAATTCAATTTTATATTTAATTAATCTATACATATAATAAACCAAAGCCATTTTAATGACATGGCACTTAAAGAGGCATTATCCTCTTTGAGTGTGTCATGTGTCATCCCATGTGGCATTGAGATATTTTAGGAAAAAAAATAATTTAAAAACAAAATTAGATTTTTCTCTCTTATGTTTCCTCCCATAATTTTTAAACGTTAATATCTTTTATATACGAGATTTTTTAAAGAAAAAAATTACACCAAATTAACGAGCGTTTTATTATCTTTCTAACGAGTACCATAGTGATATATAAAAAACGGAGAAAAAAATGACTATTTTTTGTTGGGTTTTGTTCAAACAGGAAAAAAACACAAAGTGTTCAGGTAAATCATTAATCATGTATAAGCAAGTCACTAATTATGTTCAAATCAGTAAATATGAATTTTATTTTCAACATGCGTTAGCATTGGAGTTATACATTGTTTTAGGTTAGATATTAATATTAGAGTTATACATTGTTTAAGGTTAGGCGTTAATATTGGAGATATATTTTTAATTGTTTTAGGTTAGCTGCTACCCGAAGCTTTCATGCATGTAACTGTAAAGCGCATCATTCTATTTTATATGTAAAATTAATATGTCATATTAGATTTTTCAACCCCGGGACGTTCCCGGGGTATAATCTAGTCTATATATATATATAAAAGAAAGCATATATGCCCATTGAGAGTGCCACGTGGTTTAATAATTGAGTGTTTTTGGTGTTTTTGAGTATTTTTCTAAATTTATCTCTCTATCTCTTAATTCTCAATTACTAAAATTAAATTGAGTTATTTTAGGAAAAAAGAATTTAAAAACAAATTTAAATTTTTCTCTCTTATCTTCCTCCCATAATTTTTAAACATAAATATCTTTTATATTCGAGATTTTTTAAATAAAAAAATTACACCAAATTAACGAGCGTTTTATTATCTTTCCAACGAGTACCATAGTGCTATATAAAAACGAAAAAAAACGACTATTTTTTGTGGGGTTATATTCATACAGAAAAAAAACACAAAGTATTCAGGTTATTCATTAATCAAATTGTAACATATTTTAATTTACGTGAAGATGATTATATGTTGAAGGTTATCCTTTTAATACTTTATTATGTTTAATATGGTTTATGCTTTTTATTTTTTTTAACTTTTTAAATAAATGTTTTTTAACTAAGATTGATTATGTTTAAGTTATTTACTCTTTTCGTGATTTGAGTTTTCTTTTTTTTTATCATTTTTTATTAAATCATATTAAATTTTTCAACCCCGGGACCTTCCCGGGGTAATCGGCTAGTATTATATATTTATTACATTTTGGAAGCGTGTATACGAAAACATTAAATCTGATTGAACAACCCGTCACCGATCCAGCTACAAACCGTATAAATAATTAACACACCATGGGGGGTTTTAGATTTATTACGGTTATCCCATAATTATAACCCATAAGTGTATAACTGGCCCAAGTAGCCCAAGGCAAACCCGTTCGAAGGAGGTAACCAAACTAGCTAGTAGCCATTCAACAATTAGGAACTAACCAATTGAGAATGGGATTAGTCTAACCTTGAAGTACCATATGGTTAGCAGGTTAGATGTCATAAACCATATTGTTCCACTTTGGACCCAACTTAGCTGCCCGTCCGTTTAAGGAGCCCAACAACGGATCATGTTTGCTAGGTCGTGAAGAAACCATCACATAGTAAAAAGCTGAAAAGATCGAGAGAGTAAAGAAAAAAAAAAGATTATTATTCTACAGTATTGATTGTCATCTACCCATCTTCTTATGTACTATTGCAATTAAGCAGGACCGGCCCTGAAAATTCAGGTGCTCGGGTCGAGCCATGAAATAAGGTCTTTTAAGCAATGTTTTCATAATTGAAGCGGACGTTGAACCGGTGTCCTTGCCGGTTCCCTAGTCGGACCGGCCGAACCGGATATAGAACTGAAAGTGTCGTAATAATTATAAAAATTAATATGTTTGGCTAATTAGCTCATAAAAAAACCAGCATTTCTTATAATTCCATAATAATTTGAAGGGTCATTATTTTATGTCTAGACTTCAAAAGTTTTTAATAAAATGAATTTGACTTGCATCATGTACAAAAGCGTGAGACAATTACTGTTTTGTAATACTACTATATACTCCCCCCGTCCTAATTTAAATGTCCTAGTTTAAAAAACACACATTTTAAGAAATATTTTGTTTGTATGTGGTAAAATGACAATAATATCCTTAAAAGTGGTGATTGTGTTTTGTCTTTTATGAGCAAAACTGGAAATTACATTTCTATTTTTGGAAAGAGACATTTAATTTGGGACAAACAAAAAGGGAAAGTATGACATTTAAATTGGGACGGAGGGAGTATCAAAATTTACTGCAAAGGCTGCACAATTACTGTACTACAACACAAATCTCAAGTAACACATTTCAATTTTTTTTAATTATGTCGTGTACTTCCAATCTAGTTTATCATGTATGACCCATCATTTTTCTTATCTACTATTCACCTTCTTGCATTTATAACCAGTAATATTTAAGATGAGATCTTTTTTGGGTCGAAAACAGAAAGAAAATACTTGCAGAAAGAAAACACTCATCGCCACTCAAAGTGCCCCTTTAGAAATTAAGCTCGGGCCGGGAGTCCTCACTGCACCCACTTACCAGCCCGTTTAAGGAGCCCAACAAGGGATCATGTTTGCTGGGTCGTGAAAAAACCATCACATAGTAAAAAGCTGAAAAGATCGAGAGAGTAAAGAAAAAAAAAGATTATTATTCTACGGTACTGATCGATTGTCATCTACCCATCTTCTTATGTATCTGAGTTCCCATCCCCATGTATTGGTACTATTGCAATTAAGATTTCATTGGGTTCTGTTAACCAAATTGAGTTGAGCATGATTTATCTATGGCTGCTATGGGCATTTTATATGTTGTGACGGGTTCAAAACTAACCGTTGTTATGATTCCAGTTGAAGACGTTGAGAGTTTAAATCATATTCACATGAACCTTACTCCTCTTCGACTTACAAGCAATGTCCATGCTGTAAGTTCACCCCTTTGCATATTTAGTCACTTTTCTAATGCCATTGCTGGTAGTCATTCGTGTTTTGGTGTTGCATTGCTAGTCATAGGTTTCGTTTTGGTTATAACTAGACAAGTTTCCATGGCTGGTCTATCCTTTCCGAGGATGTTGTGTTGTTTGCACCACTTGTTCTTGTTGATCAATTCGAGGCAGTACTAAACACTTTTGCATGAGATAAAGTGGTGCTTGAGTTTCATGTTGGCATTAGACGCCTTTGTTAGAAAGGAGGAACAAAAGCTCTAACTATTAGATAGCATTATCAGGTTAGGATTTATTAGTGTTAGCCCACGGGCCCACTATGTAAGTTACGGTTTTGTTATGATGTCTATATATTGTAACTCAATCCCTAATAATAATCAAGCAAGTATTCCATAATCTTACATGGTATCAGAGCCAGCATAGGTTCTTTACCGTCTTCACCGTGCCACCACAAAAAAAAATACAAACCCTAGCCGTCGCCACCGAGTTCAAACCTTAAGCAGGGTGGCGTGCCGTCACCGCTGCGCCCTGTCCTACCTTCGTTTTTTTTCCTGTTCCGTTTCTTTTATTTTTTATAGTTTTCGTCTAATAAAGGTAGATATTCGGCTCAAGATTCTAACCCTTTTGTTGCCGACTAAACAAGCCAATGCCATTTTCCAAAATTAGTTTTATCTCTTTTTGTCGACAAAAGAATTAGTGCAACCCAGGTTTTTATGCTAATAACTTGGTGACATCACCCACAAATATAGTGTTGGCGTTCTTTTGTGGTTATGTTGAAAGCAAATTTGTGTTCCCTTTGTTTTTTTTTTCTATTATTATTTTTGACCAAACAATTTTCAGTAGGTTCTCTTGTTTTCTTTTCTTTGCTTCTTCTTTTTTTTCCCTATTTAGGTCTTCGGATCTCTCTCTTAATCTACGGATTTAAGAGACCGCCGCCTGATTACGATCACTGGCCTTGCTTTCTTTTTTCTTTTCTTTTTTTTTCTTTTAAGATCTACGGATCTCATCACTTGATCTACGGATCCATGAGACCGTCGTTGGCTAGCCTTAACACACCACGTACGACTATGGTTATCGACTTACCTCTAGCAGATTGTGTTTATCATTCCGGGAACCAAGAATTAATGAGCTACAACCACGTAATCCCAACAAAATTGGTGATATCTTTTGAAGACAAGGACTAACGTATTTTACTTTGCAATTAAAATGAAGACTTTTATGGCAACATCAAGCATCGTATGGATTTGTTTGCAAAAGTTAGGATTTCTGAGCTGATCGAAGCACGTTTATCATATTATTATTGTTTTTTTATGTTTCTGTTTTTCCAGTCTGAGCTTCTAGTTTCCTTCCGCTCTGACTGCGGGGGAGTATTAGATAGCATTATCAGGTTAGGGTTTATTAGTGTCAGCCCACGGACCCACTATGTAAGTTAGGGTTTTGTTATGATGTCTATATATTGTAACTCAATCCCTAAAAATAATCAAGCAAGTATTCCATAATCTTACACTAACCACACTAACCTATTATCCATGTGAAGCTATTCCACATGTTACAGAAAGCAGTAGATTAATTCACCCAAGTTTAGGACCTGTTTATTTTGGTACTATTAAACACGACTTGGGAACTAACCTTGAGTTGGCACATGTTCCTATTAAAGAACTGTAATACCACAACTGACAGTAGATACATCAAGGTACCACATGTTTGATTGTTCAAAAGCTCATGATACTATTAAAATGCAAACATTCATTTAATTGAGTTGAACTTTCATACAAACTAGGTTTAATACCCGCACACATTGCGGCACGCTAAACTGAATCATTCTTGATGTAATACCATGTATGAACAACAATTCAGGGCTTTCTTGGATTGCAATGTTTGATTCAACCAAATTTTTTAGGCAATCTCTTTCACCTTTGTGGACAGGTGAATTTAAAGAGGGGGGGTGGGGGTTAACGTTATGAATCATATTATTCCACTGTGGACCCAACTTAGCAACCCGTTTAAGGAGCTCAACAAGGGATCAGGTTTGCTAGGTCGTGAAAAGAAAAAAGGAATATTATTAATCAATAGTGATTCTTCTCTTCCTATTTTCTTCTCAATATGAGTTCCTAACCCGTTCTGTTATGATTCTTATGTGTAATTTGATTCTGCGAATTAGTAATACACTCATTTGATTGCCTTATTTCTATTATCACTCTTTAGTTTCAAATTGAGTTCCGTACATTAGACAAGACATTAAATGCACACTTACCACAACATGGCTAAAATGGAAAGTCACCATGAGTTCCTAATTAGACCTAGCGAGTGACCAAGATGAGGGACGACAATGTCCCGTTACTAAAATGGATATGGGCACTAAACTACAAGATCCCTTCTAATGAAAGAGGCTAAAAACCTTTCTTCAAACACACGTATTTACCTAGTAAAATTGGCTTATTCGTCAAACAAAGAGAAAACCTAGCACCGACACACATAAAAAATAGCCGGACTAAAAAAGTCACCATAAACAACATTAATTGCCTACGTCCTTAACAACCAAATTACCAAAACATACCCTCACGCTCGAAGCTGGTCATATCAACACCATTCAGAGTCTCCCGTGACAAAACCAACAATGTCTTCTTTTATATGGACAAACGATGCATTCCAAGAATAGTAAATAAAACTAAGCTCAATAATAATATTTTGTTTTTTATTTTTCCAAATAGTTTTTTAATAATAATAATAAGGGAAAATGGCCAAAATAGCCCGTTGACCGTGCGTTTTGCATAAATGACCCTCTCCCGGATCTTTGGAGAGACCGGTCACGGTTTCCAACACAGCTGAACCGTCTTCCGAGATCCTTTGGTTTCCAACCAGTAGGAAACCAACACGTGGCGTTTACGATCCCGATGTCTGCGACCCGGCTCCTGTGGGTCCCTTGAGACGTGTCAGCGCCGCAAAGCCGTCTCCGGTGGGGTCCCTGAGACGCTTCACCAACGGCTCAATTGAACCCATCTTCGGCTCGGCTTATATTAAAATAACATACCCGATCCCACGGGAGACGGCTTTCTGAGCCATTTCATGTCTCAAAAGCCGTCTCCGATGACGTCTTTTAAAAGTTGGCAACCGTCTTCTGAGACGGTTGCGGGTAGGAAAAAGACGGCTTCCGGTACCGTCTTTGTACTGTTTCTGCACCGACTCAATGTAACCTTGAAATCTTGTACTACAAGAAGAGCAACCCGATCATAAGTAGACTTCGTGGGTGTTTGTAGAAACTTTTCCCCCTCCTTTTGACCTACTAACTTCTTTTGGAATCCACGAAACAATCGCTATGAGGGCAGTGATTTGAAAAGAGTTAATAGCCAAAATTGTCCCTGGGGTTTGGTCACTTTTGCCACTTCAGTCCAAAACCCAACAACAACAACAACCGTACCCAGGAGAAATCCCACAACTAGCAGCGCTATTAGTAGGGTCTGGGGAGGGTGAGATGTAGGCAAACCTTACCCCTATCATTAGAGATAGAGAGGCTGCTTCCAGAAGAGACCCCCGGCTCGATAACAAACACAAACTATGTATATCAAAATAAATAGACAAAACACCAAGCACATAGAAGAGTAAGTTACATACCTAACTTCAAGAAAAATAACAAAATACCTAGATGCACAGGGACTATCCCTAAAAGACAAAGCACAAAACCAAAAGTAGTGTTTTCCTAAAAATCATTAACTTTAATTCTAAGCCTCCACGAATTCCTATCTTTAACTTCAGTCCAAAACCCAAACCTTTTAAATCTGGGTCCGTAGGCTTTTAATTTTTTGCCACATTCGTCCCTGACACTAACCCAGTTAACTTATCTCGTTAACTCTGGGGGCATTTTTAACTTTTTGCCTACAAAATCGAGGGCATTTTAGACATTTTGTATTTAAAGACTAAATAAATAAAAAATAAAAACATACTTTAAGGGAGAGAGAGAGAGCAGAGAGGAGAGAGATAGAGAGAGAACAGAGAGGAGAGAGAGGGAGAGAGCAGAGAGACAGAGAGAGAGAGAGGAGAGAGAGAGAGCAGAGAGAGAGATAGAGAGAGAGATAGAGAGAATAGATCGAAGGAGGAGTGGGTGTTTAGGGTTACGATTAGGGTGGTTCAAGGCGGTGGAGGTGATGGTTGTTTAGGGTTACGATTATGGTGGTTGTGGCGGCGGAGATGATGGCTGTTTAGGGTGGTTGTGGCGGCGGAGGTGACGGTTGTTTAGGGTTGAATCGCTGCCGGAGTTGAATCGCTGCTGGAGCTCCTCCTCGATTCCTCTCTCCCTCCTACTGCTCTCTCAGATCCCTCTCTCTCTTTCTCTCGTCTGTCTCTCTCTTTCTCTCGATTCCTCTCTCCCTCCTCGATTCCTCTGCTCTCTCTCTCTCTCTCTATTCAGTATATGTGTGTGTGGTTTTGAAAGAATGGTAGGTGGTGGTGGGTTTAGGGTGGTGGTTGTGTGAGGGTGGTGGTGGTGGTGGTGTGTGATGATGGCATAGGTCTAAATGGAGAAGAAGGTGGGGGAGGTGGGTCCCACTTATTAAGTAAAAATATTAAAAAATAAAAGTTTAGGCAAAAAGTCAGAAATACCCCCCAACTTAACGAGATAAGTTAATTAGGTTAGTGTCAGGGACGAATGTGGCAAAAAATCAAAAGCCTACGGACCCAGATTTAAAAGATTTGGGTTTTGGACTGAAGTGGCAAAAGTGACCAAACCTCATGGACGATTTTGGCTATTAACTCATTTGAAAATGAGTTTTTGTGCTTCGAAAAAGTGAAATTTGGTTGTGACTTTTTGAAAAAGAAGAAAATGAGATAGGAAATGATAAGTTTACCCAAACATATCAAATTTTGCTCCATGAAGCCAAGAACAAAACACGAGCCGTCTCCATTGCACCTCTCGGCATCCTAAATTCCTAATATCTCCAATAAAAAGCCGAAGTTATATTCCGGCTTCTCGTTTGTCATAGTCCACTTGGCATGCTTCCTTCTCCGTGGAACTTGTGTTGGGGCAGTCTTAGCTTCTTTGTAAGGAAAACTACGATGTCTTTATACAACATGTTATAAGCAGTTATATTAAATAGTTTTTCCTTGAGAAAATCAATATACTCACCTGCTTGCATTTTCGGTGAAACAACAATGTCTAACCTCCGATTAAGGATAGCGAGACTCTTGATTTCATAAGAATGATCATTCGCTAAACTCTACGATTGTGGAAGCGAGTGACATGAAAAGGAAATAATATTTGGGGAGGGAGATGACTACGATTGATTGCACTCTCATAATGAATACAAAAAGGGTGTGATGTTGGTTACTACTTTCGTAGCTCTCGGTGTTAGCCAAAAGTGTGAGGACAAGTCCTCCTTCAATAGGATGTCACATGGGCCAACATCACCAACTCCTAGTACGTGACTGGTTAGGCCCAACTAGGATGTATCTCCACTCCCCGACCCAATATTAATATAACACAAAATACACATTTACCAATAGGAAAGCGGAACCTGTACCCCCTTAACATGTGCCACGTGGCTTGGTATTGTTGGTAGATGTTCTGCAGCGTACATGTGTCACTACAGGAGTGGCCACACATTTGAGGGCTCTGATTGGCTGCATGGCGTTGACCGTTGGTGGATATTCTTGGTGATGTGGCTTATTGAATTCTGATTGGCTAAGCTACGTTGGCGGTGTACTTGTTGTCCCCTCGGCGCGTATTGTCTTATCCGCGTGCGCCCAACTTTATCTTGGTCATATTAGGCTTTGTGGGATATGGGTTACCCTTATCCGCGCAGGAATTTGGTATCCTATCCCTTCATCCGAGTATAATGGGGTTTTAACCATGGATTATATAAACTTAGTACAAAGAATAAGGAATTGTAAAACTTATGTTCGATACCGATCTGTGTTTTAAAAAAATTACTTATAACCGTAGATAAAAAAAATAAAATTTATAACACATTATATATTAAAAATTACAAAACAAAAAATATAAATGAACTAAACTCATATCACATGGTGAAAAAATAAAATAAAATAATTGATCTAGTAGTAGTGGTACTAATTCCTTCTCCATGAAGATTCATTAGGTTCTTTTCAACTACTTTAGCCTACAAAATTTTATCTAAATACTTTAACTTGGTATTACATTAAGGGAAAATTGCAAGATTGGCCTTTGACCCGAGTTTTTTGCGAAAATAGCTTCCTCAGGCGTTTCGAGAGAGACGTCTCCTGATTCCCGAGACACCTTAGCCGTTTTTTGTTTCAAATCCCTCACGGACCAATTACCGTCTGCCACGTGTCCGAACCAAAAAATTCGTCTTAGAAATTACCGAGCCGTCTTTGAAATTACTGAGGCGACTTTGACTGAACAGGAAAAAGTTGTCTCCGTGGCGACTTTTCCAAGGCGGCTTTGAAATTACCAAGGCGACTTTAAATAACCAACGGGACTTTGAATTACCGAGGCGACTTTAAATTTCGGGAAGCGACTTTGTACTTATATATCTTCAAAAGTCGCCACGGAGACGACTTTTTATACACATTGAGTCATGTATAAATACCCCATTTCACTTCACAAAATTTATACCCTCTCTCAATCATCTATACTAAACCTTCATCAAACCTTACAACTTTCCAATCAATGTCATTTTTATTTTTAAATCCTCCACTTTTCAAACCGAAGCCGACCGGGTTACGAATATATTGTCCGGTTCGATTAAACTTGGATCGTTGTTACATCTGCGTACAGCTACTTGGATCGTTGTTGCATCTGCGCGTGGGTTAACCCGTGTAGAATGCATCGATGATGCGGTGGTCTACATTATTGGCAAGTTCGTTCGCCTCCCAAATTTATGTCTCGGTGTTCGACGTGTGCACACTGGGAACTACTGTTATATGAAACGAGGAAACGTCTCGGATTTGTCTATGTAGACCACATACACCATTCGAAACAATGGTTCAAAGCAGGAAACATCTAACATTAGGATCTAGTCTTCAATAGTCTCCCAAGACATTTAGTGTTATAACACTTTCGTGTAATAGTTCAGTTTTTGTAATTGTTGTTGTGTTACAAATTGTAATATTATAATATTTGGATTAATATTAAACATTAATATTTATAAAAACATAAATATTTTTCGTGTAATATTTCAGTTTTTGTAATTGTTGTCGTGTTACAAATTGTAATATTGTAAATCTTTGAGGGTTCCCGAGACGGTTTTATAAATATTAAATATTGTCGTGGCACGGTTCCGTGTGCAAAATCTTTTAGGGTTCCCGAGACGGTTTTGGAAACCGTCGCATTAATTACCGTGTTTGGAAACCGTCGCATTAATTACCGTGGTTAGAACCGTGGGCAAAATTTGTATATAAATAGAAGAAGAACCGTGGTTAAAACTCAAAACTCACACAACCGATAAAAACTAAAAAACACACATTTGCCAAAAATATGATCACATGGACCGAAGAGGAAAAGATGGCCCTTGTGGTCTGCCACAAGGACGCCTCGAATGACCCGGAAATTCAACTCCTTCCCCCCCCCCCCCCCCCGGGACGATGGGTCAGCCTTCCCACCGGAGGGGTTTTGGCTTCGGGTATTTAGCGACTTCGTTGAACACATTGGCACCAACACCACCAAGACCGTCAGTGACCTCCACTTCAAGTGGGGCGACCTCAACATCAAATGTGAGTTGTGGAACACCTTATACGAGCAACAGGTTACCGAAGACCCGGAGCTTGATGAAGAGTTGGCTATCGGATTCACTCAGTATGAGTATGGGGTTCGATACGGCAACGATTTCGAACATGTCGAGGCATGGCGATTGTTGCGCCCCCAACTTTAAGTTTTTTTTCTTTGTTATGTATTTTTTTTATGTTTTCCTATTATTATGTTTAATTTTTAATGAAATGTTTTTATGTTTTTATATTTACTTTTAGACTTATAAAAAACAATTAACTTATAAAAAACAATCATATTATAAAAAACAATCAACTCATAAAAAAATGTGGGAACCGTCCGAAGACGGCTCCAATATTTCGGGAGCCCTCTTTGACAGATCCCAGCCGTCTTCGGAAACGTCGGACACGTGGCAGACGGTAATTGGTCCGTGGGGGGTTTGAAACAAAAGACGGCTGAGGTGTCTCGGGAATCGGGAGACGTCTCTCCCGAGACGCCTGAGGAGGCTATTTTCGCAAAAAAAAACTCGGGTCAAAGGCCAATCTTGCAATTTTCCCTTACATTAATATATACTTATACAAAAGTAAAGTATTAGTGCATTGTGATTGGGTTTTTCACTTTGTTATATAAAGATTATAAAGATGATTTTGGATGACTTAATTGGGATTCGAGGAAACAACCAAAAAGATGTTATAGGAAGACTTAAATATACAATATGAAGTTATCAACTTGTACTTACCCACTTCATCTTTCTACAACTTTTCATCATCCTGCATCTAAACAATGAGGATCAAGGTTGGTTTAATCTACTTGTCCATGGTAACTTGTTTCCTTCCCTCTCCATTCTACTTTGTGTCTAGTTTAAACTCTGACGGTCTAATATTATTATCACTCACGAGACACTGGATTACCATACCCCAGTCCATCGTGTCATCGTGGAATGCTTCTGATGCTGATCCTTGTTTGTGGGTTGGTGTTCAATGTGACACTAACAAGCTAGTGGCCTCTCTCAGCTTATCAAGTTCTCATATTATTGGTGAGATAGGACCGGAAATCTCCATGTTAACACAACTGAAATCGTTGAACTTAAGTTCCAATCGTATCTATGGTACAATTCCTTCACAGATAGGTAATTGCAGCCTTCTTCGACGATTGGACTTGTCTCGCAACATCCTTTCTGGTAAGATACCCGACAGCGTTGGAAACTTGTTAAATTTAAGATTCTTGAGCCTTTTTAATAATTCACTCAATGGTTCCTTACCAGAACACATCTTTCACATTCCTAGTTTGGAGGTTTTTTACCTCAGCTTCAACTACTTGACCGGTTCGATTCCATCAAACTTGGGAAACGCAACCATGCTCAAGGTGTTGTTTATAGAACATAATCGGTTTACTGGATCCTTGCCTGATAGTCTAAACAATCTTTCCAACCTTGTTTATTTAGATGTTACTAGAGCTGGCCTAGAGGGTAGAATTCCTCTCGGTTACGGTGGTGGTTGCAAGAATCTGATTGGCTTGTCTTTGGCTTTTAACCAATTTATAAGTCTTCCACCTGAGTTGGGTAACTGTAGTCACCTGGAAATCGTTTCTGTTGCGGGCAGTGGGTTAACCGGTCCAATCCCCTCTTCGTTCGGTCAACTCACCAAGTTGACACTCCTTTACCTTAACAATAACCAGCTTTCAGGAAACATACCACCTCAGCTTGCCAATTGCACCTCTTTGACTGATCTCGCACTAGACAATAATCAACTTGAGGGTAGTATTCCAAGTGAGCTCGGTAGGCTTAAGTTAACAACCCTTTCTTTGAGTGAAAACCATTTAAAAGGTGAGGTTCCAATGAGTATTTGGAATATCAAAACGCTGGAGAACCTTCATATATTTAGGAATCGTCTTTCTGGTGAACTGCCCATTGAGATCGTGCAGCTGAAGCAGTTAAAATGGTTTACTCTATTTGATAATCATTTTTTTGGCAACATACCTCAAAAATTAGGAATCAATAGCAGTCTCACCGTACTTGATTTCTACAATAACTGCTTCACAGGACCAATCCCGCCAAATCTTTGCTCTGGGAACCAACTAGAGATTCTGATTTTGGGGTTCAATTCTTTCCAAGGGGGTATTCCTTCTGAGTTTGGCAACTGCCCGAGTCTTAAACGGTTTGTTTTGAACAACAATAATCTCACAGGGGCTCTTCCAGACTTTGTCAACAATCCAAACATGTCATACATGGACCTTAGTGGCAATCAATTTACTGGAAAAATTCCAGGTAGCTTTGGAAAGCTTACTAATATTACAACAATTAAAATCTCCAACACCAGGCTTTCAGGTCTTTTACCACTGGAGCTAGGAAACCTCATGCAGCTTGAGGCTTTGGACCTATCGCACAATGCGCTGGAAGGTCCTTTGCCACCTGAATTAGCCAGTTGCAGCAGGCTGTTGAATTTTGATGCAAGTCATAACTTGTTCAATGGATCGATTCCAACCGCTTTGAGGACCATGTCAAGGTTATTGACCCTTGATTTAAGTCAAAATCAATTATCAAGAAGCATTCCAACTTTCATCTCCAAACTACAAGCTCTGGTAGATCTTCAACTTGGTGGAAACAAATTAAGTGGAACATTGCCTTCATCAATAATAGAGCTCAAGACACTTGTCACATTGAATATCAGCAACAACGGTTTGACGGGTGGTATTCCTTCAAATTTCAGTAATCTGGTTATGTTACAATACTTGGATATTTCTCATAACCAACTAAGCGACAATTTAGCATTACTTTCTGAGCTTCATGTGTTAACCAGCCTCAACCTCTCATACAATCTCTTCACTGGTCCCATACCAGTAAAATTAATGAAATTTATAAACTCTTCATTATTGGAAAATCCAGGTCTTTGTGTCGAATGTGGACTGTATAATTGTGATGCCGTCAGCAGAAATTTCAGACGTTGCAGCAGTCATTCAGGCAGACAAAAAGTTCTAACCAGGTTTCGAACTGCAATGGTAGCTTTTGGGGCATCAACATTTTTGTTTGCAGTAGTTGGACTTGGTTTAATGTTCCACTATCGGCAAAGATCAGAGAAACATGATATTGAAGATCGTTCTTTGTATGAAAAAATAATGGAAGCTACAGAGGATCTAAATGACAGGTATATTATCGGGCGAGGTGCCCATGGAACTGTCTATAAGGCTTCATTGGGTCCGGATGGAGTGTATGCTGTAAAGAAACTAATGTTTGGAAGCAGTAAGGAAGGACTCACGAGTATGGTTCGAGAGGTTGAGACAATCGGCAAGGTTAGACATAGAAATCTTATGAAATTGGAGGATATTTGGATGATAGAAGATTATGGTTTGATACTATACAAGTATATGTATAATGGTAGTCTTCATGATATTCTGCATGAGATACATCCACCTCCGTTGTTAGATTGGAGTGTTCGTTGTAAAACAGCTCTTGGCATCGCACACGGTTTAGCATATCTCCATTTTGACTGTGATCCGCCTATAATTCACAGAGATATAAAACCCATGAATATTCTTTTGGATGATGAGATGGAGCCACACATCTCAGATTTTGGCATTGCAACGCTTCTAGATCAGTCATCTCCAACAGTAATGAGTGGCACACTTCGGGGCACCATTGGCTACATTGCTCCAGGTGAGTTAGTTAAGTTTGTTTTGAGGTTTTGAATATATAATGTATTAGTTAATGTGTATGTGCATTTGACAGAAGGCGCGTTTACTTCAACAGCAAGCAAGGAGTCTGATGTGTATAGTTACGGGGTTGTGTTACTAGAACTGATAACCAGAAAGAAGGCAGTCGATTCTTCATTCGTAGATGCAGATGGGTTGGACATTGTGAAGTGGGTGCAGTCTATTTGGAATGGAGAGAGAGATATAGAGGTGGTTGTGGATGCAGCAGGTCTTTATGACAACTCTTTTGTAAGCGAAGAGGTGACCCGACTGCTTGAGCTTGCGTTGAGGTGTACACAAACGGAATCAAGCAAAAGACCGTCAATGAGAGACGTGGTCAATGAATTGGAAGATGTGTATGCAGCAATCAGAAGAAATCTCGGGTAGTTTTCATATAACCCAACCAGTTTAATTATACAGAATTTACATTGTTTCGCATTCTTATATATAGACAATGTGCACTATCAACAAGGTTCCAAAAGTGTATATAGTCGTTTATCATATTAGCTACATCTACAAACTTTTACTCAAATTCTATATCCAGCAAGGTTCAAAATGCTAAAATATTTACATCTAAAAGTGAACACGGGATTTCCCAAATAATCTGTTGAACACTATGTTAAGAACTTACAAATTTAGGTGAATATGCAATTCATGTTTGTTAATAACATGTCTTTATGAACAGATTGCAGGAGCGATATGGATGGAGAAATAGATACAGGACATGAAGATAAAAGTCTGAGAAGCCAAAAGCCGCCTCTCGCAAGTTCTCAGTAAAATAAATGGACATGGAACAAAACGTATGGATTGCCACAAAGGTTTTTTCATTTTATTTACATTTTTCTATTGTAGCTACAACATTCATCAACCTTCATGGTCTAAACTGAAGGGCTGAAGGCTCTAAGAGTGTTACAGGGCTGAAGGCTCTAGGACAATCATAACTATCTTTGAAGTTCAATTCACATTATTGGCATATAAAGTTTTGAAGTTGATTTTAAGTACTTAAGAGCAACCATTTACCTCATTAAGTATCTAATCTTTCCCCAATCTGCTACACTTACTGCAAAGAGTTTGCGCAAATTGCCCGTTTCATAAGAGATTTAATATCCTGACTTTTTGACCTCTCAACCTCACTAGAGCGCCTCTTAGTACCCGAAGAGGATGCGAAAGTGTCTTGTTTTTGCATAAAACTCCTTTAATCCACATTATACAAAAAAACTAAACTAATATCAAAATAATGTAGGACCATAAAGAATTTAAAAAATATATAAAACAGTATAATTAGTTATATGAAAAAAATAAAAGAGCAGCCCGATCAAAAGTAGACGAATTTGCCCCATGAAGCCAAGAACAAAACAGGAACCGTCTCCATTGTACCTCTCTACATCCTAAATTCCTAATATCTCCAAAACATTTTTTGTTGAAGGGAATTGCAAACGTAGAGTGAAGAAAGATCAGAGGTAGGGATGGATCGATTGAGGGAATATGGAATGGCCGGAAGGAAGTTCTATACTGATATTGTCAAAAGCCCCTCAAACTCCAATTCTCCATAATGGTTATTAGGGGTGTGCATGGGTCGGCTTGGTTCGGTTTTTATCATTAACCATAACCATAACCGCTATTTCGATTATTGGATCCTTAACCATAACCATAACCAAACTTCGGTTATGGTTAATCGGTTATGGTTCGGATATGGTTATTTCGGTTATTAACCATACACTTCAACTAAAACTAACTTTCGACTAAAGTTTACAAATTAAAATCTACAAAATAAAAATTGGAAACTACGATGGTAGACTTAGCTTAAGCTTTTTTTATAAGACTAACAAGATTACTTATTTTTTGTTAAACTACCAATGGGGGATCCTTGTTAATAAGATATTTCTAGACAATAAAAAAACTTACCTAAGCCTAAGTTTTATTCTTTATTAAAATTAAGTTCACCTACATCAAGATCGTTTTGATAGTAGCATAATTTTATCTTAGTAGAAAACCTCTACATGGTTAGTGTAAAACATACACCTATTACATAGACTTAAAACTAGAAGTTTGGTTCGGTTTTGGTTATATCGGTTAACCAAAGTTTCATAACCATGACCATAACCGCTTGGTCGGTTAAAGAAATTTCATAACCATAACCATTAGTTATGTTGGTTATCGGTTAAAATCGGTTCGGTTATGTCGGTTATGGTTCGGTTATTGGTTATGGCGGTTAATTTTGCTCACCCCTAATGGTTAGATAGATCTATGTTGTCAAAAGCCCCTCAAACTCCATAATGGTTATATAGATCTGGGCTTTTTTTTTGAAAAACGGTGTCTAGGCACGCGCCTAGAACCAGGCGCAGGTGATTAAAAACGAGAGCTTAAACTCACCAGGCTAATTTTTCTGGCCAAATTCAGGCTAAAAGTTGCTTAAACCTCTAAAACATCCTAAATGAGCTATGAACAAGTCCTAAACAACCCTAAAACATCCTAAATTAGCCCTAAACAAGCCTAAAACATCTTTAAAATCCCTAAAAAATTATTTTATACTATGCGCCTAGATATAAAAAGCCCTCTTTTTTTTATGCGTCTTGCGCCTAGGCTCCGGGCTCGGCCTATGTGCCTTGAGTGCGCCTAGACGCTTTGACAACAATGATATAGATAATATGTTTGGTGAGGAAGAGCACGAATCGGTTCCTCAAATACACTGTTACTTGTCATATATGTTACTTATCTTTCATAATTTTAATATATTATCATTGTTATTTCCAACTAAAACTTCTTATTCAATAATGTAGGGGATGAACATAGTTATGCTTTAAATGTTGAGTAAGATGATGGTAGTGAATTTTTCATCTTTTAAGGGATTGTAAACTTGATGCATTCAACACTCTAATGACTAGACATAGTGTACACTTTCATTTAAAACAAATTTGATGAAAAACTGAATACTTTTAGATTATTTTTTTATGTGGAATAACTTTTGAGTTATCTTTTAATATGTAATCATACACTCTTAGATTATATTTTACGTGGAATAACTTTTGATTTATAGAGTTAACTAATTAATCTGATTGCTCCTTGTCCAATCATATATATCTTCTTTTTAATATTCATTTCCATTCTTATTCAAATGATTAAAATTGTTGTATTCTCATATTGTAGTACATTAATTTCTATGTTGCATCATAAGACATATTTTTAACAATTTATATTAAACTAGGTTAGAGACCCGTGTATACACACGGTGCATCCCTAAGTCAAATGACAAACCATCTAATATAACATTACATGGCAGGTTATAACATATATACAACTATATGTTACCAAGTTATGAATTGTTTGACTTTATAAAAGTCAAACTTAGTTTGCAAGTGATAATGGTAACCTAAGTTAAAGAATTTTAACAGATTGAACATATTTATAAACTGTATGCAAAGCTGACCATTTCTGCCATTCAAGGTCCGAAGAAATATTTCCAAAACCGGTTCAAAATTATCGAATCATTTTGCCCTGAAGCTTGTTGATATCTGTCCGAAACAGAACTACAATATACGTTAAAAAAGCCAATATATTGAAGTTTATAATTTTAACAAATAATTCAAAGTAGAAAGCAAAATGGGCTAAAAGTCTTCAAAAATATAATTGTTTGTCGTAAACAATTAAACTGTTAACATGCGCATAATTTTCTTCCATAAATGGCTCTATGATATGGTTGTTTTGCAGGAAACCAATATCCTTAGGATTCTCATCTTCATCCAGTATTTACTATTTTCATTCAATCTCGACTTTTGACACTTGATAGCTTACCTAGGTTAGAGACCCGTGAGCTTCAAGATTAAAACAAAGATAAACTGAAAATTCATAAAATATGTCAATAAAATGAATATCAAGAAAAATATGAAATAAGTTTATAACATCAGGTGTTACTAATCATCTCAGTGTTTCAGAAAACTAATTACATTTTCATTGTATTTTAATACAATAGTAAATACATTCTTAAAAAGATTAATTGCTTATCCAAAGTCAGTTATGTGTGAAATAAGCTATGTTTGTTAATTAATTATTTTGCAACATTTTTTATTAAAAAAAACAATAAAAATGAAATTTGCATATGTTTTGAAGGAATCTCAAAACATGTGATTTTGAGTTTTCCATTGTAAGTCATGTAACTTGTATTACCAACAACGGGTGTTGGTCAAGTAAAAGACATAATAACAAAGAAAAAAATTGAAATTAAGCAAAATTCTAGTAAGACAATATTTTCTCTCGGACTTAAAAAAGGTTTTGAAACACCATACCTTGAGCATATCTTCTTCTTGTTCAGTCCAAAGAACCCGACCTCTTTTATTCCTGAAAGTGAATCTGGTCCAAATGTGATCCAAATAATTTGTTTTTAAAAATAAATGTCATTGTTTAGTTGTTTTGTAAGCTCATGATTTGCAAAATACCATAATCACATAAATTTTGGAATCGATGTCAAAATAATGATGAGATTATTTAATTTAAGAACAATGGGAATACATAGTTAAGAATACTGGTATAAACCATTAGTTAAGATATTAGAAAATGACAATACATATCACCAATGACCCAAGATATGATAAATGCCTCCAACCAGCAAGTTTTCACCTAACAGTATTCTATTTAGCAAAAGCCTCCAAATGAAACAGTTCAACTTTATTGGAACCCAATTCAACCGTATTCCAAAACCGAAGTGTTCGACCCATAAAGCGGCTCCTCCGTAGCCGATCTGGCCAATTGGATTGAGAACGATCCCATACGTCCACTTTCATTTGCCATCACCTGATTCGAAAGGAACCAAAGTTAAATTAAGAAATATCAATCGTAACACGAAATGAATTGTCTTGTGTTTACTTTAATAACATAAGTTCATTTAGACTACTTTTTTACCCTTTTTTTTCTTCTTTAAAGTGACATATGAACATCTCGGGACAAGTAATTAATACATGGTCTGCAGTCTCCTATACCTGGCCAAACTTATGGCATATGTGATCCAGTTTTGCATCATTCCATGGCTGGTAATCCTAATCTCGTATTAGTTGCTCTACTCTTGGCTTTCCCACCTTATAGTATTGATCCATCTTCAAACCTCAAACCCACAAATTAGAATTAAAACCATAACCAAAATTATTAAAAGTTTATAACTCTACCATGATGCCTATTTCTTAAGCCTAGCCCAGCCATAACATATATATGTTGCTGATATATAGTTATTTAGATTCTACTTGGGAAAATTTTACCTTAAATAACCATGCCATGCAAGGACCACTTTTATTCACAGACCAAGGAGCATCTGTATGGCTAGTTTGTCTTAATCATATTCAATCCACAACTTATGTTTGGTTTGATTTAAATTAATCGTATGAGAAAATCTGATGTTAAGTAAAGAACATGTATATATAACGTTTTATATAAACATGTTACCCGATCAACAACTTATCAACCCTCTGAATAGATGCTGAACACAAGTCAACAGATGGACCGAGGGTCTGTTGGTCAGAACAGATGTAGAAACAACTGTACAGAGGGTCTGTTGAACAGAATAGATGTAGAAAGAGCAAGTCAACAGATGTAGTACCTCTTCCCCCTTCTTGACAAGTCCTATTCTCCGAATAATCGGTCAAAATATAGTTTGATTCTTTTAAAAACTTCTAAAAAATAATCCAGTTGTCGAATATGATTAAAGAATTTTATTTAATCATTAATAATCTAATTTATTGAAAAAATGATTATGGGGTTGTACACATTGAAAATTTGAAATACGCCTTGCGCAACTTTTGAGTCCATTTGACTTGTTTCCTTTTGAGCTCATTTTCTTAATATTTCTAGTACAAAATACCATTCGCAACATTATTTTCCAGCACTTAAAAGTTAAAACGCCATTTATAACACCTAAGAGCATATTTTACAACACCATCCAACAACATATAAACCATCATTTACTGAAGCACTTAAAACCACATTTTACACCATCATTTGACAGCATATTAACACCATATACATGACTCAAGACGCCGTTTTGCTGAACCGATACAGGACATTTATATAAATTCAGCTCAAAGATTTGTTTGAACCAGTTAGCTTTCTACCAAACCAATCCAAAACAAACTTCTTCTAAGAAACTATCATCCACAAAGAGTCATGTATTTCTATTTTCAAAGACAAAAGTATCAATTCAAATCCCTCTTTTCAACACAAATAAGATAAAGCAGCCTCCTAATTTTTTCCTATCCTTATTCAGACAACAAATGGTGTTAATATGCTGTCAAATGGTGTTAACATCCTAATTCACTTTGTTAACGAAAATAGTTTCTATAATCATAACGATACACTAATTATTTATCAAATTAAAAAAAAAAACCTCTACTAATGTGTTCACAAGTCAAACGGACCCAATTCACCTTAAGTAATGCAGCAATTCCTATTTTAGTTTTCATTATAATTGGTTAAGAAAGAGCAAAATGTAAATTTTCAAGATAGAAACCTTAACTAAAATAAATACCTGTGGTATAGCACAAAACTTGAAGACTAACTGATCACGTAATTTGGACATATACTTTATACAATCTTCAATATGTAGTAAAGCGTTTGTCACCATATCATTCAGGCACTCAATAGCCTTATGTGAATTTTCTGTGTTTCAAGTCCTGAGATACATATCATCAACTGACATTTAGATATAAGATCCAAAGTTCAAAAATCTTTAATAAGAAAATTCTATCATGTGATTCTGACATAGCTTTGGAGGCAAAAGGGAGGGGATCAAAATGATAATTTTGTATGGATCATGTTGGGGGTAGCGACAAACATTTTTTTCTAAATACTTCAAATTTCTTTACAAATAATTAATGTGTCAAATACTACAAATATGTGTATATTTTTTACTCAACTTTCACCAGACATAATAAGCAGAGTTGATTTGTTTATAAATGCATCAAATAAACTTCTTTGATGTTTGGATAAACAGATTATGTTTTTGATTATTCAATAACAAACAATCACCATCATAAAAACATCCAAATACCACTGGTTTATATGTAAATACAAATAAAAATTTCAAAAGTAGAGATCGAAAGCCGAAAACCTTTTTAAGAGTATAGAGATATACCGAACGAAGCTTGGATCCAAAATTAGGAGTAAAATCAGGCAAAATGTCCACATGAGTTTTCAACATACAGATCTCTGGTCCAATCTGGATAACAAATCAACAACTAAATAACTAACCCACAAAATCAAGAACATTGAATCTAACAACAAATGTAGAAAATACAAAGAAAAAATTGTACCTTTTTCAAGATGGGAGTCTGCAAATCTGTGAAGAATTTATAAGAGCAAAACAGAATTTCAAGTTTCAAATTCAATTTAATTATAGGGTTAAAAAACATAATTAAATTATACTTATATCGATCTAGAATCACAATTGCAAGTTACCACCACTGTTAACCAACCATAGCTGCCAAAGTCAAAAGCCGATTCAAAATTGCATGAGATAAAGAATACAGAGTTTATCAAATAGGTGAACTGAGATGAAAACAAAAAGACCTAAAACCCATACCTGTGAGAACGGAGAGTGCAACACCACACAGAAATATCGTTGTAACCTTACACCAGTATTTTGTTTCTTGAGGGATTGATGTCCTCCTTCTTCTTCTAAAGAAAGAGCATAATAATAATAATAATAATAATAATAATAATAATAATAATAATAATAATAATAATAATAATAATAATAATCTATACCTCATATTTCAAATGAGATGAAAGAGGCATACTGTATTCCCTTCAAATTAGAACGAAGAATCGTCACCTCCATCCAAGAAACCAATTGATCAAACATCTTCAGAAGCTTTTAAAACACTCAAAAGTTGGATAAGCATATCCAAGAACCAACCTGTAGCCATAACCAAACATCACCAAATCTGACCAAAATCTTAATTTCCCCAAAACATATTATTATTATTATTATTTTTAAAAAAGATGCTTACACAAGACTGTTATGATTAGTTCTCCCAACAGCTTCTTCCGGTATTCTCCTAGCTTTACACCAAACGAAAAACAAAATATCATTCAAATCTTCATTGATAGAGAAATCTTGATCAAATTTATGAACATTTAAGCAAGAATTAACCTAATTGGAATAACACCCAACTCAATTCATTAGCAAATCAGATTATTAATTCAAATAAAGTTTGTTTTAATGGATTTAATTAAATTGAACAGTGAGAGGATAAAGAAGGGATCTTTACCTTGGTAATAGAAACCTATTTGTTGATGTTTCTTGTGAATTGAAGGAGATCAATGGAAGCAGTGAAAGATATTCTTTTGGGGTGAGCAACAATGGCGACGGTAGAGAGAGAGACAGGCAAAGGGATATGGTAATGGTAGTGAAACAGTGATTAGTGATAACGTTTGTTAATCGAAAAACTCAACTAAAAGAAGTAAAAACACAAATAAAAAAAACACCAAACCTTTCCATCGATGATAATAAGCCAACAATCCTTGTATAACAAAAGTTTTTGGACCTGTCGCCATATATACCAACAACTGCGAAAATGGTGAAAACAATTGCAAAATCAAGACGCAAAAAAACTATCCAGATCGATAACTCTTGAAGAGGAATTGGAAGTAGACAGAAGATTACATGAACGATTTTTAGGAACCCTAATAAAAACCCTAACTTTTCATGGCGTTTGTTTTAATGGAGAAAGAGATATGTTATTCAACAGGATTTTCAAACAGAAATAAAAACCCTAGAAATAAGAAAACTCTTAATCAAAGATACGTTCAAGTTAGGGTTTTGATTGAACAAAGGATTTCAATGAATCTGAATAGGAAATCGAAGATCAATAATAAGATAAATATACGAAACCATAGTATTTTAAAAGAATTGTTACCTGATTTGGAGGATACGAATCATGGATTGAAGGAAGGAGGCGGTTAGGGTTTATGTTGAAAGAGTAAATAATATGGATGGATAGTTAAAGGAGGTTAATAAAACTGAGAAAAAAGAAGTATTTATATGCGGGTTACCGGGTACCAAATGCATTGTCTAGATCGGTTCGGGTCTACCGAATTAGAGGAAAACGGGTTGGAAAATGCTGATGTGGACACCCTAGAATGGTGACACCTCACCCCTAGATACTCCTTTATTATATGTATAGATTTGTCTATTCTGGAAAGCCTCCGGATATAATCTAGTGTCATAAAAAAATTGTAAAAAGATTAAAAAAGCATGTATTATACATACTATGAAAGTACAGAGTCGGCGAAAGGCGACAAAAACCTCAAACTATCCACGTCGACCTCAAGGCACAAGGTCGGTGGTTGCCATGGTGACACACAAAAAAAACCCCTAACTTTGTATATATTACACTTTCAACCCCCTTTAGTTTATAACAAGTTTATACAATGTCGTTTAGACCCCCTTTACTTTCTAACGTTTTAAGTCCACCCCGTATTGTAATTCTTTCACTAAAATAAAGACTTTGTCAGGTGCTTATTTTTATGTAGAAGTCGGTATAACATCAAGTTTTGACGTAAGCGGTACGAATTCACGTTTCGGGGTTCAACGTAGACAGTTTAAATTCACGTTTGGACATAATGTTCTTGCAAATCAGTGTGGTAAAATTTAATACGTTTTCATAAATCCACCCCATATTTTAATTCTTCTACTAAAAAACGATTTTCTTACGTGTTTATTTTTAGGTATGTGCCAGTACGAATTCATGCTTCGACGTAAATGGTATAAATTCACGTTTACGCGTTCGACATAGACAAGATAAACTCACGCTTCAACCTAAAGTTTTCGAAAATGAGTTATATGCATTGTGTACAAATCGTGTGTCGAGCACCATTTTTCTTACATGGTTGCGTGAAAATCGTCCTAGCTCAGTTGGTATAGTGGCTACCTTTTAACCAATTGGTCGTGGGTTCGAATCCCACGGATGACGTTTTTTTTCACAACCATATTTATTTGGGTTAGACACGTGTCCGTGGGGTAACGCCTGCGAGTCGAATACCACTTATTCCTTAAACTATAAAAAAAAAAGAAACAAGAAAAAGATACATGGAATCTGATAAACATGATAATCTCATGTGGTTTCGTCACATGCTCATAGGATTTGATGATTTTTTTTTTCAATAAAGTGTTATAAGTTAACCATTAGTTTAAGACTTTAATAATCACCTAGAATACAACAGTATCACGTGAACTTTAGTAGTGGTGCTTGGTCAATTGCAAGTCCAACTTTGAAATTGTCAGTCAACCATTCTAATCATCGACGGTTCTCCCATTAATCGGAGACAAATCATGAATCAAGTGGTGGTGGTTCCGTATCCTGGCAGAGGCCACATAAACCCTATGTTAAACCTATGTCGCTTACTCTCGTCTCGACTGAACCGACACAACCGCACCACCATCTTCACTGTTGTTGTCACTGAGGAGTGGCTAGGATTTCTTAATCCAGATTCAAAGCAGGATAACATCAAGTTCGTGACCATTCCTAATGTTCTCCCGTCCGAGCTCAATCGTGGCTCGGACATGATAGGCTTTCTCACTGCTACTCAAACCAAAATGGAACATCCTTTTGTGGAGTTGCTTGATCGGATTGAGTTTCCTGTGAAACTCATCATAGCCGATGTGACTATGCGCTGGCCATTTGATGTTGCTAATAGGAGGAATATTCCCATAGCGGCGTATTGGCCAATGAGTGCCTCCATGTTTTCAGTTGTGTACCATGTTGATCTCCTGGAGTCAAATCATCAGCTTTTTGCAGACGTATTAGGTGTGTGGTTTCTCACTTACGGTTCTAATAATTTCATTTTATATCTGATTGTAAAAGCGTGTCCCTTATGTCTCGTAGGCAGTTATTAGGCATAACTCTTAGTTTATTAAAAGTTACATGTTCATATTTCCTCACACATTTCTTAATATGTTAATTTTATATAACTTTATTACTCTAAAAATTAGAACCAAAAATACTAAGAGTTGGTGAATGAGTAAAATATTCTATAGCGAGGAAAAAAGAAAAAAAGTATATGTAACTTTTGGTTAATCGGGTCGACTATCACCCATTGGCTTACGCCCCAACCCTTGTGGTAGAGTGGCATGGAAATGAGGGTAGAACCTAGCCTTTTTGAGGTGTCAGGTTCGATCCTTGATCCCACCAGGGTTTACAGGTGGCTTGGTAGGTTCTGGCTACCCAGCGCTGCCTGTGGGTGGGCACTTAAGACGTGTTTTCACCCAGAGGAGTATGAGGTGCTTTCGTAACCAATTGGTATGTACCCCGAGTAGTCGAAGTTGGCAGTTCAAAAAAAAAAATCACCCATTGGATACCTGTCCCATCTTTGCCGAAATTTCTAAAACTATTTGATTCTCAAATACCTATCCTATGTTTCGGTCTTCAGGTTTACCTCTCTGGTTTGGGTTAGTTTGCAATCTACATTAGATCCTTTTCATCAAAATAGTAGGATTTCAAATTCTTTGAAACTAAAAACAACGATATTACACAAAATACATGATTTTTTTTTCATTTGTTTGAACAGAAAGAGGAAGGGAGACCATAGATTATATTCCTGGATTATCTTCACTAACAATAGCAGACCTTCCAACGGTCTATCATAGCGGCGGTGAGAAGTTTAAGGGCATTGGACCCTCACCGTTCGGTATAAAGGCAAACTATGTCCTTATATCAACCATGTATGAATTAGAATCTAAAGCCATTAATGGTCTTAGAGCCATGTTACCAATGCCCATTTACACATCTGGACCGAACATACCCTACTCCCAAATCGAACCCAATCCCTCATTAGACCAACCAGTTTACATAAACTGGTTAAACTCCAAACCACCAAAAACCGTCTTGTATGTTTCTTTTGGTAGTTTCCTATCGGTTTCATGTGTTGAAATGGCTGAAATCGCATTCGGGTTAACCCAAAGTGGTGTTAACTTTTTGTGGGTGGCTAGAGGGGAAACGTCGCGTTTGAAAGAAATTTGTGGGGACAATGGAATGGTGGTGGACTGGTGTGACCAACTTAGGGTTTTGTTACATCCTTCTATAGGGGGTTTTGGACACATTGTGGGTGGAATTCGGTAAAAGAGAGCTTGTTTTCGGGTGTACCAATGTTGGCTTTTCCTATATCGCTCGACCAACCGCTTAACAACAAAATGATTGCCAAAGAGTGGAAGACGGGATGGAATATAAGGGAAAAAGTGAAAGTTTTAAAAAGAGACGAGATTGCGAAGACTGTAAGAGATTTTATGGACTTGAAGAGTGTTGTGAGGATTGAGATGATGGAAAGGGTGGAGATGTTTTCAAGAATATGTCAAGAAAGTGTTGGTGATGATGGATCTGTTAATGAAGATCTTGATGCTTTTGTTAGAGATATTGCAATGAGCTAAAATGAGTGAATGAGGTTTCGATGCATCTAGGATTCATGGTTGGAATTTCAATAAAGTTTTATCGATCACTTGTTGTATGAGGTTATGCAAAGCAACCGAAGTTTCTAGCATTAGTTTTCGGGTTAGATTTCTTTGTTAAAATCATTAAAGAAACTATAACATTGTGAATCATGTGCTTTTTCTTTCTAAACCGTAAAACGGATGTCAAAAAAGATATTGAGCAGTTGTTTGTACGTTGTTTTTTATAATGTTTGAAGTGTCGAAATTGTGATACAATTTTAGTTTTATAAAATCCAATTTTATATTTAGGTTTATACGTTTCTGAAGAAAAACAGAAGATATTTGGTGAAGCATATATAAAGGAAAACATAATCTATTGGAATGGGTCAAGTGGGTACAAGTTATGCTATGATTTAACTTTTAATAATGGAAAGGGGTGGGGGCAGGGTCTAGGATGTGAATTTGGTGGGTGGGTGTGTGTGTTTGGTGTATATGTATGTCACGAAGGGGGAGTTAAGACTTGGTGTGTGTTTGGTATGAGTTCAAACAGGTATTTGGATTATGAATTATGAAATGCTAACTATCCCGACATTACATAGTCACTTCGTGCTTTGATTCTTCGTGTGTATTCTTCTATTCTTGGGGGCCTTTCGGGCATGTTTCAGCATAATCGTTTGATCTCTGTAGTCTAAGGGTGGGGGCATGGGCTGAAATAAAATAAAATAAAAAATAAAAAATCTGTTGGTGTGTGTGCGTTTGGTGAAATGTGTACGTCGGGTGGGAGTGGTGTTAGCACCTTGTGTGCGTTTTAGGGTGAGTTATAAAATGGGATATTTGGTTACAAAAGTGTAAGGCGCTAACTTTCCGAGTCGTACATACTCCTTTCGTGTTATTATTTTGTTTCGTATTGCTAGACGTTTCTTGGGGGTTACTATTTTTGCAGCTGAAACAAGGAGCATCAAGAATAATAGTGCAGCCTTACATATATTGTTTTACAAAGAAAGGATCGATGTGGTTTATTAGTACAGCTTTATAATAAATACTTTGATAGAACGAATCCTAATACAATTCGTAGAGGTTTATTATTTCATTTATTATTTGAATTTTGAATTTACTTTTTGTTGAAATATGCTATTGATCTTACAATTTTAATATCTATGTTACTTGCTTTATATTTGAATATGTTGCATAAGATTTGTACAGGTCAAAGGGTCTGGTCAACTTGTTGTCGTGTGATAAGTGCGGAAGATGGTAGCTGTTGGGCTTTATGAATCTACTATTGGGATTATTGGAGTAGTTTGGGCAATAGCTGGAATGGGCTATAGTCAAGGGCCACTGCTGGGCTAATAAAGAATGGGCTAGTGATGCTGATAATATAGAGAATTATAAATGGATCACCCATTCCATGTGTTAAGCTACTGCATCTTAGAGGGTGTTTGGGATTGAGTTTGGAAATGCAAAAGTGTTTTTGGTCAAAAGTGTTTATTAGCTTGTGACTTTTTGAAAAAGGAGTTTTAAAAAAAGTGTTTGGATTAGCTTTTGGGACGAGAAACGTCAAAAAGTCAATAGAATGTTATTTTTTTTAAGTGTTTCGCTTAACTTATTATGAATATTGGTTGTATGGGTGATAGGTTTGTAATTTTTTTCCAAAAGTCAAAAGCCAAAAGCCAGGATTTCTAACTTTTCAAAAACCGTTTTTCCACCCTTAAAAGCCAAAAGCCAAAAGTCAAAACAGAAAGTGCTTTTGGGTTACACAAACAGCTTATTGACTTATTGGCTTTTCCAAAAAACCAATAAGTCAATAAGTTGTTTTGAAACTCAATCCCAAACACCCTCTTAATAATATAGCCACGATCCCAAAGAAAACAGATATATACTCTGCTCCTCTCACATTACTATCAATAGAGGCGATTAGGGTTCGTTCAACAAGAAGATCCTCATTCCACAGATCAGTTGTCTAATATATTCCACAGATTTTCCATATTCTTGTTCCATAGATCGTTGGCCTTTTCTTTGGTTGTCTTGTCAGGTTTTTTATTACTTTTCTCAGTTAAGGTCTTGAGTCTAAATCATGATAATATGGTTGTTGTAGTCTTGAGAGAGATCTTGTTAAGTAATCGTTTTTTTTTGTTTATAAGTCTGGTTCGTAGGTGTTAGGGTTTATTTTTTCCCTGTATTTTTCCAGAGTCTTGTATGTTTGGTTAAAATATTTTCTGTTGATTTGGTTTTCAATAAGGGTTTCTCAGTTTTTATGTTGATCCCATATTTTTGACACTTTTTGAGTCGGTTTAGGAGTCATGGTAGAAATCAAATTGAAAGGTTTGCATACCAAGTAACTTTAGTTATAAATATAGGTGTCAAGTTTCAATTGTAGGTGTGAGTTTTATTGTTTTCAAGTTAATAAAAACAAAAGAGTCGTGGGTTAGTCACCCCACAAAAAATCCCGTGTTTGGGTTATTTCGTTTCATGTTTTAGTTATCAATTGTTCCCAACATATTTGACCCATTTGGTCAAATGCAATACAATGGAATGAAGCTATAAATGGATAGGAATATGTTCACGGCCGGTATTTGATGTTTGGAAAGGGAGACCAGGATTTTTGTTTTGTACCCACCGTACAAGGTCATAAATGGAATGCATTGATTGAAGCAGAAACTTTTTGGAAATATGGTCACATTATGCAATTTTTGGAAAGGGTGGGCCGATTGTTGGAGTGTGCTTAATGTACAAGGTATTTTAGTGAATCAAAAGGGATTTGGTATAAAGTTTTTGTAAGAGTTATGCTTGAAATTTGCTTGTTCTCATAGAAAATGACAAAGGGCTGGAAGAAAACAATGCTCAGGAGCGGCTCATGACAAGTCTTTTGCCGAGTGATCAAAAAGGACATGAAAGGACAAGACAAGATTAGGGGGTAGCGGTTTGTACGTCTATGTTTTTTTGGGTATGCAAATGGTTTAAGGTTTTAAGGTATAACGTATATAGATATTGGTGATCTATGGTTTGTATAGCATCTTGATAGCAACCGTATTGTAACTTTTTGGTTGATAAATAAAAGTTACTTGCCATTCAAAAAACAGTAAAAGTCTTTAGAAGTGGACACATTTTAGCTATTTAATAACTTTAGTCTCTAAGTTGCTATCATATCTAAATGTGAACTTCTACTAATTTTTTCTTATTATTGAATTTAAGTTGCTCTCAATTAAGTTATTTTGTGTATAGTTTATCAAATTTGTTGAGAAAAAACTCCATACTTCTCAATTAAGTTATTTTATGTATAGTTTGGGTATGTTTGGCAAGGAGCTTTTAAGAGCTTTTAGGAGCTTCAAGCTTCAAGCTTTTAAGAAAAACCTCATACTTAACAAAAAACATTGTTTGGTTGAAGGAGCTGGAAGCTTTTAGATTAGAGAAAAAGCTCTATAGTGTAGTAGCTTTTAAGAAAAAGCTCTACTAGCTACAAGCTTTTAATTAGTAAATGACACAACTACCCATTCTATTTTAAAAATAAAATAAAAACCTTCTTTACAAGCTTTTAATTATGCCCATTTTGGTCATTTTATACATTTTATTAAAAGCTTTAGCTATTCTGCCAAACACCAAAATATATTTAAAAAGCTTCCAGCTAACAGCTTGCAGCTTCCAGCTACCAGCCTCCAGCTAGTTTTGCCAAACATACCCTTTATCCTATTTATTATGGTTAACCAATAATTATAACCATGAGTGTATAACTGGCCCAAGTAGCCCGAGGCAAACACGTTCGAAGGAGGTACCCAAACTAGCCAGTAGCCATTTAACAGTTAGGAACTAACCAATTGAGAATATTGGGATTGGTCTAACCATGAAGTACCATATGGTTAGATGTTATGAACCATATTATTCCACTTTGGTCCCAACTTAGCTGCCCGTTTAAGGAGCCCAACAACGGATCATGTTTGCTAGGTCGTGAAGAAACCATCACATAGTAAAAAGCTGAAAAGATTGAGAGAGTAAAGAAAAAAAAAAGATTATTATTCTACGGTAATGATTGTCATCTACCCATCTTCTTATGTTTCTGAGTTCCCATCCCCATCTATTGGTATTGTTGCAATTAAGATTTCATAGGGTTCTGTTAACCAAATTGAGCTGAGCATGATTTACCTATGGCTGCTATATATGGGCATTTTATATGTTGTGACGGGTTCAAAACTAACCGTTGTTGTGATTCCAGTTGAAGACGTTGAGAGTTTAAATTATATTCACATGAACCTTACTCCTCTTCAACTTACAAGCAATGTCCATGCTGTAAGTTCACCCCTTTGCATATTTAGTCACTTTCCTAATGCCATTACTGGTAGTCATTCGTATTTTGGTGTTGCATTGCTAGTCATAGATTTCGGTTTGGTTACTAGACAGATTTCCATGGCTGGTCTATCCTTTCCAGTCTATCCTTTCCAAGGATGTTGTGTTGTTTGCACCACTTGTTCTTGTTGATCAATTCGAGGCACTAAACACTTTTGCATGAGATAAAGTGGTGTTTGAGTTTCATGTTGGCATTAAATGCCTTTGTTAGAAAGGAGGAACAAAAACTCTAACCTATTACCCAGGTGAAGCTATTCCACATGTTACAGAAAGCAGTAGATTAATTGACCCAAGTTTAGGACCTGTTTATTTTGGTAATATGAAACACGACTTGGGAACTGACCTTGAGTTGGCACATGTTCCTATTAAAGAACTGTAACACCACAACCGACGGTAGGTATATACATCGAGGTACCACGTGTTTGATTGTTCAAAAGCTCATGATACTATTAAAATGCAAATATTCATTTAATTGAGTTGAACTTTCATACAAACTAGGTTTAATACCCGCGCGTGTTGCGGCACGCTAAGCTGAATCATTCTTGATGTAATAAAATGTATGCAAAACCGAATCATTCTTGATGTAATAACCGGTATGAACCACAATTCAAGGTTTTCTTGGATTGCCATGTTTGATTCAACCAATTTTTTTAGGCAATCTAAATCACCTTGTGGACAGATGAATTTAAAAGGGGGGAGTAACGCTATGAATCATATTATTCCACTGTGGACCCAACTTATCAACCCGTTTAAGGAGCTCAACAAGGGATCAGGTTTGCTAGGTCGTGAAAAGAAAAACGGAATATTATTAATCAATAGTGATTCTTCTCTTCCTATTTTCTTCTCAATCTGAGTTCCTAACCCGTTCTGTTATGATTCTTATGTGTAATTTGATTCTGCGAATTAGTAATACACTCATTTGATTGCCTTATTTCTATTATCACTCTTTAGTGTCAAATTGAGTTCCCTACATTAGACAAGACATTAAATGCACACTTACCACAACATGGCTAAAATGGAAAGTCACCATGAGTTCCTAATTAGACCTAGCGAGTGACCAAGATGAGGAACGTCAATGTCCCGTTAAGTATGTATCGAAATACTAAAATGGATATGGGCACTAAACTACAAGATCCCTTCTAATGAAAGAGGCTAAAAACCTTTCTTCAAACACACGTATTTACTATGTAAAATTGGCTTATTCGTCAAACAAAGAGAAAACCAGCACTGACACACATCAAAAATAGCCGGACTGAAAAAGTCACCATAAACAACATTAATTGCCTACGTCCTTAACAACCAAAACATACCCTCACGCTCGAAGCTGGTCACATCAACACCATTCAAGGTCTCCCGTGACAAAACCAACAATGTCTTCTTTTATATAGACAAACGATGCATTCCAAGAATAGTAAATAAAACTAAGCTCAATAATAATATTTTGTTTTTTATTTTTCCAAATAGTTTTTTAATAATAATAATAATATATTTTGAGAAAGTTACAATTATGGTAAACTTAGAAGTTACAGACTTTTTTTTTTGAATGGCTAATTACTCCTCCTTCACCTTTTTAATAATCTCCCTTTTTTTCACCGGGGGGGAATCGAACCCTTGCCCCTTCTTTTATGCACATCACCCCCACCACTAGGCTAAAGCCTTAGTGGCTAGAAGTTACAGACTTGACACACGACTTTTTCCATTCGAGAAGAAAACTCAGAGGACAGGACGGTCTGTTCCACGTCTCCCCACTACTGGGCCCCACCCTCATCACCCATACACACACCAAGCTCCACCCATTCGTTCCTTCACCAACAAATCCCATTCCTTCACACACACACACACACATAATAATAAATACATATAAAACCCACCCTCTATTCTAACCCCATTATTATTAATATTATTATTATTATTACTTCCCCTACTTTCTCTCTGCCACCACACCATTCCACCCTCTTCATTCATTCATTCCCTATATCCACCAATCACCACCATGAATACTGATGATAACTGGCTTCAATCCGCTTTCGATGACGTCACCCTCGTCGCTCAAGTCCTCCTTAACCTCCGTCACTCATCTCCGTCATCTCTACCTAAAACATGGACCACCCGACAACGCCGTTCACGACCACCACCACCTGCCACCGTTAAGAAACCGTCTTCCACTAGAGATAGCCCCACCACCCCGCTGTCATTGAGCGGCGGCGCCGCCACCACCTCCGTCAGTGGCGGCTGCGGCGTTGAGGAGACTAGCCGGCTTATTCTTGACGGCTCCGATGCCTTAAGATCTAAGGTTTGTTTGTTAATGTTAAATGTTAATATTAATATTAATAAACTTGTTTTAATCTAAACGTCGTCGTTTTACCGTTTGTTTAAACGTTAATGAACTTGTCTTTTGCTCGGTGTTTCTCATTTGCTTCTTGTGTTTTTGTTAAGGTTTAAATTTTTATGACCGTAATACCCTTTGTTGGTTGAGCTATTTACGGGTCGCTTGTTCATTACAGGTTTTTAAATTTTGTGAAGTCACGATTATACCCTTACCACATGCAATATCACGAACTGAAATTGTTGTACTTTCAAAGGATAAAAAAAACCAGATCTCGTCGACGTTTAAATCCGATGACGTTGACCAAATTACCCTTACTAGATACTTTTTTGTTAACTACCTTTTTCTATTATTTTTTTTTATATATTTTTGGTATTTTTGTAAATAGATGACTTCCCTTCGACGCGTAGAGTCATAAACCTCATCGAATTTCCACGTTTTTTCTGACCAATTTACGATTATAACCTTATTACTAAAGGGCATTTTAGTAAATTCAAATGTGTTAGTATTTCATTTGGTAGTTTATAAACTCATGACTCGTGCACTCCACCCGTCAAAGTCAATACCTCTAGATTTGGTTGAAAAAGACGAAATGCAATGCCATGCCACTTTATACCTAAACTTGTAAATATGGTATATTGTTAGGGGTATATACGTCATTTAACCAGTGGATATATGGAATTATGGATGACGTGGTTTGTGTCATGTTTAAGGGTCGTTTTTTGGTGTGAGTAGTTGTGAACTTTATTGGGTGTGTGTGTATGGAACAAGATGGGTAACAATCCTGTGTGTCGCGGAATATTGGGACTCGTGTGCAACTCTATGTTTTTGTCTTTTTTTTATTGGTCATATGGGTCACTTTAAATATTAATTCCATGTGACTTGAGTCAATTTTTAATTCCAAAATATAAAAAAAGGAAAAAAAAAAAAGAAAGAAACTATTTGTTGACAAAGTCAATAGGATGGTTGTTCTTTTTCCATTTTTAACGGTTTGGATCTTGTTTGTTATTTAGACGAGTGCGTTACACTAGGCCTTAATATTTGTCAAATTTATTGTTCGTCAATGTCAAGGTTTTTATATTTATTTTTCTAATTCAAACAACATACAATTCTTTTTTTTAATATGTAAGTATATTCATAGTTTTTATATAAATGTTTTTTAGATTAAATCGTGGTGAAATTGATACTCTACCTAATTAGGTGGTTGAGATTTGTTTATTATTGTGTTTGTTGTAATTAGGTTTTTGTAACTTGTAAGTGTTCAAGATTTTTTGTCAAGATTTTTGATGAATGGATTGGTTAATGGTTTTAATCTAGAAAATATTAGTTTTTTTATTATTATTTATTCTTTTGACACAGTCATACAAACACTGTACAAAAGACTTGAATAATATAAAAGGTCAACTTTACCTTGTAGTTTCCATTTATTCTCAAAAGATTCTTGTTTATAGCTTTAGGTTAAAGACAAATTTGTGGCCATCTTCATATGATTTTCTACAAAATGTGACAACATAATAATCTTTAGATTGAAAATTGAAAACTGCGAGTACCACATAATACAGTTGTTAGTTACTTTGTTTTGTAACGTACTTATTTTTACACTTGTATGCAAAACAACCTTCTAGGTAAATAGATCATGTGACATCATTTTCTTGATGACATAGCTATTTCGCATCAAATTTTTACTTGCTTTATAAGCAGTGGCAGATCTAGAAGTTCAATTATTTTTAGGGTTAACGTAATACAAAAACGTAAAAACAAATTGTATTCACACTATACATTCGAAGTATGCTAGATACAGACGTCAGTTAACAGAAATCATATTTTTCTAACATAAAAACATAAATGCAACTTACATTTTGGTGTATACACCCTTGATACTTTTATAGGTAATTTGTGCAATAAAATTTAATAATTTTAAATGTAATATGGATTATTTTGTTAGAACATAGGGAGGGCCTTTGACTTGGTGATTAAGCTAGCACTAGCATTGGTTTCTTCGTGTACAAGACAAACATATGGCCTCCTAATAAGACAAACATATGCATATTGGTACCTTATCATTTCTGTACGGGGAAATCAAAGATTTCAAGATTTTATTATGTGAATTTTATTTATAATTGTAATAGATTAAATACATTTATGATTGTGGGTCCTACTTATTATAATGTGTGGAAAACATGGATCACGTTCTAGTTTCTAAATCTTGTGTTTTTGTTATTTTTGTAGCTATATCTAGTTCTAAATCTGCAAGCTGTTATTATGAATCTTACCTTTTGAATTTGGATTTTCAGGTTATTCGGGCGAATGAAACGACGCCCACGAAGAGGCCACGACGAAAGAAGGTAACACTTTCTTTCGATTTGCACATCAGAGTTCGCGTGCATCATCATTCATGATCTTATTTATGTTGTTTTCGCGGTTCTTTTGTAGACACTGGCTGAACTTAAAGAGGACGAGATAGCATTACTAAAGGAAAGAAAGCAATTGAAACGAGTACGTAAAATTTGTGTAACACCTGTTGCTAGTGAGATCAAATATTCTTTGGATTAAAGTTAGTTAATTAGTTTCTAATGTGATGCAGCAACTAGCAAGCCTACAAGTCACATGTCAGAAACAGAGAAAGGAGAATGAAAGCTTGAAGAAGATGAAGGTAACACAAACACTCCTAATCATACATTGTATTTTATTGGTTAAGCAACTTATCTACATTGATGGTCACTCACTCATTGCTAAAAGAAGTTAATAAAATGATTGTAGAGGTGGCAAGATGAGCGTGTCATGTAACGAGTCAAAACAATCTTGGTTTTAAACTTGGTCTCATTTTAGTACATTCTAAAATGGGTTGGGTTGGTTGACTGTTATTTTACAAAAAGTTAATACGTTAATTATGATCAACTTCATGTTAGTCAAATTTGTTTGATCTATTTGACCCGTTGCCCTTTCATCTAAATTTTTTATATGACCTGTTAGAGATAAAACAAATCCAAATCAGCTCATTTATTACTAAATGGATCAAAATTACCGCACTAACGATCTATGTTTTGATTTTAGAATGAGATGAAATCGCAGCAAGTGTTGGCGATTTCCAATTACACGGAAGGACAGAAGAATGACAGTTTTGTGCTCCCTGATCTTAATATTCCAGCAGGTGAAGAGTGCTAAAAGTAGGCATAGAATAATAACATGAGAGGAGTATATTATCAGCAATGGAAAATAAATTCTAACGTTGATGGGTAGATCAAAGTGTAAGTAGAGAAAACACATTTGTTGTTTCGTATGGTTTCTTCGGTATTCAATTAAAGATATTCGAGGACGATAGTGTAGAAATCGTTTTACCTCTTACAATTCGGTGTTATATTCTTTTATAAACGGATTTTGTTTACAAACTTTCGGATGATAGCTTCAAAAGCGGTTTTACTTTTCTTTGTATATATTGTGGACGTGTTTACTTGTTGATTTTAAATCTCGCACAAATGTAAAAACATCTATCTATCCTTTTATAATATAAAAGGAGTCTATCTCATAGACGATTGATAATTAAGCTATGTAAGTCAGATATTTTCTGATATAAAAAAATCCTCGAGAAATTCTTCTCAACGAATGTTATTCTTATGGTTTTAACGACACCAGCGTGAGCAAATATAATATAAGGATAGCATCAATCAGCAAAACGCACCAGTGGTCTAGTGGTAGAATAGTACCCTGCCACGGTACAGACCCGGGTTCGATTCCCGGCTGGTGCATATATTTTTAATGCGCCAATTTGAGACTAAGTGTACTGAGTCTACTGACGGAGAAACGGATTCTACTTTGGCATTGTTTTAATTTTTATTTGGGTACAAAGGTTACGGATTTCTTTCTAATTTTATTTTTTAGGAGTGGGGAATGAAAACTTAGGTTAGTTGTCATCGCTAAAACAACACGAATCAACACGTCACACGTAGTTAAAAGCATTGGTTTTTAGAGTAACGAGTTGACACGTTAATTGAACGTTTAAAAACGTGTCTAAATGGGTTAAACCCGTTTTACCCATTTATAATACGCATAACAAGTTTAATTTACAGTGTTTGACATGGTGTATGATACATGTTTATCACCAATTTTTTTTTAAATAACATAGTTTTATAAATAACTAAATTAGGATTTTAATTGTCGATAACTTTTATTTTCTCATTTTAATTTTTTCTTATTATTTTTTAACTATATTTTATAAACTGTGTCAATAGTCATGTTAAATGTGTCGTTTTATTCGTGTAATTGGAATGTTACCATTTGTGTTATTGAACTAATCTATACTACATTATACACTACCAAAGGTGAGCAAAAAAGTAATTTCACATGTATTTTAAAATGAGATGTTAAAAGTCTCATGCTTAAAGCCTAACATGTCATGAAATTTGTTCCAATAATTTTCCTATTTGCAACACCCACTTGTATATTCTCCAACTCTCCTCCAAATCAATCTAAAAAAAAAAATTAATGTTGCTTCAATTCTATTCAACAATTTCGTCTATACTGGTTCAATCGATTTCAATTTCTTGATTCTTTATTGGACCATTAATTTTATTCATCAATAGAAGAATGATATATACAATCCATTCAATTCAGTTTAGCTAATTAAAATTATATGTAAAGTGGTCAAAACGTTATCTCAATCTGAATGTATACTTTTATTAGATTTACTTCGCTCATTTTACCTTACTTTTTTTTATCACTAGCCAATTTATACGACATATGTCTATATGTTTTGTATTTGTCTATAACAACTTAGACTGTAATGACCTAGATGAATGCATTAAGAAATAATCACCGGTCAAGAAAAATGTGTTTTTAATAAAAACTTGGACTATATAGTTTTACTTGAAATATAGATTATTCCTATTTGATAGTTCAACCAATTCATATGATTTTTTTCATCTTGCTGTAACGCACGGGCATTCCCACTGGTTGTCTTTAATTGTGTTCAACGTGAGCAACTTTATAGTGAGATGCAGTATGACTTCAATAGATGACTTAAGGAAACTTGTTTAAAACGTAAATGAGTAAAGCGAACTCAATCAAGAATATTGTGTTGTACTCTCAACGATGTTCAAGAAATCGGTATTAACAATTAAAAGGTATTTGATTGTCTATAATCAACGTCCCGCCATAACGAGTGGGTTAGTGTCATATTGTTTATTAAACAAGTTAACCCAAACATGAAACATTTAATAAATTGGTTAACCAACAAAGAATCATTTAAAAAATGGGTTAAATTATTAACCCATTAATGGGTTTTTCAAAAGTACATATTTAATTTAGTTTGATTCAAAAGTATATTGCTTATTTTTTTTTTCTAGGGGTACATCAGTGGAAACACTTTAACTTGAAATCCTTTTCTTTCCAAGTATGAATCTCTCTCCACACGTCGGTCCCTTTCAAACCTATTGGGTATATTTTTTTGATGGACGGCGGGACTAAAACCGGTTACCTTTCGGACAGAATCCCCATAGGGAAAAATCTTTCCACCTCCGCTGTAACCATTAGGATAAAAAGTATATTGCTTCTAATACCCTTTTTAATCATCCCTTCTTCACTACATCGAAATCCTATTTACTTTCACACCTTCTAGTTATCTTAAAACAAAAAACAGACTTATAGCCCATTAAAAAATATAGCCGATCGTTAGCCCATTAAAAAAATTACATAATCTACCCTAATAATGTTTAGATATAACTAGTAGACTATTCCCTAACGTGATGGTAATTAATATATAGAGTAAAGTACTTATTGGAACCTCAGACTTTATACACAGCACTAGGGGTGTAAACGAGTCGAGCCAAGCCTGAGCTTGACTAGACTCAAGCTCGAGCTCGATTAACTTATAAGGGCTTGAGCTTGAGCTCAGCTCGTTGGCAATTTCTCAAGCTCGAGCTTGGCTCAGGCTCGACTTGTTTATTATCAATTAGTTACATTAAATAAAAATAACATAAGTAATAGTTCGTTTAGGCTTGTGAGCTCGATAAGTGAAGCTCGAGCTCAGGGCTCGTTTACTTAACAACTTTAAATGAATGGTAAATATTATTAAATATTAAAACAAAACATAAACTAGTATTACACTAGGCTCGATAAGGCTCTGCGAACCTAACGAGCTTCACATGTCAGGCTCGAGCTCGGGCTCGATATATAAACGAGCTTTGTTTTAGGCTCAAGCTCGAGTAGCTCGCGAGCGACTCAGCTTGTTTGCACCTCGACACAGCAGTGAACAACCTTTCTTTTCTTACATTATTTCTCTTAAAATGTTTACATTATTGAAACCATAGAATTTGTACACCCGTCAACAATTTTTCTTTCCTTCTATTATTTCTCTATGACGAGTTCCAAGTTTAATAAACGAAAAAAAAGGAAAAACTAATAAAAAGGCTAAAATCTAGACGGGTGAGAACAGCCAATAGAAAATGTAAACGAGACGCAAGTGTGACTAACGGCTAAAATTTAGCACTTTTTTTTTAATTTATTGACACCTCACTGACTTATAACAGCGTAACACGACACATTTCTAGCCGTTAGTTTTGAAATGGCTTTAGCCGTTATCAGTGATGGCAATTAGCTTGGTTTTTTTTGTGTCTACGTTTTCATACCTAAACCACCCTAAGGTTTAGCCAGGTTTTCCCTCACTTCACCCCCCTAAGGTTTAGCCATGTTTTCCCTCTCTTCATCCCCCTAAGGTTTAGCTATTTTTTCATTTTTTCGTCCCAAAGTTTAGCCATGTTTTCACCTCTTTTCATCCCTAATATTTAGCCATGTTTTCATCCCAAAGGCTTAGCCATGTTTAGCTGTTTTGTTGGTTTCTACATTTATCTATTTAGGTAGAAAGAGAAATTAGGTAGAAAGAAAGACGGCCAGAGGTGTAGAGGAATAAATGGAGGAGACGTCAATGTAAGCCGTGTAAACCGTGTTGAGGCACAAAGCCGTGTTGCCAATAGCCGAGCAGGGAGACGTCTAGAGTTCCCTACTCCCTAGCCATCAGCACGTGTGGTTATTCAAGGGGTTATAGATCCTATCTAAAAATTAGCCAACTAAACACGTGTAACATTCTGATTATCTCATTTTCCATGAAATCCTTATATTTTAGCCTATATAAGCTTATTTATTTTGGTGAACATACTTGAGTCAATGTTTACTACCGTGATTTTCCCATAATTCTAATGTTGAAGTGTTCAAAATGTAATCTTGAAAAACAAATCTAATATAACTAAGCAAGCGATGTGTGTACTAGATAAAAAGATAAATTCATTTAAAACTATTTAACTGTCTTTTTAATAATGTGACATCAAATCTAGAGTTCCACATTAATTTCCTAATCTAGTGAACAATACAAAGCAAAAACATTGAACAATGTTGATTATATTCTTTCAATTCCAAACCATCTTCTTCATTTTCTGGCCAGAGTTACCAAACAACTGATCAACTGTAGTCACAGCATTACGCTTATTTGTCCCACATTCACTACCGGACTTCCTAACTTTAGCTTTAGGCGAAGTCGCGGAAAGTGGAAACAGCGAAGGTATCTCAAAGTTAGTTCTTGCTTGAGCGCCTCTCAATCTTCTCGCGGCTGCATCATACGCACGCGCCGCTTCCTCTGCAGTATCAAACGTCCCTAGCCAGTGCCTGCAACGCCCTATCCTATCGCGTATTTCAGCCGACCATCTCCCCCACGGCCTCTTCCTCACCCCTATGTAACTCTTCTCCACACGAGTTTCTTTCTTCACAATTTGGAAGCTTGATTCTTCCTTTGGACCGCCCACTACAAATCAAACAAATGTATCAAATAAAATCTCATTCGCACCACATTTACTAGTGGGTCCAAGGAATACCAACCCGGCAACCGGACCTATAGATCATTCCAACTGATAAATAAGTTAGATGATTTTTGTATACATTTCCAAGTCGGAAGTTTTCAAATCCGTAGTATTTAGTTTTACTTTGTAAATCACTGTTAGAAAAAAAAAAAAAAAAAACATTATACAAATTCATATTAATACGTGTTGTCTCTTGACATTATTGATTAATATGACCTTGGCTTGTTTAACTAATTTTAAGTCTCAAACTCAGCTTATTTCGAGCTCTGTTTCTAAAGCTATTAAACTCGAGTTATACCCGTTTAGTAATTAGTCACTTGTGTGATACATGCACATTTATTTTTAATTATGATGATTATATATTTATACCCATATATTTTATAACATTATAACATATCATTTAATTAGTTTTATGTAATATTAAATAATAGTTATATTAGCAACATTATAACATATCATTTAATTAGTTTTATGTAATATTAAATAATAATTATATTAGTAACATTAATTTAGACAAAACTTGTAAGTCTTCTTAAACTCTATAAAGGAAACTCGAGCACTTTCGAGTTTTTACCAAGTCGGTTTCAAGTTCAGTTTAATTCATTCAAGTTTTTACCGAGTCTGTTTCAAGTAGCGCACAAACGATTTCACTTTGTTTACTACAGTCAACTTATTTCGAGCTCTATTTCTAAAGCTCTTAAACTTGAGTTTTTACACTTTGTATTTTACTAGTACCATAAATTTATTCATACTTATTAACTTATACAGTAAAATATTGGTAACATATTTTTGGGCTCAAAAAGTGAAACAAGTAGTTATATATAAACCCGAAAAAAAAAAAAAAAATTACAAAAAGTGCCTACAATCAGCTAATAGCATAATATGTTGTACTTACCGAACGTAGGCGTGTTGTTTCCAAACAAGATATGTTCTCCAACCACGGCAGCAATGCCTTCCAATACAGCGGGTCGGTTATATTCCGATGAAACATCAGTTGTTTCATACGAGTTTTCATGATTTTGATTAAAAAATGACGAATATTCAACACTTTGAGTGTTCATTGGTTGGAAATGGTATTAAAAATTTGAAACAGTGTTAATCTTCAGTTTAGTTGCAGTTGGATCTCAAAGGTGACGAATGCCTTTGCATGGGAAATGGTGAATATTGTACATTTGTACCCAACACCATATTTATAAACATTGTTTGACCCGACCCGAAGTACACCAAGATCACGTACTGGAACAAGGATCTTCATGATTAACCAAATTTTGGATTATTCAAGGGTTTAATTTTTATTTTATTACTATAAAAATTTGTCCATTAAGTGTACAATGACTTTTTTTTTCCTTTTTACAGGTTATGTCATCATAACGTTAAAATTTAAAATATAAGGTTATTAATGGTGATTATCTCATATTTGTCTTGAAACCGATCAATGAATGATGACCACAAAGATATGCAACTCATATTTTATAAGTTAATAAGTATGAACAAATTTATGGCACGTTTATTGAAGTACAAAGTGTAAAAATATTTTTATAACTTGCGTGATTTTCATTTGTTATTTCCTTCACGTGTAATTTTTTATGTGTGGCTTTCAGTTGATATTTTCTTTATATGTCATTCTGTTTTACATTTTGTACGTTTACCAAGTATAATTATCTTGCTTGTACAAATTACATTAGTGTAATTGTCATCCTTAATTATTTTTCTTTAATTTTAACAATTGTATTTTTCTCATAAAGATAATCTTTGATAAAAAAAAAACTACATGTATTAAATTGTTTTGCTTAAAGTTTATGACATTTAATTACACGAAACAATCAAAATACAAAATGAGTGGATTATCAAACTTAAATTACCATATATTAATTATTTTTAGAAGATCAACTTCTTAGATAAATTAATAATAATAATAATAATAAGAAAAACAAGTTACATTTGGATAATGGGTAAACAAGCAACAAACTGTGCCGTCACCCTTTCTTGAATCACAAAGCCAATCTTACTAAGGCTATATGGTGTGCCCCCTTTCCCCCCAACTCCCCCCAAGTGCCACGTCAGCGCCACGTCATTTCCCCCTTCTCCTCCCCCAAAGTTTGGAAATGGTATTCCCCTTCTTCCCCCTTCTTTTTTATTATTAAAGTTTGATTTAAAAAAAAATAAAAAAATTAGCCAATCATCTTATCCGGTGTCCTCGGTGGTTTTTCCACTCTCTCCCTGGAAAGTTTACGGGGGGCGGTGTTCCCCGGTTCCCCGGACGCCACCTCAGCTCCCCGGATGAGGTCCCCGCATGCACACCGAAAGGTCTAAATACAAACTCTTCTTGATTCTTAGCATCAACATTAAAATATAGAAAAAAACATACCTAAACAAATAGAGTACATATCCCAGCTCATTAAGTTGGATTTTCGATTTTTTGTACGTAATTAAGTTAAAATGACAGTAGTATTACGTACCCTAGATTCGGTGCAGGTACTTATCTAGGATCTTGCTAGGTTAGCGTACGTGATGATGACGTAATTAGTTGAGAAAAGATTGTTTTGACTGCTTGGACGCAATTAGCATAATAGTGTCTGACCACAGTTTATCCAATGAACGTTGAGATATGACCATGGGATGCAGATTAAGGACCCGTTTGCAACATGATGATTATTTGAGTTTCAAGCTCAAGGTTCAACGTCTATCTGTGGTGCATGGCAAGGATCGTGTACCAGCAGCCATTAATGTAGCTGTGTAAAGTGTAAACATGAGGTTGAATCAAATCTTTATGGTTTTTTCTTGGTACGAAACAGGTGTTGATAGTTTAATTATGCAACATCCAACCGTGGCCGGTGTATATATATTTTACAAATATCGAAGCTAAAGTTAGGGTCGGAGGAGAGTAGAACGTAGACAAGTCTTACTAGCCGTGGTTGGCAGGGATGGCTTTAAATACAAATGAGTTGGTTCCTAGGAATAAATTGAGTTTCAAAACTTTAGTACGAAGTATATATAAACTTGGAGTGAAACGATACATTAAATAAGAGGTGAACCCAAATACAAGAATAAAAAGGTGTTACACTGGTTAAAGCTTTGTGTTACAATCAAGGGTCACCGATTGAATTATGTACCCTCTTGTTTTTCGTAAAATTGTATACATTTTAAACCCAAACTTAAATTATTGTTTCACTTGGGGTATATACGGTGTGGTGGCGCGGAAGGGGCTATGAAGCCCTTCCATGCTAGCCCATCACCCCGTGCCTAACATGGAACATGGCGTGGGGCACATCTGAGGGAGATAGGCCACTGGCATGGGGCAACAATTTAAAATGACGTTAACGGTTTTGATTAACTAATATTGGTTACGGTTAGAAAAATGTTACCGTTGGTCCCCTTTAACGGTTGTTATTTAAATTACGCAAAACTCATTTAATTTTAACACTATATATAATATCTTTTATTCTATTTACCACACATTACAATTCTATTACACTTGAACTATATCTAATTTAAATTTTTTAGTTTATATATTTTAAATTTCTGTTTTTTTATGTAATATTTTAGTTTTAACATATATATTTAATTTAATATAATGGCTTATTGTTATTATCAATAATCATACGTATGTTAAAGCAAATTTCCAATATTTGTACACTTGTTGTCCAATCCTGAAGAGAAGTTCTTATTACCATTATTGTTTTTCTATTTATCTTTCTATTTTCATGGGGAACTTGCCGATGGAGCTTGGTCCTAAACTCCTCTAATTCTGAATGATACATATTTTAGCAATCTAATAGCCGCTACCTTTAACATTTGGTTGTGACAAATTTGATCCGTCCTGACCCCAAATTTTAACGTTTCGTTCTGAAAATCTAACCATATAGAAAAGTGAATCCATTAGAAAAAAATCATGTATCCGTCACTGTCCTTAGGGATAGAGAGGTTGCTTTCAAAAACACTACCGGCTCCGAAAACAAAATAGCATTCGAACAAATATCCTAACATTATAGAGATAGAAACGAAGACAGCGATCATATAGCAAAACATAAAGATATATACACCGATAAATGGAGACAAACACCTGAAAAGACCACCTTAATTAGTTCTTAACTGCAAGGAAAATCTATGCCCCAAAAAACAAAACTAGGCTAAATGAGTATCATCCCTAAACAACCTTTACCTTAATCTTTTTATTTTTTGAACGGCCAACAAAACTTTTATTTCACAAGCTAACAAGAACCTTAATCTTAATCCTAAGTATTCATGAACCCTTATCAAGTTATCATGAACCTTGTTCTCAATAAGTATATATTTTTCATAAGAAATTACTAATTAGCAAAGAATAATATCGTTAATAGTTATTTCACTAACGGAAGCTATGAGAGAAAATCATCAATATGTCCATTTTAATATATTTGTACCACTATAATAATTTCAACTTTTAGCGGCGCCTTCTGTAGCTAATACCTGACGCGGGTCGACGCTAATGATCATTAGCGGCGATGGCCGTTGCTAATGCTCCAGCTTCCTTTGATTCATTGCAAAAGACTGATGTGTCGCCTCTAAATGTCAGCAGGCGCTGCAAAAGGCCTAATGACGTGGAGATTATTTTTTTTGCCACATGTCATTTTTATATGATACGTGATTAACAATATATAGGTGAATAATAACTGAACCGCTAACCGAAGCTAAACACAAAAAAAATAGACGTAACCAAACCCGATCAAAATCTGAATTAACCAATACCCTAATTAAGAAAAAATTACACCGTTAGTCCTTATGGTTTCCACATACTTTCAATGTCAGGTACTAAGGTTTTATTGTTTCAGCTTAAGGTATTAACCTTTTAATTTGTTTCAATGTCAGGTATTAGGACTAACTTTGTTAATATCTAACTAACTCCGTTAAAATCTAGGGGGCAAAAATGAAACATTTAAATTAAAAGGTTAATTATGTGTATTAAAACCTTAGTACCTGACATGGAAACTAAGGGGAAACCATAAGGACTAACTGTGTAATTTTTTCTATAAGCTTTATAAAACATAATTTTGGTTTCATAAAAAAAGGTAATTAATTATTTTTAATTAATTAAACTTATTTTATTCATAATTAATTCATTATAAATTCGTTTTTAATCATTTTTATATCAAAATTTCACAAAAAATATTTTTAACATTTTGAAACACGAATATGAATCTGTTTTCAGAAAAATTGAAAAATTTATATTTTTAACTTATTAAAGTAAGTATTTACTTTATACAATAAATTATCTTATTTAAAACAAAAATAAAAATAATTTTTCAAATATTTTTTTACTAAAAACGTTTGTATGTTTTTTCTTATAAAACGACTGAAAAGTGGTAGATTAATAATCATATAAATCTACATTCATTCGCATAAAAAAATATAAAAATTCATTGAATTAATCATGATTTAAAATATAAATATAAATACTTCTTTCTGGTTTTTTTTGGACGTGTCACCGACTTTCTAACGTCAAGTTGTCAAGACCCATCTTATTTGGGTGTATGTGGTTTGGAATTTTGTGTATACATTTATAAAATATCTTGTTTGAAAGAAATTATAATAACATGATAAAGTCTGAAAAAAAGTATCTTAACATGAAAAAGATAAAAATGATTTTGAGCTTTTGACCTAATAAATTAATGACATTTCTAAAAAATAATTTTTGAAAAATTATTTTTATTTTTGTTTTAAATAAGATAATTTATTGTATAAAGTAAATACTTACTTTAATAAGTTAAAAATATAAATTTTTCAATTTTTATGAAAACAGATTCATATTCCTGTTTCAAAATGTTTAAAATATTTTTTGTGAAATTTTGATATAAAAATGATTAAAAACGAATTTATAATGAATTAATTATGAATAAAATAAGTTTAATTAATTAAAAATAATTAATTACCATTTTTATGAAACCAAAATTGTGTTTTATAAAGCTTATAGAAAAAATTACACAGTTAGTCCTTATGGTTTCCACCTAGTTTCAATGTCAGGTACTAAGGTTTTAATACACATAATTAACCTTTTAATTTAAATGTTTCATTTTTGCCCCCTAGATTTTAACAGAGTTAGTTAGATTTTAACAAAGTTAGTCCTAATACCTGACATTGAAAAAAATTAAAAGGTTAATACCTTAAGCTGAAACAATAAAACCTTAGTACCTGACATTGAAACTATGTGGAAACCATAAGGACTAACGGTGTAATTTTTTCCCTAATTAATTTAAAATCAATTATCCTTTATTTTGAACACTTAGTTAACCAAAAACAGCCAAACTGAAACTGAACCACTCATATATTCATGTGTAATTAAGGGAATTAAAGTGTAATTAATGTTTAAAAGACTAACTTACCCCTATATTATGGTTGTGCCTTGTCCATTACATTTAAAAACTCTTACTCTTGAGTATCTTGAAATATCCCTATCAATAATCGAACCTTTTAATCGAAATCGCACCAAAAAACAGATGAGCTGAAACGAAATCAATTGAAAATTGAATTAACCAAAAATCGAATTAACTTAAAATCGATTATCATTTTTTTTGTACCCTTAGTTCACCGAAATTAACCAAAGCAAAACCGAACCATTCATATATTTTTAGCTTTTATACATCAATTTCATACACATCTAGGAAAAAGATTAATTTAGCCAAAATTTGGTTTTTGTTATTAACCAAAATTAACTGAACCGGAAAAAAAATACAGATAATCTAACCATATAAACAGAACAAATTAACTTGTTGATTAATAAGATCGATCATCGATGACTTCGGTTGAGACTAATAACCTGACTAAACTGAACCATACACACCTTTAAAAGTTTCTTATGTTCCCCTCTCTATACACTTAACACCTTGCTAGTAGAAATTAAAGAACTTGTATAAGAAGAGACATTGTGTCGGGATCTAAAAAGAAAAGATAAAAAACGGAAAGCAAAGAAATAGAGCACAAAAGTCAACAAGCATCAAGGTGTGTAAATGTTGGCAGCGGGTGTTATTTGGGATCGGCTCGGTAAAAATGCTTGAACGAGCCAAGATTTAACGAGTTTGAGCTCGAGCTTGAAACATGACTCGTTTAGTTATCGAGCTCAAGCTCGAGATTTTCATACAAAGACCGTTTAGGCTCGCACGAGCGCAAACAAATTTTATATTTTAGTTATTTTATATATAGTATAACTACTATTTAACATTGGTGAGCCGAGCTCGAGCCGAGTTTTGGCTCATTTAAGCTTTAAAGCGAGCTCAAGTCGAGCTTTTAGCTCCTTTAAAATCGTTCTAAAATTATTTCGAGCCGAGCCGAGCCGAGCTCGAGCTCTTGGGTTTTACTTTCGAGCCCAGCTCGAGCTCAAAGTATTAGGCTCAAACCGAGCCGAGCTTCGTAAAAGCATGACAAGCCGAGCTCGAGCCCACACGGGCTCCTTGCCCCAAGCCCCGCATTACGCGGGCTCTTCCTCAGCAGGCCCAAATCTTGTTTTCTTGACCATGTCGTATCTTGGATGGATTTTGTTGATTTTTTATAAACCTAAGGACGGATGCAATAAAAATATATAGAACACCAATATTACGAACTAAAACCATATTTTCGAAAGGGAGGCTGCTGCTTTCGATCCCTAGGAGTTTTGGAGCAACTTTAGAAGACAAGAAGGTCCCTGGATCGTTAGAGATTGAGATTTGAAGACCCGATGATTTGTTTTATCATTTTTATTATATAGATACATTATGAACTTTGTTTTTCAAGACTTTGTGAAGATGTTTCTGAATATAATTAATTATGAACTAAATGTTTATTTGGTTCGCTTAGGTTTATGAACTAGACATATAATATGCAATAATTAATGATTTTTGAGATTTAATTTGGATGTGTTCAATTACATGGTTTAGTGTTATTGATTGATTTTGAATATTTATTTACTGGTGTTTTTGGGTTTGATTATTTGTTTGTTGATATAGGAATATCTCCAGATCTATGAATTCTTCTAGTTTGATAACTTAGGATTTTAAGCTAGTTCTTCAATTAGGAATAACACAAGTTTAGCAAGTTTTTAAAACCAATTAATTAAGGTGTGCAATCACTTCCCAAAGGTTAGGAATATAATTCGAGATTGCTAGGTTGACTAACTAGGCATTACTTGGTAGTTTGGTTATCGCTGGGATGAGGTCAGCTGCTAATTCGTGTTTAGAATTTTCTTAGGATTTCTTTCACTAAGGTTAATCCTGCATCACAGTTTGGGAGTTTTTGATCAATGAGTGTTCAATTAAAGGATTTCTATGGGATTTGGTTTTGCTGCAGCGCTTCACTTTCATCTTAGCATTTCTTCACTTGTCCTATCTTGAGTCGAGTCAGCTATCCATGACACGAAGTTTATTTGATAAGAATAGGGTCTCCAATTAATTACCAGATTCAGGATTTCATGCTACTGTCTAGCGATTTTAACTAAGTAACGGGTCTTCTTGATGTAGTTGTCGTAGGCTAATCAAAAACAAGTATTTATGACTTAAATACCTATACTAGTACGGGTTAGTAAGGTCGTCTCCACAAGGAATGCGTGGTCAGTATAAGTTTGAAAATTAAATTAATAAACTATTGATCTTGATTTGGAATTTTGGTTGATTAAAAGTGAGTAAACAATTAAAAACGAAAGAGTTATCAGATTAAGAAAGAGTAACTTCCACCCGGGATCCAGGTTATAGTTTTTCACACAAACTCAATTAATTACTAAACACCACATAGACATGGCCTTGGGATTTCTGAATTGAATTAATAACTAAAGACAGTTTTTTAATAATAACCGTACGATCTAGCTATCCGTTCACAAACACCAACTACTAACCCACTAACAATGCAAGTAATTGCCAATACGTTTAGTAAAAGATAAATAATTCAAACATAAGCAAACGTTTCATCAATTCAAACACAAGTGGTCAAGTTATACCAGTTCAAACGTAAATAAAGTGAGTCTAATGTAAAAGAAACTAAAAACCGTTCACCTGGGGAAAGTCACAAAGGGTTTAGCCGTGCATGATTGTCATGGCTTCCATCTTCATCTTTGAATGATCTTCTCCTCTCAATATTTGGGTCTGTCTTGTTCGATGCTCTTGCAACCTTCTGCCGTCAAAATAATAATAATCATCCTCCAAAATTCCTTCTCCTCCCCCTTTATTTTCGATGACATGATATTTTTTTGCAGCCCATTTTCATGGGCCGTGACCGAAGGTTCTTTTACTTTTTTTTATTTATTATATAATTATTATTAGTTTATTATTATAACTCAGTGCTTTCGACTCGGGTGTTCTTTGCTCAACCAAAATTTCTCATCTACGTCTCAACGTCCATGAACACCTGCTCTCAAGTGTTTGTGTCTCGATTAAAATTCTTTTATTTTGAGCTCATTATCCACGAAACCCACAAAACATATGTGCACTAATAAATAACTAAGACCGACTAAAATTACACAATAAAAGACTAAAATATATACAAAACTAACATATTAACAAGGTGTGTTTCACAACACATCACTTCTCATTAAAAGATGGAAGAGAAAGGATCTCTCTCCTCTTCCTTTCTCTCCAATTCCTTCTAAATTGGAAAGATTGAAAAATTACCCTAAAAACATCTTTATTATCCCTCTCATTCCCTCCATTTCCCTCCTACAAAAAACTCTGGAACACATTTTTCACCACTTCCTTCCCAATCCTTTCTCTTCCATCCTTTAATGAAACTCTGGAACAGAGTGTAAGTTCGTATCACGTATCAAATTAAGATAAGTTTATTTTTATTAGCCTTGTAAGTTTATAATTACTAGTTAAACCCCACCCCTCATATAAGTATATATTTACTGAAGGCTAGTATTTAGAGGTTATGATATAGAGTTACATGAAGAAACCATGAAGGTTGACCATCTTTTTTTTTTTTTTTCATTTTGTGGCCTAGTGAAGAATATTATGAATTTTTCTATTATTTTTTCGTTCAAAGTTGTCTCTTTCAGGCACCAATAGAATTGTGTGATCGAATATTATATCACGTTGGTGTTCATTTTTTTGGTTTTTATTTCTTGTTCTTGAAGTTTGTTTAAGGAGAATGGATTATGGATAGCGAAAGACAGATTCAGTGATTCGCCAACATCGGGATATGGTAATGTTTCTTAATGTAAAAAGTTTATAAATTGATTATCATATCGTTTTCCCGGCAAACAGGTAAATATTATCTATTTGATAATCAAATGAAATGGATTTTAAGCTAGTTGTTAATTACTGTGTTATTATGGGTGCTATAAATGTGCTAACATCGCTAATGAGGTGATGTTTGATGAACTTCTATAAAAGTAAAGATCAAGTTTCAAAAAGGTAAACAACTAATTATGTATAAGCATAACGCAGTTGAGAAATTTAGCGAAGTGACTATGGGCAAGAGGGATGTGAAGGACACAAGAGTGAGCGTTTGGATGTTCACTCCCATAGCCATTCCCATTCCCATTCCCATGGGCCATGGGTTTGGTGATGATGAAGTTGAAAGTGGTGAAAGTTAATCCTAAAATGTGTATGAAATGAAAGTTGAAGAATCAAAGTGAAATATTGATTTAGATTAGGTTGAATGTTTATAATTATCTTATTTGGTTAATTAGCATAGCTAATATGTTTGGTTAGTATTAGATTATTATTGCTAGAAGTATTTTAGTAGGATTAGTATGCTATATATTAGTATAAATAAGGTCTAGGTTAATGGTTTTATTTGTCCCTTGTTTGTTAGTTCGTTTGTTTAATAAGAAAGAGTCGCGGGTTCGTCCCCCCAAATATCTTGTGTTAGTGTTTGATCTTGTAGCATCCGGCCCCTCTCACCACCAATATTTTCCGCTTTGCCCTAATGGGTCACCCATCCAGAGCTCACGGATTTGTTTTTGGGTGCTCTAGTGGAGACTTCCCAGGAGGTCACCAATCCTGGTACTAATCCCACCTGAGCACGCTTAACTGTGGAGTTCTCCACTCATCCACTAACATTAAGCCCCAAAACGCGTTGGTGATTTAAGAGGCATTGGATTACATATGAACCAAGGATCTCTCCTGGCCACGGCCGATGTGAGATTGTCCGTCCTGGGGTGTCACAGATCTGATTGTCTGGGCCAACAGAAAGTGTCATACGACATCTTGTTGTTTGTTAGGTAAACTTATATTGGAGCACATTTTAAACAGGGGTGTAAATGAACCGAGCTTGAGGCCGTCTATGCTCGAGCTCAACTTGTAAGCGGGAACAACACACTCCTGACGTGAATGAAAGTTGTGTATTTATTAATAACATGTTTCTACTTTCTATCAAGTTTTCACTCATTTAGTATTTATTTCCTTGTTTAAATGTCACGGAAACCTCAAGTGTAACCAAAGCGGCTAATCATTGGAGATGTTTACAAAATTAGGGAGATGTCTCTAGGTTTAATACCCAATTAGATTTTTTTTTTTTTTTGGAAGGCTAATTTCAATAAAACACAACGCCCGGGCGATAATCTCTAAGCTAGAGACTACCGGACACCGGAAAGGATTACATCAACGAAAGAATACCCAATTAGATGTTTGTGGTTTTGGGTACCTCATGCTTCGACATAAGAATATTCCAAATTATAACCTTTCTCTTCTTGAGGCATTATGTACATTCTTTAACATTGAAGACTTTGGGTTGCTGGACGTATTGTTCAGTTTTGTATTGAAAATTGATGGACATGCGGTAACCGGTGTAGAAACCTACGAAAACATAATCAAAGTGTTAATGATTCGTAACCGAATCCATTGTTAGTCATCTTAAAGCCGCAAGATGGGAACATTGGCATTGAGTTCACTTAACACACTAAAAAAAGATGAACTAACCTCTAAAGACAGTTTGAAGTTTTTCTGCTTCTAGGCTATGAGACTTGTGATTTATCCAAACAACTCTAGCTCTATTTAACATATGTACATTCTTCTGTTAAAGGACACTAAAAAACATCAAAAACTTTGCATGGGGACAGCCATGTTAGCTGCATTCCATGATTCCATTAGCACGCATCTACTCTTACATCATTCTCAACTATTTGGGGGCTTTTTTTCCTTTCATTGTTATTATTTCCTTTGTTACATGAACCATTTTATTTAGTTCTTTAATATGCAGGTTTTTCTCTCTGAAATGGTTCCTTGCTTTACGACTATGATGGGTGTAGAGCATTTTCGTGAACCGAATTCCTTCTTATAAAACAACGGATGAAACAATTGTATAAACGCTCATAAGATACAAACACGGGACACACAAAAGAACAGTATGTTAAATTTTTCAAAAATTTGAGAAGTGAAGATGTAATTTTTTTTGTGTTTTGATACTGTCATGGGGTTTTTGTCTTTCGTTTGATACTTTGTTTTTGATAACAGGTTAAACTCCATGCCTATGAACCTCGAGGCTTAATAAATGTCCCCGAACGCATGCATCAAATTCTAATAGATGCAGCGATCATTCTAGTGTTGAGTTTTAGTATCGAGGGACGAACGTTCCCTAACATAAATCCAAAGCGATTCGATGTTCCCATGGAAGAGACGATCAAATTCTGGTTATTGATAAAAAGAGGATTGCCATGTTTGCATCCCAAGAAAGATAGGCGTGGGAACAATCCTGAAGGAGGTAGGAGGTTGAACGGTGTATTTTCTGAAGCGAAAGCCCTACGGGATAATAGGACAAAGTTCATAACGAACAAGTAGTTATGACTATTTTATTTATGTGTGTTGTTTTCATATTGTACAAGAAGAATACCATGTTTCCAACTAACGAAGGTGGTGCAGCTATTAACGTGTTATTTTTTTGTTAGCATTTTGTATTTATAACATGTTATTTGTTGCTATTTGAAGAGGCCGATAAACAAGAATCTGATGAAGAGCCTTTGATTCAACAATTGAAAATATTGAAAGAAAAGAAAATGAGGTTATAGTTCTTCTACTATATAACTGGTTACTATTATACTATTATTTGGTTGTTTCTAACAATATCTTATTCTTTTGACAATTTCTTAGCAAAGTAGCTCATAAGCGTCCTTAAGTTAATGTTTCTGAAAAATCACTTCTTCTCGAAGATGAGGACGTTTTTCCAAACAACCTATACCCCTCACTCCCCTAACCAGGGAGAAATTGAGACAAATGCAAATGAAACAAAGACAAACGAAGATGGTAATATTCTTTTGAAAGTTGTATTGAAAAGTTAACCTTTGTTTTCAATAACCTACTACATGTTATTTGAATTGAAATGTTAACTTTTCAATTCAACTTTCAAATGAATATTACCATCTTCATTTGTCTCTGTTTCATTTGCATTTGTCTCCATTTCTCCCAGACTAGGGGGAGTGCGGGGTATAAATTGTTCGGAAACACGCTCTCAACTTCAAAAGGAAGTAATTATTGAGAAACATTAACTTTAGGGCTCTTATTAGCTATTTTGCTAAGAAATTTTCAAAAGAATAAGATATTGTTAGAAAGAACCAAATAATAGTATAATAGTAGGTAATCATATAGTGGAAGAACTATAACATCCTTTTCTTTGCTTTCAATCTTTCCAATTGTTGAATAAAGACTCTTCATGAGATTCTTATTTATCAGCCTCTTCCAATAGTAAAAAGGACAACACGTTAGTATAAATACAAAATACCAACAAAAACTAGCACGTTAGCAACTTCACCACCTTCATTAGTTAGCACCATGGTATTCTTCTTGTACAATGCGAAAAGAAGACACAAAGAAAATGGTCAAAAGAACTATTTAGAGCACTCACATCCCATCCACCAAATGGATGTGAGTGTGTCGACCAAATTATATGGGGTGAGTGCAAGTGGTTGTGAGTAGAGGAGAGATAAAATATTTGGTGGAAGCACTGTTCCACCCTAAATATAAAACCTATTGTTCACCCCTATATATATTTTAATATTTTTGTAAGTAGTTGTGAGTGAGGAGAGAGAAAAAGTAAAGATAAAAGTATGATTATTTTAATTAGGAGAGAGAAGATTTAGTGGTGAAGTAGTGATTTTTAGTGTAATTTGATGGAGCAGATTCGGTGGATGGGTTGTGAATGCTCTTAGAGCATTCTTATCCCAACCACCAAATCCCATCCATCAAATTACACTAAAAATCACTACTCCACCCCTAAATCTTCTCTCTCCTAATTAAAATAATAATACTTTTTCATACTTTTATCATTATATTTTCTCTCTCCTCACTCACAACCACTTCTAAAAATATTAAAATATGTTTAGGGGTGAACAGTAACTTTTCATATTTGAGGGTAAAAGTGCTTCCACCAAATATTCTCTATATCCTCCACTCACAACCACTTACACTCACCCCATATAATTTGGTGGACACTCACATATATTTGATGCCCGGGATGAGAATGCTCTTACTCATTATGAACTATGTCCTATCATCCCATAGGGCTTTCGCTTTATAAGGCACGTCATTCCCCCTCCTACCTCCTCTAGGCTTGCTCCCACGCCTATCTTTCTTGTGTTGCAAACATGGCAATCCCTTTTTATTAATGTCCAGAACTTGATCGCCCCTTCAATGGGAACATCGAATCGCTCTAGATTTGTATAGGGGAAGTTTCATCCCTCGATACCAAAGATCAACATTGGAACGATCGCTGCAGCTATCAGAATTTGCTACCTCATGCATTCTTAGACATTTATTAGGCCTCGAGTTTCAATGGTATGGAGTTTAACCTAGTATCAAACACAAAAAATGTTTGAAAAACTCGACATACTCTTCTTTAGTGTGTCCCTTGCTTGTATTTTGTGAGTGCTTATACAATTGTTTCGTCCATTTTTTTATAAGAGGAATTCGGTTGCACGGAAATTATCCACACCCATCATAGTCGCAAAGTCAGGAACCATTCGCAGAGAAAAACCCTCATATTAAAAAAGATGGCTCGTGTAACTAAGGAAATAATACACCATGCATTACAATGAAAGGAAGAAAGGGCATGGGCAGTTGAGACTGATGGAATCATGGAATACAGCCAACATGGTTGCCCTCCATCAAAGTTTGATATTTCTTGTGTCCTTTAATAGAGAGATGTGCATATGTGAAATAAAGCTGGAGTTGTTTGAAGAAATCAAAGCTCTAATAGCTTGGAAGCAACAAAAAAAAACTTCAAACTTTCTTCAGAGGTTAGTTAATTTTTTTAGTGTACTAAGTGAGCTCAGTGACAATGTTCCCTTCCTTGCAGCCTTGAGATGATTAACAACAAATTCAGGTACGAAACTCTTTAATACTTCGATTATGTTTTCGTCAGTTTCTACACCAGTTACCGCATGTCCATCAATGTTCAATCCAGTAATGAACAAAACGTCCGGCAACCCAAAATGGATCTTGACATCCTTATTGAAGTGAAAAGAAAAGTCTTCAACGTTAAAGAATGTACATAATGCCTCTAAAAGAGAAAAGTCATAATTTGGAATTTTCTTATGTCCACGCACGAGGTGCCCCAAACCACAAACATCTAATTGGGGTACTAAACCTAGAGATATCTCCCCAATTTTGTGAACATCTCCAATGATTAGCTACTTTAGTTACACTTGAAGTTTCTGTGACATATGAGTGAAAACATGTTATCAATAAATACCTAACATTCCTTCATGTTATGAGTTGCAGGTTCTAGGGGCAACTGACTTGCCATCAACTATCAATTGTCATAGTTGATATAGTAGTCATGGAGAAAGTTGATTCAACTAGCTCAAGTGAACAAGTACCTACACCCGAAAGTGTAATCGGAGGTTTGAATTATGGCATTTTTGGCTACTTATGATACTATCATGATTTGATCATGTTTTTAGTAGGGTGATATTATTTACACAACCCCAAAAAAACCCTAAACAACCTCTAGACGGGTCGTCGAGGCCTAGATGGGCCGTTAAGCGAAATTAGGGTTTCAAGACTACCCATCCAGGCCACGACGGGCCGTTTGTTTGCAGAAAAGACAAAAACGACGGGCCGTCCAGGCCCAGACGGCCCGTATAAGTACGATGTAACAGCTGTTCAGTCTGAACTCCTGCAAAAGCAGGCAGTTCAGACTGAAAAGTCTGAAAAAGGCACTTTAGGACGGGCCGTCCAGGCCCCGACGGCCCGTAGAGATGTGTTAGGTTAGGGCATTTACTCCCTCGACGGCCCATCTAGGCCTCGACGGCCCGTTGAGATTTCCTGATTTAAACATTACACGATCAGCTTCTTCCCCATTTGAACAAAACCTTAAAACATCACCACCACCAAAACCCTCGACCCATTTCGACTTCCCGGTCTCACGATGACATATTTAACAAGCTTTTCAACCGTTGACCTGTCTGAGAACGAGTCTTACGTCTCTGAAAGCGTAGGGTATGAACCCGGGGTTCAAGTTGGTGAAGAGGAGGTTAAATCCGGGGTTCGTGGTAATGACGGGAACATGCTGCCCGATCTCAACGAGGAATATGTAGAGGAACAGGAGTCATTTTTCGTGCCACCAAGCTACCCGCAGTACACGTACGGGAGTTACCATTCGCGCGGGAATCGTGCTAATGACTTAGAGGAAGATTATAACGGCTCTAACCCGAATGATGACAACCAGGAAGACGCTTATGAAGATATTAACATAAAAGTTGAACCTAACCCGGATGTTTTGTATGAAACCGAGCAGGTGCGTTTATTTATTTACACTAGTATATCTTTACACGTTTTAGGGTTTGCTGGATTGAACTAGTATATATTTACAGTAGTATATAATTTAGAGTAGTATGAATTTAGACTAGACTCTTGTATAAATTTTCAGGTATTCGGGTCTGTTGAAGAGATGAAACAATGGGCTTACGATAGAGCCCTTGCTAGCGGTTACGTCCTAGTGACAGGACGTTCTGTTTCAAAAGGCAGTGGAAATAATGCAAGAAAAATTAGGATAGACCTGAGATGCGACCGTTATGGCGAATACCATACTACAGCCACAGTAAGGTCTACGGGTAGCAAAAAGCTTAACTGTCCGTTTATGTTAATAGGGAGGCTACGCAAAGAGGGTTGGAAGTTGGAGGTTAAACACGCGAATCATAACCACGACCCTTTTATACATGTTGAGGGTCACGCTTTTGCTAGGCGGCTGACACCACAAGAAGAAAAAATGGTGGAAACGCTTTATTTTCAAGGCCTGGAACCGGCGAACATACATTTGGCCATCAGAGCACAAAACCCGGATAATGTATGTATTCTACGAGACATACACAATACAGTGAGCAAGATTAAACGTAGAATTTACGGCGATAAAACCCCAATGCAGGTATTATTATTAATTACTATTATTGTCATAGACTATTACTAATTTATGTTGTTGTTAAATATTAAATATTGTTATTATTATTGTTATGCAGATACTCGAGAGTATCCTGGTTGAAAAGAAATTTACCTACTTCACCAAGCAGAATCCAGAGACAGATGCTGTTGAGAATGTTTTCTTTTCACACCGGGTCTCCTACAATCTCTGGCGTGCCTTTCCACATGTGATGCTGATCGACGCCACCTACAAAACGAACGAGTACAGAATCCCGTTTGTTCAAATTGTGGGTATGACGTCGACAAACCAGTCGTTTTGTATCGCCCATGCATTTATCGTTAAAGAGAAAACGAGGAACTACATATGGGTGCTTGAGAGGCTCAAAGATTTGCTGGAGAAGAGTATGGAGCCACGTGTAATTGTTACAGATAGAGATCTGGCTCTGATGAGTGCATGTGCTACAGTTTTCCCGGATGCTACGAAATTGCTTTGCAGGTGTCATATTCAACAAAATATTATTATTATTATTATTATTATTATTATTATTATTATTATTATTATTAATATTATTGTTGTTGTTTTGCAGGTATCATATTCAACGAAATATTGCAAAATATCATAAAGCAGGATTTCCAAAAGAAGAATGGGAAATATTTTTGCAGTATTTTGGTCGACTGTGTAAATCTCCTGACGAAGAGGCTTACAAATTGAATCTTGAAGCGCTCTACAGACGACTTTGGGAGCAGGATCGAACGGGTATATATTTTATTCTTTATTTTGCTTTACAAGCGTACATATTTTCTGTATTGACATCACTATTCTGTTTTTTACAGAGGTTTATGAGTACATGGAGTCAGTTTGGCTCCGAGATTATAAAGAAATGTTTGTGGAAGCATGGGCAGATAAAAACCTTACGTTCGGTCAGACTACGACCAACAGGGTCGAGAGTCAGCATGCTCTGATTAAGAGGTACATAAAAGGCCCGAACAGCTCGCTCCACGCGCTTGTGATGGAAATAGACAAAGTTATGGAGTCACGGCGCGTAGCGATAAAGCACTCCTTTGAACACAGCCGATCAACAAGAATGTGGAAACATCAACTACCGTTGTTTCAAGACGTAATCGGTAGGGTTTCCCATCTAGCGCTTGATTTGATGCTCGCAGGGGTCAACAAGATAAATTATTATACAACCAGTAAGAGGTCTTGTGAACACCGACTCAAGAAGACTTATGGACTGCCATGTTCCTGTAAATTGCAATTGTATGATGCGAAAGGTAACATCATTTTTTAGACTTATTATTTTTTTTAGGATATAATAGTCAAATTTATAAATGTTTGAAGCGTTTTGTAGACGACTTGTGTTGTCTGGTTCGTACAAAAACAAAGGAAACTCTGCCGAAATTTTTATAAAAATCCGAAATTTTTGTAGATTATTGATTGTTGTTGTTGTGATTGAATATATATATCAGATACACGAGTGTCACTGGCTGATATCGACATCTTCTGGACACGACTTGACTTTATGCCAGAAGTAGCTGAGAATCCCGAGTTTGACTTTCAGCACGAAATGAATGCATTCGCTGAGCAACTAAGGTCGCAACCGGTGCAAGTGAAAAAAAGCATGTTGCAGAAGATGAAGGAGGTGTTGAATCCGATTATGACTAAACATAAACCTCCTGAGGTACAAACCGATACTCGGGGTCGGCCAACAACAAGTGAAAAGGAAAAAAAGGAAGATAAGGCTGCGGTTAGTATTATTATTATTATTAATATTATTATTGTTGTTGTTGTTGTTGTTGTTGTTATATAATTTTTTCAACGTAGGGCAAAAAGCCTTCCAGAAGAGGTAAACAATCAAGAGACAAACCGATTGTTTACGATGAAGATTTTTCACTGTTGGAAAGGGATAGGTACAAACTACTGATATATAAATTCACACATGCATACATATTTATACACATATTAAATCTCACTTTTTAATGGTTACAGGTACAAACTGGAGATCAAAAGGTTTAAGAAATGGCTTCCACCTGCATATTATAGATACATTACAGACATCCGGGATGTCCATGGAGACGGTCACTGTGGGTTTCGATCCGTAGCTGTGGGCTTAGGGTGGCACCAGGATATGTGGGGATTCATCCGCAGACAGCTTAAGGAGGAGATCGTCGATTATGAAGACCGGTGGAGGCCAATTTTAAACGAAATAGATTACGATACTTACGACAGAGTCTCCAACTCATTAGATCATATTGGAGTGGGACCAGCAACGCGCGACCAATGGATGGAGATGCCCGCCGCAGGATTACTGATTGCTCAGAAATTTAGGGTGGTTGTTCAATTTCTCTCTCCGTATGATCTAAGTGAGACGTACTTCCCTATGTTCGATGGTCCACACAGCGTCGAAGAACATAAGTTCGTATCGTTTGCTTTTGTTAACAAAGATCATTTCATCAAGATTGAGTTAGCAGAAGGCGCCCCAATGCCAAAACTGAATCCGTCATGGCGTAGGTGGCGATATGAAGAGGCAAGCGAGTGGGAGACGGTATATGAGGACCGTATAGAAAGGGTTGATATTCCACCACCTCAATACTGCGACTTAACTTAGCTTAGCTTATCTTATGTTAACGGACCGGACGAACGAAAAAATTTGTTGTATGTGTTCATTTATACTTATTATAAAAATATACTCATTTTTTTTTATAAAAATTACAAATACCAAGCTTAAAATATATAAAATACACTAAAATTTAAAAAAAAAAATAAAAATATAAGGGTCGTCCAGGCCTTGATGGGCCGTCCAAGGCCCAAAAACTGGTTAAGACGGGTCGTCCTGGCCTAGATGGGCCGTCCCTGTTGTTCCACAACGGCCCGTCCAGGCCCAAACGGCCCGTTTGGAGCCCCAAAGCTATGGCTCGTTGAGGCTCAACGACCCGTCCTAGTGGGCCTCAACGGGCCGTTTAGACCTCAACGGCCCGTCCCCTTTTTAAATTAAAAAAAAAAATAAAAACCAAAAAAAATGGCTCGTTGAGCCCAAACGACCCGTCCTCATGCTCCTCAACGGGCCGTTTGAAACACCAAGCTTCCTTTGGAAGCTTCTGATTTAAAAAAAAAAAAATTAAAAATTTCTACGGACCGTCAAGGCCTAGACGGCCCGTAGTGAAACCCAGATTTCCCCCAAATCAGGGACGGTTTCAAATTTTTTCATTATCCCTCTCAACTCTCTCTCTCTCGTCTCTCAAACCACCACACACAACCATTCCTCCACCTCCACCACACTCTCTCTCTCTCTCTCGTCGCCTTCAACCACCACCTTTCCTCCACCACCACCACCGAACCTCCTACACCCTTCCACCACCACCACCGTTGATATTCCACCCCTCCACAAGCACCACCGTTGATACTCCACCCCTCCACAACCACCACCGTTGATATTCCACCCCTCCACAAGCACCACCGAAGTCTTATTTCCACCGTACAGGTAATATTATTGTTGTCATTATTATTATTTAGGGTTTTTTTAATTATTAGGGTTTTTTTTGGGGGTTCTTGTCGTGGCAGTGGTGGTTGGGCTGTGGTGGGGTGGGGCTGTGGTGGTGGGGCAGTGGTGGTGAGTGGTGGTGGTGAGTGGTGGTGGGGCAGTGGTGGTGAGTGGTGGTGGGGCAGTGGCAGTGGTGGTTGGGCTGTGGTGGGGTGGGGCTGTGGTGGTGGGGCAGTGGTGGTGAGTGGTGGTGGTGAGTGGTGGTGGGGCTGTGGTGGTGAGTGGTGGTGGGGCAGTGGTGGTGAGTGGTGGTGGGGCTGTGGTGGTGGGGTGGGGCAGTGGTGGTGGGGCTGTGGTGGTGGGGTGGTCAGTGGTGGTTGGGTGGTGGTGGGGCTGTGGTGGTGAGTGGTGGTGGGGCAGTGGTGGTGAGTGGTGGTGGGGCTGTGGTGGTGGGGTGGGGCAGTGGTGGTGGGGCTGTTGTGGTGGGGTGGTCAGTGGTGGTTGGGTGGTCAGTGGCGCGCGCCTTTATGTTTAAGCGCGAGGCGCGCGTTTGTGTTTAGGCGCCTAAACCTAAACGCGCGCCTAAACATAAAGGCGCGCGTCTGTATTTAGGCGCCTAAACACAAACGCGCGCCTAAACATAAAGGCGCGCGTCTGTGTTTAGGCGCCTAAACACAAACGCGCGCCTAAACATAAAGGCGCGCGTCTGTGTTTAGGCGCCTAAACACAAACGCGCGCCTAAACATAAAGGCGCGCGTCTGTATTTAGGCGCCTAAACCTAAACGCGCGCCTAAACATAAAGGCGCGCGTCTGTATTTAGGCGCCTAAACACAAACGCGCGCCTAAACATAAAGGCGCGCGTCTGTGTTTAGGCGCCTAAACACAAACGCGCGCCTAAACATAAAGGCGCGCGTCTGTGTTTAGGCGCCTAAACACAAACGCGCGCCTAAACACAAACGCGCGCCTAAACATAAAGGCGCGCGTTTGTGTTTAGGCGCCTAAACCTAAACGCGCGCCTAAACATAAAGGCGCGCGTTTGTGTTTAGGCGTGCGCGCCTTTATGTTTAGGCGCCTAAACACAAATGCGCGCCTTTATGTTTAGGCGCGCGTTTAGGTTTAGGCGCCTAAACACGCACGCGCGCATTTGTGTTTAGGCGCCTAAACCTAAACGCGCGCCTAAACATAAAGGCGCGCGTTTGTGTTTAGGCGCCTAAACACAAACGCGCGCCTAAACATAAAGGCGCGCCTAAAGTGTGTTTGTTTAGTTCCTTTTAATATAAACGCGCGCCTAAAGTGTTTTGCTTTTGTTTTGCAGATATGGCAAACAGAGGCAACAGAAGACGTCGTATCCAGCCTGAGGACGGGAATCCTCTTGCACTGGGCGATATGAGAGATTGGCGGTACAGGCTCGATAACGACGACTACGAGATCGCGCGCTGGGAGAAGATGGAGCTGCATGCGATACACGGATCGCGCAGTGTTGACTGGTCCGCATTACGCGCGATCGGTGCTGAGGAGAGGTTTGAGGAGTGGATCCCAGACGACAGCCCTTGGGAGCGGATGTTCGCTGATCTCCAGAATGATGCGCATCGGCCACTGACGATCGAGTTCATCTCGACATTCCGCTATGCGGCGCATCCAGCAGGTGTTGACCCTCCAGTAGGTCCTGACGGCGAGCCTGAGCCTGAGGTACAGTTCCGATTATTCGGACAGCTCTACGCATATACGATGGACCAGTGGGCTACGACTTGCTGCTGGTACAGAGAGGACGAGCTTGTCCAGGACATGTACACCACGGCCATCACGACCTTGCCAGACGACATGCTTATGGCCTGGTGGCCCACTATCGGTGGTGAGGCGTATGGGGAGGAGGGCGAGAGGTATTATTTCCTATTATTATTGTTATTTAGTTCATTTAGTTCGTGTTCATTTAGTTCGTTATTATTATATTTATTTAGTTCGCTTAGTTACTTAATTATTATTGTTAATTAGTTAGTTTAGGTTGTTTGTTTTTGGATTTTGTAGACGACTTGTGTTGTCTGGTTCGTACAAAAACAAAGGAAACTCTGCCGAAATTTTTTTAATGTTAGTATTATTCTGTGCAGGATGGATAGGGCCAGCAACATTCGGGACCCTCTGATCCGTTACATACACCGTTTGGTTACCTGGTCGATTGCCGGGCGGTGTAACTGTAACGAAAGGGTCCAGCAGAATGACCTTTTCTTCCTTTACTGCATCCTGAGGGGTAGGCCGGTTGCGCTACACAGGTGCTTTGCCGAGTACATCGCGACCTACCCTCACAGGAACCCGTCGGGTGGTATTCCGATTGGTGGGATCATCACCGCCATCGCGCTGCGTATTTGCCCGGGCGAGTTGTGGACGCATGTTGAGGAGGATAGCTTACCACCTCCGATGAGACCCAAGTAAGATTATTATTATATATTATTATTTAATATTATTTATTATTATTATTTAATTTTATATATTATTATTTAATATTATTATTGTTGTTGTGCATTTCAGGCCGTTAAATATTACCACTATGCAGCAGATGAAGGTGGCAGCACGGGTCCGTAATAGCAACCCACCCGCTTATTACCAGCGTGCTTTCGGTGAGGCTGGCGACCGTGGCGAGCATTTTGTGCCACAGCCGCTGGTACATCTCGATGGGCCGAATGCCCCTGAGGTCCAGATGCCACACGTTGGCGGCGACCCACCGGTGGATATAGAGATGCCAGATGCTCCCATTGATGAGCGACAGCGTCCTGGCCGCGTTTATCATGCTGTCAGGTTGCATGATGACACGACCCAGGTACTTCAGCAGATCCTGGATCAGTTAGGGTCGTTGCGGGCTGACATGCGGTGGATGTTGGAGAGCGAGAATGAGAGACGGCGGGAAGCTGGTTTGGAGCCGCGTCCACTTCCGGGTTGGGCGTCCAGCAGTCAGCATGGTGGGGCGTCCACCAGTCAGCCGGGTGGGTCGGATCAGCCGGGTGGGTCGGATCAGCAGGGTGGGTCGGGTTAGACGGGTTGGTAGTATTTTGGTTGAACATTTGAACTCTTACTTTTATGTAAATTTTTGGAATATTATGCTTATTTATGTTTTATTGTTCATCTTGTTCGTATCTTGGGTTTTGTTTAGTTCGGCAACATAAACGATATTAGTTCATATTCATATACACAATTATATAAAAAAGATCAGATTATACAAATAAAAAAAATAACATTTATAAAAAACCAAACATTTATAAAAAACCAAAAACCAAACATTCAAACCCATTTTAAACATCCACACTCACTACACTTATAAAAAAATAAAATAATCATCACCTAATCATTGCCAATGATTACCAATGATTGTTTTGGATTGGATGCTTTTTGACGGGTCGTCCTGGCCTTGACTGGCCGTCTGGTTTAGGGTTTAAGCCCTTAAACGGGCCGTCTGGGTCTGGATGACCCGTCGTTATGCCCATTTGGCCCTCTACGGGCCGTCCAGGCCCAGACGGCCCGTGGAGGGGTTGTGTGAATAGAAACCCTAGTTGTGTATATAACCGGAGCCTTTTAGTATGCTCATGACTGAAATTACTTCTTATAAATTAGAAGAGGCAGTGCCCATTTCTGACGATAATGGTAGCATTACCACTGAAGATAAGAAAGTAGATATACCCGACGATAGGGGTGAACAATGATTTCACCAAATATTTTCTCTCCCCTTCAATCACAACCACTTATACCCACCCCATATAATTTGAGGGACACACTCACATACATTTAGTGGACCAAATGTGAATGCTCTTAGACTACTTGTGGTTTTTTAATTGTTGTTATTGCTTCAATCTATTTTTTTATATTTATAAAAAATGAAACAATTTTTTGTTAATTAATTTTTATGCAAGTATATATTCCTTTTAACTAGTGATATGTTGCTAGCAGATGCTAAAATTCTTCATACGACGCCAGTTGTGGAAGTCGTAGAATATCAAATTGAAAAAACCAAAACAAATATTCAAGTGGATGCTGAAATTCCCCCTAGCAGAAGCGTACTACCAGGTTATTATTTGAATGTTTTACTTCGGGTTATTGTATGTTTTTTTGATGATTTGAAAAATTTTACAAATGGATATAGCAAAATGGTAGCTTAAAGGTATCAAAAAGATAGCAAAGTCATAGCAAAATGGTGACAAAAATAAAATGGTAGCAAAATGGTAAAAAAAAAATAAAAAGGGGGCAGAAAATGGTGACAAAAACGATAGCAAAATTGTGACAAAAAATGGTAACAAAATGGTGATAAAAAATGGTAGCAAAATGGTGAAAAAGAAAACGGTTGTAAAATGGTGACAAAAAAAATAGCAAAATGGGGGACAAAAGGCGGTGGCAAACGAACGGTAGCAAAATGGCAATTGCTACCGTTTTCTGACTAATAATACCGTAGCAAAAACCATATTCTCTAGTAGTGTCACTTCTCATGAAATATGATATTTGTGCACCAACATTTACCTATATATGGACACACATATATAGGATAGCGATCATAAGAAAACCATGTGCTAATTAAGAACAGTAAAAAAACCATTTAATTAGACCACTCTTTTTTATTTATTTTTTACTAATCACTCATTTTTCAAGGGTTTTTTTAACCATACACATGTACATTATCATTTTTATTATACATATGCGTACGTTATCAAACATATAACTATGCTAACTATTTTCAAATTTAAACACGTATGCACACATGTGTAAATTAAAAACCATGTTTAGAACTATAATTTTTCTTTATATACATATATGTGCAAATATTTTTACATATTTATGATTAAAACTTCTGTGTGCAGTACATGTGGACAATTGCAACATATATATATGAAAATGTGCGATTTAGCAAAAAAAAAATTGCCTTAAAAAATGTCTAGTTCATAATTGTTCTCTCATATTCTTAATTACCTAATTGGTTCTCACACAATCCTAAACTTACAAAGAAAAAAAACTAGAAAATATGCGATTTATGTAAGAAATTGCCTTAAGAAAATGTCCATATGGTTCTCACACCATTTTAATAATACACACACTAGCAAGAAACATGCGTGTGATGCAGAAGGTGACTATAATCTATAACGCGATACTGTTAGTTTATTCATCCCCGTAAAATAGTGTATTAATTATACTTCTACTCGTTTGGATATATTTAATATACTTTAAAGAGAAAATTGTTCGAATGGTCCCTGTGGTTTGCACTTTTTTCACCTATAGTCCTCAAGATTTCAAAATTACAGACATAGTCCCGAAACAGTGCGAAACAGTGAATTTTTTTAACTCGGATAGTCCCTGGAGATAACTGAGGTTAAATAATCCAGTTAAGTGGGTGTGAAATTACAAAACTACCCTTACTTTAATAAAAAATAATATAACACTAGTGGGTCCCACACTTCATCTTCTTCACCTCATCACCTCCACAAACCACCACCACCCATCTCCACCCTCCACCACCACCGACCCCCATCTCCACCCATCCCACCCGATTCCAACACCCAAACCCTACCTATAAAAGCATCGCTACACACACTTCTACTGCTGCTTCTTAGAGAGAGCTCGAGAGATGAGGAGGAGCTGGAGGTGCTCCTGCCATCGCCTCCGGCGGAGCTCCGGCAGCCGAACACCACAACCAACACCCTCACCTTCACCCTTTTCACCAATTATTATTATTATTAAGTGAGAGAGAGAGAGGAACGACGAAGAGAGAGAGAGATGCAGAAGGAAAGCAGAGAGAGAGCTTGGGAGGAGGAAGAGGAGGACGACGACGGTTCACGGTGGTAGCTGTAGTAAAACAAGGTCTCGAAGGCCGAGTACTCCCCGAGTAATCGCTACAAGGTAGGTTGCCGAGTACCGATTACTCTACGCCTAGGCCGAGTACTCCCCGAGTACTCTCCGACTAGGCCGACAACTCCCCGAGTACTCCCGACTCCGACTAGGGGGCGCCTAGCGACTTTTGCAACCATGGCTGTACCAACCGGGTCAGATCTGGTCAAGGAGGTAAAACCCAATCTTTTCTCCTCATCGATTAACAATCTGTGGGTTGTGGTAGTCGTGATGATGATGATGGCCGATGATGTTCTGTTGGGGGTTTGGTCTGGATTCGGTGGGAATGATGATGGGGACGGCTTTGGTGGTTTACGGTTGTTGGGTGAAGGTGGAGCTTGGTGGTGTTTGGCCGATGATGATGGTGGCTGTGGTGGTTGTGGTTCGGTTCGGGTCGGGCAGACCAGACCTGGTCTGGTTCTGGACTTCTGGTCTGGTTCGGCCATGGTGATAGGGTGGGGAAGATAAAGTTGGTGGTGTAGGGATTAAGGGTTTTTTTATATATTTAATTATAAAATGTGGGGCCCACTAGTGTTATTATTTATTTGTTTTATAGTAAGGGTAGTTTTGTAATTTCACACCCACTTAACTGGATTATTTAACCTCAGTTATCCTACAGGGACTATCCGAGTTAAAAAATTCACTGTTTCGGGACTATGTTTGTAATTTTGAAAACTTGGGGACTATAGGTGAAAAAAGTGCAAACCACAGGGACCATTCGAGCAATTTTCTCTACTTTAAACTTACATTACACAAGCATAAGAATTTTGATTCTTACATGTTAAACAAAGAATTTATGCATTGTAATACTCCAAAATGTTTGCAAAGCATGCTGTCTTACAAAACAAAGAAATTATGCATTGTAATTAGGGGTGCAAACGAGCCGAGCCGAGCCCGAGCTCGACCAGGCTCGAGCTCGAGCTCGATTAACTTATAAAAGCTCGAGCTCGAGCTCGGCTCGATTCGAGCTTTGTTTTCAAAGCTCAGGCTCGGCTCGTTTGTAACTTCTCAAGCTCGAGCTCGGCTCGGGCTCGGCTCGTTATTATCTATTAATTATATATTAAATAAAAATAATATAAATAATAGTTCGTTTAGGCTCGTGAGCTCGATAAGTGAGGCTCGAACTCGAGCTCGTTTACTAAAAACTTTAAACGAATGGTAAATATTATTAAATATTTTTAAAAAAATAATAATACACTAAGCTCGATAAGGCTCGACGAGCCTAACGAGCTTCATGTGTCAGGCTCGAGCTCGGGCTCGATAAATAAACGAGCTTTATTTTAGGCTCAAGCTCGGCTCGAGCTCGATAAGGCTCGGCTCGTTTCGAGCTTTTTACCGAGCCGAGCTCGAGTAGCTCGCGAGCGGCTCGGCTCGTTTGCACCCCTAATTGTAATACTCCCTGAACGTGCCTTGCCCTATAAAACCACGCAACCGATTGCAGCTTATTTGGCCAGTACATTCACCAACACTCAAAGCCACTTACCAATTATACAACTAATTTTACCAGCAAGAAACAACAAATCATCCACCATAATAGACTAACATATATACATATAATTGACAATAGAAACAAAAACGCAAGCTTACAGAATAGCTTCTTCAAACTGAAACTCCAGTTTTTTCACCGCCTCTGCCATAACATGTTAATATGTTATTATCTACATGCGTGCATAAGTACGTAAGAGGTATTTATAATACGCTCCTTGTAAGGTTTTTTTTTTTTTTTTTTTTTTTTTTGGAAATTAAACTTCATTACCAAAACAACGCTACAAGCGTCTTCAAAAAGAAGACCCAAGAGCACAAAAACGAGAATACATCAAGTCTATAAGGGGTATTTACACCAAACAAACCAACACTTATCTTTCATTTTAGACCTATGTTTAACCCAGAAATAAGATATCGACTTTATATATTCCACGACTTCGACGGCTCTCCGGCATTTACTCGTGAAAACTTTGGCATTTCGTTCGTTCCAAATGCACCACATGGTAGTATAGATAATTCCCGTAAGTAAATACTTCTGATCTGCAGTCAAAGAATTAGTTTCTGGAAATCAGCAACAAATCCCGAACATCAAAGGCATAAAACTGTTGCATCCTACACCAAGAACCAATACGAAACCAAACTTCAGCCGAGTACCAAAAACCTGTAAACAGATGCATCGCAGATTCAGCAACTGAAAGACATAACGGACACAACGGGTCATTCAAAACCATTCCTCTTTTTAGCAGTTGATCTTTCGTAAGCAATCGATTAAGTTTAGCTCTCCATATCAAAAGCTTGCACTTTAATGGAGTCCATCCTTTCCATTTAACTAGCACATCAGACGCGATGTTGCTGAACTGAGCAAGAAGTTTTTTAGCCTGCCTAACCTCATATGACCCACTAGAATTGCCTTCTCATTCCTAGCTCTCCAAATCGCCCAAAGGGTAATCATAACAACGCCATGAATAATTTTCTTTGCCCAACCATTTCCGATTCTATCATTACTGAGTTTGAGCAAGTCGTTAATATCAAAAGCGTAGATTGGACCAATCCTACACCAACTTCCAATGAGAGACCAAACCCCAAAAGCAAACCCACAACCCGTGAAAATATGAAGCGCGCTCTCTTCATCCACATCGCATAAAACACATGTATGATCCGTAACATTACTATGCTTTCTAATCAACGCCTTTTTAGTCGGAATGCAATCCATTTCCGCTCTCCATGTGAACACTTTAACCTTCAATGGAACCCACCATTTCATATTATGAACTCTATGCGCCCCCCTTTCCTTGATAATTAGTTTTATAAAATTTGCGACACAATAATGTCTGAACCGAACCCTTCCCACTTCTATTTATCTGCAAACCCAGTGTATACGACCTGCAGCAGATCAGACAGCAACTGTGACAGTTCGTGCATCTCTTCTGCAGTGTCTGGGTTACGCCTCCGCCTGTCATGTGGACAAAAATCATCACATTTGTGATGCATATCGCTAACATGAAAGAAAGTGTGTAGGGTGAGTGGTTTGTTCAAGGATGAGGTGTAATGTTGTGATTGGTTGGTTTCTATTGGGATTGGTGATGAATGATTTAGTGATAACCACCTCATGTGTTTAGTGAAGTATGTGATAAAATATAAAAAGTTGAGATAGCATAAGGTAATAGAGCATGATAAAAAGAGTTTAATGATATTGGTGTGATGACCACCCCATCAGCCCTTTAATATAGAGATTTATCATGTGAATGCATCACTCGAATCCGTAGGGTATGGATTATTATGGAAAAACCATACACGGAACCAGACCCGATTTATACCCGTTTGTGCCCGGGTTTTTTAATACCTGGAACCGGGTGGCACCCATATATACCCGGTTTTTTATTACCCGGAACCGGGTTTTCCGAATCCCTAGAAAGTCAACCCAGTTCATTTATGCTCGTACGTAAAATTAGCAGTCCAATAAAATGTAGATCATTTAACGGCCCATTCTTTTTTACTCATAATTCAAAGCCCATTGAACTTCATACACTGATATACCACACTCAACCTGTCCGTTGGGAATAGGAATTTGGGATGTGCACCACAGCACCCAGAGTCTTTTTTTTACCGTTTGAACCATATTAAACCCCCCAAGAATTAGAATACGGAACCATCCTTGTTAGGAGTAGCCCCTAACGTATTAAACAAAACCTTGATGTTAGAAAAACCCTCGTCGCAAACCAATTACTACACATTTGTAACACAATTTTCAACGCATTTCCTACGAAAACATGGTGTAGGAAATTTGTGACGCATTTCCTACGCAATTTCCTAAGAATTTGTAGATATATTGTGTCGCAAATTTGCTAAAAAAATTATAGATTTTTTTCGTCACAAATGAGTAACAACTTCGTTAAAATTTGTGACGCATTTTTTTCCGTAAGAAAATTTTGTTGCAAAATGTCACTTTTCTAGTAGTGATAACTATTTCTGACAAATTTGCACCGAGGTTTTTTTTTTTTTTACAACGAATTTCATTGACCAAACAATTAACCAAGAACTAGCAATAAATATCTCCAACAGAAAAAAAAAGGAACAAAACAACTTATACAAAAGAGAAAATACACCATTTGTCCCAATCGAGATATAAGATTTTTGATCGTTGCTTGATCCATAGGAAACCAAGGGATTTGAGCGCCTGCATTGTTTTCCCCTGGTTCGCTTGTTTACTAGAGAAAACAACTTCATTCCGGGTCTTTCAAATTAGTCCAGACGCCATTGATTGAACCCAGTATACCGCCCAACTTTATCTGATGCTAACCTTAAGGATTTATGCAATGGGAAAATATCTTCTAGGTCACTGTATAGGTCCTTTATGCAGCTTACTTACCTGCTGAACTGGTATGTGGCTTTACCCTCTACATATGTCCGTCTCCATCTCTGTGCTTCCATAAATCCAAAATCTTTGTTGCTATCCTTTATGAGGCGGTTGTTTCCCTCCACCTTGCTTTAGGTCGCCGCCTTCCTGCTTCTCTTACCTGATGCTTCTTGTTGGCTGTCTAATGAGCCCTAATTTTGCCCACTGTTACCGGTTATCTCTGTTACGCCGACCGTTGTTGCCGGTTTCATTTGTGAAACCCTAGGTGACCTCTGGTATGCGGCAACTCAACGACGAGCTTTGTATTTTTGGGGGGTTTTTTAACTCCAAAAAAAACGAGAGATGAAATTGTTGTTTTCAAGGTAACTGTATTTTGGGGGGTTTTTTAAACCCGGTTGTTACGGTGTGGAGTGCAGGAATGAGCCGTTGCCGGCGGCCGGTTCATCCGCCACGTGTTAGGCGGTGGTGGTGGTGGTGGTACAACCGCCCACGCTCGGCTCCATAATGATGACAATCATTTGCCTAACAGTTATGTTGGTTCGATTATGGGTTGTTGTCTTTGTTGTGAAACCTTAATTTTTGGTATCATCTCTGATGTTGGTCTACTTTATGATTGGGGTGTAAGCCATATTTCCTTGGGATAGCTTGAGCCTTTGACGTTGTTGTATTCATTGACCATGCTAATTATGATGATGCATAAGTGTCTGCTTATCATTGTGGTATTTATAGCGTGTTCAGCCGATGATGACAACATCGGTTTTCCATAGCTATGGCGCTTGCTATTGGCTTTGCATACTGGCTGTGAAGGCGATGTCAATAGTAATGTACTGGCAACGCAACCAGCTGATTTGTTGCCATATTTTGTATGCGCTTTGCTTTTCTTAAATGTCTGTGCCATCTGAGACCGCTGTCACTTTGCACCCAATTTCTTTACTTAAATGCGCGTTCGGGTGATGATGACAACATCGGTTTTCCATAGCTATGGCGCTTGCTTTTGCCTTCGCATACTGGCTGTGAAGGCGATGTCAATAGTAATGCATTGACAACGCAACTAGCTAATTTGTTGCCATTGCCATATTGCATATGCGCTTTGCTTTTCTTCGATGTCTGAGCCATCTGAGACCGCTGAATGCCCCTATTGTCGCTTTGCAGCCAATTTCTTTATTTAGCGCCACGCTTCTCTTTTACGGGTCAGCAGCTTCTGTTATGGATGCTTTCCCTATCTATTAATACGAGAACTGTACACGTCTACTACTCTTGGGCGTCCACCTATCTCAATGTTATCTACCGCATTTCCACGCTTTCTTACATCCGCCATGTTTCAATGTCCACGTTTGTGTGGTGGTTTCCGTTAGGCAACGATGACTTTGTATGTCCGACGTAAACCTGATGGCGCACTAGCGTTGGCGTGACCGCATTAAATGCAGCCATGGTCGTACCACCGCCTACTGTAGTATGCGCCTTGGCGTGGCAACTCCGGTTGCAACCTAGCGGCGCTGAGCCTACGGCGATGATGATGAGCTGCATATCTTAGTCGCTTGCTTTGTCGTTTCCGTTTCTTTCTTTATTTGGTGCATGCGGTGTTGGTGGTAGTTGCATGTTTAGGAATGTGGCATGTTTGGGCCGAGTATCCGTTTGCCCGGGCCGCGACAACGCGCGGCGGTTATAAAACTAGTATAATTATAACTTCTAAACCAAATTCATGAATAGCAGAGTTAATAAAGGTTTGTATTCATGTTCCAGCAAGATCACTGAATGCTTTAGTAATAACTAATAGAAAAAAGATTGAAGAACTTTGAAAGGAGAGAAAATTGTTTGACAACATGTTATGAATCATCACTTGCTTTTTTTTGTGAAATTTCAATAATTTGTCCTCAATACATTCACAAAGGGACACAAAAAAATGTTTTGATGTTTACAAAAGAAAAGCAAAGACCGAAAGACAAACATGATTGCTAAAAAAGTGACAACTTCAAATAATTTAAATAATTTTTGAAGTTTATGTTCCACAATTTAGAATCAAAAATCAAAATAAATTGTTTCTTTTAAAAAGATCTGAACTAATATGTCCCTTTTAGGCTAAAAAACGATTGAACTAGCGTTAACAAACACAACCTAACTACATAAATAAATGAAAAAAAAATCCTCTAAAACAATGCTAACCCTTCTGATAAACTAAATTTTTAGATTTTAAAAGAATATTAACAAAAACCAACCAGACTTATTATATATTATAAACATAAATAATGAAAATATACCTTTATAGTAATAAGCAGTGTACAAATTTCATGATCAACTTGTTCAGAATTGCCTTTCAAAAAAAAAAAAAAAAAACTTGAGAATTAATAGACTATAATTTAGGATCTCATTACTTGTAATTATTATAATAATTAATTTTTTTTAAACAAAATTCCATTCATACCAGAAAAGCAAACATTACATTAAAATAACAAACATTACAATAATTAGATCTTAAATTATAGTCTATTAAGAATGATCTAATTTTAAAAGTATGAAACGTAATTCACCTCTTAACTATTAAAAACAAAACTAAGTGTCTCAGAGAAAGGCAATTTCACTAAAAAGAATCAAATCGAAGGGACTTACATACATCACAAAAATAAAATATTAAACTTACGTGGAACTGGAGGCGGGCTAGTTTGTCCGATGTTGAGGCTGCTGAATTGAATGAACTATTGGTTTTTCTGGGGGATGTGGCGCAAAACGGGTCAAAGGATAGATGGGTTTTCACCTCAAATGGGTTGTGCGGCTTCTCTGTTGGTACAGTTAAGCTCCTAAGCTCCGAAAACAGACAGTATCAGCTGCAGTCACGATTCGAATTGTCTAGATGGGTTCCAAAAAAAGTATGCGTAGTGGCGTGGAGAGCGAACCTCGATCGACTTCCTACGTCGGCTGCACTACAAAGGAGAAATATACCTATTGTGAATGTTCTATGTAAGTTCTGTCATTTGCAAACGGAATGTACCGAACATGTCTTCACGGGCTGCCCGTTTGTTTCCGAAGTGTGGCAACAGGTATGGAGGTGGTGCAACATACCGTCTCAATTAATTTTCCACGTCAGAGACTTGTTGGGGATCCATAAGTCGGCTATGTCCGGACACCGACAAAGAGAGACTATATATGCGGTGGTTTTAACCACTTTCTGGAGCGTTTGGCGGGCCAGAAATGATGTTGTTTTCAGCCATAAAGAGCCTTCGGTTCAGGCGATCATTGAAGAGGTAAAGGTTATGAGTTTCTTGTGGATTCGAAATCGGGTGACTATGGGAAACATGACATGGGAAGCTTGGAGGAGATTCGATACGTGCAACATGGGCAAATCTGGTATACGGCCTTAGCGTAATTTTTTCTGTTTTGTATTGTTCCGTTTGGGGCTGTTTTTAGATGCTGTATATGTACTCGGATTATGTTTTTCGGCTGTGTAATCATGTTTGCTAACGTCTTGCTAGTATGTCGGAAATAAAAGTTTGGTTGGTCGTTCAAAAAAAAATATATAAATGTTATGATAATGTGATCTTTGATCTGCTTTTAACTATGATGATGATATTTATTGATTTAATTATGATGATGATGTTAGGGTGATGATATTTCTGCACCCTCCAAATTATTTCCACACCTCACTTTTACGCTACGTATAGTGTTATACTGTTATTCATGATGTATATAGTGATTGCACAAACTTTACGCATTATTAATACCCATCAGTGAAAATCATGTCAGAGACCTATACGTCGGGTATAGGCTTATACGTGACGTATAAGGTCATAGGTGTACAATTAGTGTCCATATATAAAGCCTATACGTGACAGGGGAACGTGCCATGTCCAAAGGCTAATGTTATCCTTTATATTGTGTCACACTTTATTTTGTACTGCACGCATCATGTTTTCCAGAAGGAAAAAAAAAGAAATAACATAAAAAATAGTATAAATGTAGCCCCTATAGACGACACATGTCTCAACAAAAACAACTCCTTACTTCATGTGAGCAACAGGTGCCAACTTTCCCGCCAATTTCCTCCAAACCAACCAAATCCCCACTTTCAACCTACGTACGTCCTCTCCACGCGCCACTCACAAACTCACGTACTTTACACTAACCCCCTTGAGCGCGTGAGGTTCAAACCTTTCTTTGTCACGCACCGCCCATAGCTTCTTAACCCACAGGGACCCAGATTCGAAAGCAGTTCTGAACCAAAAGCCGTTAGTTTCCTTTAACCAACGGCCGGTTATTAAAATCCCCCCCTAATAATATCAACTAATTACGGTTCTGCCATTACGTTTTAAACTTTCATACCTCTATATAAACGATGCTTTATGTTACAAAAGGTTTGCCAAAATTGTAATTCAAAACCCTAATTTCCCATTTTTTTCATTTCACCCCTTAAAAAAGCCCGACCACCCGGTTACACTTGTTTTCAAAAAGCAACACACGCCCGCAATCGCATACAACGCTAAATTCATTAATTCTTACTTTTCTTTTAACAAGATCAACAAAACCTGACTACCCGAGTAATAAAAAAAAGACCACCTACGCCCGTGATCACAGACAACGCTAAATTCTGACGATGTCGCCAGAAAAACACAAATCCGTTGGATCAAGTTTTCAACGGTCAGTTTCACCGTCCGGCAGGTTTTGTTCCTCCACAATATTATCATCGTCGTCTGGTTTCTCTTCTCCGGCAAGACCAACATCTCCGTCACGAATCACCGTCACACGTGGCAGTCGCGTGACGTCATCTCCCTCCGTTCGTTTCTCGATCGATCACCGTCACACCTCTCCTAACCGTCCGATCCATTCGCTGACGTCATCGTCGCGAAACATGACGTCATCTTCCGGAAACGTGACGTCAACCAGGAACAATAATAATAATAAGGTGGCGTGGAGTCATGGAGCGAAGAAGACGTGTCTGTGTTCGCCGACGACTCATCCTGGATCGTTTCGGTGTAGTTTGCATAAGAACTCGAGTGTACGGAATGTTAATGGTGGTCAGGAGAATACGGTGTCGTATAGGTCTCATAGATTGCATGCTAGGAGGTCTGCGATGACGAACTCGCTTGTGAGGATTGGTACGGTTGAAGGTGATTTGGTGAAACGAGCGTTGGCTGCGTTGATTCGTCCGTCGTCTCATCAGCAGAGACGACGGACGGATTTTCAACCGCGGCCTAGTCGGTTGTCCGTTATGTCTAAAGCAGATGATTGAGAGTTGATTTGAACCTAAGACCTCGAAGCCTAGGTGTTTCTGAAGTTTTGTATTTCTAACGGGTTATCGACCCGTTAGAATGTTAGATGGTACTCTTTTAGAACCAATTTTGTAGATTGTTTTGTTTTTTATTGTATAAATTTAGATTTTTTATTTTTCAAAAGAGTTAATACCCTAGTTTCATCAAATCATAACTTCATATCATTAAAGGAATCTTAAAGTTTTATTTTATGTGTTGTTTTATTATTATTATTTTTTTATATAAGATCTTTTTTTTTTTTTTTTACTTTAATATCTCAATTAAACTTAAATAACCGCAAAAAATTACATCAAAATAGCGGGCATGCGGGCAACAAGTAAAAGCTTAATAAAGTGTGTGCCATGTGTCTTTGATACGTTCGTTTGGTGGACTAGACGGGAGATCTTTTGGAAAAGTAAAAGCTTAAAAAGCTAATTTAAGGATTAATTATTCTTTATTTTGGAAGTGCATGTGGTGGTTTAATATCATAGGTTTGGGCTTTTACTTTTCTCAAAATTAATTAAAAGAATTAGGTAAAGTAATATAAAATAACTCATAGGGTGAATATTATCTACCTCACCCACACTATCATTGTCGCAACTGAAGTACTAGTGTACTACTAGTAACTCATTGGATCTATCCTTACTATTTATTTTTATGCTTATTTTGTTTTAGATAGTGTAGATGAGTCAATCGCTCATGAGCCATTTTTTATTATAGTAATATGCCCCGCGCGTTGCAGCGGGCTTTTGTTTAGCATCGGTTCAATTCAGTACGGTAATCGTACTCTATATAGCAATCAACGTGTTATATAAATAAGAGTAAAATATTTGTAAGTTGAAATATAACTATCAAAACTATCAATGAGACAAAAATTAGACACTAAAACTATTAGAGAACCAAGTGAACATTTGGCATCGTTTCTATTTGTTGCAGTACCGGTAATATACGTTATTAACTTATTCAATTGGTTTTTAAAAACATATGTTCGTTGACTAAAGTTAACCACACATTTGTATCTTTTAACAATATTATTTTTGAAGTAAGCATGCATTTCGGTGAAAATAAACAATGAAAATAAGAAGAAAAGTAGATAGAAAAGTTTGCATCAAAGAAATCATTTTTATTGTAGAGATGTATATAAGATTTATAAATTATAAATTCTTTTATAGATAATATAGATAAAGTTTGTATTACACATGTACTATTAGCATTACATGTTGTACTTGTACATGAGGGGTATAAAAGGAAGAAAATGGCTAAAGATTAGATATTTGTTGAGGAACATTTCAACTCTCATCTTAAAATGGTGGTAAAATGACTATCTTAGCCATCTCTCCTCCTTAATAAGGTAACATAGATATTGATTTATCAATAGTTTAAATTACGTCAATCTTAAATGATTTTCAGTCTAAAAGTAAGTTTTATATAAAAAACAACATAATCTTGAAAATAACTGTTAGGACTAAATACATAGTGAAAAAAAAAATAGAAACTCATATGGTATTAAACGGAGTTCGATTGAACTCGTTCAAGCGGCATTGAAACCGTCTCTTCGAACTTTACGAACTTAGTTTTTTGGTTTTCAATTTTTTGGATTTTTAGTTTTTAAAATTTGTTTTATATTATTGTGTCTTTTATGTTGCATTGTGTTATTTTTTTATTTTTTTCGTTATGTCATTTTTGTGATTCATTGTGTCACATTTTGTGACCGATTGTGTTATATTTCGTGATTTATTGTATTTTTTGTATCATTATCATCCTTCTCATTTTTGTCACACTGTATAGGATAACTTGACTCGTTTAATAAAACAAGCATGAGTTTCACTTGTCAAGATTGTGTAGGCTCACGAACCTAAACGAGCTTATAATTTTTATATACATTTTTAATATAAATTCTTTTAATAAGACAAATGTAAATGTATCCAAATTTATGAATAAAACAATTAACAAAATGATAAATGAGAGTTCGATATGAAGTGAGCCAGAGCTCTCATAAGTCAAACGAGTTGAGTTCAGCCCAACTCTGCACGACGCTTTTACATCCCTAGTTAGCTGTAGTATATATCTTACACGTTGCAGTTAAAACAATGTTATTAGTTACTACTGATTAGGCAAATTGATTTCCCTTTCAAATTATCTCAATGTTTGTGATCGATTCAATTCTAATTTTGATTACTCTTCCATTGCTTATACATCACATAATTCATCAAATGACACATATTAAAACGAGCCAACAATTTTTTCACTCCATTTAAAGTTCAATTTTGGCAATCAACCAGAAACAAAACTATAGTACATACCACACGTTTCATTTCAAATTTTAACCTACAAAACCGAATTCAATTGAGTATGATTCCATCAAACCGGTTCACACAAAAACCAACCAATACCTTCCAATTATTTGCAATTTCCATCTGGTCCACTCGTATCAACATGAACTAAACCTTTTGATTTCTTGTCGACCCGGTCCAACATGTCGGACCGGTTTGATTTTCACTTTTCACAACATGAATTGTATTCAGATTTTTATGATGTTAAGTCAAACGATTCTATTTAAATCTATACATATAATAAAAGAAAGCCATTTTAATGACATTGCATTCAAAGAGGCATTCTCCTCATTGAGTGTGCCATGTGTCATCCCATGTGGCAATGAGATATTTTAGGAAAAAAATAATTTAAAAACAAAATTAGATTTTTCTCTCTTATATTTCTTCCCATAATTTTTAAACGTTAATATCTTTTATATACGAGATTTTTTAAAGAAAAAAATTACACCAAATTAACGAGTGTTTTATTATCTTTCCAACGAGTATCATAGTGCTATATAAAAAACGGAGAAAAAAAAACGACTATTTTTTGATGGGTTTTGTTAAAACAGGAAAAAAAAACACAAAGCGTTCAGGTAAATCTAGGGGTGTCAATCGTGTCGGGTTGATGGGTTCGCGGGTTTACGGGTTGCGGGTTGGCGGGTTGATAGGTTGAAATGGGCAACCCGAACCCGACCCATATTATTATTCGTGTCAAATATTTCAACCCTAACCCGACCCACATAAAAAACGGGTCAACCCAAAGATGACCCGTTTAACCCATATTTTTAAATGAGTCATACATGTTCATGAGTTCTAAGCGGGTTGTTGGGTTGTAAGCGGGTTTTCAATAAAATGTTTAATGATAAGTATATAAGTGTAGCAAATAAATAATATAGTGTGCCAAAAATAACACAATTATATCTAACCATGTAAATAAAAATGAAAAAAGAACAACAAAAACATAATAGATTTTTTTTCTAAATACTTAAACAGGTTAACGGGTTAACCCATTTTATATATACATCAACCCTAACCCGACCTATTTCTAATACGGGTCGACCCAAAAACCGACCCGAACCTGACACGAAAAAAAACAGATTTGGGTCAAGTAACACGACCCGTTTAAAAAAAGGGTCGGGTTCGGGTCGACCCGTATTAGAAATAGGTCGGGTTAGGGTTGATGTATATATAAAATGGGTTAACCCGTTAACCTGTGTAAGTATTTAGAAAAAAATCTATTATGTTTTTGTTGTTCTTTTTTCATTTTTATTTACATGGTTAGTTATAATTGTGTTATTTTTGGCACACTAGGCGTTATTATTAGAGATATATTTTTAATTGTTTTAGGTTAGCTGTCACTCGAAGCTTTCATGCATGTAACTGTAAAACGCATCATTCTATTTCATATGTAAAATTAATATGTCATATTAGATTTTTAAACCCCGGGACGTTCCCGGGGTATAATCTAGTTATTAATATTAAAGGGTGTGTCTAAATGTCTTATTTTGATTGCACCTAGGACAGGGAGCGTTGACCACATATTACAAGACATGTGGCAGGGGAGTCCATGTCTCGTGGCAGGGATTAGGGAATCATAGGTTTAGTATCTTATTTTTTAGAGTTAAGTTTGATTTAGTTTATGAAAATATCATAATAATAAAAAAAAAGTTTGATTTGAGTCCCCTTAAGTTTGTTTAGTTTATGTAGGTTAACAAAATCTCATCTTTTAACAAATTTTGCGATTTTGCTACGTGATTTGCATATTTTTAAACTAGTTCCATTCAAATGGCTAATCCAGACATATTTTTTGTAACTTTGAGTCGCATCATTTTCATCACCAAAGTTTACGTTTTCTTTGATAATCGCATGTCCATCTTCTTCATCGGTCATTAAGAACTTTTGCTAGTCGCCATGAATTATCCTCGTATGGGTTGCATGTGACTCAAAAGTTAACTACTTAATTTGACTTAATTAGCTATTTGAATGGAAGTGATTAAAAATGCAAACCATAACACGGGATGTGTTAAAATTGAGGGGTTTTGTACTCACCTAGTTAGATTAAGCACACCTCTGAAACTAAAATGAACGTAACTTTGTTTTTAATACAAAATAGGCATATTGTCTTCATTGTTTGGTTATTAGGTAAACATATTAAAATGATGATTTTACATAATTAAAATCCTATTTTAATATAAATTAGAACTTTTAGTTTAAGAAAATTAATGACTTAGCATTTTGAACCATAATTTTCAATTAAGAAATGATGGGATATAAACTTTTTTAATCATAAAATATATAAATAACAAAAAAGTAACATAACAACTTTGAATTTGTATCAACTTAGACCTTCTCCAACGTGGGTGAGGTAAAGACTCTCCAGTCTCCACACCTTTACTGATCGTTAAACCGGCCAACTTCTTCCACACATGACACTCCTCTCCCATCTCACAAATTCCATCATATCCCGTGAGCTCATCCTTCTTCACGGGAGGACAATTCTCTCTCCTCCACCCGCCTGCAAATAGTTCTCCTATATATATTACGTTCCCTTATGGGCAGTTTGTGGACAACACAATACGGATTGTGTAATCAAGTAAATAATTAGTGAATGGTTTAACTAAGTTTTCTTTTGAACGACATTAAGATGTAGAAGTAAAAAAGTATTCCTTGAAGTAACTTAACAATGTAATTTAATGTAACACAACAAAAAATACCATTATTAATTATTAAATAAATATAAAAAAAATTAGACTCAGATTCTATGAATCTATTGAATTATTAACGGGTTATTGTGATTGCACCTAGAGGACATGTGGCTGGGGGATAATAGACCACCAAAGTCCTCATAGTCGACATCGGACCTCACACTTTTCTACCGACCCAATAATATTTCAACACACCTGCTTGTTTGGGGCCGTTTTTTGTGGCTATGTTTCCATCTTTCTGCCAGATTGTGTGATCACCAATTGATGTTATATGTTTTATTTTTTTATTTTATTTCATGTTCGGATCCGTTCTCTTATCATCTATGTCAAAGTATTTAACAGGTATTATTATTATTATAATAATAATACTCCGTAACATTTAAGGGTGCTTATAAATAGTGAACGTTTAGTCTTTTACGGAGTAGTAACTAATTTTCATTTACATCCTTTGATGTTAAGTATATTTAACATTAGCCCCTTAACTTTGATAAAGTTGTGTTTTTCTTTCTTTGACGTCAGTGAAACGCGTGATGGGTAAAAATACTAGTTGATGATATTTAAAACCAATCAACTGTTCATGGTCGATATAATATTTATCATGGTGTTTCACAAAATACACTTTCATGTCGTAAATAAAAAACGTAAATGATTAAAATAATAACAATATTAAGAAATAAACAGTTCAAGAAATTTCACAAATGTCTGACTTCGGTATGATTTTGATACTAATACTTTCTGTTGTGTTAAAAAAAATATAAAAGAATTGAATGAAAAAAAAAATATTAAAACTCAAACGTGCCATTTCGAAAGAGAAGGGCGCCAGACCTAATGTCGAGCCATGTCGACGTTGTTGGCCATTACATGTACAAGCCTTGAAGCTTAAGCGAATCGCCATCTAGTCATATCCCAAACGTATGGATATCTTCCCCTCAAAACTCATCGATTTCCAGCAAAACTCTCCAGGTTGGGCTCCCTCCCAAGACTATGTCACCACTTTTCCTTAGCTCAAAATGTTTCCTGAGCCCACATAATTGTTAAACATAACTAATTTGTTTGGTTAGATTTTTTTAATATATCTTTAAAAAATTGTTATCCAATTTATTACATAATTTAATAAATTAATTTTTATTAAATTAACAAATTTAAACAACTAAAGTATGAAAAAGGAAAACAGTTTTGGGACTTGTTTTATCAAATCCTTGTAGAGTGTTAAATTTTGAAAATCTTTTCAAAAGTTAGGCTGATTAAGGTGTATAAAGGAACCGGTTTGGGCCGCCAAACTGATTAACTGATCCAGCCCGTCAAAACCGGTTTGGGCCCTAACCCAGCCAGATCAGTTTTGAGAACAAACGGGTTCAAGGAGCTGAATGTAAACGAACCAAATGCATACGAACAAGGCCTTGTTCGTGTTCGTTTGTTAAAGAAACAACGTCGTGTTTACAAATTGTTCATGAGCACTTACCGAATGAGATTTTTTGTTCGTGTTTGTTTGTTAAGGAAATTACGTGTTCACGAATTGTTCATGAACAGTTACCAAACGAGATTTTTGTTCGTGTTCATTTGTTAAGGAAATGAACCTGTTCAGGTTTGGTTGAATTTATTTGTTAAATTTAGGTGTTGGACAAAAGCGAACACAAATGAACGTATACGAACACAAAGGAGCACTAATAAACAAAACCGAGAACAAGCCAGCATATAGTAAATTTAAAAAAATCAGAATTTTTTTTATCACAAACGTTGTCTGCCAAAAGTATACTAATCCAATTACCCAAATATACCTGACATAATCTTGATCACACAATGTCTCATAAAAACACAAAATTATCATATTAAATTTGAAATTGCCGTATATTCCACCGAAAATAATGGTTAATCAAAATAGATAAAGTAGTATTAATATGTGATACACAGATATCAAACACCAACAAACATAAACAAACACGTTATCGAACGTTCACGAATATAAATGAACAAACGCGACCTCTGTTCATGTTCGTTTCTTTAACTAAACGAACATAATTTCTTGTTTGTGTTTATTCATTTATTAAAAGAACGAGCACAAAGAACATTCGCCTGATAGTTCATAAACTGTTCGTTGAATTTTTGGTTTGACAGCCCTAAAGAGCTCAAAAACATTGCATAAAAAAGAACAATTATTTTTGGCCAAACTAGTTTTGAACCCGATCCATATCTGTTTGGATGGATTGGGTTGGGTCTTTTAACTTTAATCAGTTATCAACCCAACCCGATTTGGACCAAGCCGGTTTGAGCCCAAGGTAAATTAACCGTCCGGTTAACAACTCGAATGGTTTTGGTCCAAACTGGATTTTGTACACCTTTAGGTTGATATTATTGAAAACACTAGAATTTATTAGAAATGTTTACAACTTAAAAAAATTACTATTATTCGTAAATAGTTCATCTTGAAAATATTCAAGAATTGTATAAGTTGATTCTTTTTCGAAACTCTCCTTGCATACACTAAGATTAATCATTTTATATGAAAATATTCAAAGATTATTGTTTTAATTTTAAGATAGTACACCGAATGAAAATGCAATCAAACCCAAAATATAAAAGTAAAAGAAATATAAACCATTTGTAGATCGTTATGGAGCTCCTGAACAATTTGGTACTAGTGTGAGTGCCCACGCGTTGCCGCGGGTATTTGTGTTTTTTTCCGTACGTGGCGATGCGGGTTTCACGTATTGTATTTATAAAATTTATTTGCTAATACAAGAAATATATCACTTCACAAAGGGCAATTGAGTATAAAGTAAAGAATTTGACATAAGTATCAGATAGTTTAAGAACAATACATCAACTATAATTTATATACCACATACTTTTTATAAAACTCATCATTCATATACTTCCATTAATAAGCAAATTAAACCATTTTCATATTCAAAAATGCAAATGCACTAAGATTGACATGAAGAAACTAACTAGGGCTGTTCAAATCGCTCGGCGCTCGCCAATCGCTCGTCGCTCGCTTGGAAAATGCTCGAAAAATGTTCGCTCGATCTTCCGCTCGGTTGTAAATGAGCCGATTGGCTCGGTTCGGTTTATAAACGAGCCAAGCATGAGCAAAGGTCCGCTCGGCTCGGTTCGGCTCGAATACATTTTTATATATTTATTATATATTTAATTATAAATATACACACAATTTACATATATATATATATATATATATATATATAGGGGAGGGATAAATTGAAAACCCTCCCCAGTTAAGAAAACCCACGAAACCATCATCTTAACCATTCAATGCACCTGATCAACGGTTGTCATTCTTTGTTGACTTATAACTCTTTATTTGATAAACATGTGGTACAAAAGGGCATAATTGTCCATAACTTTTAATCATTTCTCATCCATTTGTTACAACTGACATGATCAGAAGCATGAAAACCAATTTCTTTTTCTCATGTCTCCTTTTCTCTCTCTTTATGACAAATTCAAAATCATTATTTCTTTCTCATCATATTTAAATTTATAAAAATGTAAATAAAGATAAAACTATTAAATTATAAATATATCACTAGTTAAAAATATAAAAAAAAACATATGTTTTCACACACTTCTCTCACCAAAAGCATATAATAAATTATAACCCAACAACAAAAACATGTGTTTTCATCTACTTATCTCACAAAAAAACATATAACATTATAACTCAACAACAAAAACATATGTTTTCACGTACATATCTAACAAAAAACATATAATAAATTATAACCCAACAACAAAAACATATGTCTTCAGATACTTATCTCACTTACAAATTCAGATTATAAATCCAAACAACAAAAAACATATTTTTGTATATGAAAACAAAACTTTGAGAGACAAAAAAATATAAATCCTCTGTTCGATGGCTACTTCTTCTTCGATTTACAAAAACTGCATCAAGTCCTCTCCTATGTTCGCATAATCTATCTACAAAAATACCCATAACAAAACATAAACAACTTAATATAAAAACCCAGATCTTGAACTGGTTACTTCACCTTAATAACAAAACATAAACAAAACAAAAAACAAAAGAATTCTAAGGAAAGAATCACACGTAAACAACTTACTTCCAAAAAGAATCTTGGTTCTTTTCTTTTAAATTTACTAAAAGAATTAACAAAGGGGTTTGTTCTTAGATCTATAGAGAGATAGAGAGTGAGTGTGTAGAAGATGTAGAGAGATAAAAATGGGTTTATGGTGAGAAAGATGTGTTTTTCTTTTTATGGGGATGAGAAACTTTTTGTCAGGAAGTAGAAGATAAAGTAAGAAGAGAGAGTAAAAAATGTCTACTACCCAAACTACCCTTGAAGACAAAATAGAAAACATGGATGTGGATCATTATGAGCCTTTCATTTGGGTTTTATGTGTTTTCTCAACTTAGAAGGGTTTTCTATTTATAATTGGCCTATATATATATATATATATATAGGATTGAGATCAATTAGGAACCACCACCATAGTTAGGAACCTTAGGAACCAATCTTAGCCCTCCATCTTTGATTTTGATCTAAAGGGTAAGAGTGTAATTAAACATTTAAATAATTATCATTTTCTTTTAATTATATTTCATAATCTAATCAATAATAAACTAATTTTGGTGGTTATTCAAATCCCATAAACAATCTGATTCCTTCATCCTCTCTAATTCATTCATTCATCTCTCTCTCATTCAACACAAAAAACAAAACCATAAATTAAGGTTTGTTTCAATGGCTTCAGCAGCTGCAGTACCTTTTCGGAGATCTGCTGGTATGACGTACATAACCTACTCCAACATATGTGCTAACCTTATCAGGAACTGTCGCAAAGAGCCTTACAAATCAGAAGCCTCAGCCAAGAGAAGGTCCATTTCTCTGTCACCAAATGGGCCGATGGTTAGCAAACGTGATCTATTTAAATATGTCATATTCCCATTTGTCTATGGAAAAACAAACAAACGTGATTTATCTTTTGTTTTTTTTTTCTTTTGAATCCTAATTTTATTTAGAGTTAACTGCAATTTGAGTCCCTGTGGTTTACTGGAGCTGGCACCTTGCACCCATTTTCGAAACCTTTTGCACTCTGAGCCACTATACTTGTATTTTCTTGCATTTTGAGCCCAACCGTTAAGTCTCCATCCACTTAAACGTTAAAAAAAAGGCAGAGTTACTAAAATACCCATACCCATCTTCCCCATTAAACCATTTGAGCCCTAATTGTTTCCCCAATTTGTCTCTGCGCCTAATCGATCGTTCCAAGTTCAATAATCGAAGCATCATTCCAAGTTCAATGATCGAAGCATCCTTCCAAGTTCAATAATCGAAGCATCCTTCCAAGTTGTTCACGAAGGTAACAGCTTCTTTATTAATCCAGCTTGTGTCTGCAAATGTTATATAAGTTGCTTCTTTATATAATGTAAATTCACTTCATCACAATTAATATCTTGATGGGTCTGCCATTTAGCCGTTATTTACATTATATATAATAGAGTACTCTATATAATAAGTTAATATAGTCATGGAATGTTTGCTATAATCTGTTGATGTTTGTTATTTACATGGAATATTTGCTACTCTCAATTGAGCCTCATTATTTACAAGGTCAAATATCAAACTTGCTGCTACAATCGAGTCTGATTACAGAGCTTGTAATGTCGTATTGTTCGTCGTCTGTGAGTTCACGAAGGTTCGATATGGTCGATGAGTTGTGCCGATGTGGTGCGCCTACATGTTATCGCATTTCTAGGACACGAGAAAACCCCGGACGCCGATTTCTATGTTGTGTAAGTTTTTTTTTTACCGGCATGTGTATTCTATTGTGATTTGTTTTCTTGTTTAAGTAGTTCGTCGACTAACCACAAAAGATACTGCATAAATGAACAGAAGGGCAAGTAGTTCTCGACTGTCCAAGATGTGAAAGGTTGATTCTCGCTTTGGTAAGGAGTCTCAACGACAAGGAGGAAGAAGCGAAGGCGAAGACCAAGGAAGTGTGGAAACTAAAGATTGCAATAGGAATTTTAGTGATGTCGTTTGTTGTTTATGTACTTCACCCTTGAAATATGTTGTAGTTTAGATAAGTGTTGAAATGAGTTGTAGTCAAATGTGTTGTAGTTGTTGTTGACTGCATATTATAACAGTGGGATCATTTGACCCATATTAATGACAAGACTTTGTATTGCATTTTATAACAAGTCCTTGTATGCATATTATAACAGTGGCTTCTATGTAGAATGACATATCAAAGACCATGAAACAGTGAGTCTTATGTAGTTAACAGTGGATCTTTGTACTGCATTTTATAACAAGTATTTGACCCATGAAACAATATATAGATTAACTGTTTATTATGTAGAATGACATATCCATATTATATATTCAACAATCCCATAACCCATATTATATTCAAAGACAAACAATTCCACATTCTGTACAATCACACCATGACCAACAATTCCACATTCTTAAACAAAGACAAAAAAAAGTCAACAATTCCATTATGTACAAAAAAGTCAACAATTCCAAAAAAAGTCAAACATGCCATTTTGAAACAAATGTCAAACAAGCGATTCTAAAAAAAGTCAAACAAGCGATTCTAAAAAAATCAAACAAGCGATTCTAAAAAAAGTCAAACAAGCGATTCTAAAAAAAAGTCAAACAAGCAATTCTAAAAAAAACTCAAAAAGCGATTCACTGAGTTGCATTTTGGCTTGGTCCTGGAGCACTTTGAGTTGCATCTTGTGTTTCTTGAAATTGTCTTTGTCTTTTTCCTTTTGTTTTTCCACTCCCACATTGACCCTTGCAACTCCTTGAATTGTGACCCTTATTCCCACACTTGCCACATGTGGTTGTGTTCCCCTTTCTTGTCATTTTTCCCTTAGATGAGAACGCTTCTTGGACCTCTTCAATTGACCTTTTCCTCAATTTTTTGGGTCTTCCAATCTGTACAATATCCATAAACAACACATAAGACTAACATAACATATGCATAACAAAAGTCAAACAAGCGATGCAATCCTAACCTGCTTGTGATGTTTAGGTGGTATCAGCTTTGTTGGACATTTTGAGGGGTCCAATAATCAGGTCCTGTGATTGGTTCAATAACATTCATGTACACTTTCTTCAAGGCATCTAATCAGTAACATTCATGTACACTTTCCTCGTCATCATTACTATCATAGTTTTCATCATCAACGGTGAGAGCTTCATTAAAAGCATCATCATTATCACTAGACGCATCATCTTCTTCAACTAAATAATCAATATTGGCCCTAAAATTAGTCATGTCCACCACGGGTTCTTCAACAATATTCTCTTCATCCACCACGTCCACTACGGGTTCAAACACAACATTGTCTTGATCCACCTCATAAGTAGGATCAATGGCTTCTATCCCATCTAGATACATTGAATTCATAAACACCCGTGAGTGCCAGTGTTCTACATATATCTCAATAACCTTATATCCCTTTTTAACATTATGCAACATGCTTTCAAAATCATTGTCATTAACCAAAGACTTAAGACCAAAATCCAAAGAAACATAAGGTTCCTTATAATAAAAATAATAGACCATGTCAACTGCATATCCAAATCCCTTGAGTGTTTCTTCAAGTTTATTGATTCCAACATCATCAACATCAACAAAATCAATGTAATTTGACTTACCATGGATATATTCTCTACCCGGATAATCAGAAAACTCCCCACCATGAATTTTTTTTAAGGAAAACCGATTCTCAATATCACCTGTCAACAAAATCATATACATCCTTAACATTTGCGATTGTATTGAAATCTTTTTAAGCAAAAAACGGTTTATAAACTTACTGTACACGATGTTTGGGTTGAATGCATCACCATCCTTACGAATCCTACACATATGCGACTCCATTACTGTAGCAGGTTAGGGTTAGTTTGAAAGATTAGGGGTTTGATAATCAGCCATTAATGGTGAACGATTAGTGTAGCTTGTAGGGTATTCTTTAATTAAACAGTAGTAAAAGAAGAGGATTAATGTGAAGAATTACAAATCTGCCCTTTTTTTAACGTTTAAGTGGATGGAGACTTAACGGTTGGGCTCAAAATGCAAGAAAATACAAGTATAGTGGCTCAGAGTGCAAAAGGTTTCGAAAATGGGTGCAAGTTGCCAGCTCCAGTAAACCACAGGGACTCAAATTGCAGTTAACTCTTTTATTTATTTATTCAAGTTTAAAGGAGTTTATATTTTTAGTTTTAAACTGAATTTGTAATACTTTTGTTTTGATTTATTTTTTTTCTTTGTAATTCAAATTATAGTCATGTACGCTGAAAAAAAAAAAACGAATATACACCAATGTATATATGTGTTGATGATGTTGAATGAAAGAAAAAAGCTATGTATATCTGTGACGATCAATGAACAAAAAAAAAACTGATATACACTAATGTATATGTGTGTCCAAATTATAGTCATGTAAGCTGGAAAAAAAATGGATATACACCAATGTATATCTATCTGTGTTGATGTGTTGATGATGATGAATGAAAAAAAGAAAAAAAAGAAACTGAGATACACCAATGTATATCTTAATATAAACATGTGTAATGTCTGTTAATATACATCTTTGTACAATTGCAATGATTAAAGAGGAAAAATAACTGCTTTGCTAAAATAATGGGATTATATTGAAAATAAAAGGAAACTAATTAAATATGTGTTGTTAATAGTCAATATACAATTACCACATTGCCCCTTAATTTAATTAAAGATTTAATTAATGTTTTACTTATTTACAATCATGCCATTAGAGATCAATGGCTAAGATTGGTTCCTATAGTTCCTATGGTTCCTATTTGAACCCTACTCTATATATATATATATATTTGTTGTTTTATATATAACATTTTATTAGATTTGGCTTAATATATGCAAACAAAATATAACTACTCCAGTTAACCCAATAAAAAATTTTAACACTGAGTTTAATATTAAAACCATAAGTCATGAGGTGACAGTCTTGACTTTTGTATGGTATTAGTCGTCTACTCGTCTATCGCTACTCGTCGCTTTATACCACCCTACGTCACAATGCAACAATTGTTCTCTGCGTTAACTGATCGCCTCACCAGTCTCAACCTAACACTCATCCTCGTACACGCGGATCTCAATATTAGTGTTACTATCGAACAGTTTGACCTTAGTTGTCAACTGACAATGAAATCATCGAAGGAAACATCCCAATTTTATGGTTGTCAAAATTACTCCCCGCTCGATTCTCGCTCGGCGCTCGCTCGAAAAAAATGCGCTGGAAGAATGCTCGCTCGATTTTTGACTCGATTGTAAACGAGCCGCTCCGCTCGGTTCGATTTGTAAACAAGCCAAGCACGAGCAAAGCTCCGCTCGGATCGGCTCGGCTCGTGAACAGCCCTAAAACTAACTACAACCAAAAGTTAAAAAGTCACTTTAAATACATCTTTCAAATAACATGATACCCAATAAACATCATGATTTTCAAGCTTTCACTGAAGGTAGCTCTTGCAACAATAACTTAGTCTCAGCTGCGAAATCAATCGGACTCACATACTTCACAGTAAATCAGTAATCCTTTGCCTTTTCTCGTTATTGTACTCTCATGGTGCAACCATCAATCGGAAAACATGTGGGACCCAAGTCGCTTTCTTAAGTTGTAATTGAAAATCACTTGAATCGCCCTGCAAACATTAAAAAAAACAATCATAAACAAGCTTTAACATATATCCCGTTAAGTTGATTTCTTATAATTTGACCTCCAAATTTGTCATGACTCTTGAGGCTACCCGAATTGCAAAGTTCATGGTTTTGTGATTTACCTGTGACTTCATCTTATCGAGTTCTTCAGCAAGGCAGCCAATTATTTTCTCAGCTTCATCACTGAAAAGAGAAAACCAAGCTCCTCCACTTACATCAGAAAACTTTGCAGACAATATATACCTGAAATAAAAAAATAAATTAGTTAATCTATGTCATAAGTGATAATCTTGCCAATTAATCACGATCTCACAAACCTCAAACGACAGTCATATTCAGTCTTTTAGCATGCTTGGCACCAGTAACCAGAAGCAGGTTCTTCGGTAACTTGTTACATTTTTTACATGCGCGATAGTACATGGTTTGATGTTAATCTTGCCAATTAATCACCAAATTTCTAGCAAAAAGTCGTTGATTTTAATAGCGATTGCAATAATCATAACCCAGATTAAGTTTCCCTCCTGTACCAGCATATAAGCGGTTGACCTTCGTTTGACTTTCTCATATAGAGCTTGATTATATGGTTTAAAGCTTACAGTAACCATCTTTTCCCCTGCTTGAATAATCAATTTCTGGAATGACCCGACAGTGAGTAATATATATAGTTTTTAAGAGTTGTTGATCATAGCTTCATGACAAAAGTAACATACCAACAAACAATGACGTATATACAGAACAGAAACGGAGCAAATGCATTCACTACCTCAAAAGTTGAATAGAAACGAACAAAGCAAAGTGTGACAACATGAGTAGTTCACGGGTTCATAATGGGTTTTTGTGTGTTGCTGATACGAATTGAGACATTATAGATAAACACGGAAGCAGAGTAAAAAAAGAATCAGACTATTAGTCCGGTATGTGAGTTATGACCAGAAAACTAATCAAAATATAGGTATAGTATGTTAGATATTCTCTTTTTAAGAATAAACTCAATATCTGGATGTATACAATCCAAAATCTAAACTGTTTTGGTTGTAAAATAACAGTTTTATCAAAGTTATAAAACCCACTGGAAAAATTACAAAAAGAAAAACAAAAGCTAAAGCTGAAATTTTTACTTGTTTCCATTCAAGAAATGTGGTCAATCACTTGATAGTTAAAAGTTGTGGCCTATGATCATGGTGAAGATGAGGACTTAAATCATCACAACGTGGAAAACATTGAGACGGTGCTATCTTCTCCAAAGGGTTTCTCCCTATCAAAAGCTCTAAGAGTATGACTCCAAATGCATACACGTCACTTTTATTAGTAATTTTAAATGTAAAAAATTCATGGTCATAATTTTATAAAAATATTAAACACTTAAAGTAATTCATAAGTGTCAAAATACAATATCGTGTACCATCCAAAAGGCACTCTTGAGCTACATAACCTGATGAGTCTGAAAGCTTTATGTTCTTCCCATGAACCCCATCCGTAGTAGCGAGTCCAAAGTCAGAGAGCTGGAACATAAGCCAAATATCATTGGTTAGGAGTTAAAAATAGTAAATATAACATGTCGTTTGGTCTCATTCACCTATGAATATTTCGATTTGGGTACAATTTTATCTCTAAGGTCAAATTGGTATAAGCATGATGTGGATTAAAAACAATATTAAAAGGAAAGGACGGTTGGATGAGTCGTATTTTTTAAAGTAGTCGTAAATATGTTTAGTGGTTACCAAAAATTGCCTTAGTGTAGATATTACCAAAAAGTTGTTTTTGGAAAGCACCAAACAACTACTCTTGTGTTTATTTGCCTCAAGTAATTTTACACTAAAGTAATTGTGGTTAACAAACCTCTCGATTTTCAGCTAGCTTCAACCTTCTTTCAGTTGCCTAATTTTGTTCCAAAATTGCCAACTTAATCTACCAAACAAACATTTCATTACATTAAATTATGATCTAGAAGATTTATGAAAGAAAGGATATGTAAAAACAAAATACGAGTGCCATTCTCTAATCATCATCAAGCTTTCTTTGCTCAATTCCATTTATAGCCGCACACGCTCTTAGTCACTTTCCCCAATCTTCGAGCCGCCACTTCATCCGTTTATGATCACAAAACTTTGATAAACAATCTTATAAGTAGTACCTCTATTAAAGTTCTCTACCATCGCCTATTTCTGTTTCATAACACTTCGCAATTGAATATTTGTTTTACTCATTTTACCATTTATTTCATTAGTTTTTATCCAATTTGTCTATTATAGCATTCAACCCCATAAAAATTGATCCATAATCTTTTTTAACATTAGCAATAGATGACTACCAACCAATGATAGAGATACATAACAAAAGCATTTTTCCTTTTTAAGGGTGAAAATTAAACGAAAAGCCATGAATTTAAGATGATAGAAACATAGGTTTATACAAAAACTTCTTAAGCTCAGTTAGATACAGTAGTGAGCCACCAGTAATTTGTAAATAACAAAAACTCAAAGTTTGTTAAACTCTACGAAACATTTATAATTGAACTATAAAAGCTAACTATAAACATATTTTGGATAGCAGATCGATATCCTACAACACACAGAGATATATAAATTTAAAACATAAAATCTAAAATATTAGGGATAGAGAGTGCCGGATCTTGAAGAAGGCTGCTGCTGCTCTACCGGATCATACCACCACAGTTATGAAGACCAAGAATTTGGAAACTGTGATGATTTGGAGGGGAATACGATGATTCGGAGACCAAGATTTGTTGTTAAGGCAATGAAACCGTGGCTTGATGATGAAGAGGGAAAGAGTTTAGAGAGTTTAAGAAGCTTGAATAGTAATGAGAGATAGAAGGTATTAAAAGAGATGGAAGGGGAGAGGATTGTCGGTTGAAGGAAAGGGAAGGCGAACAGACCATTGTGAGGGCATGGATGGGAAAAGAGGGCATGACTGTAAAAGTGGTTTGATATCGTAAAGGATAAGGTGGGTGAAATGTCTAGATTACCCTTAAGTGTCTTAATTGTCATCATTATCCCCATTATACCCTTAAATTTCTTGCTTAAATATGTTGTACATGGTGCTTGTTAAGTTGTATGGAGATGAAAATGACTATGTTGTACATCACTCCTCCTTTATAATGTATACTAGTGGGAATGCCCGCGCGTTGCTGCGGGTGCGTTTGCTTTATTGTCTTTTAGTTGTTGGAGTTTGTGGTGTTTGTGTGTATGTCGTTTGTGTATGATTCGTTATAATGATACGAAGTATGTAGGAAGCAACAAGCTAGTAGTAGGGTGTAACGCATAAATATTGGTTACTAAATTTTGAAACTCATAAACATAGACTACAATAACAATGAAGATCCGAACAAGTTACTAACATCCGGTATCATTTGTTTGAGGCCATTATTCCCTTTTTTTTCTTGATAAGATCACTTTATATCCCTACATTGTTTGTCAAAGTATTCGTGACTCTGTTCTTAATGGCAATTGTTCTTTTGAAACTACAATTTATTAAAACAAAACTACGTATTAATGAGCATAAAACATACCAAAACATCAACAACGTTGAAGTTTAAGTTACTGAAGTGAACCTCAAACAAAATATGAACACATCACGCCATCAAACATGAAATTTACAACCTAGAGTACAGTAATCTTAAAAGTTTATGCTTAAATGGTTTTTCAAAAGTATAAGATTGCCATGTCAGTGTAGCCACTTCTCTAATCACATAATTATTGCATCAAAATAGCTAAATCAATTCCACAACCCAAGACGCAGCCAAGGTGCAAAAGGCGCTGATGAAAAAATAACCACACGCCCAAGACAAGCAGAGTGCATACTCTTTTTGGTTGGTTTAGTTTGATTCAGACCACTTTTAGGTTGATTTGGATAGTTTTGGATGGTTTAGGCCATTTGAAATTAGTTTTGGCCGGTTCATGTCAGTTGAGGCGCTTTTGCACATTTCTAAGTTTGAAGCGGATTAGCAGGGCATCGCCTTGCCCTGTGCGCCTTTGACAAATTCGGGTATAAGCCTAACCAAAGTCTCAAATACCTAAGGATGTTTGTTTTGGCATTTATAACATTTACATCTTCAGTGTTTGGGTTCTGGCCACCTGGCATAAACAATACAACATTTGTAAACAGGAGAGAAGAAATGGTTTGTTTTTTCTTTACGGTAATATAAACTTATGTTCATGAAGAGGTTGTTCCTCTCGCATCATTTGTTTTCTCAAAACCAGGAGTGATGGCCAACATAGTCATTTTCATACAACTTAAGAAGCAACATGTACAACACATTTAAGCAAAAAATTTAAGGGAATTATGGGCATAATTAGGGGTGAGCAAATGTCTAGAACCGACCCGACCCGTAATATACACGAACCGACCCGAAAACCGACCAACATATATATCTGGAACCGAAATGAAACCCTAAACCATGGGTCGGTCATCGGTTCCTTACCCTACGGTTCCCTCGGTCCCAAAGCAATAACCCGACCCGACATATGAAGATCAAGATGCAGCTTCTGTTGATAGATCCTTGGTCATTCTCTCCAATTTCTTGATCATACAACTCGAACTTGTTACAAGTTAGTTGGTTTTTTGTTTTTTTAGTTAATTTTTGTTTACTTTTTATCTGGGTTTTTACATTTTCTTTAAGACATGATTTTAATCTATAAGTAATGAAATAGGTTTAGAGAACAGATTCCAAGTGAACAAATAAGAAACAAATCAAATAAAATTAATGAACAAACTTTAGTTATAAGCTTCAAACAATTTGCAGATCATATGGGTGTACATCAATTTTTTAGAAGATACTTTGTGAATACTTATGATTGTTGAGAAGCTTATGCTATTGAGATTTGAGAGGCAAATCTAATTTATATTTAAAGAAGTGATTGGCAAGATCATATACCTGGATGGAGTCGAACTAAAATCAATTGAAATTAAAGGTTGGCTTGGCTGTATCATAAAGGAGCAAAACAAGGATCCAATAATAGTGATTGTTATTTGTTTGTAGGTTGACTTTAAAGTTACAAGACTGGGCTCATATTAATTTAATGTTATTGTAGGTAAACCTGAGTTGAGCCCACAATTTTTATAACTTTCGGTTTTTTTTCACAACATCTCGGTTTTCATATAAAAAAACCGAGAACCGACCCGACCCGATAAAACATAAATATTGGGAACCGAAAAAAAACCCGTCTATCATTACCGGTTCGGTCTTTTAACATAATCGGCTCGGGTCTCGGTTTTTTTCGGTCCGAACCTATTTTTGCTCACCCCTAGGCATAATTGTGACAATTAAGACGAAGGTATTGTAGACATTTAACCCATGTGTCTAAACTCTAAAGTAATTAGTGCAACTTGAAGCTGCATCAATCAGAGACTGTATGCAAAAGCTAACTATGATTCTAGTAGTCCAACTATTTATAATCAAAATTATGAGATATGTGCATGCAGTTAAGAAGTTATAATAAATGATTATTCAGATATAGGGACGTTCAATGCAGAGCCAATTTAAGTAGAAAATCACGAGAACCATATGAACAGTTGTTCCTACTGACTCTCTTTTTCAGTCCCAATACATCTGATCAACACTACGTACAAGTTTTTATCAAGGTTCTCGCAATTTTGTACTTAAAATTAGTTGTGTATTGAATATGTCCTTATTCATATAAACATAACCTAAACTATCTCCAACTTTAACAATCTTATTACCTCGTCAACGTTGACATCAGTAGCAGTTATACCAGGTCTAGACATTCCACGAAAGACGATTTCTGTAGATGCATCTGATGGCACAGATCCACCAAGACTTATGTAGATATTTTCACCATCAATTTTCACAGGATAAACCAACAAATTCCTCAAAGCAGGAGTCAGCGCTCTTAGAACCGGATTCGTTGGAAACCACTCTTTGATCGACCCGCTTCGCAACTCAAATGTGCTATCGGTTGAGGGACACACTATACAGCCATCCTGAACAAAATTCAAAAAACCAGTCATAATTACACATATGTTGATGGTTGGCGACGAACAGCAAAAGCAAGATAAAAGATAATAATTTTCTAAAAGAAAATTGGTATATTATAGGATAAGATAACCTCAAAAGTTAAAAATGACGGTCCAGAAATGAAATCGAAAGGTTAAATAAATGGTTAATCCATGGAAATCCAAGATTCACACGTTTGTACACAGTGGCGAAGCTTGGTTTCGGAATCAGTGGGGGCCGGACTCAATTTTTTTCATCGGTAGTGGCAAATCGGTGGGGGCCGGACTCAACCCGGACTCAATTTACCTATTAAAATCGCAAATTTATACCACTGCGCCATAAAACGGGGGGGGGGGGGGGGGGGGGAGGAGGGCCACCCCTGGCCCTTCTTATCCTTCGCCTCTGTTTGTACAAATAAAAAGGGATATATTAAAATCGCTAAATTTTAGGAAACCATGTCAATGCTAAAACTATGCCTTCGGATGATAGAATTTGGGCCCAAGAGACAGAAAAACCACCTGCAGCCTTGCGTCCAAGCGTCCTACTCATTGAAAAAGATGCCCATTTTATGTTGGGCCCTTTTCTAAAGCACTGCCTCTGTACAGTTCGTCAAAATATGAGTCTGCCAACTCTTGGATCAGCAGTTGGTTTGTATTTTAAACCAGAAGACTGTTATAAGTTGAAAAATGTATTGGCGCATGAATGCAAAACTTGCTTTTGGAACTTTTTGCGTATACATGTGTTCACACGTGTAATCTCTTGTCATTGATACCTCAATAAATATGTAAGTTAACATTCGTCTCAGTCTACGGTTTTCTTAGGAGGTTCTTGGGATGAAGTTTGCAAACTGATTATATGATAATTGCATTTTCAAGTGCAGATAATCACTTTTGACCTTTTGAGTGTTTGGAATCTTTGGATGGAGTCAATGAGATTTTAAGTTATAGGGATAACCAATTATGTATAATCAGTTTGATAGGGCATCTAGAACTGAGAACTATTTGGATATAGTAAATCATGGTACAATAATTTAAGGTTGCAATTTTCAACACAAACCGAAACACGACAAGAAAATAACCAGATTTTGGGTTGTCATATCTAAATTGTTTGAAACGGGTCCAGTTCCGGTTTCAGCTATTTAACTAAACATGCCGTGCTTTTGGGTTGTCATATCTAAATTGTTTGAAACGGGTCCAGTTCTGGTTTCAGCTATTTAACTAAACATGCCGTGCTTGGATTGGCACGCTTGACCCGTTCAGTCAAACAAGCCAACTGATCACCAATCTTTCTAAACTCTAATCAAACTCGTCGACCCACTAACCTCTAAAGACCCATTTAACCCCCTTTTTTTACAACCCACCAACCCCAATTAACCCGTTTACAACTTAAGTATTATCCCCAAACCCGCAACCCGTTTGACACATTTAGATAAATGGGTTAAACCAATCATGTTCGACTGTTCGAGTAGACCTTCAAACAGATCAACCCACCAAACGTCAACCCACTACCCCTTTTAATCCATATTTTAGAACCCACCAACCCAATTATCACCACAATGAACTTAACAAAATAAAAACCAAACCTGAGTAAGCTTAGCATTAATCAAGCCTTCACTATACGCACCCTCAGCAGGTGACCTATTCTCAATAGCAAACACTTCATCTTTATACCACGAAAGCAAAATGGTCTCACCATCTTGAATAATAACTCTCCGTTCACCTTTCGGCAGTGCAGACAACGGATTCTTCTAAGCCTATACACATCTTTAGAGTGAGTTGAAAAATAGAGAGGAATAAGAAAGAGAACTCACCTTCCACACAATCTCATCAAGACACAAGCATATTCTTCCATACTTATCCAAGAAAAGGCGCTCTGTCAGTGGCTTCCCACATACATCTTTTATGGCTGAGGTAACAACAAATATTGCTTCCGACACTTCACGAAAACAAAAACCAGCATTAATAACCAGAAGTTATTAAAAATGATTTGATAAAAAGAGACAATATTGATAACCCATTTCATGAAAATTGTAATTTTTTTACTGGCCCAGAACTATGGCCGTGTCTGTGTTCTTTAAGTCTGGTGCCAGCTGGCTTAAATCCGGGTGCCAATTATTTATACCACCAAACAAATTCTCTAGCTGAGTGCACAACTCTCAAATCCTGCAATAGTTAAAACAACATTATTTCAATCAGAAGCTACTTCTTTTATAAAACGATTCAGAAAGTTTTAGCTCATTAAAAACACACTTTTGGCAACTTTTCAACACACTTGATAAAGTTCGACCCATTTAACCTTCTTCCTTCTAAGCTATTTTTTTTAAAATTCTACACGCTTAACCAGTCAGAAACAAATAAAAAGCGTGTAAATGTTATATCTGCAAATGACCAGGAAAATAACATTCCTCTCCTGGTCTACCAAGAACTCTGTCATACACTATGTTTAAAAATTTAAACATAAATACTATTTTCTTAACCTAACTCAAGCACATACATTAATAGCATTAAACCTAAGCAAACACAGAAACATAACAAAATTGGCATACCAAATCTCCACAATTTCAGCATGATCCTTAAGAACGCCTTCCACAAAAAATCAAAAAATTAGTTTGTATCAAACATTTATTTTGTAAAAAGTGTGGGTTAAGCAAAACAACAAACAACTTGTGGGCATGAAAGTTAACCAAAAATTAATCTACATGAACCTATTTTAAAAATAACTCATGCAAGTAATAAACTTGTTCTTTATATTTACATATAAAGCCCATAAAAGAAAGAAAGAATCAAACTACCACTTGGTAATCAAAGTCTTAAAATTGAAAATTATGAGAAATAAGTTGTACCATTTCATCATCTCCTCCCAATCTGTGTGAGCGTGTGAAGTTATGTATAAAACTGACAAGTACGAGGTGAAGTGATGACCTACTAATGCCGACAGAAGTGACAGGAGGATGAAAAGATGAAGCTTCATAACGGTCCAATCCGCTAACGTCTCCGGTAATCATATTCATCGCCATTCTTGGAATTGCGGCATTGATTTGTGATATATCTAAAAAATTGAAACAATTAGTAAAAACGTTCTTCTATTCAATTACTCTGCTCACAAATGTATGAATTGAAGCTCTTGAAGTTGTTCAGAGTATTTGGAATGATGAACAGGGTTATAAGAAGAATGGCAATGTGTTTAGAGAGGAAAGGACCCTAAAAAGGTGGGAGTGGGCTACTGAATCGTCCCTAACCTATTTCCATAAAATCGAATTTAACCTTGGTTGAGGAAATTCTGTAACTCTCTGCCTTTAAATTCAAATAATAACTTTTCATCAATGATCATTCATTTTAAAAACCTTTGATTTGTATCAGTAGGTTTCAAGAGGGCCAAGCACTATTGTGGGGTTAAGGATAGGAATTAAGGGTACTAATGTAATTTGGCTTTGATATTGCAAAGGATGAGGTGGGTGAAATGTCTAAACTACCCTCCTAAGTGTCTTAATTGTCCCAATTATCCCTATAATACCCTTAAATATCTTGCTTAAATATGTTGTACCTTTTGCTTCTTAAGTTGTAAGGAAACAAAAATGACCATGTTAGCCATCACTCATCCTTTATAATGTATTATAGATTATAGATTATAGATTATAGATTATAGATAAATTTCTAAATTCGATTGCTGCATTAGTTAGTTTAAACAATTTGATTTGTGTTTTAAGTCATTTCTTTACAACTTGTTCGGTTGACAACAAAACTTAGTAGCGGTTTATGTGACATAAAGAGGGTTGACTTGATGTTTTCAATTAGGTAGTCAATAGGGTTTGATGACAAGAACTTGTGCTACTAGCTAGTTAACTAATTTCCAGAACTATGTCTATTTGGTTCTCAATCTATAGACTAAAAATCGTGTGAAACCTAGAACTCGGAGTTTAAAGGAGGTTGCCACAAATGTATGAATTGAAGCTCTTGAAGTTGTTCAGAGTATTTGGAATGATGAACAGGGTTATAAGAAGAATGGCAATGTGTTTAGAGAGGAAAGGACCCTAAAAAGGTGGGAGTGGGCTACTGAATCGTCCCTAACCTATTTCCATAAAATCGAATTTAACCTTGGTTGAGGAAATTCTGTAACTCTCTGCCTTTAAATTCAAATAATAACTTTTCATCAATGATCATTCATTTTAAAAACCTTTGATTTGTATCAGTAGGTTTCAAGAGGGCCAAGCACTATTGTGGGGTTAAGGATAGGAATTAAGGGTACTAATGTAATTTGGCTTTGATATTGCAAAGGATGAGGTGGGTGAAATGTCTAAACTACCCTCCTAAGTGTCTTAATTGTCCCAATTATCCCTATAATACCCTTAAATATCTTGCTTAAATATGTTGTACCTTTTGCTTCTTAAGTTGTAAGGAAACAAAAATGACCATGTTAGCCATCACTCATCCTTTATAATGTATTATAGATTATAGATTATAGATTATAGATTATAGATAAATTTCTAAATTCGATTGCTGCATTAGTTAGTTTAAACAATTTGATTTGTGTTTTAAGTCATTTCTTTACAACTTGTTCGGTTGACAACAAAACTTAGTAGCGGTTTATGTGACATAAAGAGGGTTGACTTGATGTTTTCAATTAGGTAGTCAATAGGGTTTGATGACAAGAACTTGTGCTACTAGCTAGTTAACTAATTTCCAGAACTATGTCTATTTGGTTCTCAATCTATAGACTAAAAATCGTGTGAAACCTAGAACTCGGAGTTTAAAGGAGGTTGCCACAAATGTATGAATTGAAGCTCTTGAAGTTGTTCAGAGTATTTGGAATGATGAACAGGGTTATAAGAAGAATGGCAATGTGTTTAGAGAGGAAAGGACCCTAAAAAGGTGGGAGTGGGCTACTGAATCGTCCCTAACCTATTTCCATAAAATCGAATTTAACCTTGGTTGAGGAAATTCTGTAACTCTCTGCCTTTAAATTCAAATAATAACTTTTCATCAATGATCATTCATTTTAAAAACCTTTGATTTGTATCAGTAGGTTTCAAGAGGGCCAAGCACTATTGTGGGGTTAAGGATAGGAATTAAGGGTACTAATGTAATTTGGCTTTGATATTGCAAAGGATGAGGTGGGTGAAATGTCTAAACTACCCTCCTAAGTGTCTTAATTGTCCCAATTATCCCTATAATACCCTTAAATATCTTGCTTAAATATGTTGTACCTTTTGCTTCTTAAGTTGTAAGGAAACAAAAATGACCATGTTAGCCATCACTCATCCTTTATAATGTATTATAGATTATAGATTATAGATTATAGATAAATTTCTTGCTTAAATATGTTGTACATGGTGCTTGTTAAGTTGTATGGAGATGAAAATGACTATGTTGTACATCACTCTTCCTTTATAATGTATTATAGATTATAGATTATAGATTATTTTTGACATTACGTTTAACTAAGGTGTGAGGACCTCTTGTTGTGCTATTTGTATAGTATGGGTTTCTAAAGTCACTTTTTGTTCTCATTTTTATAAATTATTATAGTTAACTTAATGGAGAAAGTATTTGGTACAAAGTACCTTAACCTACAAAGTGTAGGAAGCCACAATAATTGGCCACGTGGAAGTTGTCGGTTATAACATATCAGTTCAATATAATTAACGAAAAGGGTATTATAGACTTTTCCCTCCATTTAATTATTACGATCAATCCCTGTTTTATTGTGGAATCACAATTCAAATTCATATAACTGATTTCTCGCTTCGATCATTATATCTTTCCTTATTCAAAAACTCTAATCACAGTTCAATTGTCGATCAATTTTTTTTACGAAATTCAAATTCAATTGAAGAGTTGAACGTCATGTTCGGTATGTTACTCTGTTTTTTTATTTCAACTAATCGTAATCTTATTGTGATGTTTAATTGTGTATCAGATCTAAACAACGAACCTGAACACATAATCGAAGAAGAGGATGATGTGGTGGATGTTCATAATCTGAATTTTGGAGGTTAATTTTATTGTTTTCATGTTTATTAACAGATAATACAGTTTAGAGATGATCAGAGGATGATAGATTAGTGTTTTTATTTTTTTATGTAGATATTATACAGGAAGATGTTCACAAACACTGATGAACAAGGTGATGAGAGGTTTGATTTCATGGTTGAACACAGAAGGATGCAAGGTAATTGTTGTTTTCTGTATATGATAATAATCAAATGCGTTTTATGATGTTTTAACATGCGTTTTTGAGGTAATTGGTGTTTTTTGTAAATGATAGTGATCAAATGCGTTTTATGATTTTTTTAACATGCGTTTTGAGTTTTTAAATAAATTTGTTTTTATGTGTATGTGCAATGTTTACTATTAGGTGCGTTTTATAGTATGGCCATGTCAATTTGTCAATAAAATTATATTTTGTAGTTTTATGTTATGTGTTTTATGACAGAGCTATTTAACAAAGATGTTCCCATTGATGAACAAAATTCGAACATACAAACCTGCAGTTGCATCTTCAATTAAACCAGAAATTGGGATGGTTTTTCCTAGTATGGATCATGCTTTAGAGTTTTATCAGCTGTATGCCAAGGCTTCTGGATTTACGGCTAGGAAGAGTACCCAATATATTCGTATGAATGTTATTAGTATCAAATATTTTGTATGTTACAAAGAGGGTGAGAAGCCATATAAAGTTAGTTCACAGAATGACAATAAAAAAGTTAAACAAAAGAAAAGACCTTCAATTCGTACAGGATGTAATTTAGTGTTTGTCCCAACCAATGATTATTTTGATATTGACACATGCGTTTTACCTTATTACAAGATGCGTTTTACTGATTTTTTTCACAAATAATACAACTAGTGGAATAGTAACACATATGATTCTATTTTGTCATGTGGTATATTATTTTTCCTATATTATCATCAATATGTACATTCTGATTTTACACCACAAACATAATTTACACTAACAATGTCTTCTTCATCATCATCCTCTGCAAGATCTCTTTTTATTAAGAGGATTGAGGAACAAATCATCAAAGATCATTATTCGGATAGTGTTTTGATGAATGATTTGAACAATATCCACGAAGGCATATCTAGAAAAGATGAAGTTTGTAACATTCTCAAGACGATGCCAAATTATAGTCTTCATGAATTGACATTGATGTTCATGATTGATTCTAAACAAAGAGATATGAATCTTGTTGAAGAGCTTACTAAATCCATAGCTCTTTTAAGGTGCTCAATGGAAATGAAGATCAAGTTTCTCAAATCACTTTAAACCTTCTAGCCTTCTTAATGTCTTTGTGTCTATGTTCTTTTTCTGCTACTTTATTGTCATTTGTTTTAAGTAGTGTTTGTGTTGTTTGTTTTCATGATGTAAAATGTGGCATTAATAATAATGTACGTGCGTTTTAAGAGATATTAAATGTGTTTTATGTTTTGCTTTTATATCACCTGTTAAATAGATTTCCATATATCAAATGCGTTTTAGTATTTATTGAATGCGTTTTAACATGCTTTCATGTAAAACATCAAATGAAACATGCATTTTGAATACCAAAAGAGAAATTCATGTCTAACACTGTAACATTCAACAATGTAAAGATGCAAAATTAACAAACTTATCAATCTTAAAACTTTTACACCGTACACTCCTGGCTCTATTGTTTGTAACATAGCAATTACTGTATCACTTATATCTTCATCTTGAAATACTTCTGCAACAACATTATCCTTTGCAACATTCTCAGCAACCAACCTTGATTTATCCCCTGCAACATTCTCGTTAACCCTATTTGATGTATTGTCTCCAACAATTTCATCAATAACATGTCCTCTGCAACATTCTCATCAAGCATGTTTGATGTAGCATCTTCAACATTTACACCCTGTCAAAAAATCAATACATGCGTTTTAAGTATTAAGAAATGCGTTTTATGGATAAACAAATGCTTTTTAAGTATAACAAATGCGTTTTATCGAAATGTAGTACGTACATGTTTTTTAGTCAAGTTTTCATTTTGTCTACTTGTATCAACACCCACCTTCTTTGGATCATGGCCGTCTCGTTTGTTCATCAGTAACATTAGTAAAACAAATTCATAATTAACTAAAACGCCTATTTAATCATATCCATCAGTAACATTCGTCCAACTTTCAAACACAAAAATCATCTAATGCATCAATAAATTCATAAAACGCCTCTACTAAAACTTCAAAACGCATCTACCACTATAGATCACCAAAACATCATATTCATCAGTAAAACTAGTAAAACGCATTCATAATTACTTAAAACGCCTTTACGATCACATTCGCCCAAATTTTCAAACAATGAATAACCTAAAACATCATATCCATCTGTAATATACCTAAAACGCCTTCATAAACTTATAAAAACCCTTTATAATCACATTTGTCCTACTTTAAAACACATAAATCATCAAATCATCTCATGCATCAATAATCAGATAAAACGCCTTTATCATAACATCTAAAACGCCTTTTATAATTCCATAAAAAACATTATCAGATCCAAATGGTCATCTTTCAAATCATCAAAAAACGCCTTCAATAATTTCATACACACGATCTAAAACATACCTGCAATGGTCCCCTTCGATGGCCTGTCATTATTCATTTTGCTTCTTCTTTCCCTTCCTTCGCCTGTTACGTTTTTGTAGGGTTTTTATCAGTTGATTGTTTTGTTATACGAGCAAAATGAAAATCATAATATGAACATTTACTTACTTGATTTGCGTTTTGGAGCCATAATCCTTGTTTGATCGACTGTTATTTGCTTCGTTCTCTTTGATGCTCTGTTTTTTTGTTTTACAGAGGTTTTGATTTTTGTGTGTGTTTCTAATTTTGTGAATTCCTTTTGATTATGATTAAGTAACTATCCATAAATGAGAGATGAATTGGACGCTATTATTAAAAAAAATTCAAATTATTATAGTGGCAATTTGTCTAATTTACCCTCATGTTGTTAACTGCCTCCTTAAAACACTCGTGGGAAATTAAATGCAGATGATCTTGATTAAAACGCAATGGAGGGTCAGGATGCCTTCTTACACTTTGTATTTTAAGGAGGCTTTGTACAATAGCCTCTCTCAACTTAATGATCCAAAAGTGAAAAGTCTTAACTTTCATGAGTTATACATATTCGTTTGAGATTTCATGTTAGTCACCTGAATAAGATTTGTCATTCCTCTATCACAATTCATATCAATCTTCTTTTATCATATCATAACTCTGATATAATTTTAAAAACTATATTACACGTGATAGTATTTGATCTAGTTGTACTCATTATCACATGTTCTCGATAGAATTTATCAATGTTTAAAACGTAGCATACTTTATAAGTATATATACGCTACATTTTTTTGTTGTAAATACTTGTATATAGTTACTAGATTATACCCCGGGAACGTCCCGGGGTTGAGAAATCTAATATGACATATTAATTTTACATACGAAATAGAATGATTCGCTTTACAGTTACATGCAAGAAAGCTTCGGGAATGCTAACGCATGTTGAAAATAGAATTCATATGTCTATACATGATTAATGATTTACCTGAACACTTTGTGTTTTTTTTCCTGTATGAACAAAACCTCACAAAAAATAGTCGTTTTTTTTTCTCCGTTTTTTATATAGCACTATGATACTCGTTGAAAAGATAATAAAACGCTCGTTAATTTGGTGTAATTTTTTTCTTTAAAAAATCTCGTATATAAAAGATATTAATGTTTAAAAATTATGGGAGGAAACATAAGAGAGAAAAATCTAATTTTATTTTTAAATTTTTTTTCCTAAAATATCTCAATGCCACATTGGATGACACATGGCTCACTCAAAGAGGAGAATGCCTATTTGAATGCCATGTCATTAAAATGGCTTTGGTTTATTATATGTATAGATACACTTATAAACACGAGCATGTGAATCAATCCTGTGATATTAAGTATCCTGTGATATTAAGTATAATCAGACAGTGGATGGATTGTATGACTCTGCATACGCCATTGCACATCAACGAATTTTTTGCAAAAGTAGGTGATTTTGCATTTGCAAGAGTGTTTGTAAGGATTGCATGGAAAAGTTTGTGAAAATGGGTAGGTCGCTACTTGGAGCAGCGACCTTCAATTTTTTTTTCAAGATCTTGGATTCGTTTGGCGACCTTCAATCAATGTCGTTGTTCAGTTTCACGAGCTTTCAAGGTCACTGTTCTATTCCACGAGCTTCAACCATGATCGCTGGTCTGTTGCACGAGTTCCACCTCCTTTTTCTAAAGGTCGCTGATTAGACCCGAGACCTTCATCAAAATCAATCAGCTTTGTTTTGTATCTATTATGCACGTGAATATCTCGGTTCAATTGAATTGCATGCAACAGATTTTTTTTATTGGTTTGGTTATAGTTTCAAAGTGTGATGAGATTCATAGGGTTAATAGTAATGTTGCAGGGTGAAATGAAATGACTTGAAAGCTTGCAGGTTCAATAGTAATGTTGCAGAAGATGGATTTGAATTGGACTTGGTAATTATATAATATGCATAACAATTACCTTCAATCTATCCACCATCTTCACAAACCAAGTTGCTCAACAACACCCAAAGTTATTTTTCAAAGTGTTTTGTTTTTTCAAAGTTCATAAGAATTAGTTGTGATTACTTTGAATTTTTTTTATTTTTTTTAAATGAGTTACGAATTATACCTAGGTCCTCTTGTTAACGATGTGTTGTTTCTACATAATGAGCACCGTGCGTAGGGTGTTTTCAAGAATCCAGAAAATTACAAGGATAGCATAAATGTGAAACGTGGTGATAGAAGCATTTGGCAACTACTTAAGAAAAACCCTGTAGGGGAACAAGTTTAAAGTATAATAGAACAAGTCGGGTTTGGTGGGATTTTAAGCTGTGGTTATCGATACGTCGACCACGCACTAATAACTGCGTTGGTCGAGCGATGGAGGCCAGAAACCCACACATTTCATCTACCGGTGGGTGAAGCGACCATCACATTGGAGGATATTAACGTGTTGTGGGGATTACCGGTAGAGGGTGTTGTGTTATCGGGTGTGGAAACTCGCACTACACAAGCTGATGTCATAGCCTTGTGTGAAACTTTGTTAGGTTTTGCCCCCGAGCCTATTGATTTTCATGGGAAATCACTTCGTTCAACTTCTATTTTGAGAGAATAAAACAAACCATTTTCTGAACTTGAAGCAACGCACGAACAGTGCATTTTTCGTGCATGTTTAATAATATTTTAGTTTATCTTGTGAAAAAACAAATCAGTGAGGTTAGAAATCGACGTGGAAGACGTTTGTGTCAATTATCGACGCCACATGATGGCTTAAGAGCTATACAAAGGCGTTGTCTCGCAAGTGCTCGTCATGTTAAATGATTATGGTTAATCGTTTTAGTGTTTCTGTTGTTACTTTTTAATTCTGTTTAGTGGTTAGTTAGAATGTTTTGGTTGGTTTTTACATTAATAAAAAGCCATTCATCATCTTTAGCAACCTTATTCATAAAATAAAAGACATAAACATAATATAAAACAATACATAGATAAACAACGTGCTCCTACGCTACTGCTTTCCCGGAGTCCAACGTGCTGCATAAAATTCATCTGCCATCTCTCGTCAAAACAGTGCACAAGCCTCATTAACATCTCCTCCAATGTTAATTGATTCACATGCAATTATACGACTGAGTAACATACAAACAATGACCCCTGAATTAGAAGCAACATATTTCTTAGTATGCTGGAAATACTCAGTACTTGATACTGAAGTCGTGTGGATTAGGTCTTTATAAACGTCCTTTTTCAAACCAACACTTTCCTGAAGGAAGTGTCAAGACTCGGTGACAAAGGGTAATTAATTGAGACCTTTAAATTAAAACACTTTTCAAGTTTTAAATTTATAAAATAAAACGATAGTTGCGAATTATTCTAAACCCACACAATATGCAAGTGTACCTATCGAGTGTAGTATAGACTTCTAGAAAGTACCGAGTATCGAACCCAAAGACACAACTTCCCCTACTCAGCCTTAAGTAGCTTTTTAATATAAGATGAGATAAAATAAAGAAAGAGAGAATGAGAATGACCAAAGTAGAAATCAATACCAAAAAGAAGTGTTACTTCGAGATCCAACTGTCCTTGGAACAGATTAATAGTAGTTATTTAGTGGTGTGTACAAGTGCGCACTTATGCTTAACATGGAGTTGCAACAGCATTCTCCAGAGGTGACTGTTATCGCAAAACGAGCCGTGTTCTTTTTGTTAAATTGAGGGTCTCCCAACCTGGTAAGCTCACCTCTCAACAATGAGGGACAGACTACTCAAGACTGTGCATGCCCAACCCTGAAGAATCCACCCCCCAGTGTTGCGATAAAGACATCAAACTATTTTAAACTTTTATGAATAATTTGCTGGTGGCCGGAGCATGACCGAACAAGTTACCACTTAATATCATAGAAGAGTCGTGACCAACCGGCACACGTGCATCCCCTACTTGATTTAATTAACTTGTCAAAAAGTGAGTGGTCTATTATTAACTGGGCGTTAGTATCTATAATCTATAATACATTATAAAGGAGGAGTGATGTACCATATTGGAATTTTGACATGAGTACAATTTATAAAGCAACAAGTATAAGAGAATAAAGCTTATTTCATAAGGGTATTATAGGGATATTGGAGACAATTAAGACACTTAGAAGGGTAAGGTAGACATTTCACCCACATTCTCCTCTCCTGTATGAAAAAAATGTTCCTTCCCTACCCCTGGAAACCTAATCGACTATAACCTTCATTTTCTTCAATTCGCCATTCAAAGCCCATTCAATGGAATGCCTGTTTCAATACCCTTGTACGTGTTTATGATCGGAAATGTTGATTCCATAGACATCACAAATTCAGGTTAGATTCTGCCTACTCTTTCAATAATCTATTGTTTATTATTCCATTGTTCATGACATTTCTTGTTAATGGGGTTTAAACTAACATTAATTCCCATCTCTTTAATTAATTGTTTGAAATTCCAGGTACCGTCACTATACAATGTTCAAAATTTTTTGATGTTAGTTCATTTATTTTCAACCAGATTTGATGGTTTTACAATTTCACGTTAATGGAAACCCTAGCTACTGAATTGGAGATATTATCGTCCATTGTCAGTCATCTTCTTCCTCTTAACAATTATTATATCTTGAGGTTTCCTCGATTAGTAACCCACGTATCACACAAGGTATTCGCATGAAAATCAAAGTAAGTTTTCTTTAAAATTCTAGATTTGTATGAGTGACATAGGATTTTCATATATTTAGTGCCAGTTTTGGTGAATTATTGTGCAGGTTTTGCGGTTTGAGTCCATCAGATTCGTATTTGAATATTGACTACTCTCCCTATTAATTTGATTTCAACGACTTGATGATTGGAAAACGCTTTCAATCAATTTGCTTTGAGTTTATTGAAGGTAATTTTGTAGTTAGGGTATTTGATGTTAATCATGTATTGCTTGACTTTGTTCGATTTAGGTACGCAACGATGAGGGCATGCTTACCGGCTAGGGTGATGGGTTCAACCAAACAAGAGTGGCGATGGCATGGGGCATTGGCACAGTACCTACGCTTGATATAAGTTTATTGTAGTTATTTATCCGTTCTTGAGCGACTGCTGTCATGTTTATATCACCCATAATTTCATAAACGACAAATTTGATCATAACAGTAGCTTTTATATCAAATCTTGAGCCTAAAACGTATAACTAGGAGTCGTACATATGGCTGTGAAATATCATAATTTTCTGAGCTCTTATAAACTCTCAAAAGTTGTCTGCTAGAACAAGTTCTTAAGCTGTCCACTTTTGGACATATTGTAAATTGTGTTTAAAAGACCATAACTCATAAAGTAATGGTCCAAATAACTTGATTTTTAACAGGGAAACAACAACAATAGCTGCATTCATAAAGATGGCATATGAAGGGTTCTGTTCAAATCCATGTTGAAAATCAATTTTCTTCCCATCCTACCCCTACTCCTCTTGTTTGTAAAACCATTCTTTGAAGGGTATTAGGCTTTCACATTTAGCTTATGCTGCTGATGAGGCAGAGCATGTCTTAGAGTGAGCTAGCTATCCATGGCCCCACCAAGGCATTCTTAGTTCGTATGACCATGCTTCGTAAGTAATTGTTTAACGTGCAAAAACAATATTAAAATTTGGACGTAGTATAAATATCTAATCATCTTGACAAATATAATCATCTTGCCTTTTAGCTGTTTTTCTATTTTGGGTTTTTCAATTGTTGTTGTGTTTATATCTTTTGACGCTTTGTTATCAGGTGGAGCTATCTACTGATAATTCAGAACAAGCTTTGACGAAGTGGTTAACAAGAACAAAAGTTCATCCGGAACAGGCTCAATTGGAGATCACTATGTTTAGGATTTCATAATACAGGGTAGCCTTTACTGTGTTTTTTATTTTTTTTATTTGTTATCAATATAGTTAACAAGGAAATGGAATTTGAACTCCCAGGATCATGAGTTAAGGTGTTGCAGGTGTTGGTAGACATGATACATCCGCTAGACTGGGTATTTGAAAGCATTGTTCAAGAGATGAGAGTCATGGAACATGATGCCATTCAATATCGTCCAAAAGTAAATGACTTAACTAATAGAAAATCCAGGTAAAGATGACATCTCATCAATTTTTGTCTGCAGGCATATGTCAAAGTATTATACCTCTGAATTAGGTGTTGTGTATAATAGAACTTCCACTGGTATTTATACAAAATTTGCGTTGGTTTTGTCTTGTGTCTCACTTATTTTTTACTAGAGGTCAAGAAATGGATGTGGGGGATGGGTTATCATGGGTGATGGGTGAAGACAGGTTCAAGTCTAAATGGGTAATTTTTGGTATGGGTTAAAACAAATCGGGTTTGGCCACTACACATTTTGTTTTTTCTGTTCTGGAATTTTACAAATAGTTTATATTCTCAAAATGTTAATAAATTAAAAAAATGTGTTATTAATTTATTACAATGAGATTTTGAGTTTGACATGAGAGTTTTTGGTAATTAAGAAGGAGCTGGCACAAGTAATGCTTGTAATCTGCTGCTTTGAAAAGTTGTACGTTTGGCGGGAGTTCTAAGTAAAGATCATGCATTTGAGAAGTTTTGGTTTTGTGGGTCTATATTTGAAAACTTCAATTACTTTAACGCACAAGTTGAAAAATCAGGAAAACACAAAATACAGACCTTGAGGACTGACCGGGGTGGAGAATGAATTGGCCAAAAATAGTACCCTCTAAATGAATAAGGTTTCTTTTGGTCTTCCGTTCTTGTTTTTACTCTCTGTACTCATGTGTCATTATTGGAAGTCTTTCGCTCCATTAAGTCCTTACGTGCTTAAGACTTTATGTGTTCCTTATATCATATGTCAGCGTCATATGATGCACTGTTAGATATTGCTGGTGGGAAAGTTAATATTCATGTATTAATGACCGTTGCTGCATTTGCGTCTGCATTTATGGGGAACTCACTGGAAGGCCCCCCACTACACACTCGAGCAATACTATTTCTGCAACAAAACTCTAAAATTGGGCCCGATAACAAGTCCTTTGATTTTGCTGCTAAGTAAACAGATTGAAACTAAGACTTGTAACTCTGGATGTTAATTTCAAATTTTATTTTCTATATATCGATAAAGTTATGTTGGCATGCTGCTGGATTGGACTCCCTCACTCTCCACAGTTTGTAATGATGAAGGAGTATATAGAGCTGCCCAACAGACTTTTTATGAATCACTAATACTTAACCCGTTTGAAGTAGCTGACCATTTTCTACCTTCATAACAGGTTAGCTTTTTATGTTAATTGTTGGTTTTTCATGTAAATATTAAAAAGTCACCTAATATTTTCCTAAATTTGTCACTAGCTTTAACTAGGTTTTCGTATTGTTCTATTACTGATTGGTTGCATATTCAGTTTACAATCTTGCATTGCAGCTTTGAACCAGACGACCTGAAATAAATTAACTTGGCTATTTTTTAGGCTTGAAAAATTGGGCGTCAATGTTTGAAATAAAATAAGTGAATCTTCGTTTGTTTTTAAAATGTGCAAAGTTAAGTAATGACTAATTACATCATGTTAATAGATTTCTGGTGAATATTACATTAGGTTTCATGAAACATTCCTTCCTTTCTTTTAGACATTATATAAATCATGTAGGTCAAATTTCTCTTGCCAAATTAAAATTCTTGTGCTGATCATTTTTATTAAAGGGGCTCTATTCATCTTTAGGGGCACTGGCTTTGGGAATGTGAATATATATTGTTTTCAGTGGTACTGGATGTCTGGATCAGGAGCATACACTGATCTCTCAAGTCTGTGGGGCTTTCAAGTTGTTGAAAAATGATGGAATCATGGAAGAGTTGAACACCACATTTTGACATGCTTTTTTCCAATCGAAGTAACTCATATGACACTACACTAGATACTTTAACATGCTATTTTCATTAATGCAGTACACGAGTAGATTGTCTTGAGAAGGCTTGTAACTACAAATAATTCCTGGATTTGCATTACGAATATTATGATACTTTTTTTTTGGTTTTCTACATTTTAAAAAGTAACTACTTGATTTGGATTTTCCATAGTTATAAAGAGTTGAGGTAATTAAGTGGTTCAAAAAAAGGGTATGCATCACTATATGTTAGGAAAACTTTATGTTACATTTTTTTAATAACATTAACATTAAATTCACCTCACAAACACATTACAAGTGGATAGCTGGTAAGCGGGCAACAAGCTGCGCCGCCACCCCCTTTTGGATAGCAAAACCTACTCTATTAAAAATAAAACTCTGGTCTCTGGCTGTCGAGCAATTACTATGTGCCACCTTTTGTACCCGATCTAGAAATCGGATGGCTTCGGGGGCAAGGCCCCCAAAGGTATCAAAAGCGAAGGGTACAAAGACATGCTGGTTTTCCAGGCAAGCGTTTTCATGTTTAGCGACTTTCTTTGATTCAGCTTTCAAGACTGCTTGCCCCGCTACGAACCCTACATCCCGAAGCCCCACCAGAGGGGACACCCCAGTGAGGTCAACACACGCATGTTACATGAGATAGAATGAAATGTTACTGTAGAAAATTTCTTATTTAGTTTTATGTTGATGTTTTTAAGTGACAAAACATATAGTTTGACACATACCTTATATATCTATCATTTAAGAGGGTGACAATTCCTGATAATTAAAAGATAAGTTTGTTGCATAAACTTATTATAAGGATATAGTATATCTGGATATGTAGACTAATCCTTGTGAAATAGGTTAATTTGGGTTAAAAATATTTGGACATTGGTTCATTTGGTTGGGTTTAAATTTAAATTGGGTCAACTTGGGTATACCCATGTCACATAAAAGGTTTAAATGTGTTACTTTTTTAAAATTTTCTAACTTAAGATGGGTCTAAGTGGTCTAACATCACCGGGACAATTATTTGTTGTCATTATCACTAACACCATCCCACCATCTCCATCTGCACACCACCACTGCGATGCCACCTATATATACCACTACCACCACAAACACCAACTTGGTCGTCATGCCCACCACCAAAGTCTTGCATTTTAATACTTTTTTCCTCAATCCACTCTTTTTAACCCTTGCCCATTTTAATACTCTTTTTAACCGAAACTCATATTGTCTCGAACTCTTCTTTCTCGTAACCCATTACTTAGTCTCACCCGAGTAACCAAGATTGCTTGCTAAGGGATGTGATACACATAAAGATTTTACCAAACTAATAACTACAGGAACAAAAACGTGATATGCAGTCTTGTAATGATTTACGTATCCGTAACGATGTCTACCATCTCATATGTTGTTTCTTATGACAATTCTTTTGTTTATACTCAATTGCTCTTTGTGAATTTATATATTAGTTGTCTTAGCAAATTGGTTATGTGAAACTTGCCACGCAATGATCACAAAAAAACCATAAATACCCGCGGCAACGCGCGGGCCTTCCTACTAGTAATAATAAAAGAAAATAAAGACCGTTTTCTCTCAACACGGGTTCATCAATCCTTAACATGCGCCAAAGCTATCACATAGACAATGAAGCTAAGTCGCAAGATTAAGTCTTGACTTATCACTAAGACCAAGTATAAAGACCGTACCGATCCTAAATGAGATCTTGATAGTAGAGGATTAAGCCACTAAGTGTGTGTATTTCTACCCACAAATGGGCTAATCACTACTCGTAGGATTAGGTTAGCTCACAAGTGCATGGGCTTTTACACACCATGGGTACACTCATGAGTCCTCCCACTTCCTATCAAGACACGCACAAGACCAAAGACTAAGTAATTTATTAATTAGATCATTAAACAAAGTTTAGAATAGTAAGAATTAAACAAGAACACAACACCACTTGACAAATAAAAACTATATAATCCATACCAAGGAAAGTCTTCACCCTAGCAACACTCAAATAATCTAGCCAAACATTGGCTTTACAACTTGCACTCTATATTTGGTGTTGGGGAAACACATAGTAGTGGTTGTATTTGGGGATTAAAGAAGGTTTTTGGGTGATTTCTAGTGATCTTTCTCTCAACTCTCAATCTCTAAGTGTTTATGGAGTGATCCCAGGCTCCGAAGGTCACTTACAAGACCCTCAAAATGGCTGAAGTGTGTGAGAACTTGGGTGGAATGGATGGGTGAAGGGATGCTTCAAAATGTGGGGTGGAGGCCTCTATTTATAGGCAAACCAGCTCTAGCAAGCCCTTGACAAAGTTTTGGCACGCCCTTGCTCGACATCTGGTACTGTTGCAGAGTCCCTTCGCGCAGAATGTCCCCTGAGGTGTCTGGCACGCCCGTGCTTGCTGGTACAATTAACCGTCTTGTCAGTTTGGTCGGTTGCAAGCCTTGGGGAACACGTTTGAGTAAAGCACCCCCGTGCCACTGAAGTGAGCACGCCCGTGCACATCTTCAAACTCTGATTTTGACCTCTCTTGACTTGGAAATGTTGACTTTTTGACCCAGAATAGTTGCGCGGCCGTGCACGGTCGGAGCGCGACCGTGCTCTATCTGAAACAGCTCCGAAAGTCTTCGATTCCTTGTCTTTTGTGTCGTTTTCCTGCCTGGCCTTCAAAACTTGCATGTGGGAGACAAGGTTGTTGTACCATGTACCCTTTTGTCCCCTAGAAGCTTGTTCTCCACTCAAAACGTGTCTTTTCTTTTCCTTTTTTCTTTTTGCTTCCAAGAACCTGCATTTATATCATAGGAACGATTTAGATATATTTTATGAAGATAAAAGCATTATAAATGTACAAAAGGAGGATAATTACATATGTAAAACATATTAAATTATCGGCACATCAGATACCCTTGCTCTTTCTACAAATCTTCGTCCGGAATGTTCCAAGTAAGAAATTTGATCCAAAAACGATTTGAATAAAGATTCAAATGTTATTAGAGTAGGGTAAACCCTAGCTTGGATCACATCACATCCAAAAGAACTAGGTAAACCACACGGACTAGTAAAGTACAAGGTAATCTCAAGGGTTCTCATATCAACACTAACCACGACCCCGTTGTTCAGCACATAACGGAATATAAACCTGTTACTTTAGATTAATACTTTATACGTAGTCCTATACATATAAAAAAATTAGAATACATATGTTACCGTATTAATGCCCCAAAATGGAGGATAATATTCTTTGATTTCGATGGTAAATGGTAACGCACCACAGTTTGGTGTATTAGATAAAAGGTCCAAGAAGTGAGGGGGCAGAATCATCCAAGGGTACATATGTTCCGAGTCTTTTCGTTTTGTGATCAACACCTATCGGAACCTCATCAACCTATTTACCCATCCCCACATATGCTAAAACAAAACGAAGCATAAATATAATTTTAAATATAGCCAACAAAAGAGGAGAAAACAATAACTTCATTTTCTTACCAAGGGCCACATGTACCCTTCGTTTTCATACCCCATTAGCGTTCTCCAAAAATCATGACGGAGTTGTTTCCTACCAATGAACCAACAATAACAGTACGGAGCGTCACCGTTACTATAATACTCCACCGCAGTTTGACACCATGTTTTGGACTCACTGGTTGGGAGTGTGCAATTTCAGGATATGATTGTTCAAGATCCTCCATTATATGGTCATTACTAGGGGACTCCATTATCTGATAGCCTCTTGGTGTGCATTGCATGGTGTGTGTCCCTAGTATTTATAGACAAATAACAGTACGACCCACTTTGTTTTTTAGTGGCAACAAATGCTTACACCATCACATGATGTCTGAATTATGATTGTTACTATTATGCTACGTCTTCATGGTTAGCTATTCGGTTTTCAATTTATGCTACGTATTGAAAATGGCCCCGGGGGCCATTTCTGGGCCTCTTTATCAACACACTCGGTCAGTCGGCACGGTCGCCGGGACGGTCAACGCGTAAAGTTTTTAAAGTTTGTTATGTGTCTAATTATGTATCATCATAACACTAAAAAACTAGCACCTTAATGAGAGTGATCGAATCTCTGATAAAAAGAATGAAAGCAGGGGTCGGATAAGCTGTGGATACTCGAAATCTGATAAAAACCAACAAAACTAACACTAGTTAGGCTCGTTGCAGAGAGAGGGGTCTCATTGCGACGCGCTCCGGCATGAGAATAAGTATATGGTAATTCAAGAGTACATGAAGAAGAAACGGCGATATGAGCTATAGAGCATGTGTCTTGTATGTGTACCTTAATCTTGGAATTACGAGGATATATATACTTTTTGGGGGAGCGTGATGTCATCTTGTGGTCTTAGACGCTATCAAAATTAGTTAGGGAGTAGGACTTAGCTTGTTAGGAAATGTTAAAGTGGCAATGGCCAGAAGTGTTTTCTGTTGGAACTCAGGCCTTTGTTGGTCTGACCGAGGTATGTTGTCTTTTCATGAGGAGAACTGAGGTGATAACGGTTGAGGGTTCTTTTGTTAGGGCTCGGACCATATCCGAGCTGTAGGCGTGTTACCTCTTCAGTATCATTATCCGCTGTTCGCTGAACAATTTTGTTTTATGTTTGTTTATGTGTAACAGGTTTTTAGAATAGAGAAGCAATATGAAGAGGGTTTAAAATCAACTTAGGTGGTAGTATAGTTTCTGACGCCTACTAACAATGTATCTATAATAACTTATAATAAAAGAATTGAATATTGATGAGGTGACTTTCAATGGAGGCCTCAACCCTCCTTTGAATGTGCCACGTGGCACGTTAAGGTAAGAGTTTTTAATTTATTTTTTTATTTTGTTTTTATCCATTCTACTACAATTATCTAACCCTAATCTTTTTAAGAATTTAAAAACAAATTTAGATTTTTCTCTCTAATGTGTCCTCCCATCATTTTTAAACGTTAATATCTTTTATATACGAGATTTTTTAAAGAAAAAAATTACACCAAATTAACGAGCGTTTTATTATCTTTCCAACGAGTACCATAGTGCTATATAAAAAACGGAGAAAAAAAAGACTATTTTTATGGGGTTTCGTTCATACAGGAAAAAAAAACACAAAGTGTTCAGGTTATTCATTAATCATGTTTTTTTCTTTTAAACCAGGTTCTTATATACAATGTTGAAATTTAGCCCAATCGTCATGCTATCATTGGAATTTTACTCTTCTAAGGATGGATAGGTATACTTCATCAAGAGAAGCTACGAGAAAGAATCGCGCAACACTACAACACATGGTGTCACCTTATAGCAAGGTTATTTTGTATTTATTTAATTACAAGATTAATAATTATTACTATTAGTATTAGTATTATTAGAATGGTTATATTTTTCAACCCGGGACACTCCCGGGATAAAAGCTAGTGTAACAAATGCTTAAATCACTAAAGATTAAGTGGCTGTTTGGTAAGCCTTTTAATGAGGCTCTGAATCATTCAATGCTGAATGATTCAATATTCAGCGCGTTTGTTTCAGCTTCTGAATGGAATGGTTAAGGTTGAACCATTAAGACTTGAGATGTTGCTGAATCATTAAGCACTGAACCATTAAGCACTGAACTATGTTGAACCTTAATGAGGCTTTTCTACCAATGTGGGACACGAATACTAATCATTAAGATGTCCAACTTAATGAATAACCAATTCAGACCTCTTAACCATTCAGCACTTAATCAATCAACCAATTCAGACCTCATCTCTAAAAGTAATACATCAGCCTTATCCTTGACTAGGGTGTGACGTGAGATGTTTGATTTCTACTCATATAATTTATGCATACTTTAAACACACATATTCTCATTATATAATACTAAAACAAAAACTAATAGTAAATTAGTAGCTTTACTTGCAAACAAAACCCCTATCTTACGTTAGCTACAAACGTGTTAGAAGCTTAAAGGGAGTTGAATTGCATGACGTAGAAAGGAACTGCTTTTAACACACCGGTGGATACATTTAGAGATGAGATCAGTACCGTACAAAAAAAACTACTGAAACAAAAAACAAGTAAACGTACAAACCGAACACCATATTAAATTTTGGCGGTTCCACAACGGTTGGTACAAGTATCATTGAACATGCCGAAATCAAAGTGGACCGAAAGCATAAAAAAATAAATATCGGTACCAATGACTTTCAGTCGGTATCAATGTCAGTTTGTGGACGGTAAATTTCAAAACATATCAAGACAGTCATAAATTTTGTGATGAACTTTAATAGTAATAAAGCTTTTAAAATTATATTAAAATTAACTCAACCTTCAGCTGATTTAAGTTGTAAACATGATAAAATGAATTTACACATACCGTTAACTTTATAATGACTATAGATTTATTTCGAATATAAATATCATGAAAAAGGGAAAAACTCCTCATAGGTGATAATAATACCACATTTTAAAAAATATAGTACCTCATAATTTCTCACTTGTACACAAATACGGCTTAATCAGTACAATAACAAAATTTTATCGAATGAAAGGTGACAAATCGTACAATAATGATGTTACAATATTTGTATCTATAGTTCTATACTAACCACCAAAATAAGTCACTTAGTCTTTACTTTGCATACTATAAATGTTGCCAACAACTCCAACAACCGAAACAATGACTGCCAAACTCAACATTAACCAAGCCAAGAACCGCTCGCGGCTCGTTAAACCGGGACCCTGGCTACTTAGCCGAAGCGCAATAAGAGCCGGGAATGTGAACCCTAATGACACAGCCGTTGTGGCACCCGTGAACTTAAAAGCTGTCCAGATACTTGGGATCATCGTGGATCCCAAGTACACGAGTGCCAAAAGCACAAATGTCAACCCTAAACATCTTTTCCTATTTTCTGATAACGGGCCCGACCCGTTAAAGGCTAACTCATCAACCGTTTGTCGTAAAGAGAAATGAATGACAGGGAACACAAGAACCAAATGTAGCACGTATCCAACGCGAACTATGTAAGTTAAAGCGGTACTAAACCGAATCCCAAGGGGTTTATCGAAGTTAGTGAGAATATCCGACTCAGTGTCGTTTCCAAACAAAAGGTAGCCAGCGATTGCAGTCGAAGCGTATATCATCACACATAGAACGGTTGTCAAACGACCCACCTTATTCATCTTCTGAGGCGAACGGTCTTCCAACTCGTTATAAATAGGTTGAACATTAAAATGACAAACATACGCATTCGACATTATAGGAATCACAACTAACAAGTCAAGAATCGCCTCTTTCGACCCAAAATCTGGGGCTAACCTAGGAGGCTCGATTTTCCCTTCCACGAGCTTAACAAACGCTACAACAAACGCAACAATCACAAACACAACCGCTAACCCAACTGAAGCAGCCGACGTGGTACTCAACGAATCAATCTTATCCAACACACACAACGGCGCTAAAAACAACACAACCACAATCAAAATAACCAACTTTCGATGATCCCAAAACCCGTTACCCAACCACTGATCGAAAACCCCTATATGCCTAAGCGAACCGGACATAACATCCCCAATAATAATCAAATAAACAACCAAAACACCTGCATTGTTAATAATAATACAAATCTCAGACAAAACCCTTGCAGGCTTCCCTAAAGCCTCTTGAACACATTCTCCATACGAATTCGCCTTACATTGGACCGCGAATCGCACAAGAAACTCGACACTAATCTCAGACAACACACCCATTAACAATATTAACACAATTCCAACAATCAACCCAAGAACCTTCATGGTAGCTGGAAGAGCCATGATCCCAGCTCCAATAACAGATGTAGCTAAATTAAACACTGCCCCATAAATCCCAGAACCCGAATACGATTCGGGTTCTTTTCGAACAATCATAAGAGGCAAATTATCAAATTCTAATTCAATATCATCATCTATATCTACATCTACTACCTCATTGTGTGATAACTTAGGGGTTTGAGATATGTATTGATCTTGATGTTGTAACTGTAGTTCTAGTGATGAATCTTTAGGGATTGGGGTGTAATTACTTCCCATTAGAAAAGATTTAAATGGGTATGAACAAGTTTAAATCTTTTTTAATCTTTATATTAGATCTTTGAATATTATTATTAGATCTATAAAACAGAACAGAGTTAAGGGGGGTTTGTACTTACAAAGATTGATGAATTGGGTTAAGAACAGTTGATGGGTTAACTGGATCTATGGGATTGAGATTATTATTATTATTGTTGACCAATGGATTGAGGAAAGAGAATATTGATGAGAATTTGTTGGTTGAAAGGGTTTTTTGTTGTAATAAAGACTTAAAACAGGGGATGTTGACTTTTTGAAGTTTGACTTGTACGTTAATGTTTTGGGCTGTGAAATGGGTCTGGCCCAAATTAAAGTAAATGACTTATAATTCGATGTGTTGTCTTTGTGATAACTATTAACCGGAATGTATAAGTATATGACATCTTTATTTTAGGAGGCAGACGAAAGCGACAATTATAGTAGTGGAAAGCCTCATTGTGGAGGGGAGGAGTGGAGGTAGGCGCAATGTGATTTGGGATAAGCGAATTAGACGTTGTTAGGTAGAGAAGGGTACCTCTACGAGAATATGGTCTAGGATAAGAGGGCATGGAGGCGTATGACTAAGGTTTGGAACTTTTAGGGGAATGTACTGTTGTTGTGCCTTTGCTTTGGATTAGAGTCGTAGATATTACTATACTTTAGGTGGAATTTACACGTGATTGTGACTCTGCTTGTCTATATGTTGTGCATAATGTTATACTTGTTCGTGTTTTTTACTATGTTACTCTTTCATCTTTCCTTTTGTTTCTTGTGCCTATTTATTTAGTTTTTTTTTTCTTTGTTTTCTGTTTGGAGCTGAGAATTGTCTAAGCAGTCCCTCTATCCCTTAGGGATGGAAGTAAGTTTTCTCTACATCTTACTTTCCCCAGACACTACAAATAGCGTTGCTATGCATGAGATTTACATATTTGTATTTAATGTGGAAAAGTTTTATTGTGGTTTTATCTAAACGATGCAATAATGCTCATCCTGAACAATTCGTAATGTTGGTTACAAGTTTCTGTAAGTATTACATATAAATAAAGAACTGAAGCAAGAGAACAAATGAAACAAATTTAACTAGTGTATGAAATCTATGCATTACAAGGGTGTTAACATTTTTATGCTTTGGTTTCAAAGATTTGTGTATTAAGATTCACTCATGGGAAAATTTTCACGTCGCAACTGCAAAGCCGAAAGTTAACAAAACACCGCGTGTTACACGTGTCACTCCCTTAATGCATGGAAGTTACATTATTTCGTTTTTACTATCTACGCATTTTACTTTTTTTTTTTAAACGGCTAATTTCATCCCCTATATTGTACACCCCCAATCAACGCATTTTACTTCGTAATATAATTTGTAACGTTGACTTCACTGATTTTTCTTGTTGTGATCATTAAAAGAGAAATGTCTATGTGACTAATTATCCTCTTTGTTTTTTTTTTATTCAGGATAATAAAGTGTTTTTATTATCAGGATAATAAAGTAGAAAAAGAAAGTAGAAAGATATAGACGTGCATTTAGTAAACTTTAATCTTGGGGGTGCAGAATACTCTCCTAATTACATTACATCTGCTGTCAATTGCTTTAATGGTCTGTGAAATCTTTCTGTTTTGCTTGATAATCTTTGTTATTAAACTGTTGTTGTTTCACATAACCTCGTTCTTGTAGGCTTTTAGCACATTTCTTCATTGCCTCGCGTGCTCAATTAAAGATGTGATATTAGGTAATTTTTAATGTCATTGCTTCATGTTTTGAAACTTTGAATTTAGGGACATTTTCAAAAGATGAAAGCTCATAAAGAACAACCGTATGTAGCTTTTCTGATGATGATGTTTTTGTTTTCATTATTGTATCATATTTTCATTATGTGATGATTCTTACCCGACCCAATTTTTTTATGTCCGATCATATGAAATTGGAGCGTCTAAAAAGTGAACCTAGTGGAAAAAAAAAATCATGGATCCGCCCCTGACAGTGGTTAAAGAATATGGTTTATGTAAATATCCTAACTTTTAAATGAACATAAAGAAGTAGACCAAACTACCAAAGTAATATTTATCAATGTCTTCTTTTTTTGATAACTTGCAAGTAATATAGTAAATCTCGAACACATGTACACACTTGAACACTTATATGTTCTTTCATTTTTCAAATGGTCCATAAATTCAAAATTTACGTAATAAAGGTCGTTTTCTCGTGATAATGGTGCCGGATTGAGTGTGTGATGCTTCACCGAATAATCCTATTATTTTTTACAATGTAATATATTCAACGATAATAACAAAAAAGAACACAATAACAAGTTAACAACTCTGGTCGCTCACCAATCCTGAAAGGACCCATGGTGTGTGTCAATCAAAGGCATCGTGGTCAGTTCCTTAGGCAATGATGTGGGGCTTGGGCAAGGGACAAGGCATGGTTGTCTGGCCACATCCTGGAACAACGTGTGGCTTAGGCAAGCTAAGGCATCCTGGTCAGTTCCTTAGGCAACGAGTTGGGACGATGTGGGGCTTGGGCAAGGGACAAGGCATGTCAACAAGCATGGTGGTCACGTTAGCATGCAACATCCAAGAACAAAGTGGGGCTTAGGCATGGCACTATGCTTTTTCATAGTGCATCGTGCTTAGTTTACTAGGCCAGCCTCTTGTTGCCTGGTCGCTCACCAACCTTGAAAGGACCCTAGGGGTGTGTCAATCCCCATGTCCCTCCTATATATACATTCTGGACAAAAAGCATAGTGACAGGAACAGACATTAGCTTTTCCAATCAGTGATAGTTTTCCAAACCCTTGTAGAAACGTTGTCTTGTAACCTTGGTATATATCACTTCTACCAACTATGCTTGTATGAAACAACTTGTAAAATTCCCAACACGTGTAAAAATTTTCAACACTTGTAAAATTTTCTCAAGTATAGCGACACAACCTCTTGAAAAAAACCCTTAGGAACTCTTTTGGGTTGGGATTTTGGGTGGGGAGGGACGAATCTGAGCGACGAAGGGCTGAATCTCAGTGGATCGTGGCAGCAAGGCCACTCTGCCACTTACAATACCCCGTCACGTATTTATGTCGTCTGCAAAGGATTCTACCCGTCGCTTGATGGGAATTGTACTTCAAGGCGGCTAACGCGGCTCGTCCGCCGCGCGAGCTTAGCCTACGACACGTGCCTTTGGGGGCCGAGGCCCCTACTGCTGGTCGGCAAACAGGCGACGGGCACACGCGTCGCTTCTAGCCCGGATTCTGACTTAGAGGCGTTCAGTCATAATCCAACGCACGATAGCTTCGCGCCACTGGCTTTTCAACCAAGCGCGATGACCAATTGTGCGAATCAACAGTTCCTCTCGTACTAGGTTGAATTACTATTGCGACACTGTCATCAGTAGGGTAAAACTAACCTGTCTCACGACGGTCTAAACCCAGCTCACGTTCCCTATTGGCTTCACGTATCACAAGGAAACGAATCATTATAATTACGAGTAACATGTAGTATAGTATTTTATTACGCATAAAAGATAACGACTAATTATACCACTTCAACGTCTTGATAAATCATCCTTATTTGTACTTTTTGAAAAGATACTCTCTTTTTTTTACGGTTTTGAAAAGATACTGTATTTGTACTTGGTAGGATTGATGTTTTAATACCAGCAAGTCAGCAACTGTGAGTACAACAATCTTCACAGCCAATAGCAACACCCTCCCTCACCTCCAAAACCGTAGCAAGCTATTTGGGGTCTAAAACCCATAATAAAATGGAGGTCCTTTTTGGAAGAAAAAAAAATTGCTTTTAATATCATGATTCCTATACGATCTTTGTGTGTACGCATAATTATTTACCATAAACCTCAATGCCAACAATCTGAAACTCCAAAATTACATGTATATAGTTTATTTTCTTAGAATTTGGGGGCCTCAAGAAATTGGGGACCTAAAGCCCTAACTTTATTTCACTCCTCCTTCAGCCGACCTTGCCCCTCCCTCTCTCTCAGGCATCATTTGGTAGGAACTTTTTCTTTGATAACATTTGTCTTTACAGATTTTGTAACATCATATCCTTATGTTAACCCAACTAAGGCTGCAGTGTGTGAATTGAGCTTCTAGACACCTCAGCATCACCATAGCCCCATGTTAAAAGAGAACTCCACTGCCTTCTTCCTGTAACACACATGAAATAGAATAAAGCCTCATCAATCTTTTTTTGTTTTTTATTTAAATTCAATAAAATAAAATAAGTATGAACAAATAAAAACACATAACGTTAAAAATAAAATAACAAATATTTCAATTTAATAAATATTGGCGTCGGCTATAAGTTCCCAAAGTTCTAACTTAGTAAATGGTTACTCGTGCGTATTCGGCACAAGATTCTTCAACAACAGTCTTATCATTTTGATTGTCTCCCAAGTTGTCCATCAGTTCACTTTAGATTCGGTGATATCTTGCAAGTGCTAAGGATGCACTTCTCCCACTTTGACGATATTTGATCTCTTGTACGCACGGTTGCAAAACCCATTTCCTCATCAAATTTATCCTTAAACACAATCTAAAAACTTAGTATCAAATCCATGCGTTGTAACAAAGCCTGAGTTCCTAACATGTAGAAATGCAATGGTTAAGGCATATCCCTCGTCTTTGGTCCAAACGGGAAAGCGTTGAGGCATTTCGGTAGTATGGCAAGTGGAGGGTTGTGGTTTACATAGTTTGTAAAATAAAGGTTTGAAAAAAATGAGATAAAGAAGAGTAGAGTTGTGTGTTAAAAATGAGAATTGAATGCTTTATATAGTGTTTAAAAATAGGTTTAAGTTTTTTTTTAGGTTACTGTTTCAACGGTGACATTTTATTAAATGGCCCACCAAACACCGGCCAACCATCCTTAATGTAGTCGCGACCCTTCATTGGAACCCCCTATGGCGTCGAGGGGCGACACCCTCACACCGATTAGCCTAACGGTTAACAAATATAAGACATGGCATAATACAAAGGTCTAGGGTTTCTTCATGTCCTTGAAGATGTGACAAACAATTTTGTTTTATAGATTAAAATGTCTAGTCCAAAAATGTAAAAATACGTGAGAAGACTTTGTGAAAATGAAAGCAATAAGAGCATCCATAACACGCTAGTTTGACGGATGAAGCAATCTCAACAATTGGACCCCACCTTTTCAGATGATTGTTATCCTTAAAGGACTCCTCCCCCTTTTCCTTCCTCTCTCACGTTTGTCAACCAAAACAAAACAAAGCATATACCCATAATAATGTGTTTAACCGAGCATAACTTGTTTGACTTATGATTTTTCCAAAATGAGTTTTTTGAAAAATATTTGGATTAGCATTTGCGGTGACAAAAACCAATAGGTCAACATGTTGTTTTGTTAAAAAGCGTTTGTCTTTGCTTATTCATGTAAAATGATCAAGGACATTTATATATTTAAAACCATTTATTCCTTTTACATATAATATTATATACTTAAGAATATTTTAGACAAGAATTCATCATCATCATCATCATACTCAGTTAATCCCACCTATAGCAAAAGCTAAGGTAGGGTCTGAGGAGGGTAAGATGTAGACAGCCTTACCTCTAACCCGTGGGAATAGAGAGGCTGCTTCCAGTGAGACCCCCGGCTCGATAGTGGCTTTGTATCAAGCCTTGGACATAAGGCACATAACACTTGGCAATCGGGATAAACCCGATTGGTGCATGTACCCCCTTGTCTTTTAGCTATCAACGCCACCACATGATGCATGATTAACCGTCCGTCTTTTTAACGTTATTTTCACGAAATTAGTAAAATAACGTTAAAATTAGTGCAACTTTACTTTTGCCCCCCCCCCCCCCCCCCCCCCGAGGGCCACACATAACTACATTATATGCGCATAGCCGTAGGGGGCTTTTAGACAATAATTATAATTTAAAAAAATACAAGTGGGTGAAGAAGGTGGCAAGGGTGGCGGATGGTGGTCGGGTAAAGGTGGAAGGGGTGGCGGATGGTGGTCAGGTGAAAGTGGAGGTGGTGGCTGGTGATGGTAGCGGATGGTGTCGGGTTGGTAGGTGATGGTGTGTGGTGGTTGGGTGGTGGGTGAAGGTGGAGGGTTGTAGGTTATGGTGTGTGGTGGTTGGGTGGTAGGTGATAGTGTGTGATGGTCGGATGAAGGTGGAGGGGGGTGGCGGGTGATGGAAGCGAATGGTGTCTGTGAAGGTAGAGGGGGTGATAGGTGATGGATGGTGTGTGGTGGTCGGGTGATGGCGGCGGATATGTGGATGGTGGCGAGTGAAGGTGGAGAGTTATGTGTTTCTGTGAACCAGAGGTTTTATTGTAGGATAAAGAGAAGGTTAGATTGGATTTCCAAACTCAATCTTAAACACCCACCAAAATGTTAAATTAGAACCGGAACTGATGCTTCAAATGTTCTAGTACATAAATGATTATACATTAAGAACACATAATGGAGAAGATTATTTAGGAACACATAATTAGATTGGATTTCCAAACTCAATCTTAAATACGCCCCACTTACGGTGTGCGCATATAATGTATATATGTGTAGCCCTCGGGGGGCAAAAGTAAAGGTGCACTAGTTTTAACGTTATTTTACTAATTTCGTGAAAATAACGTTAAAAACAACGGACGGTTAATCATGCATCATGTGGTGGCGTTGATAGCCAAAAGACAAAGGGGTACATGCACTTATCGGGTTTGTCCCGATTGCTAAGTGTTCTGTGCCTTATGTCCAAGGCTTGATAGCAAACCACATCGAGCCGGGGGTCTCACTGGAAGCAGCCTCTCTATTCTTAGGGGTAAGGTTGTCCGCATCTTACCCTCCTCAGACCCTACCTTAGCTTTGCTATAGGTGGGATTAACTGAGTATGATGATGATGATGTTAATGTAAAAAAAGTTTCCCAAAAAAAAAAAGTTTAAAAAAGTAAAAAATTTAAAGCTGTTTCTATACGGAACTTTATTAAAATCAATGAATCATGCTTTATCATATGAAATCACTTATGTTCATAGCAAAGAACTGAAAAGATTAAGATTACAAACACAAGCAAAACTAGTGAAGGCCTGCAGAACCCGACCCTATAAAACAAACAAAGCCCAACCCCTTACACACAAGAAGAAACATCAAAATCCACCCACTTCTCCCAAGTCGGCATCGACACTTCGGATCTGTGTCGAAGCCAGACAAACACGTCTTCTTTAATAAGATCATCTGTCCTTCTTGGTTGGATTGACTTGTCTTTGAACACCTTGGTATTTCTAGCTGACCATATCCTCTATACAGTAGCATATAATTTTCCGATGCTCTCGCTAACATAAGCTTTTAAAATCCATTACTCTCGCTAACATAAGCTTTTAAAATTTTATATTTTTACTACCTTTTAATTAATTTGTATATTTTTTTTCTCTTACCAGTAGGTGCTCGCGCGATGCAGCGGGAAGCACAAACACTCCTAAAGGTGTGCATGGTTCAGTTCAGTTAGATTATTAGCCTCAACTAAAACCAAAGTCAGCAGTTAATCGATCTTATTAACAATTGGTTACTTGGTTTGATTTATATGGTTGGATTATCGGGTTTTAGTCCGGTTTAGTTAATTTTGGTTAATAACAAAAAGCAAACTTTGGCAAAATTTTTGCTTAGATATTTAACAATCACGTGTGTAAGATTACTATTCAATAGAATCCATGAACTTTATAGTGAGACATAGTGTTTGCGTGAAGCCAGAGACAAAGAAGATTATATTGAATAAATAGAGAGAAAAGACAGAACAAATGGAGATGATAAATGATTCAAAATTTAAAATATCAAAACCCCATCTATTTCTTCCGCAGCCACAATTCAAAAACCTAACTACTCAGCTTCAAACCATATTATGAGTATAATTTGCTATATACTTTTAATTAAAAAATCAATTTTTTACGTGACTAACAATATTTTGGGGTGAACAATAATTGAACCCTCAACCAAAATCGAACAAAAAACATACAAAACCGAACCGAAAATTAACCAAAACCGAGTTAACCTAATATCGGTTTTCATTTACCCTAAGTTAACCAAAATTAACAAACCAAAACTTAACCATTCATATATTTATATCTTTTATACATTCATTTCATATATTTATACCTCCATTTCATGTATTATAAGCAAAAATTTTAACCAAAGTTTGGTTTTGATTATTAACCAAATATAACTAAACCAAACTAAAAACAACAATATAACCAAATAGACTGAACCAATTAACTAGTTGGTTAATAAGAACGATAAACCAATAATGTTGATTTTTGTTTCGGTTAAGGCTAATAACCAAACTAAACTGAACCCAACCATGCACCAATAGAAGTGTTTGTGTTCCCCATTACATTGCATGGGCATGCTGTTATGAATATATAAATGGTTCTGTTTGACTGATTTAAGTTAATTAAGGGTACAAAAGAAAAAGAAAAAGAAAACGATAACTAATTTAAAGTTTAATCGGATGTTGGTTAATTCAGTTTTCAATTAAATTTGGTTGTCTGTTTTTTGGTTTGGCTTCAGTGAATGACTTAATATTGCTCACTCTTGGATATTGTGAATCACATAGCACATAAATTTTTTTAAATTAAAAAAATATCAATATTATACTCAAATTAAAGATAATAAAATGCTCATTATTATGATGTATTTTTTTTTATAAAGTATCAATGTATGAAATAAATATGACTATTTAAAAATAATGGGAGATAGTTTACTTAAAATAAGGAAAAGAAGTTTAAATAAGCAAAAGTTAAGTAAAGTTTAAGGGATTAAAGTGTAATTAAGATGAGGTATTAAAGTGTAAAAGTGTTTGAATGACTATATTACCCCATTTTAGGGTTGTTAATGAAAATAAAGTTCTTAACTTTTGGGTATCTTAAACTACTGTGACACCCGGAAAACTCCGGTTATTAACTTTTTGAAAACTCAGTAAGTCTACCTTAGCGAGTCGTGCATACATTACTCATGACAGGGTCAGTCGAGTCGTGCATCATTGGGGTTTTAACACACACAAGTCTCGAGTCCCGGGAATTGGTGAACGAGTGTGAACGTGTTTGTTTTCATGAATTATGTGTTTATAATCATTATGTGACTTGTCGGTATGTGAAAATGTGTTAACATATCTTAAAATAGGGTTTAACGCGCCAAAAACCCAGACTTGGGGGTTGCAGGCGATTAGGCCACCAGGGGCAGCCCTAATCGCCTATATGAGGGCGATTGGGGGGACCCTGAAGGCGATTGGGGGCTAATCACTAGTAGTTACTAGCGATTAGCAGCCCTAATCGCCTATAGACTCTGCGTAATCGCCCATACTGCATATGACGACTAGAAACGCCTATAAATACCACCCTTGACCTCTAAAACACCATTTGTGCAACACTAGCCGTCCCATAACCTATCCCAACTCACAAACACCCTCTGGAACTCGTTTTTACATCAAAACACACATTTCCAAGCTTTACATATCATTTTCTCCTAAATCCAATGTGTGTTCTTCATCCCCAAACCTTCATATGATTATGTTTTGTTCCCTAAAGGTCCAGACCTGATTTCTAAACTATTGTGTGTTTGAAAATCTATTAAAAAACGTTTTTAAACAAACCCAAACCTTTATGCATGTTATATGTGTTGTATATGATTAAAGGTAGAATTTTTATGATTGAAACATGATTGTTCTTGTGTTATTAAGGTGTTTATAGCTGGTATTAGTATGATGATGTCCTAGGAGTTTGGATGGTTTTGGTTGTGTATTGTTGATGTTGGTATTTTGACCTATTTGAATGGGTTTGAATGATTAAGGATGATATGAGGTGTTTTGTTAGTCATATGATGTTAGGGTTTGCTTTAGGATGATGCTAGAACAGTAGGATACTATCGGACAGCGTTGTTACGTGATGAAATCTGGATATTTGCTATTTAGGGCAAGTTCTTGCATGTTGATGTGATGTTTACATGTTAAGCTTACTATTTTTGGGAAACACTCGCATTCGGGACTGTTAGAATGATGATAACTTAGGGGTTTTGCTTGAAATATGTTTGTTAATGTGTTATGATTGATATTGGGTGTTTACACATGTTTCGGATCTGATTTGGAGGGTTAAACGCGCGAAAAAGGCGGAATAGAACAACATAGGCGATTAGGAATCCCCAATCGCCTATGCTATAGGCGATTGGCCCCTAATCACATGCTCTATAGGAGATTAGGGAGCCTAATCGCCCTCCCACCATGCAATTGCAATCCTAATCGCTAGTTAACCTCTGAATTGCATGTCTTATAGCTCCTAATCACCAGTTGACTTTTCCTAATCACTAGTTGACTTTTCCTAATCGCATGTACTGCTGTTGTAAGTGTATTTTGGCATTCCGAGACCCGATTTGACACCTAGGAACGTGCTAGAAACGCGTGACATGCCTAGTAACATAGTAACACGTGCTCAGACTTATTTGTGCGTTATTTGATCTATATGTTAGACTCGTTGAACTTTAACACGTGTTAAGTGTTGGCTGCATGACTTGTATGGTTTAGTGTATGAGATGAACACGTGGGATGTCGGGTCACCAATGGGATGTCGAGTCTTGTCTCATGTAGTCTGGTTGTCAGTCAAACGCGTTTTCAAACACATAATGGTCATGGACTGGACATTAGGGACTAATGAACCCAACGGGTTATTAGTCTAACTTTACACACATCTTATGATAGGTCGCCACTAGTTGGGGCTATCATATCTCATAACGGTTTACTCACTAACGGAAGACGCAACCTAAGGTGAGTTCACGGCCCCACTTTTATCCGTTTTGGTTTTCGGGGGAGAAACATGCTACATACTTGTGTTCTTAAAAACTTATACACAAACATGATTTGCTTATACAAAAGTGTTCTCACCTATTAAACAACTCTTTTAAATTTTGGATAAAACTGTGAACATTCGGTGATGCATAACGGGGAGACGTGGATGACGGTAGTTTAGTGTATTCATGCAAATGTGTATTCGTGTATTCGTATAATCGTGTATCCGTGTATTCGTGTAATCGTGTATCCGTGTATTCGTGTAATCGTGTAGTCGTGTATCCACGTATTCATACATTGTGAACTCAGGTGTTCGTGCATTCTAGCTTTCACATTGGTAAAGGTTTATCAAATTTCAAACTCATGAAAACTTTTTACTTAAAAACCTGTGAACTCACCAGTATTTCATATTGACGTTTTTAGCATGCTTTCTCAGGTCGCTAAAGTGGCAGAAATCGGATTAGGCGCACGGAGTCGCACTCGCGTCTAGGATCATTTATGCATGTCTTTTGTTGTTAAACTCTTAAACTCGTGTCTTTATTTACTCATGACTTGTAAACTTTAAATGCTTCCGCACGTTCAAATGTTGGTTTTAAATCTTATGCATGATTTTATTTACGTATGTTTTTACATTTAGACGTCGTTTATTGTGACCGTTGACTTGGATCCTGGTGTGTCACATGCCTCGCGGTAGAATCTCTGCAAGTGGAAATTTGAGGGTGTGACAACTACCCTTACCGCATGCATTATAATATAGTATAGATAACTTTTAACATATAATACTTTATATAAATTTAGATACATTATTGTTAATTTATCGATTTAAAAAAAAAACTAAACATTCTCTATATATTAATTGAAGGACACTTTAATAGTGTTCTTATTTTAATATATTATATATATATATATATATTGACCACTAACTTTTAGTTAACTTTATTTTCTTTTAATTTGACCATCAAATTTTTATCTTTTAGAATTTAAAACTTTGGCCATTAACTTTTAGCTTAACTTTATTTTCTTATAATTTGACCACCAAACTTTGACCATCAAACTTTTAGCTTTTAGGATTTCAAACTTTGACCACCAAACTTTTAGCTTTTAGGATTTCAAACTTTGATCACCCAACTTTGGCCACTTACTTTCTTACTAACTTATGTACTTTATTTTCTTCCACTTTGACCACCAAACTTTTAGCTTTTAGGATTTCAAACTTTTACCACCCAACTTTGGCCATTAACTTTCTTACTAACTTATGTATTTTTTTTCTTCCACTTTGACCACCGAACTTTTAGTTTTTAGGATTTCAAACTTTGACCACCAAACTTTTAGCATTTAGTCGCGAATATTTTTTTGAAGCCCACGCGACAATAACAGTCACTTAATATTATCTTTTATGTCCACGAAACCGTCCACAATTATGCGAAAGAATGCAGAAAAATCGTTACTCATAGTGCTACTAAACACTTCTGCACAACAAACGTGCCCCGCTGCTTTGCAGCGGGTTAACAAAACCCTAGTTATATAATTAATACCGATAAAAAATAGTAAAAAGGTTCATATTAAAATTGTAAAATTTAAATTGCATGAAAATAATAAACAACTAAATATAGCATCATGTAGGACCCAAAGTACTATTGTTCAAACTTTGAAAGTTTCAAAAGTCACCCTTGAAGAAGAAGAAAGTGAAAGATGAGTCCCTTTCAAAGTATGTTTCCTGGAAAGCCTCTTGACAAGAAGGAAAGTAACAACTAGCACTTTATTTGTTGATGTAGCCTTGTCTTTATCACACCATTTATTATTCCAAACATTCAACCAAAGTTTTAGAAAAATGGGTAGGGGTCTATGTCAATCAACTACATAAAATGAGTTCGACTTCGACAACACTCCTTTGATTTCAGATTTATAATTTGTAATTAGTTAACGTTGTACCAAAAGTCCAAAACTAGTATATTGTTGTTTGGTTAAACAATAAGTTTAATGTAAAATAAAACCATTTCAAACGAGTTATGATAATTACTAAGTCACTTAAAGCATCCATAGCAAGAAAGGTTTTAGCCATTCATGAAGCATGTAGCACCGATGTGAAGGAAAGAGGAAAGAAAGACATTTGTGACCACGAACGACTGCATATAGAGGCTAGGAAAGAGGGATTGCATTTGTACGCGCTAGTGGGGGAAACCATTGACACATATGACACGCCGACACGGTGTCATAGTTTCATACAAAACCATAAACACCCCCTCTTGTCCACTCTAAAATGTGACCAAAATTTCTTAGATGTGGTTTAACTAGTTAATTTTCTAGTTTGCCTTTTATTTTTATGTTACCTTACATTATTTATATAAAGCTAAAATCACGTCATCAAATATCTTGCTAAAAAAATACAACATTAATATTTGAAAGCTTTACAAACACATGAAAGATGATATTTTTTTGGAAGGTAGCTTTCTTTAGCTATGTGGCAGAGATCATCACACCACCCGACTTTGGCAGCCTTGACCCTCCACGAGCCCAAACTATCGTGCACAGCAGAGGACGCTGGTGTCCTGGGGGCTGTTAGCGGCTTCCGCCCGGAAGCCGTACCGCCTCCACACGAGTAAACTCGCTGGGTTAACGACCGGATTAAAACCGGGCCAGCTTTGATTCGAACTTGCGCATCTAATGGCTCACATGAAAGATGATATTAACTACTCATTTTAACACTTTTAGAACATAGTCAATGGGGTTCATCCTTACTAACACCGTAGATCATAATGCCCAGGGTTGCCAACAAACGAACCCCCTACCCACACACGCGCGCTCGCACATACGGTTGCTCTCTTCCCTTTCTTCTTTGTATTTCCACCGTCTCATTCACATCAAACACTTTTAAATTATTTTTATTGTTAACAGTTTTTTTATTATTTTATTGAAGTACCCACATAAGGTAAAATAATGAAGCAGTACTTTTAGTAGTAAATAGCCAATAAGATATGGACACGTCAAATGCTACACGTCTTCTCTAAATGAGTCGTCTTTTTTGTTGAAAGGCCAACAAAACATTTTATTCAATATACTCGGACTAACAAATCGTTAGACCGAGCCACCAATTACATATCACCAAGACAGAAAACCAAAACGAAACTATGCCACCACACTATTAATAGAGTTACACCAATTTTCCCATAATATTTCACCAAGTTTACCTCGGTTTTTAACCCAAAGATAGCTAAAACTCATAATATCTTCCTTGATTCTCCAAGCATTGGCCTGTTTTCCTTTGAATATTGCATCGTTTCGCCATTTCCAGAAAACCCAAACCACTGACTGTTGGTAATTTTAGTGTTATCAACATTAATGGTGATATTGGATTAACTTGTTGAATGGGTTGATCTCGTTAGTCATTAACCGAGTTAGGAGATGCAGGAGTGCGGGCTCGGTTATCACTAATGGGATTGTGTGTGTTATTGGTTTAAGTAAGTTGAAGTATTAGTTTATTGGATTTGGGCGGAATGAGTTAATGACTAACTAAAGTTTAGTTTATTAATGGGTTATTAATTAAATGGAATTAAAGATGGGGCCTTGTAAGCTCTTGGGTATATATGTAGGCCAAATAGATTGGCCCAAACATAATTACTAGAGCCCAATCCAATTGCATCTTAAAAACAACAAATATATTGTCAGTTTGGTGATATAACTGAAATACAAAAAAAAACCAACCAAGAATGGTCTAGATAGATCTCTAGAATTTTGGAGGTTTTGAACACACAAAAACCTATTCATATTTTGATCATCGGTGCAATAATTCTCAAAGAAATTAAATCCGATTCTTGTGTATATACTACGTTTAATCCGTTCAAACATTTGATTGTACCGATCAAATAGTTTGTTCTGATAGTGATTACACGACTCGTAGTATAATCCAAGTGATTTTTGATTTCATTTACGGTTTCGGTTCAATAAAACCAACAAAGAACAAACTATTTATCATTGATATGGAAGCCGTTTCTGATTTGGGTTCATTTATGTTGGATGGTTGTGTTCTCTGATAAAGAAAAGAACATAACTAACTGTTGTGATTTTGGCTGTTGAAATCAAGTGTATTCAGAAATCGGATTTGAAATCGCAATTTATTTGCGGGTTTGTGTTTGATTAATTTTATGTGTTGTGTGATCGAATACATCCAATTTCAAATTTCTAGATATTATTTCAAACTAGTGAGTCAAATTGTTTTGTTCAAGTTTGTTGGGTTCAAAGGGGTCGAGGGTTTTCTTGCAACTGCAGGAACGGTCGGACGATTGCCGATTGAAAATTGTAATTCTCATATATAACCAGAGTAATCCAAGATTTTACTTTTGAGTTCAAGTCGGAATTTCTGATTACAAAGGGTTAATCAATTCCTGGTCACGGATTTGTTGTTGGTGACTTCCAAGAGTACATCTAAGATAAGTTTCTATTATATTATTACATATGGTTTCTGTTTACAATTTATTAATATGGAGGTTTTATAGTAACACCACGGTTTGGTGTTTTGCTGTGTGAAGAATTATAAGTATAGTAGAAAAACAACAATTTTTGTCACTTTGAAATCCGATTTTAATCGGAAATTGTTAGACCAACTTGCTTGACCACCACAACGGTCCGCCGCTAGCCACGGGCCTGGGCGACATTCCTCGTCCCATCCGCAAACCTGAAGGAAACGATTGTTTCTAGTTGAATACCGAACCTAAATAGGAGTATTCGAGTCGGTATGTTTTGTGTACCGGAAGGAAACGATCATTCCTACTTCCTAGTTGAATACCGAACCAAAATAGGAGTATTCGGTTTGATTTGGGTCGGTATAATTGGCGTGGCGGTTTTCAAACCTGAAGAGGAGGAAAGAGTTGCAAATTTTTTGCATTGCTTCGATCCAGTATTGATATAAAACCAACAAAATTGGCCCAGTCTATCTAATTCATTTGAGTAATTTGTTGGACAAGATAAGCTTATGTGGTTAGTTTATTGTCTGTCACAAGAACTGTATGATACTTTGCTCTTAGGCTCCCAAGCTAAAGTTGGATATGAAGTATTTGATTATTAGTTATGAGAACTTGGTTCCACAAGGCTAGTTATGATGTAGAATCTCGGTGGCGAGAACTTGCTTCTACATGGCTTAAATTAATAGTCCAATAATAATTGACCAAAGAAAAAGAAGCCAGTTATTGTCTTTCATAATCTTGAAGGTTGTTTTGTGGATATTCGAAGCAAAAGAAACATGTTTGTCTTTTGTTTTACTAATTTTGATATTATTCAACACAAAAGAACCAAAGTTTTGGATAGCTTTGTTTGTTAAAACTTTTGGTTTTGTTGACAGTAAAAGAAAGAATAAGAAACATTTGTTTTGTTTCTTGATATCTTTAACTTGCAAGATTAAAACCGAAAACTAATGACGCTCGCTTAGTTGTCAATGGATCATCAAGTTAGTTCAAACTCATCAAGGCGACTTCAAGCATCATATTGTCAGGCGTTCACCATGTACTTTTCGATACAAGGTTAGTTTTAAATTGATTTTGTAGTGATAAAGGGTTTAATGAATAAGTTTAGATTTCAGTAAGTTTGAGACCCTCTCAAATAAGCTTAATAACCGTCTTTGTAAGGTAACCTGGTTTGGTTGACCAGTAGTCGTTGCGGGTTGTTAGGCGAAGATAAGTGAACATCGGGTTCCTTTCTGATTCATCCGGTTTTGAGGGACAGGAGGCGATTCGAATTGGAAAGTTCATTGAGCAAATTGTCTAATCTGATCTAATACATTATTATCCATTTAAGCAAGGATTTTCAAAAGACATAATAAATGGATTTTATTTGTTTGATGTATAAATACATATAGTTTTATTTACGGACGAGGCAATCTTTATATAAAAGATAAAGATCCTTCAAAGGACGTTAATCTAATTCACTTTTTCCATTCAAACAATAATGATTTTGGTTTCTTATTTAAATGGATATTTATGTATTAAAATTATAATGTCTAGATTGTATGTGAATCATAAATCTGATTCGTGTAGGTCATGTCAATTTTAGGATATGCATGATATGTCTTAGGGATGGTTTGATTCATGCCTTAGGTGGAAATTCTTAAGCAAGTTGACTTTAAATGTTTAAAAGGACATGTCTAAATTGTGTTTAAAGTTGCTTTCGAATTTGACCTTGATAAATGCAGAACTTACATGCTCATTAAAATAGCTTACATCTTTTAATGACATTAAAAGTTAAAAGAGAAAAGTCTTAATAAAATTTAATTGCTTAAGACTGGGGTGGTTTTTATAGAGGAAATGGTTGATATTTTGTTGTCATATTCATGGCTAAGTAAAGAATTTTAGGTCGTGTTAACATGTTATTTATTGAATAGAGTATTTAATAAAAGGACTAATGTAACCTCGTCTAAAATTTGGTACAAAAGACACCAGATTTGAGTTATCATAGGGTTTGGGAATGTAGAGCTATTGAAAGGCTTACTGAACCTAAAATGAGAACCATATGTGAAAGAGGCATAGATTGCATAATTATTGGGTATGTTAAACATTCTTTTGTTTACAGGTTCTATATCATAGATCCAAATGATTATGTATCTGTTCACTCTGTAATTAATTCAAGAGTGTTGATTTTGATAACGAGTAGAGGTTTATCTTGGTACCTAGACTAAAGGATATAGCTACTTTAAAAGATTCTAGAATCAATAAGGCCTACGATGATAACTTGAGTAAAATCAAAGATGTACCTTTTATTAGTACCAAATCCTAGAAAAGGTACTATAGTAAGAAAAGCTAAGTCTTTTCTTAAATAGTGGCATTAAAATGTGATGATGTTGTATTGTCAAACAATTGTGTTATTAACCATGATGACAAGTGTATAGCAATTTTGACTCCTCAGGTAGAGGAGTCATAATTTGTCTATGTGTGGATAACATGTTGATCTTTAGTACTAATCAAGATCAAGTGGATAAAACTAAGAAATTCTTGTCAACTAAATTTGTCCTGAAGGACATGGGGGAGGCAAAATTGATTCCAAGAATTAGAATCACATGTGAGAATAATGGCATCTCAATCTCCTCGCCTCATTACATTATGAAGATTTTAAAGAAATTTAATATCTAAAATTGTTCACATGTTGGAACTCCCACATACCTTATATTAGGCTTATGCCTAGAGGTTCCTATTTCTTAGCTGGAATATTCTAAAGCAGTAGGATGTTTGATGAATGCTATGATTAGCATAAGGCATGGTAAATTCTTTGTTGTGGGAAAACTAAGTGGATTTACCAGTAATCCAAGTACTTGGTATTGGCAAGTTGTGAATAGATTATATAAATACCTTAAACGAACCATGATCTGTGGTTTATGTTATTCAGTTTTTCCTTCGGTTTAGAAGAGTATTCTGATGCAAGTTATATAACCAAGTAGAGTTGAATGCTCTATTGGGGGAGGTGTCATTTCTTAGGCAATTAAGATTTGTACCTGCATCATTTACAATGGAATGTGAGTTTGTAGCATTTGCAGCAACTGGTAAAGAAGCTGAGTGGCTAAGAAACTTATATTATGAAATTCCATTGTGGTCTAAACAGGTATCACCAATATCTATCAGGTATGATAGTGTTGACTAAGGATTAATGTTAGGTGTATAATGGAAAGTCTAGACAGTTATGTGTTATACATAGCATGATTCATGAGCTCATCATGCATGGTGTGATATCTGTTGAATTTGTAAGATCTGAGTATAGTTTGGCTGATTATCTAACTGAAGAGTTAGGAAGAGATCTCGTGAATAAATCAGGCATAGGGATGGGTTTAAAGTCCACACTTTAATATCCTATGTCAAGATACCCAATTCCCATCTAATACAACGTTAGATGCAGAATTCAATGTGGAAAGCTTGCCATAGAGATATTGGAACACATGATCAAAATCATCCCAAAGTTTGTGTTCAGACTGCAAGATAAAGTAGGATGAAGTATAACTTCTTAATAGTCCTTTGCATTTGCAGGTGCAAGAATAAAGAGACTACCTATAAGAGTATGAAGTTTAGCCGCTTCAAGAAGCTTGGACTTGGCTTTGATATACTCTTTGAAGGATTGGACACTGGCTAGTAAAATATAGTGTCAGGTAAGAACATATGGATTTATAAACTTATGTGTATTTTACCTTCAAGTATTCAAATGGATAGCAAGGGTTCAATCCATAGAGACACCCCGATATTCGAATATTTGGATCGTGTAATTTACTAAGATGGAAATTCAATCCTCAGGACATTTCCATTTATGCATGAGTTTGAGTTTCTTTGAGAATTAAGTTAAGTTAATCATGGATATCACTAAAATGGGGGAGGATGTTGGTAATTTTAGTGTTATCAACATTAATGGTGATATTGGATTAACTTGTTGAATGGGTTGATCTCGTTAGTCATTAACCGAGTTAGGAGATGCAGGAGTGCGGGCTCGGTTATCACTAATGGGATTGTGTGTGTTATTGGTTTAAGTAAGTTGAAGTATTAGTTTATTGGATTTGGGCGGAATGAGTTAATGACTAACTAAAGTTTAGTTTATTAATGGGTTATTAATTAAATGGAATTAAAGATGGGGCCTTGTAAGCTCTTGGGTATATATGTAGGCCAAATAGATTGGCCCAAACATAATTACTAGAGCCCAATCCAATTGCATCTTAAAAACAACAAATATATTGTCAGTTTGGTGATATAACTGAAATACAAAAAAAAACCAACCAAGAATGGTCTAGATAGATCTCTAGAATTTTGGAGGTTTTGAACACACAAAAACCTATTCATATTTTGATCATCGGTGCAATAATTCTCAAAGAAATTAAATCCGATTCTTGTGTATATACTACGTTTAATCCGTTCAAACATTTGATTGTACCGATCAAATAGTTTGTTCTGATAGTGATTACACGACTCGTAGTATAATCCAAGTGATTTTTGATTTCATTTACGGTTTCGGTTCAATAAAACCAACACTGACTGCACAATTGAAAATACAGTTTTGCGCCATTTCTTCGAACCATTCAGACGAGTGTACAACACCGTAAAATCTTTCAGCTCTAGCATGAACACTCCCGAGATTCTGCACCATCTTCCAACAAAGTCCCAGATACTTGCTGCCAATCTGCAGGACACAAACAAATGCATTGCGAATTCGACTTCGTCATTACAGAACCTGCACAAGACGCTTGGAAGACCAGCATTTCTTCGCTGCAGTTCCACGGCTGTAGGAAGCCTGTTTTGGATGAGTCTCCACATAAGAAAGTTTGCTTTTAAAGGAACCCAATTATTCCAGGAAAAATCGAGGCAGCGATCCTGAAAAAAGGCGTTATGAGTTCGAAATCTGATGCTCCTTACACTGAACTGACCAGAACCATCTGCTTCCAAGATCCAGACAACGTCACCCGGACTGAAATGGAACGCCTGCAAAGCGCTAGACAGTGCTGATAATTCAGCCAATTCCACAAGAAAAGAAGGTGCACGGCTCCACACGAATGAGTCGTCTATGTCTATGAAATAATGAAAGACATACACCACATGAAAGTGAAACCCTTGTTAAAAAAGCTAAAATTCCAAAGTTACTTCAATAATTGATATATTCGCACAATAGTACTTTTGTATTCTTTCTTTACCAAATTATATGTATTTTTTTAATGGTTAGAAACAATGTGTCAACCACCGTTACATCAAGCGTTTGGTAAGGTTGACTATTTGACTGCCGTCAGGCAGCCTCTTGGCTCTCCCAGATGCGAGAAAACCCAAACTTCACCCACCCGAAGGCACAACAGTGGAATAATCGGTAAAACCTCGCCTCTCATTCAAGTCCAACCGACACCACCCATATTCGCTTTTCACCTGGATGCCACTCCACCACAAGGGTGGGGGCAATTATACGTATACTTGGTATCCGTTAGCATTCTACGCCGCCATATCGAATAAATATGTAGTGAAAAAAAAATTGATTTATCATTTTATTGTGTTGTCTTAGGGGGTGTTTGGGATTGATTATTCAAAACAGATTATGCGTTATTGAAAAGCAAGGGTGGATGTGCTTATAGATTATTGCGTTTTGGTAGCTTAAAAAACTGATTATTTGCGTTTTCAAAACGCAATCTAAATACTAAAAACTATTTATCTGCGTTTTCAAACGCAATAATCTAATAATCAGATTCAAAACGCAATCTCAAACACCCTCTTACTCTTGTTTTATATTATGATAATATTTTGTCACATCTTTTATTCGATAAATCTAAAGAAGATGGAATTCCGCTACCATATTAGGTACCGCAACAAACCAAACTGTAAGTCTACATTTTAACGTGACTTTTTTCCAGATTCAAGTTGGTATAAATTTCAGTTTACGTTTTGACGGCATAAATTCGAATCACTACTAGTAAAAAATTTAAGCTTTATTTTCTTAAAGACAAAAAACACTTTATTTTTCACATTAAACTAAGGGAAAATGGTCAAAATAGCCCGTTGACCGAGCGTTTTGCACAAATAAACCTCTGACCCCTCTTTGGAGAGACGGGACACGGCTCCCAACGAGCCTGAACCGTCTCCAAGATCCTTTCCCTTTAGAGCCAATAGCCAACCGACATGTGACGTCTCCAATCCCGAGGCTATCCCGTTTCTCTTCAGACGGGTCAGAAGTCAACCGTCTCTCTCCCAGACGGGTCACACTTCCCATGCCGTCTCAAACTAAATACAAAATTTAAGCTTTTTCAGAGCTGAGTGACTTTTGTCAGTTAAAGTTAAAGATTCCAGCCGAATTCACAAGAAAACAAAGCTAGCCGGCTCCATTAGGACCCACATATTCCACTTATCACAAAATAACGTAACCTATCAACATTTACATTTATATTATTTTGATAAGCAAATCAACTTATCACCCATCCTAACTTTTCCTTCTCCATGATTCCCATTCCTCCAATAATTCTTTATTTTTAATTTTTTTTTTGTCACACGATAATATTGAGAAATAGAGATAGAGACCTACATCTACACACATGTATATATATACACACACATATATAGCATATAGAGAGAGAAAGGTAGAGTAGAGAGAGAAGCAGTGTTTATAATATTCTACATCAACCTCCTCATTTCTTCATCTATGGTCTAATATTGTTAAGGTGAACTCTTTCAACTCATTTTGTGTTTTTCGTTTTCTTAACTTAAATGACATAAATATTTATTAAAAGTACTATATGGAAATAAATTTATATTTTTTTCTTCTTCCAAAAATCAATAAAGATTTTTTTTTTATAAAAAAATAATATATTTAACAAATAATATATGTAACCTAAATATTTATTAAAAGTATGAGATGAAAATAAAATTATATATTTTTTCCAAAAAATCTTTAAAGATTAGAAATGGGGTTTTTTTATAAAAATAACAATATCAACACAAAATCTGTTAATAATTCCTCTGTTTTTACAAACATTTTGTTTTTTTGAAAGTAAAATAATAACCTAAATATGTATTAATTAAAAGTGTTACAATTACAAAAAGTAAATTCTTATAACTTTTTTCACAAATGGGTTTTATAAAATTGCAACATTCTCAAAAATTATGAAATAGCTTTTCTTTTTATTAAATTATTCTTTATGAATTGCTTTGGTCTTCTCAAATGGAAACCCCTTTTCTTTTCTTTGCATAAAGTTGCTTTCTTTTCACTGATCTTACAAAAAGATGCAAAATTTCTTGAATAATTTTATAGAATTTACATGGGTTTTGGAGCTGAGTTAGATTGAAGTTCAAGTTGGGTAGTAAAACTTTAAATTAATATTTTTTATATAAAAATTTTGCTGCTTTTTTACTTTTGAATTTATTCTTAAAAAAATCTTGAACTTTGTGTCCAAGCATTAAATGTTTTCCTTTTTTGAACCTAAATAAATAAATGTTTATGTTTATCTTGTTTGGGTAATTTTTTTTATTTAATATTTACAGATCTGAACCCTAGTTTTGTTCAATCTTTGATTTGGGGCAGCTGCAATGTCATCTTTAAGTAGAGAGCTTGTGTTCTTGATCTTGCAGTTTCTTGATGAAGAGAAGTTTAAAGATACTGTTCATAAGTAAGTGTTTGATTAATCTTTGTTTGTATGTGAATTGGGATTTTTATATTTTTGTTAAAAGTCTTGTTCTTTAGTGTTTTGATGCAGGGTTTGTTTGAAAGTGATAACATGATATTGAAATATTGAATAATAATTAGAATTAGAATTAGAATTAGAAGTTGTTTAATGTGTGAGTTTTTTTACTATTTTAGGAAATATATTTAGAAAATTAAGGTGTTATTATATTTATTTGACTAAACAAATTGCCCCAAAAGTATAGAACTTGAGCTGCAATATTTTCAAATAATTTATTTTAAAAAGTATAACACTTGTTATATTTATGAACAATATTATGAACATGATTTATATGTGTTTTCCCCAATTTTATTTATTTATTAGTATATATATATTTTTTGGATTTATTTTAGGTTGGAACAAGAATCAGGGTTTTTCTTTAACATGAAGTATTTTGAGGATGAGGTACAAAATGGAAACTGGGATGATGTTGAGAAGTATCTTTCTGGTTTTACAAAAGTCGACGATAATCGCTATTCGATGAAGATATTTTTCGAAATCAGGAAGCAGAAGTATCTTGAAGCATTGGATAAGTAAGTATTTTTCATCTTTATATAATTTGCATATTGTTAAATTATGGATATTTAAACTAATGTGTGTATCGAATTACTTTGTTAGGCATGATCGATCAAAGGGCGTGGAGATTCTCGTAAAGGATCTTAAAGTTTTCGCTTCATTTAATGAAGAATTGTTCAAGGAGATTACTCAGTTATTGACATTGGAGAATTTTAGGTACTTCGGATTCGAATTTAGAAAAAAATAAAAAATAAATGTGAATTTTTTCTTTTCATTAAATAAAAAACATTACAAATTACATCAAGCTGCACCACCACCCCTTTCTGAAGTTATTTTTGAAGTTATTTTTGATATTTGTTTTTTGACGTTAAAGGGAAAACGAACAATTATCGAAATATGGAGATACAAAATCAGCTAGAGCTATAATGTTGGTTGAGCTCAAGAAGCTTATTGAAGCGAATCCTCTGTTTCGTGATAAACTACAGTTTCCTAACCTTAAAAATTCAAGGTTACGAACTCTAATTAATCAAAGGTATACACTATTAATATTTCGAACTTGATATAAGCGTAAATGTTTGGTGGTATATGTATTTTAGACTGATAAGATATGTTTTCTGTGCAAGTTTGAATTGGCAGCATCAACTTTGTAAGAACCCAAGACCTAATCCTGATATCAAAACGTTGTTTGTTGACCATTCATGTGGTCAACCAAATGGTGCACGGGCCCCATCACCCGCAAATAATCCTTTGCTTGGGCCATTACCTAAAGCTGGAGGCTTTCCTCCTTTGGGTGCACACGGGGTTTGTAATTTTGCGTCTGTCGCCTTAATTTTGACTTCTTTTGGTATATTGACGAAATTGTGAAATGTTTTGACTAACTTATGCAAATGATTCAAATTGATGTGTTGCAAATTTGCAGCCGTTTCAACCAACACCGGGTCCTGTCCCAACCCCGCTTGCTGGTTGGATGTCTAATCCTCCACAAGTAGCTCATCCAAGTGTATCCGGTAGTGCCATTGGTCTTGGCGGGCCATCCATTGCAGGTCATTTTTCTATCCTGTTGTAAAATATGTTGTAAAGATAGTGTTTGGATGGTGTTCAAGTGTTTGACAAGTAAAAGATATAAGTACCATTAATCTACCCTTTAATTATTAATTTGTTGCAACCAGTGGCGAAGCTTGAAAATTTGGACCGGGGGGGGGGCGGAAGTATATAACTAACTTTTTTTTTTTTTTTTTATAAAAAAAGGGAGGTCGAAACTGTATATACAAAAAAATTTCTATAAGAATACTAGATAATCGAAACTTCTGAGCGAAAATTTGGGGGGGGGGGGGGTGGGGGAGGGCGCCCCAAGAAAGCTACGCCACTGGTTGCAACTAGCATCGCCTCATAACCATTTTAAACGGCATTGCTATTTTAAGATTTTTAATTCGCACTATATGTACACATAAACATAGTTAGAAGTATGTTACGAATCACTAAAAACTGATTATCATGATTTGAAATTTACAGCTGCTTTGAAGCATCCGAGGACTCCAACGATGAATCCTTCGTTAGATTTCCCGACTGGAGATTCTGATCATATGAGCAAACGAGCAAGGCCCATGGGTATTAATGAGGAGGTAATTTGAATTATTTCTTTAATAATATTTCTATAATAAGCTTAGAGTCTTTACATTAATGGTTTTCATTTGGTTTCTTTGTCACATTATTCAGGTAAGTTTACCAATTAACGTCTTGCCCGCCCCATTCCAGGGGCATGGTAGTCATACACAGGCGTTTAGTGCACCCGATGACTTGCCCAAAACCGTTGCACGGACTCTAAACCAGGGTTCATCTCCTATGAGCATGGATTTTCATCCAATTCAACAAACATTACTCTTAGGTAAGTCAACTAGTCATGTGTTGACTTATTGACTTTTTTAATGGTCAAACTTTGACTTTTTGGTTACATGAATTATGCAACAGTTGGAACAAATGTGGGCGATATTGGATTGTGGGAAGTTGGTTCTCGGGACAAACTGGTTCTTAGAAATTTCAAAGTTTGGGATATCAGTGCATGTTCGATGCCTATGCAGGTTTTTTAAGCCTTTCATTAAGCTTTTTCCATGTGTCTTTTAATACCCTTTAATAATTTTTAAAAAATGATCTTACCGATTTATTGATTTTAGGCTGCTCTTGTTAAAGACCCTTGTGTCTCGGTGAACCGTGTAATTTGGAGTCCAGATGGTTCATTATTTGGTAAGTCCTACTAAAATTAGCCTGCTTTTTAGCTGTGGCAATTTTGACCGTTTACGAATGGGTCTATTTGGGCTATATTTTATCTTTAATGGATTATTATTTTCTTACTTCATTTTTCGTATGAATAGGAGTTGCATATTCGAGACACGTTGTACAAATATATTCATATCATGGGGGTGATGATGTTAGACAACATCTAGAGGTTTGTTCATGTCCTTTCATACAAATATATTCGTATCATATTATTTTATCATATGAACTTTACCGTTTTATTGTTTTCGTTACAGATTGATGCACATGTTGGTGGAGTTAACGATATTGCATTCTCTCATCCTAATAAGCAACTTTGTGTGATAACATGTGGTGATGATAAAACCATCAAGGTATATTTGGCATAGGAACATGTTTACAATCAATTTAAAATAAACGATAATAGATAATTTTGTTGATCATCATGATTATGTTATTTCATAGGTATGGGATGCTGCGACAGGTGCAAGGCAACATACTTTTGAAGGTCATGATGCTCCTGTTTATTCTGTATGCCCTCACTATAAAGAAAACATTCAGGTAAGTTGGTATAGTTTCCAATCGTGTCACGTTTTGGAAAACGGGCTAGTCATGATCCATTCATAAGCAAATAGGTTCAAACTGGAATTTACAAGTTACAACTAAACCTTTTCTCCAAGTTTATATATTTTTAGTTAAATTTTCAAAAATTGCTCGACAACCAGGACCAAAGTTTTATTTTTAATAGAGTAGGTTTTGCTATCCAAAAGGGGGGGGGGGGCGGCGCAGCTTGTTGCCCGCTTACTAGCCGTCCACTTGTAATGTGATGCTATATAATGAAATGAAAGTTTAAATAGTAAAAAAAAAAGAAAATGATTTTGAAGGTTACATACTTTAAAAATAAACCTTAGGCGACTTTCGACTCATTTAACCACTTCTTTTTAGCTACTTTTGTGGTTTTACCCGTTTGACCCGCTAAAGACTAAGCGGAATCGATCCATTCATAGGTAAACGCTCGAAATTCCCACCTTCCTAAGTTGTCTGATTTTTTATTTCGCAGTTTATATTTTCAACGGCTCTGGATGGGAAGATAAAAGCTTGGTTATATGATAACATGGGATCCCGAGTTGATTATGAGGCTCCTGGTCGGTGGTGTACCACAATGGCGTATAGTGCTGATGGAACAAGGTTTGTTGCATAACAACTGAAGGTGTTAAAACGTGAGGGCGGGGTAATGGGTCATAATGGGTTCGGGCTAAAAAGGGCAATATTCTGTTACATGTCGGTTGTAACGTCTGTTTTTCTGTTTTATTTTAGACTATTTTCGTGTGGGACAAGCAAAGATGGGGAATCACATATTGTGGAATGGAATGAAAGTGAAGGAGCAGTGAAAAGGACGTATATTGGGTTTCGTAAACGATCTTTAGGTGTTGTTCAGTTTGATACAACAAAAAACCGATTTTTGGCAGCTGGTGATGATTTTGCTATTAAATATTGGGATATGGATAATACTCAACTTTTGATGAGTGTTGATGCCGATGGAGGCCTTCCGGTAATATTATGTCTCATCATAACTGTTCGGTTATTCATTGGTTTGCAATATCTAATATTTTGATCATAAATATGAAGGCAAGCCCGCGTATCCGATTTAACAAGGATGGTGCTCTGTTGGCTGTTTCTTCAAATGAAAATGGAATCAAAATATTGGCGAATTCCGATGGCCTTCGATTGCTTAGAACTTTTGAGAATCTTTCTTATGATTCTGCTTCAAGAACACCCGAAGCTCAAAAGGTAATATGGGGTGTTAGGTAACGGGTCATTTTTGGACTTTGGTTCGGGACGATACAGTCTGGACTGGGTCAGGCTAGCCTACTCACCGTTTCATCTATTTCTTTTCTAACATGTGTTTGCATTATTCATGTGAAATGCAGCCTATGATAAATAATGCAATACCTGCTGCTGTCCCTACTAGTGCTGGAATAACCGAAAGGGTTGCCTCAGTCGGTTCTGTTTCTGGAGCGGTAATTGTTCGTGCATGACCTGAAACAATCACACAATTCTTTAAATATATACACTTTTAGTTTGTTTGATTTAATGATTATAAATTTTTTTTTTCTAGAATGGAGATGCTAGAAATATAACGGATGTGAAACCAAGAATCACAGAAGAATCAAATGACAAATCTAAGATTTGGAAGCTCACGGAACTAAGTGAATCTTCTCAGTGTCGGTCACTTAAGCTTCCGGAGAACATGAGAGTAACAAAGGTGCGGTTTTGGGTTGGTATATATACTCTTGTTGGGCACATATTATTTACTTCAAAATAATTGTTTATCGTTTTGATTCAGATATCAAGATTGATATATACAAATTCCGGAAATGCCCTTTTGGCGTTAGCATCAAATGCTATTCATTTGTTATGGAAATGGCAACGTAATGAGCATAACTCAAGTGGCAAGGTGAGATTGATGCTTATCAAAGGGGTTGTTTGAGTTTGTATTTCAAATGATTATTAGTTTTTAGTGTTTGGAATTCGGATAGATATGTCCGGCTTTTGATTATCTTATAATCACTCTCGAAACAAACATTCAAAATTACTAGTTTACCCCTAATATGCAGGCAACAGCAAGTGTTTCACCTCAACTGTGGCAACCGTCAAGCGGGATTTTGATGACCAATGACGTGGCAGACATGAACCCTGAAGAATCAGTGTCATGTTTTGCTTTATCCAAAAACGATTCTTATGTGATGTCAGCATCAGGAGGAAAGATTTCTTTATTTAACATGATGACATTCAAGGTAATGTTGTTTTTTTCCCCTTTCTACCATCTATTTTTGCAAACGATAATTAAAGTTTTGAGTTTGTGATCGGCGTGACTGATCTTGATTCTTGAATTGGTTAAATGCAGACAATGACGACGTTCATGGCTCCGCCACCAGCAGCAACGTTTCTCGCTTTCCATCCTCAAGATAATAATATTATTGCTATTGGAATGGATGATTCCACAATTCAAATATATAATGTTCGTGTAGACGAGGTATATATTACATAGATTTTGATATGTTTCTTGTAGAGATTGCTATTTTTACCCGTTTACTTATAAATGGGTCGATCGGGGTTATGTTTTGTCTCTTAATGAGTCGAACACGTTAAAAAAATAGCAAAAATGGAAACGGGTCAAAAATCACCAAAAGTGTGCACTTCATTTGGAAAAAAAATTATTTGGGATATGTTTTTATCTATAATCAAACACGTAAAATAGAAATGGTTATTAAAAAGGAAATGGGTCGAACATATGTTGTAATCATGTTTTGACCAAATATGTTTCAGGTCAACTAACCCCCCCCCCCCCCCCCCCCGAATCTTCGCTAGAAGTTCCGAGTATATAGTATTCGTAAAGAAATTTTTTGGTATATACGGTTTCGACCCTCTGAAATTGGTTTTCGACCCCCGAAACTAGTGATTTCTGAGTTCTGACCCCCCAGTGACTTCCGACCCCCCGAAGTTTCGGGTCAAGCTTCGCCACTGCTGTTACCCAACACACCTGACTCACCATTTCGCTAACTCTAAATCATATGGATCTAATGTTCTCTTTTTCTTACTTCACTTGTTATTTTTGTCATGAAGGTCAAAAGCAAACTTAAAGGTCACTCGAAAAGAATCACGGGTCTTGCTTTCTCTCATGCGCTCAATGTTCTCGTGTCATCCGGTGCAGATTCTCAGGTTAGTAACATTTTCTTGAACTTTAAACCGAATCTTGATGAGGAAATTTATAAACTTGTTTTCACTTTTGTGAAATATTCTTGTTTTAGATCTGTGTATGGAGCTCTGATGGATGGGAAAAGCAAAAAGCAAAATATTTGCAGCTCCCGCCTGGTAGGACAATGGCTGCGCAGTCAGACACACGGGTTCAGCTTCATCATGATCAGATCCATTTTCTTGTTGTTCATGAGACTCAACTGGCTATATACGAAGCGTCAAAACTAGAATGTGTAAAACAGGTGAGAATTTGACTTTGTCGTGGGTCGGTTTGATGGGTTCTGTAGAGGTGGAAAAATGGTTGGTCACGGGTCAAAACATTTAGGTCGGTCTGGGTTGACCCGAAATACCTCTCGACATTGTCTGGTTAAAAATATTATCTTTTACTAATAAAGCAATTTAAGAGATCGTAAGCATTTGGATACGCTATAGGCGATTTCAACCCATTTTAAACCATATGAGCCGTTTTAAACGAGCTTTATATCTTTATCATCATCATACTCGGTAATCCCATCAATAGCAAAGCTAAAGTAGGGTTTGAGGAAGTTAAGACGTAGACAGCCTTACCTCTACTCCGTAGAAATAGAGAGGCTGCTTCCGGTGGGACCCTTGGCTCGATGGTAGTTTTGCTTCAAGCCTTGGACATAAGACACATAACACTCAGCACTCGTGACAGAGGCCGATTGGTGGATGTACCCCTTGTCTTTCGGCTATCAATGCCACTACAGATGCATGATTAACCGTCCGTCGCTTTTAACGTTATCTTCACGGAACTAGTAAAATAACATTTTATATCTTTACCCATTTGCTTTATTGGCTATAAAATGCAAAACCAAAATCGCCTGCTTCTAGGCAATTTCGTGTGTATGCAACTTTTAACCTGTTAAACCATATGACACGTTTCACATTTCAGTTAAGTTTTGTGCGAACTGTCACGCCATATCTTTATTAGAATTGTGTTTCTATTGACATAATATTTTCTGTTCAATTTGTGGTTTTTCAGTGGTTCCCAGCTGAATCTTCTGCGCTTATATCACACGCTGCATTTTCATGCGATAGTCAACTCATATACGCGTGTTTCTTGGATGCAACTGTGTGCATTTTCACCGCTTCACACCTTCGCTTACGGTGTAGAATCAATCCATCTGTTTATCTTTCCCCTTCTGTTCTGAGGTAAAATTCATTTTGAAAAAAGTTTACTACTTTTGACCAGATTGACCAACTTTCTAAACCGGTTTTCAAATCTTTTATGTATCCTGCAGCAATCTGAACGTGCACCCGATGGTAATTGCGGCTCACCCACAAGAACCGAATCAGTTTGCACTAGGCCTTTCAGACGGCGTGGTTCATGTGTTTGAGCCACTTGAATCAGAAGGCAAATGGGGGGTCGCACCACCAGGTGAAAACGGGTCAACAAGCAATGTTGCTGCCACGTCACCTGGCCGAGGTTCAGGGTCGGAACAAGGGCAGAGATGACCGAGATGGGTCGGGCAACACAAGTTTTTTTAAACACTTGTGTTGCTTGGGAGGGAAGGTTTAAAAGATTTAGGTAATGTTGTGTTGGTTTTTTTTTTTTTTTTTTTTTTTTAACATGGGGGACTTGTAGATCTAAGTTGGTTTGTGTGAGGTGGTGAAATGATTGTAGGGTTTCATGTTCTAAGGGGAAAATGTTGTTTGTTGGTTAGTTTTACAGCGATAACGAATACATAATATTTGTGTTCTTTTTATAGTATTCGTAAATTCAGTTAACAACTCTGTTTTGTTTCATCTCCAAATGATTGAATAAGCATCAATGTGGGGTAACCCACTTGGTGGAGGCTTATGCCTCTTAGAGGGGAATACTAGGTTCAAATCTAGGCAATAATGTATTTGATGTAAAATATAGTAGGGTAACATTAGCCGTAAAAAATAACAGAATAAGCATATATTCAAAAGCAATCTCTTTTAAATTAGTTAAAGAGTAGTGTTTCATTTGTATTTTGGTTTTCTATAATACTTTTAACACTCTAAGCTCTTTAAATTCACGGGTTATTAAAATATTTGGATGATTGGTGTTAAGTTAACTACAGTTGAACATTGCTCATAACACGGTTTAGTTTGACTGGGGTATAAATGAGTTGAGTATAAGCTCGGTTTGTTTCAGGCTTTAGAATAGTTTTTTTTTTCATACCTGGGCTTGGCTTGTTTATTATTTATTAATCGCTTTATTATGGTAGAGTGCAACTCACCTCATAAACTCTGCCAACCCACGGTTTTAACATTACTACCCTATTCTCATTCGTTGTGAAGCCTTGTAAAAGAGGACACCATGTATACGCCTACCCTAATGTTGTTAAGTATTTGGTGCACACATACACCTTACAACATCACACACCCAACCCCTCATGCAAACACACTCATACACAACCCTACCTACCCGGCTACCCCCGTCTCTCTCTCTCTCTCTCACACACACACACACACTAACACCTCACGCAAACTCATACACACACTTTCATATGTAGGCTTGTAAGCAAACACGAACAAGGCATGTTCGTGTTCGTTCGTTCACTCAAGTTTTACTAAACAAATGATCATACACAAACAATTGAACTAACAATTTTTTCTTGTTCATGTTCTTGTGTTCATTATTAGTATAAACGAAGTGTTCACAAACGAACGTGACTAAACTAGTTTTTAATGGGCCTAAAAATCTTAAATGAACATTTTAATTAATGAATTAAATAAATAACATAAAATAATAAACATAAACTAACAAACATAATTGAACAAGCCTAAACGAACGTTCACGACATAAATAAATAAACAAACAAGACATGTGCTCATGTTTGTTCGCCTAACTAAATGAACTAACAGAGTAACAGTTTTGTTCATGTTCGTTCATTTTATTAAATAAACGAACATAAACAAACTTTCTATCGAAAGGTTGACGAACGATTCACTGAACGCATGGTTCATTTACAAAGCCTTTTCATATCTGCGCGTGCACACACACTCCATAATATAAATCTCATGTGATAGAAACTATTATATGCATAAATAATGTATAGTGTATATGCATAAATTAGGAGTGCATGGTGTACTGGTACCTTATGTATTTTATAACTTTTGTATTTTATACTAGTATAAATGCCTCTTAATTAACTTTTGATGCATTTATACTTCAAAATTTTATATAACAGAGTACATATTGTCAATAATTTATATAAAACAACCATTATTATATAAATATATATTAAATATCAAATAAAAAATTTGATATAATATGCTCGTTTAGATTCACGAACTATGCTAAGCATAATTGGTGAAGCTTGGGCTTGAGTTTATTTTCCGTCGGCTTATACACACCTCTTTAAGTTTTTAAGTTTCAAAGAAGTGATTATAATGGTGTAATATTATTATCTATCTATTATGGAGTATTATTGTTCAAAACTTACACAAACCAAGGTACATTTGTACTCAACAGTCAACACCCACAATTTGACTACAATTATTATACGGACAATTTAAGTACAAAGACAAACTGAGTAGCTTGCTGAGCCCATTCCATTGGGTGTTCTAGATCACAAATTTGCATACCTATGAAAAGTAGAATTATCAATTATGTGGTCCCATAAATAACAAACCACTTTACGGTAGAGTGGCATGGAGACTCAATGATAGAAGATCCATAGCTGAAAGATCATGGTTAGATTCTTGAGAACGCCGGGTTTTACTGATTATTCTATTGTCGTGCTTTCGGGCGGGTGGATAGTCGGGTTTTTCCCGGAACTGGTGAACTTGTGAAATCAGGAGATCCCTTACATATCTGGCTATGCCGGGTGGAAGGTCCTGATTTGACTAATTAGAGACTCTGAAAGAGTTTTTGATGAATTTCGTTAGCTGTTAAAAAAAATTATGGTCCAATAAACAAGAAGTCACGATGTGGATAAAGTATTAAAGATGATGATGACAAGTGTTTCACATTTTTATGTTAGGTACCATCCATGAATACGAAAACTTACAATTCTATTACATTTAAATTTCCATTGAAAACTCCTGCTGCTCATAACTTTGTAAATATGTTTTATAAATTTGTTAAATAAAAAAGGCCACTTCAGTCACTACCTCCCTATGATCGAACCCTTGACTCAACTTTAGACGTAGGCGCTCTACCAGTCATGCTAGTTTAGTTTTGGTTAGCATTCTCTGTTTACCTTTAACAATATACGAAACATACGATGTGAAAAAAAAAAAAAATTATTTGTTGTCACTTAGCAACCCCTACTAGCTCTATCAACGTGCAATTTTGTAGTAAGCATACTAGTACGAGCCTGAGTTTGACAAGCTTGGACTCAGCTCGGCTCGGTATAACCCATTTAAACAAAATAAAACTCTAAATAAATAATAACACATGGATAAATATTAATATTTAAAAAATATAATAATAAAAATATTTATAGAAAGTTATCTTGTCCACATCAAAAGGCAGTTGACTGTTTGACCAATTTGAATCTGGTCAAAATCACAAAAACAATCATAAACCCTAAAAATCTGTCAACAAATTCATTACGTTCAATTAAGCTGCAATGGAGGTTGAGAGCCTGTACGACGTCGTTTCCGGTGCTCCGGTCACTGAGGCCTTCAATCTAATGGTTCAGACGGTTATTGCTGCTGAGAAATCTGGAATTTTTTGCTAAAATAGTGGGTTTTTAAGATATTTTTGTACAATTGGTATGTGTCAGAATCGTTTTTTGGGAAATGGTAGTCCCGCAATCTAAGATTGCGGGATAGGGTTACGTGTAATTCCAACTAGGACGAGCAGCTTTGATCGATCGATGACTTGGACGATGGACGATGACTTGGACGATGGAATGAATCTGATGTGGAAGACCCGCAATCTAAGATTGCGGGATTACTACTGTTCACGCAATTCTAGTTTACGGAAATAAGGGCTGACTGCATTCTTATATAACACATTCGTATATGCAACAATCGATCGATCAAATAATAATAATAAGATACACACTCCCTTAATCTAAACATAGACACTGTCAAACACAAACACAAACATTCGTTCGTTCTTTTCATACACAGTGTTAGAGGCGACGGTTTTTTAGTGTTGTTGGATCCGTGTTACATTTGCACGTGTTAAATGGCTGTCTGGTCATTTAATTTGAAAAATATTAATGTTGGAGGGTCCAAAGGTTGTAGAAGAATCCATTTAGTTTTTGGTCATGACCCTCTTATTTTTGGATCGATGTTACATTTGCATGAAACTACTTGGATCGATGTTACATTTGCACGTATTATAACACGTGTAGAATGCAACATTGGTATTGTAGTTTATAAAATTAAATACCTGGCTTGCAATGGTGGTTTGAATATCCCGTGTACCACCCCCAGGCAGGCCAATTATTTCTTTCTTGGGAACCACCCTCTAAGCAAATCCTTAGGTAGATGAGGGCGCTGATTCTACGCTGATCTGGAATTGGTGTTCTCGAACATTGAAGATGGTGGATTCATCAAAGCTACTGATTTTTCGCAGCAGGCGTCAAAGGTAGCTCTGATGTAGAGAGTTGGAGGCGCGTCAGGCGTCAAAGGCAGGCGATGGAAGCTGTGGTGGAGGGAGTTCATCAGGGCCTCGCCTGCCTTTAGAAGTTGGAATTGGTGTTCTCGGAAAATTCACGTAAAGCTGAAGCTTCCGCAAGTTGAAGCTTCATTCCTCGTTGCTCTGATTTGGAATATGGCGAGGCGTGGAATCAGTCCTCGTTGTTCCTGTAGGATTGTGGCAAGGCGTGTAAAACAAAATGGTGATTCTTCTTCTACCGTTAAAACAAAAGGTTGGTGCTGAAGTTGGCAGGGACGGACGACATGATCTGGGACACTTGCTCGTTAATCTGCGTGTATCCCTCCATCTGTAAATTAAGAAAATTAAATATTAACAAATTTATCATTTAAATATACACTTTTATATATTTGAAAAAAATTCATATATATACCAGCACTTGGGCAATCCCAGCATCATCTCTGAAACCCGGTTGTGCTACCGGGATGGCCATTGGGTTCCTCGTGTACCCCACGGTTCTTTCTAAGAACCAATCCATATAATCAGCATACACGGAAGGTTCTGAGGTTCGTTCCCCGACCACTACGTGATTCTCGCGCTCATCCCAGGACTGCACATACGTGCTATGGTATGTTGTAAACCAGTTTTCGTATGGTCTCCCAGCACGCGTCCTTTGGTGCAGCTCGAGGTGGACTTCGGGGGTAAAGGGTGGTCCCTGAGGAATCCATTGACGGAATCCGAATTGTCTAACGACCCTGCTGGCTTGGTGGTATTCCACCACCTGAAACCACAGAATGTAGCAATCCGAACACCAAGAGGCCCGTCCGTCGGTGCAACTTGCCGGGAGTACCTCCATGGCTCGTTCATAGGGTCTCCAAATGAACTGTTGTAAAAAATTAAACAGAAACACTATTAGTAAAATTTAATATATTTTTCACTGTAACAAAAAATAAACAGTCTCATACCTGTTCGGAATATAAATTTTGAAGTTGCGATCGTATCGCTTTTAACGACCGCGAGGCCACCCCCCTGAAATCGCGCGATCCTTTCCAGCTGTTTTAAACGAACGAGTTAGTTTATTTAATAAAAAAATTATTAAATATAACATAAGGAAGGGTGATGGAGAAAATACATACATTGCGCCATACGGTTTTCCAGGCATCAACCGGGTACTACACCGGGGAGATAGTACACTGATTCGGGTCCATGCCCACAACTGGAGTATGGTGATAGGTCCTCCAATTGTTTTATCAGTGGAGCATGCGGCTTTGCACAAGTTTCTGTACAAACAAGCTAATGCAGCACTCCCCCAGCTAAACTGACCACATGTTTCTAACGATTCGACGTGCCTTAAAAATGCCAATGACGTCCAACCGTTAGAAGAGTCAGCCAACAGTGAATTACCCACAATAATCAGCACCACACAACGTGCTTGTTGTCTAACCATATCAATATCTGCCCCTTCGGGCAGTGGTTCCTTGATTTTTTCTAGAAGGCTTGTTGTTTTAATAGTATTTCCGGAAAGCATGCTCTCATTCGTAATCTGTATGCCCAACATACCTTCTACTAGCTGATTTCGAACTTCATGGGACCATTTTTCCTGTAGTCCTGCAATTGGTGGACCGTTGACTCGCAACCCCATGAGGACGTTCACGTCCTCTAGAGTCACGGTTGTTTCACCGAAGGAGAAGTGAAACGTGTGAGTCTCAGGACGCCACCTTTCTACCAACGCGGTTATTAAACCACGGTCAGCAAATAGGTAGCCAACCTCAAGAACGCCACCAAAACCAGCTACATTAACCAGATTACGAACATTGGGGTGAATACCATTATCCCGTATGTGATTGTATAACGACTGATCGCCTCGCCTTACATCGAGTTCTATGGCATCGTCACCACCGTCTTCGAACATATAAGCAGAACGATGTCGTGGCTGCAGCGATAGAAGAGAATTGTCTCTTGGACCAGGGTGTAGATAAGCCATAATTTTTAAGATATGAAGTTGTTTATCTGCTTTGTGTTGTGAGTTTTTTTTTTGTGAGTTTGCTTTGTGTTGTTAACAATTGCACTAGTCCATCCATATATATATTAAAATTCATGCCATTTCTCTGCACTCTACCCTCACATGCAAACATTGAATTTGATTAAAGTTGATTAGATATGTGTAAGAGTTACTATGCAAGTTCAGACATGCAAAGGCATGCAAACCTCTCTACTCTCTCATGCATGCATTGATGGGATGAGATGGTGTGTAAGTGTTGAAGACAAAAGCAAACAGGAGAAGGACCTGCACTCCCGCAATCTGAGATTGCGGGTCTCCACTGTAGCTCTGCGAAGTTCTGCACTCCCGCAATCTAAGATTGCGGGTCTTCCACCTGGATGTCCAACTCAGCTCTCCTTCGTCCATGCTCGTCCTACTCAGCAGCCTAGTCACCTAATCCCGCAATCTAAGATTGCGGGAATACTAATATCCCAAACACTTTTCTGACACACACCAATATCACAAAAATATCTTAAAAACCCACCATTTTGGCAAATCTGTTTATTGGCTTCTGTTTCTGGTAAATATTTACTACATTATTAATATATTTTTTTTAACGAGATCTGTGTTATTGTGATGTTCTGGTGTTAGTCTTAAGTTGTTGTTATGTGAATTAGAGAAATTATTGTTGTGTTGATGGTTTTGATTCTGATTTCATGAGTAGTGATGCTTCTGTAAGTAGATCTACATTAATTCAATGCGTTTAGGGCTGCAAATAAATGTTTTCACTAACCGTTCATTAACACTTACCGAAATGTTTGTTCATTAAGGAAATGAATGTGTTCGTGTGTTCGGTCGTTAATTTTAGGTGACGAATACAAACAAACGTTCATGATTTGAAACGAACATAAACGGATATATGTTAAAAGGTATGTAACCTACAGTACACTAATATTTATTACAGTAAAAGATACAAATTAAAAACACTAATGAACTATCGCGCACACACGAACATGTTACTGAACGTTCACGGATATAAGTGAACAAACGTGGCCTTTGTTCATGTTAGTATATTTATTGACAAACGAACTTCCTGCCGACAGTTTACGAACTGTTTGTTGGACTTTTGGTTCGTTTGCAGCCCTAAATGCGTTTGTTAAAAATTCATTGCTTCTGTAATTATTTTGTAATATTTTTTTGTTGCTGTGAAATCTGGTCTTGTTGATGTTGATTTAGGGCTCTAACAGTTGGTTGATTTGGTTGAAGCTGAGAACATTAGATTTTGTAACTTTTGTATTAGAGTGTGTAATAATATTGCTTAAAATTGCGTGTTGGGTCGGATTTAACGGAACTTCTTGCTTAGATCTGTTGATGATGTTCATGAATCTGCTTCATTTCAGTTGAATTTATTGATAATATTTGTTTCCGTTGTTTATCTTTTCAGGTTGGGTCAATGTCAAATAATACTGATGTTTTAGCTGACCTGCTTGAAGCAGAGAAGAGGTGTGATACAGTTTTCGGATTTTAAAAGTTTTGCTAGTTTTCTTATGAATGAGTTGGTGAATGAGACGATGAGTCAATTTGGTTGTGTTTGACGTTTGATCTCAAATGTGTAGAATCAAAAAGATCAGCTAAAACAGGAACCAAAGCCGTTACAAAGGGGTTGAACGGGTCAAACTACGCACAAGTCTGTATATTTATAATGCATACCACTGTAGTACTATTCTTTTTGTTAACCTACTTGACATAGTTTCGTTAAAAAAATGTTTGCAGTTCAATCCAACTTGGCTCGACGTGGTTTGGTTAGTGATAAAAATGACTAGTTTCAACCCCAACCCGTTTTGACTACCCAACCAACCGATTCATTCTTTCTTTGTTTTTGTGCTCTGCAACTCTGTGTCTTAAGATGGAGTTACATCTGTGCAGGTTTCCTTTTAGTGATCTTACCAAAGTTTCAAGACCTGATGCTGAATGCAAAGACAGCGGTGAATCAGAGGATGATAGTGATGATGATGATGCTGATGTTGGCGATGATAGTGATGATGATGCGGAAGATTCATCTGGAGAAGAGGATGATGACGAACAAGGGGATGCCGACAGTGATTCTGATGCCAACGATGAAGATGATGATGATGATGACGACGATGATGATGAAGATGATGACGATGATGATGAAGATGACGAGGATGATGATGAAGACGACGAGGAAGAGGAAGGGAACCAACCACCTTATAAGAAGAAAAAGTAGGAAAACAATGGTGTTTTCATTAGTCCATTTGTTTCATTAGTCATTACCAGATTTAGATCTTTAGACATGAGAGTTTAGACCTTTAGATCAGGACACATTATTTTCTTTTGCTTTTTATAATTTTGTTCTAAACTCAATTCTGTTGTAAGATCAAATAATTTCATTACTTTAATGATTAAAAATTTTCAATCATCACAACTTCAAATTTGCCAATCCCCTTATGGTGGAGGTGTGGAGTTTGAGTCCTACCGGCAGCAAAATGCTGCTGGTGGGTCGGGTTTTACCAATTCTTCACTGTCGTGCCTTCGGGTGAGGGGTTAGGTTTTCCCCGATTTCGGATACTACATTGGTGGGCCTTGTTTACCCAGCTACTCAAGGTACATATGAGCCCTCCACTGGGTGGTCGTGGGGGTCTGTCCATAGTGTGAGGATCCCCCTGAATAGTCGGGCAGAAGTGTTAGTGCCTTTCAAAAAAATCACGAACTTCAAATTTGCTATATTAATCAGGGTTACTTTCAACTATCTATTTAAAACTAATATGATATCATATTAAAAACCATAATATCATATATACTTTTTTTTTTTATAATCATGATGGGCTGTGGGTTTTGTGGGGTTATAACTTATGATGTGAAAAATCATTTGTGAATTGTGAGTTGACGGCTATCAAATTGATGGGTCAGGAGTTGAAATGAATAACACAAGCATAACACGCAAATTTATTAATTCTAACACATGTATACTTAAAATCGTATAACACTTTTAACTAAATGAGTCAAATGAGTTGTAAACGTGTTGTAATATTAAACAAATCAATACATTGTTTATTTATTTATTTATTTTTTATGAACGATAATTTTTTAAACGTTAATTCCACCTTTACCTTGCAAGGATTTAAATCCACAACTTCACGTTTGTAAGGATTTTTATTTTTCCAAAGAAAGGTGTGCGAAGCCTTTTGACTTTGCAAGTATATTTATATATACATCAATTACCAACTTTCGGTTACCTCACACGAAACACCGTACATATCTATACGGTCACAATTCTTCCACCTTGCCAATTCTTTGTGACGTGTCGTCATCTCCTTCGTTCGATTTCCTCTTGGGCCTGACGCCTAACGGTCATCACCGGCATAGCCGTATGCATTCCTAAACTTTCTATTCACACCGTGTATGACACTCAGTATATCTCTGTATCTCTCTCTCTAACCTCGAACAAATACCACCTTCACGCACTACGACGACAACCACACCATCGCTGTTTTGTGTCGCAGTAGGCCGCTCTTCATCCCACCGCCGCCGCACCGTCATGTGTACCCACTGCTAATGGAAATGAAAGTAAAGAATAGTTATCGAACCTCACCAACAGCTCGGAATCCTTCTTGAGCCCTGACATCTGTCTCCTCTGTTGTGTCGACGAAACTACCATCATTTTATTGTTCACGCGTACCACTTATAATCCTGTTTTTTTTTTGGCGGAACCACCATCATCGGCCTGAAGCGTCTCCTTGATAGTTAAGCCGGTACTACCATGCGAGTCCCCTCTCTCCAATCTTGGTAAAGCAATGGTGTACGCGCCGGAAGACGAAGACGCGCCGCCGTGTGCTCCGCCGCCGCTCCTCCACGCGCCGGCATCTTTCTCTCCCTATTCTCTCTCTCCGCAGCGTTTATATGTGTGTTTCTCAGTTTTGGGTTTTATTGTATTAAAAACCATGATTTACACATTAACAAGATCACAGTGTAATATAATTCTTACATTTTATTCATTTTATATAAAATGACGACATACTGTCACTACTTGGTGATTGTATAAATTATTATAGCGTGACATGTTGTGGAAACATAAAGAAAGCATAGTGGCATCATGTGATTGGTCAGTCATGCACCCATTATTGTATATGTTGTGCGTTACTGGCGCACGCCGCTTTGTAAACGTATAATAAAGTCATGTTAGTGTCCTTATCGTAACGCTTGAAATGAAGTCACAAACGCTAGGCCATCGCGGACGCCGGTAAAAAACTAGTACATATACAATAACCAAAACTTTGATTATTTTTATTTCATGTTTGTGTCTTCGTATCAAGAATTTTCACCCGATTCAACACCACTCGCTTTGGTAATCGCATCCACATCTTCCGTAGGTCATTGTTGGGTCATTTAACTCGGCCAAAACAGTCGGTATCCTTTGTTTCGCGTTGGTACCGGTTACTGTATATAAACCGGTTTCGGTTTAGACACGGTCCCGGTTAAAAAAAAAAACAGTTCTTTTTAATCCATCCATACCCATTTAGAAGGTTGTGTTTACATACCCCACACCCATTCCTTTTTCCCCTCAAACCCAACAAACTCAAACCCATACCAGAACATAAACCAAACACCAACTAAGAAAGCAAAGGAAGTGTGCTTTGTGCACTCCAAAAACAGATACAATTTCTTTTTCTAGATGTCTACAACCAAAAAAGACAGCAAACATCTGGAAGCTAACTGGTCCAACATAAAATTAAAAACTACCATGTTCCAACATCATCATGTTATCATCATCATCATCATCATCATTTGACTATCTATCATATAAAAAGAAAAAGAAGAGAGAGGCTAACTTAGGTGCTATAAGATGTTTGGAGGACTACAGTTTAAAGAGCAGCCCACCATGAGCAGCAAAGAAGGGTGCAAACACAAGTGATTCCACAGCCATGAGCTTGATGAGAATGTTGAGTGATGGGCCTGAAGTGTCCTTGAGTGGGTCACCGATGGTGTCACCGATCACAGCGGCTTTGTGTGGTTCGGATCCCTTTGGTCCTAGGGTCCTTGCATGTTCTGATGCGCCAGCCTGGACGATAACAGACAATGATCAAGATTCTTATTAGCCACAAGAAATAACAAGGATCAAATGGGTCGAACGGGTCGTGGTCAAGAGTAGCCAAAAGTGTATTTTTGATGCATAAAATCTATTTTACTCAAAAAGTTGGATTTCTGAAGTAATATAAGATCAATATTTGAAGTACCGACAAAAAAATATAAAAATATTCTGGGTGGGTCAACCCGACCCAACACATTAAAAATGGGCCGTTTGACCCAACGAGCCCATTTTGCCACCTCTAAAAGTTTCTAATGATAACATCCAAACAGATAATCACCTCAATATACTTCTTGGCATTGTCCCATGCACCGCCAGTGTTTGATGCAGAAATCGCAACCTGGACGCCACAAATTGATAAAAGTTTTAAAACATTAATGTTCATGAAGATATTAAGTTTGTTGTAAATTTTATGCAAATTTAATAAAAAAAATATGCGTTACCTGGACACCAGAAACTAGTGCGCCAGCAAGGACACCGGACAGAGTTTCGACTCCAAAAAATGTGCCAACAATCAAAGGAGTCAGCATCACAAGGGCACCAGGTGGAATCATTTCCTTAATAGATGCATCAGTTGAGATTTTCACACATGTGGTGTAATCAGGCTTTGCAAGGCCTTCCATAAGACCCGGGATGGTGTTAAACTGTCGCCTAACTTCCTCCACCATTTTCAAGGCGGCACTGCCCACACTCTTCATGGTCATGGCTGAAAACCAGTACGGAAGCATGGCACCAACGATTAGACCTATGAAGACTTTTGGTGTCAAAACGTCAACTGTTTCGATGCCTGCCCGGCTCACAAAGGCTCCAAATAGAGCTAATGAAACCAATGCAGCCGACCCAATAGCAAATCCCTACAAGATAATAAAAAAATAATAATATAAATAATCATCAGAATCAACATTTATTAGAGTTTTCGGTATCAAGAAACAAAATTAATTACCTTTCCAATGGCGGCAGTGGTGTTGCCGGCAGCATCAAGGGCGTCAGTCCTTTCACGGATTCTATGACTCATACCTGCCATCTCAGCAATGCCACCAGCATTGTCACTGATGGGCCCATAAGCGTCTATAGCTAGACCAGTCGCAATGGTGCTAAGCATTCCAAGAGCAGCAACCGCAATACCGTACATGGCAGCAAAGCTGAAACTGACAAAGATGCTGATTGCTATGGCAAAAATAGGAATGATTACAGATTTATATCCCAATGCAAGACCGAAAATAACATTTGTTGCAGCTCCGGTCCTGCAGGAATCAGCAACGTCTTGCACAGGGCTGCATAAATTAGAAGACAAATGAATATAGGTTCACAAACTAAAACATAATATAACAAAAGAGTTAATTGCCAATTTAGTCCCTGAGGTTTGTCAAAAATTGCTACTTTCATCCAAATCTTGTTTTTTTTTGTCAATTTAGTCCCTGTGGTTTCATTTTTTGTCATTTTAGTCCCTGAGATTTGTCAAAAATTGTCACTTTCATCCAAATCTTGTTAGTCCACAGTAGAGGTGTACAAAAAAACTGGTTTTTTAAAAAAAAAACCTATATTAAAACCCAAACCGGTTTAAAAAAACCGGTTTTTTTACAACCGGTTTAAGAAAAAACCCGCTTTAAAAAACCGGGTTTTTTTCCAGTTATTCTTCACCAACGAAGAAACCGGTTTTTTTGAAGAAACCGGTTTATAAACCAATCCTAACAGGTTTCACCGGTTTGGATTTTATGCAATAAAAACCGGTTAAAAAAACGATTTTGAACCCGACTAAAAAAACCGATTTGTACACCTCTAGTCCACAGGGACTAAAATGACAAAATAAATGAAACCACAGGGACTAAAATGACAAAAAAAAAGATTTGGATGAAAGTGGCAATTTTTGACAAACCTGAGGGACTAAATTAGCTGTAATTTACCTGTAAGCATTGCTGGTGTAGTACTCGGTCACAAAACCAATGATAAGTCCCGCCCACAAACCGACACATACACACAAGAAAAGTTGCCTGCATAAAGATGCCAAAATTAATCAACTTTAGTGTGATTTCGACGTTGCATGTATAAACGAACCAATAAGAAAACATATGCTTACCAGTTATATACGACCTTCTGAACTCCGAAATTAAATATTGTGAAAGACGTTGGGAGCGCAATGAAACTAACGACCGCAATACCAACGGTCATAAGAACAGTGGAGATGATAAGCTGTTTCTTCAATGCCGTTTGGATTTCATCAACAACTTTGATTTCAAAGAAATCAGTTGCAAATAGTGTGGTGATCAAGCAAACAAGAATTCCAATGGAACTCACAAGCAACGGATAACACATTGCGGTGAAGTCGTGCTCAATTCCAAAAGAAGAAATGGAAGCAACAACAAGTGCAGCACATGATGATTCGGCATACGAGCCAAAAAGATCAGATCCCATTCCAGCAATGTCCCCAACATTATCTCCAACGTTATCAGCGATGACCTATTAAAAAAATTAGAAATTTGAAAGTTATAACCATGCTGTAAAATCTACATGAAGAACTAGAGGTGACAATGTCATTTCAGGTTTTGTTTTATCGCTACCGGAGTAACGGGTCAAACAGGTGTAACACAATATTTATTTTTAAAAGGCAGCATGTCAAACCAAAGTTTAAAAGAAGGGAAACCAGCCTCGAGGCGTTTTCCCTTCGCCTCATGAGGCGTAAGCCTTGAAGTGAACCAAGGCGTAAGCTCGAGGCACAGTCAAAAAATAAATATAAAAATTTTGTGTCTATAAAAAATAAAATACTTGACCTAGAAAAGTCTAAAACATAAAAAACACACATCAAAAATAAAATAATTGACCCAAAAAGTCTAGAACACCAAAAAAAACACATAAAAGCACCCTAAACCACCCGAGGCGCAGCGCCTCAGCCCTTAGAGGTGTATGTACAATCTGAACCCCATGAGGCGCGCCTCAGACTCGTTTTCATAGAGTTTCGCGTCGAGGCGTACGCCTTACCCGTTTTTTTAAACCATGTGTCAAACAAGATGAAATTCGCCTAAGTGTAGTTATATATGTATAGAACCGCCTAGAGCGGTTTATTCTAATAAATAGATTATTCTTAAAGGTTTGAAACAATATTCATAAAATTTGGACAAAATATGTTGCCGGTAAATGCAACATGGAAAATGATACTAATATTAAATTCGCTTACAGCGGGATTTCTAGGGTCATCTTCTGGAATGTTCCTTTCGACCTTTCCAACAAGATCAGCACCGACATCCGCAGCCTTAGTATATATACCGCCACCAACTCTTCCAAACAAAGCCATAGAAGAACCGCCAAGTCCATAACCAGTTATAGCCTCAAAAAGTCCTTCCCAGTCATCTCCATAATACAACTTAAACAAATTAATCGCAATGTACAGAACCAAAAGCCCGTTCGCAGCAAGAAGAAAGCCCATTACAGCACCAGACCTAAACGCTACTGCAAAAGCTTTACCGACACCTTTTCTAGCTTCTAGTGTTGTCCTTGCATTAGCATAAGTGGCTATTTTCATCCCAAGAAAGCCGGAAATGAGCGAGGTGATTGCACCGAGCAGGAAGGCGATTGTACTGAAGGCGGCAGTTGCAAGTGCAGGTTTGCACATCGTGGTTACATCATAGGTGCATTTCTGGCTTTTGGTGCTGAAGCCCTCAACAGAGCCCAGGAAAAGGAAGATTAAGATTGCGAAAACGACCATGAAGATACCGACGTACTGGTATTCGGTAAACAAGAAGGAGGTTGCACCTGTTGTATTCGAAACAAAAATTAAAAACATGTATTGAATTAGCAGAAAGTAGGCATTATTGGTGAGCAAAAAATGGATTAACCAAACAAAACCGAAATAGCCAACCAAAACTAACAAGCAACTATTCAGTTTTGTTATTTTTAAACCGAAAACTACGGGCCAGTTTCGGATATGCCTCACTCCAAAACCGAACCACATTGAAGTAACCAACCCAAATTAATAAGCAATCGTTTGGGTTAGGTTTCTTAATCGAAAATTATGGGCCTGTTTTGACAATGCCTCACTCCAAGACCAAACACGCTGAAGTACCCGACCCAAACTATTACTAATAAGCAACTATTCGGTTTAATTTTTTGTAACTGAAAATTACGGGTCGCTTTTAACTATGCCTTGCTCCAAAACCGGACTACACCGAACAGAACTGACCTCCAAAACCAAACCCCACTTAACTTGCTTAGTTGTTTTTAGTGCTTGTTAGTTGTTATTGGATTTATGACACAATTCATAACTTTTTTAGTTTATATTTTTTGGTAGAAATTTTCGTATGTTAATGGTAGGTAGACGAACAACAAGCATCGCCACACCTCCCTTTTGTGGGAGAGCTAATCCAACTAAAAACATAACTTTGATTCTTTGGCTACGAGATATTGTTGTGCACTACTCTCTGCCCGAGAGTTTTGGGCCGAAGTCACAATTTGGACTAAAATTTCTAATTTTGGGCCACAAGATTAACGCCCGAAAGGCCGAAATCAATATTTAGACTAAAAATCATAAATTTGGGCCAATTTGAGGCCCAAAACATTTCAAGCCCAAATGTGAAACAAAAAACCCAACCCATAACCGACCCGAAAAACCAAAACCTATCCGTTTCTTTTTCCTTTTTTTAATAAATGAAAGTTTTCATTTCATTTCTTAAAACTTGCCAAGTTACGTTAAAATAGAAATGAAATTTCTATTTCGGTATGAGCCCAAAACCGACCCATAAACCCGAAAGCACCCAAAATCACAATATTATCATTCAAACAGAAATTAAGACGTTATTAATTAATCCTATAGGCTATAACCAATTTCTGTTAGATTCTTAATCCAAACGCAATCCCTACCCACAAACTAAAACCAACACTTAATAAATTAAATTAAATTAAAACACAAAAAAAAAAAAAACAAGACGATCTAACTAACCTTCAGAAATAGCGTTCTGTATCTCAGCACACTTAACAACAACGTTATGATCATTAACACCCTCTTCTTCCTCGATCAAATAATCATCATACCCATTTTTATTATTATTATTATTTTGACCGTTACGTTCAGGTGTCATCTTGACTCTTGACACTAAAAACCATTGTAGTAATGAGAATATTATTCCGATTACTGCGCATACCGGAATAATAATCTCCGTTGCTAATGTCGACAGTACGGCCGGAGCCATTGTTAGATAATAATATATAAAATAATAATATTATTATTAACTAATAAAACTAGAATGAAAGTGGAAATGAAAAAGAAAGAGAAAACGACGACGTTTTGGTAGGGAGGATAGGTCTGTTTGAAATCGAAGGAGGTGTTTATAGTTGGAGGCGGTGAGTATTTATAGTGTGAGAGATAAATATATAGATGGATATTATTATTATTATTATTTTATTATTTCTTATTATATTGATAGAGATATATTATAGAGAGAGGATAAGGTGGACACGTAAGCATATTATTATAGGATGGGATCTGCTTTTAGGGTTTTACGGTGCAGCCGCATGATTAATCGGACGGTGGAGATTTGAGGATTGGGTTTAAGGTTTTAATAAGTGTGAGTTGGAAATATTTGGCATTTTAGTGTTTTTATACTTTTTTTTTTTTTTTGATTGGCTAACAAATTGGAATCACTCACGGAACATTGGAGTATCATCGTGCCACCAGTGTTGTCACGCGATCATATTCCACCACCAAATCATCAATTCAGGAGGAAACTCATAATTATGAAAAAACCCCCTTTGTGAGATTCGAACCCAGGACCTTATGGCCTCAAGTCTTATCTCACCACCAAGATACCATTAGGCTATAATGCCTTGGGTTTTTATACTTTTTTTTAAGGTTGTGTTAGAGTATTTACACTGGAGCCTCTGTATTAATTTGAGGGGGCTTCCATAATATATAAAGTGGGTATAAGTGGTTGTGAGTAGAGGAGAAAGAAAATATATATAGGAGACACTGTTCATCAGTAAATTTGGAGGAGGTACTGTTCATCCCCCATAATTTTTTAATATTTTTAAAAGTGGTTATGAGTAGAGGAGAGAGAAAAGATAATGATAAAAGTATAGAATAAGTATTAATAAATAGAACGAAGTGAAAAAAAAGTAGTTTTTTTAGAATAATTATAGAGAAAATATAGAGAGTTTACTGTGAATTCTCTTATAGCGTTAAACTCTTGGTTAGAAAGTCACTTCTGCTCAGGATTGAATCGTTCCCCACACGAGTTTCTCATTTCAAATCTAATGGTTATTTTTTCGGTGGAAGACGTAATCGAACTTGAGACCCTGGACAAGAACCCACAAATGTGGGTAAACTTTCTCACCTCTATTGCAACTACTAGGCTACAACATCATTGGCATTTTTTATACTTTTGTTGACATGGACTCGGTCAGATGGCATATGTATTTTTTTTTTTTTTGAATAACGGGAGTAATTTATACGTCTCTTGCGTTTGTGAAGTATATTATTGAAAAATGCTTAATTGTTCCATATTTGAGCTTATCATATGTCCACTTTTTTATTTTTTTAAGGATGTTATACTTTGAATATGTTCTCTTACCTTTTACTTTTGATAAATGAAATCAAGAATTAAACTTTACTTTAAAAAAAATCATACAATGAAGATTGGGCTGTTGGGTTGGAAGAAAGAGATTTATGTTTTTTTTTAGACCGAGGTCTATGTGCAAAGACCTTTTTCACGAGTGGGAGGGGATGAGAGATAAAGAAGATTAGCTCATGACTCATGAGTTTTAATTTTGTCGGAAAAGTATACATAAAACTCATTGGTTGTGTGTTATTAACGAGGAGCCGAAACAAAAAATAACAAGAATAAAATTCTTAAATAAAGTTTTAATTTCTAAATGACTAAGGGTGGACGAGGCGCTACCAGAATTGATACGGGTACTTCACTACCAGCACGGTAACACCGTCGCGACCCGTGCTGGTAAGGGTCCCGTGAACGGTTTTCTGGTTCTATCTAACGGGCTGGTAACCGTGTATTTTTTATTTTTTAATTTACTTTAATTCATTTTTTATTTATTTATAACCATTTTCAAGCAACATTTTGTTTATTTTTTTTACTTTAACTCATTTAGTTTTAAAATAAATGAAACCAAAAGTAAATAAAAAACATAAAACAATATTTATTAATATTAAACATAAATTAAAATACATACAAACATAGAAAATAAGCTTAGAGTTGACGAATGAGTTGCCAGGCCTGGAGATGCTCAAAGTTGTCGCGGTAACGAGCTGCATAGTTCACCTGGGTCAACTCCATAGCCAACCCCGGCACAATGCCTGGGTGCCGGCTCATGGTGCGCTCATAGCAGGTGGTCCACCGATCACATTTGTTGTTTAGATCGGTCCATTTTCTCTGTAGGCTCTCAATTGTGCATTCGCTTTCGCCGACTTGTTGTTTGAAGTCAGCCAAGACACGGTCCTAGAAGCTTGTTTGGCTACTTCCTAAGCCCCTAGGGGGTTGGCGTTGCAACGATGGGTCGTTTTGTGCATTCTTAACGCACACGACCAGAGCAATTTCTTCATTTTCGGTCCAGCGAGTCATTTTGAAGGTGTGGGTTTTGTTGATGTTGAAGTGTGTTTTCACCACCGTTGTTTATATATACAAAAAACTCAACCGTATAGAATGTTAAATTGAATTTCTCTGACGGTTAGATAAGACCGATTTTAATGGGAATAAATTTTTTTGTCCGTGTTGGGTGGAGACGGTTATGAGAAATAAAATCGACCTGACGGTTTGGTGATAAAATTTATAACCAGTGTGAATTAAAAAAAAAAGTTTGTATTTGTATTTAAATGAAAAAAAAAAAAATCAGTGGAGTGTTGACTACAAAAAAGTGTTTCAGTGAAGTAACTCGGTGAAGTGATGTGACAGTGTATAATTGGTTAAAATCAGTGAAAGAAAAAACAACTTCTAGTAGCACCTCTTTCACCCTAATACAATACAAAAGGAGACCTTATAAAACGATTTTCTAAAGGAGCAATGGATTTAAATAATCCTAACTATTGACTTTGGCCAATAACAGTCCCAACTACGAAAATAACCACTAGCGGTCCCAACTTTCAGAAATTTTGTTCTCAATGGACCCCCCGTTAACTCACACTAACGCCGTTAGCTGAAACTCACAATTCTAGGCAATTTTTCACCGGGTTTGAAAGAGAGAATCGAGACGATGTTATTGGTATGTTCAATTGCAGAAATGAGCACGGTTCGATGGTTTAATCATCAGTTCCGGTCATCCCATCCGAGGAGAACATCAACCTACAATCGTCGAACCATGCTTATTTCTGCAATTGAAGATACCAATATCATCGTCTCGATTCCCTCTTTCTAATCCCGTGAATAATTGCCTAAAATTGTGAGTTTAAGCTAACGACGTTAGTTTGAGTTAACAAGGGGTCCATTGAGAGCAAAATGTCTGAAAGTTGAGACCGTTAGTGGTTATTTTCGTAGTTGAGACTGTTATTGGCCAATAGTCAATAGTTGGGATTATTTAAATCTATTACTCATTTTCTAAATTTGGCAGCTATTTCCAAATCTTCAAAATTACAAACCGATTTTCTATTTTTTTAAATGTTAAAATAAAAAAATAAAAATAGAGGCGTAAATTATGCTAATCATTGATTTACTTATTACTTAAAATAGGAAAGTCCTGAAAATTGGCGAAATTGGGGAAAACTATTAAGACAGAATCAGGGTCTTAAATCAAGGAACTATGTTTTGACAGCTGGCTAAACTGCCTGCGGCATTTGTCATGTGATCCGGCTCGTTAAGTCCTTTTAGTCACCTGCTTGTGGACCCCGTAACTCCAATCATAACCCAAGTTATGCTCGTTTAAAGTTTAGGTCATTTCTGCACTGTTTTCCCTTATCTAATTGGGTCGTGTAGGAATCTATCAATTCTTAAACCCGCTTCTCATTACTCACATGCATGTTTTCCCCCAGCCCAACCAAAGACGAGTAGATCCGCAGGTCGCAGAGTAGATCTCCCTTTCCGTAAGGCCCGTGAGAAAATTCACAGGGCCTACTTCTTGGCAGAAATCCCAAATCTTCTAAAGATGTTCCACAAAATGTCTTTCACCCAGTCACGTCAGTATTTGAAATTGGGGAGTTCTTTGCAATGAACTGCATGCTCCCCATATTTATCCACACAAGCATTACGGTAGATCGGGCAGGTTTTATCTTTCGGATATATAGGGATCATCAACCCGTATTTGAGAATAGCCATGTATTATATTGCGGAATACATTGACCCAAACCCTCAATTGGGATAACGGTCAAGAGATCCTGAGCGTGGGACCCTTCAGGCATTCAATCACCGCCTACTGGCGGGGGGGGGGGGGGGGGGAGGCAACTCAAAAACTTTTCCCAGGCTTCTAGCGATTTCACTAAACAAAGCATTCGCCAAAGTTTTTTGTGGCTTTGAGGGGGCGGTGTCCTTATTAGAAAAACTGCTAATGTCAAAGTCTAGGAGAGAGACATTTAAGCGTTCGAGTGCCTGTTGATAGTCTAAGTCAAGCCTGACGACCCCACTGTTCCAAAGGATATGATCTTATAGCCCCTAGGACTAAGCTATAGACGCCACAAAAGTATAAACCCCAACATCTCAAGCTGAAAGGAGGCTCAAACCACCTAGACGCATTGGCAGAGATGCCAATCGCCACTGTAGGTCCCAGAAAAATGGCCCACCATACACAACTATGTCTTCTATAGCCTCCCGGAGGCCATCATCAAAACGATATACCGCATCCACTATAAAATGGGGTTGACAAGTCCACAACCCAAAAAATAAATTAGCAACCCCCATGCATGACCTAAGGAGGAGGATCCAGTTCACTTTGGGGATCTCTAAGGTAGGGCAAGAGTTTCATAAGGTTAACCGCACTTGAGGCTCGCCGCGCTGCCAACTCTCTAATAAAGCTAGGATCTCGGCTAACAGCCCCACCAAAGAGCTTAACCCCACTCTCTGGTCTACCAATCCTTCTCGGGAAAAGCCCATCCTGAATTTTCAGCCCATCACACGTCGGCCAAAAGACCTCTGTTTTCTTAATAATGATATGAAGCCCCAGGAATGGCCCCTCCACGTTAATAATGTCTAAAGCCTTAGCAACATTAGATGCATTGCCTATAATGGTGCCATCATCCAAGTACCAAGCATGAAACGGGAGGGTACAGTGTTCCTGAATTCATAGAATAAAGGGGGGGGGGGGGTTGTAAGGCAAGAGCAAAGAGAAGAGGCCCCAAAGGATCTCCTTGTTGCACCCCGGTAGTAGCCCCAATACAATCGCTACCAACGTATAACCTAGCAGGCTGAGCGTAAAGAAACTGGATCCATCAATAGATAGACGGGCAGTACTGGTGGACGTCTTGGAGAAAAACTATGCGGTCAACCGTGTTGAAGGCATTAAAGAAATCCACTGTAACTGAGCGATGGAACCATCCACATGAAAGGAGAACAACATGATAATCAAAATAAAGAATGTATGTATGTGTAATTGGATTGATTTTTTTTTTTATTGAAATATCTTTTTGTCTTCATGTTTTAAACCTGAAAAATAGCTATCTTTGTGAAAATCTAGACATTAGGTTTCATTTCGTATGTTTTGTGATTGGTGTATTGTTGTGTCGGAAGCATGCATGTTGTTCAACTCGTTTTTGGGGAGTTTCTGTTCTTATCTTAATTTACACCTTTTTTCAATTTCATATTATGAATTTTGAATAATCAACTTTAACGGAAAGTTGTTAATTGGTGATGATTTTGTATTTTTGTTGGTAATTGATTTCATTTTCCTCTTTTTCAAACCGCTTGTAATTTTAATCTACCCTTATTAATAACTTATACACATCTACTTTACAAGATTTGAACAATTGAACCCCAACTTTATAACAAAGATGGAACACCTTAACACGAGGTTGTGTTAGGTATCAAATGGTATAGGGACTAGACTGTAATTGTCATATAGTTAGGTAGTTGGTAATATACGGATTGTGTATAAATACATGTAATGAGGGTGAATAATACTAGCTATTGATTTGGATTAATCCCCTCCTCTCTTGTGTTCTTATCTAACTCTTTAGCTCTCGATCTCTTGATTACCATTTTGTATCGTAACAGGTTGTCCCTTGACCCTTGGGGAGGGTAATTGGTTTCACTCAACATAAATCATTCTAATTTTGGAAAATGAGGTTAACAATAAAGAAGTTCATTCTCAAGTGGTTGAGAGTTTTAGTCACATAGTAAAAATCAGGTTAGATATAGAAGTGAGTTTGTGAATAATTTAATAACAATCCTTTTATCATATACCCACTAAGTTAAAAAAAATTATATGAATAGGCTTGGCTATAATTTATTTGGTTAAGTTTTATCCGTTTGAATCCATCTTTCCGGTTAGAAAGAGATGATGATGGTCGGATAATACTTTTGCCTTTTCTTTTGTACTCTTTTCTTGTCTTTTTAGAATCACTATACCTATCAAAACATGTACAAAAATAAGTTGTCAAACTATCAAAGTATGAACCTAGGATATCCTAAACCAACCGCCCAAAATCAGAAATATGAGTTATCAAACATTGCAACCCAATCAAAGAACTAGCGAGTTCAAGCCAAACACTACCACTACTAATACTATATTTAATTTAAGGTTTGGTGGGTCCAAATAAAGCCATAGCATGCATAGAGTCGTGTGCAATAGATAACACTTACACTTCACTATGTCTTTTGCCATATTGGTCCACCTACTTATCTACTTTCAATATTCAAACAAATCGATAATCTCATCGGTGGCTTGTAATTGGTAAACTATCTTCTTCATATTTACCTATTTTCTTTAAAATATAATGTTGTCTAAAGTATTACGTTTTCTTAAAATATACTGTTTAGACTTCTTATCCAATATTTTGGGCAAAGTATTTTTATTATTATTTACAACGTAATTTTTAGTGTTTGAGGAGAGTAATATCTTCTTGCACGTCCTTCACGGGTAGCTCAGTTAGTGAATGGACCGGGGATCCCTCTTGGAGGTCTCGGGTTCGATTCCCACGAGGGACATAATGAGAAATGATGGATGACTCCTGCCTATGGTCACGAGTTCGAGTCCTGATCTCGCCCGGGTTTTACCAATCCCTCACCGTCGTGCCTACGGGCGGGTGAGGGGTTGGGTTTTCCCCGGTTTCGGGAACTGCATGGGCGGGCCTGACTACGCCAACTGCCCGAGGTACGTATGGGCCCTCCATTGGGTTGGTCGTGGGGGTCTGTCCATAGTGTGGGAACTCTCCTGGGTAGTCGGGCAGAAATGTTTGTTGGCCATTTAAAAAAAATATATCTTCTTCGACAGTGAATTTAAGGTTCCATTTAAAAAAAATATATCTTCTTCGACAGTGAATTTAAGGTTCCAAATAGGGAAGGATTTTATTTATTTATTTTGCAGTTGTTTTAAATTCAATAATTAGGTTTAGATACGTCGTTCCATTTTATCTTGTAAATACATCTAATTATATTGTACCACAAGGTGCATAATACTATGTTAATGAAAAACTGGTCAGTAACCAACCGACTAACGATTAATCTCGATTTTACAATACTAGTTTTAACAATTAACACTTTAGTCGTTAATAGATGGTAAATGACCGAATGGTTTTGACACTATAAGCTCAAATGTTTACATCTATCTTGTTTCTTTTCCGGCCCACTGTTAACCCAACACACAATGGCCCAGTTGTAGTTTTAATACCCAAACAGTGGGCCCATTTGTGGTTTCCATCAAACTTTTACTTTGATTACCCTATCCATAAAACAATAGACATCCATTTGAAATTTGTTGTGTCAAACGGCCCACACATTTTGTGTGTGCTCGAGAATCCTAAACACCACACCAAGTCAAATTGTTTTGTTGCATTTGATTTGGTCATATATTTTTTTTTATTAAGACTGAGAAAATTACATCAAGATAGCGGGTAGGCGGGTAACAAGCTACGCCGCCACCCATTTCTGAATAGCAAACTCTAATCTACTAAAAAACGTAACATTGCCCAACTGGAGCCGATACACTACTGTGAATAACTCGCTAGACCCTGGTTAAGAAATGAGTAGCCTTCGATGCCAATGAACCATAGATCTCGAGATAGTCCCACCTTCATTTAACATTATTTTCTTCTTTCCTTTCCTTTTATACACCATCACCCAATTTAAATCCATGTTTGCTTAAAAGTTTTACCTTTCGACTCAAATCTTTGCACATTTCTGAGACCTTGTTCAGACAACCAAGGACTTTTTTTTTCCTTTCATCTTCCCCGATCTGCAACACAATTAGGATCATAAACCATCGGCAATTGATTCAGACGATAGAAGCAACAAAAATATGAGGTAGCGATTGGAGGTGTAATCGCTAAAAGATTTTAAATGTATCGCTGGATGGCTTGAAACTAATGGATATGATTTTAAACTTCCTAAGAAAAATGCTAGACGGACTCAAACACATGACACTCAATCAACACCTAGGTAAAAAAAACATTCAATCGCTTCCTTGAAATTAAATGAGCATGGTGATCTACAAACATAGCTAAGGTGTAGTCAGTGGCGGACCCAGGATTTTTTCCTAATGGGGTCCAGTTTTTTCGGTATAAAAAATTTTCCCAACAAATGTCAGAATTTTCGTGTCAGGCGGGATTAAGAACATAATAAAATATAATATCATAGCAAAACATATAGTCATTACTCGTTAAAAACACACAATAAAATACGACGTCATTCGAAAAAAAAAACCTTACAAATTTTTAAAGTTGTTCCCTACGAGTTTTCATCTTTTGAAAGCGATCCATTACAAATGCATTTTTTTGCCCGTTTTCCTTAAATAAGTAACACCACAAGCAAACCACTTTATCCGCTTTTACACTATACTCTAACCAATTAAATTCCTTAAACCAATCCATAGAAAATTGTCTTAATCTACCACCAATATCTCGTTGCGGAAAATCATGACCTTGTGGTCGACATGGACCTCTATTCAAATATGCAAGTCTAATTTCATCTCTTTGGTTAACATGGTAAGATAAAATTGGTTTTCGTTCGGAAGGATCCCACGGAAGGTCTTCCAAATCAATTTTCTTAGGGGTATTATTTGAAGAAGTTGTCGGCTCAAACTTTCTTCTCAATGATTCTTGCATAATTAGCCCTAAAATTCAAGTTTTAACAAAGTAGTCACAAATTCAAGTTTTAAATGCACTAAAATTATCAACTAAGCAACAAAACAAAGTGTTAACAGTTGTATTGACAAAGAAAAATACAAACTGTTAGCTGAGAAACCAAAGTAGTGGGAATACAAATATGATTAGTCACATATTAAATTAATAATAAAAAGAAACACAATGATCAACAACTTCATATGTACAAACTGTTGATGGGCACATCACATCAAACTTAAAGGCTAAAACAAAACCCTAAGTGTTTCTGATATCATTTAGACAATAGATAACAATAAAGCTGCATGAATTAAGTGATGATACAGAAGCAAACCTAGCAATCAGTAGGAGCAAAATCTATCATCTATGCTTGCAGACTTTAACACACATACTACGACGCAGAGGGGAGGAGCCGATGGGAGGAGATACGGTGGCGGATGGAGGCGCTACGGTGGTCAGTGGCGGAGGGACTGGAGGGAGGAGCTAAGGCGGCGGTGGGTTGGTTAGGAATTTAAGTTTGAGTAAGGCCCGGTCTATTTCAACCCCCTCACCTTCTATTTTCACCCCCCTCAAAGCGCCTCGCTTAGGCCTAAGCGAGGCGCTTTGCCCCCATTTTGAGGAGGTCAGTACGAGGTCAGAAAAAGCTGAAATTTTAAAAGCGAAGCGCCTCGCTTAGGCCTAAGCGAGGCGCTTCGAATCTAACTTTATTTTTTGGTAGTTTTTTGGTGTTTTAAATTTTAAAAGCGAAGCGCCTCGCTTAGGCCTAAGCTAGGCGCTTTACCCCCAAAGCACCTCTCTTTGACCAAAGCTAGGTGCTTTGGCCCTTTTATTTAAAAAAATATATATATTGTTTTAATTAAATTTAAATGGTTTTACTTAATTAAAGAGATATTTTAATTTCATTTTTAATTATTTTAACTAGTTTCCAATCAAAGAAAAATTAGTTTGGCGTGTTTCGGTTCGTTTATTGCTCGTTTGTGGTTTTTAGAACAAACAACCGAGAATGAACAACTTTCATAAATATATGTACGTAACACATGAAGTGTGCAATCAATACCATGTTTTACCAAATTTCAAATTTTACATCTCTAATCGATATACTAGACTTCCGGACATTGTTTAACGCGTTTTGGTTCGTTTAGTTGCTCGTTTCAGAGCAAACAACCGAGTATGAACAACTTTCATAAATCAATGTACGTAGCACATGAAGAGTGCAACCAATACCATATCTTATCAAATTTCAAATTTTACATCTCTAATCGATATACTGGACTTTCGGACCTTGTTTGACGCGGTTTGGTTCGTTTAATTGCTCGTTTGTGGTTTTCAGAACAAACAACGGTGAATGAACAACTTTCATAAATAATAATATAACTTTAGGTGCTTTACCCCCAATTAAACTATCATTAATAACTCTAAAAGTGTTAAATTTCTATGTTTTATTTTAAAAGAAATAATAATAACCTACAAATTGTTGTGTATTAGGTATAGTCCGAGCACCACGTACTTTGATTCATCAAAGTTGTACAAAGCTGCATGTTTCTACCAAAAAACACAAATGAGCAATAAACGAACCGAAACACCTCAAACGAATTTTCTTGCCTTGAAAATAACTTAAAGAACTAAAAATGAATTAAAAATATTTTTTTAGTCAATAAGAAATATTTATAAAGAATTAAAACAACTTTATTTTTTTTAAAATGCGAAGCGCCTGGCTTTGGTTAAAGCTAAGCGCCTGTAGTCCAATCAAGAAAACCAGGCGCCGGATCGTATCAACCTGATCAGGTCCGGTAACGAACCGTACCGGTTTCGAACTGACCGCCCGGTAACGAACCGTACCGGTTTCGAATTGACCGGCCCGTTATCCACCTGGATCGTATCAACCTGATCAGGTCCAGTAACAAACCGTATCGGTTTCGAACTGACCGGACCGTTATCCACCTGGATCGTATCGACCTGATCAGGTCCGGTAACGAACCGTACCGGTTTCGAACTGACCGCCCGGTAACGAACTGTATGGATTTCGAACTGACCGGCCCGTTATCCACCCGGATCGTAACAACCTGATCAGGCCCGGATACGAACCGTACCGGTTTCGAACTGACCGGCCCGTTATCCACCCAGATTGTATCGACCCGATCAGGTCCGGTAACGAACCGTACCGGTTTTGAACTGACCGGCCCGTTATCCACCCAGACTGTATCGACCTGATCAGGTCCGGTAACGAACCGTACCGGTTTCGAACTGACCGGCCGGTAACGAACTGTATCGATTTCGAACTGACCGGCCCGTTATCCACCCGGATCGTAACAACCTGATCAGGCCCGGATACGAACCGTACCGGTTTCGAACTGATCGGCCCGTTATCCACCCAGATTGTATCGACCCGATCAGGTCCGGTAACGAACCGTACCGGTTTTGAACTGACCGGCCCGTTATCCACCCAGACTGTATCGACCTGATCAGGTCCGGTAACGAACCGTACGGGTTTCGAACTGACCGCCCGGTAACGAACTGTATCGATTTCAAACTGACCGGCTCGTTATCCACCCGGATCGTATCAACCTGATCAGGCCCGGATACGAACCGTACCGGTTTCGAACTGACCAGCCCGTTATCCACCCAGATTGTATCGACCCGATCAGGTCCGGTAACGAACCGTACCGGTTTTGAACTGACCGGCCCGTTATCCACCCGGACCGTATCGACCTGATCAGGTCCGGTAACGAACCGTACCGGTACAACGAACTCTGAAGGTTTGCGCGTTAGCGCCGATCCGATTGTTAAAAGTATCAAGACTATGAAATTAGTAAAACAACTTTTTAGTTGTTATCGGAGAGATAGCTGTCAACGATGAAGGCAACCTGATAAAGGCTAAACACGAGTGTAATCAAACAAGGTGCTATGAAAACCACCAACGATCAATTATAATATAGTCCGGAAGTCAAGCATATAAATTAAACATGCAAAAATTATGTTCTGAAAAATATGGGTTTCGAATGTATAGTCAGAGGACCACGTACAATGATTCATCAAAGTTGTACAAAGCTGGATATTTCTACTGGAAAACCCAAACGAGCAATAAACGAAGCAAAACGCCTCAAACAAATTTTCTTGGCTTGTAAACAACTTAAGAGAACTAAAAATGAATTAAAATTATTTTTTGGTCAATAACAGATAATTTTAAATAATTAAAAGAAATTAATTTTTTTTAAAAAAGGCCAAAGCGCCTAGCTTTGGCCAAAGCTAGGCGCTTAAGTGGTTTGATTAGACCACAGGCGCCTAGCTTTGACCAAAGCTAGGCGCTTTGGCTTTTTTTTTTTTAAAAAATGAATTTCTTTTAATTCTTAAAAATTATCTGTTATTGACCAAAAAATAATTTTAATTCATTTTTAGTTCTTTTATGTTGTTTCCAAGACAAGAAAATTTGTTTGTGGCGTTTCGCTTCGTTTATTGCTCGTTTGGGTTTTCAGTACAAACATCCAGCTTTGTACAACTTTGATGAATCATTGTACGTGGTCCTCCGACTAAACCTAACATACAACAATTTGTTTTAATTCACTTTTAAGTGTTTTTAATTACTTTTCAATCAATGAAGGTCCTCACATTTTAGTAACATTTTAGATTAAATGGGATTTAGAACAACCACATGTCGAGAAATGATAATTTTCAAATATTGCAGATAAGGGTGTTACCAAGTATGTCAAGAAATGATAATTTTCAAATATTGCAGATCAAGGTGTTACCAAGCATGTCAAGAAATGATAATTTTCAGATATTACACTCGTGTTCAGCCTTTATCAGGTTGCCTTCATCGTTGACAGCTATCTCTCCGATAACAACTGATTTTTACTTGCTTGCCTGAAAAGTTGTTTTACTAATTTCATAGTCTTGATACTTCAAGGTACCATGGATCGATCGACCCGATCAGTTCCGGTAACGAACCGTACCGGTTTTGAACTGACCGCCCGGTAACGAACGTACCGGTTTCGAACTGACCGACCCGTTATCCACCCGGACTGTATCGACCTGATCAGGTCCGGTAACGAACCGTACCGGTTTCAAACTGACCGCCCGGTAACGAACCGTACCAGTTTCGAACTGACCGGCCCGTTATCCACCCGGAAATGTATCAACCCAATCAGGTCCGGTAACGAATCGCACCGGTTTCGAACCGACCGCCCGGTAATGAACAGTACTGGTTTCGAACTGACCGGCCCGTTATCCACCCGGACCGTATTGACCCGATCAGGTCCGGTAACGAACCGTACCAGTTTCGAACTGAACGGCCCATTATCCACCCGTTGAGGTGCTTAAGAAACAAGAAATTAGACGAACCAAACTTCGCCAAACAAGGTCCGAAAGTCCAGTATATCGATTAGAGATGTAAAATTTGAAATTTGATAAGACATGGTATTGATTGCACTCTTTATGTGCTGCGTATATTCATTTATGAAAGTTGTTCATACTCGGTTGTTTGCTCTGAAACGAGCAATTAAACGAACCAAAACGCGTTAAAAAATGTCCGGAAGTCTAGTATATCGATTAGAGATGTAAAATCTGAAATTTGGTAATACATGGTATTGATTGCACACTTCATGTGTTACGTACATATATTTATGAAAGTTGTTCATTCTCGGTTGTTTGTTCTGAAAATCACAAACGAGCAATAAACGAACCGAAACACGCCAAACTAATTTTTCTTTGAATGGAAACAAGTTAAAACAATTAAAAATGAATTACAATATTTTTTTAATTAAGTAAAACCATTTAAATCTAATTAAAACAATATATTTTTTTAAATAAAAGGGCCAAAGCACCTAGCTTTGGCCAAAGAGAGGTGCTTTGGGGGTAAATCTAGAAAACATGTCCAGATTCATCCCCCCTAGAAAAAAAGGGGTCAAAGCGCCTCGCTTTGGCCTAAGCGAGGCGCTTTGAAGTTGCTTTTTTGCTTTTCCCGATAAAGCAGTCAACCTAGTACCACGATTTGACCCAAAGCGCCTCGCTTTGGGCAAAGCGAGGCGCTTTGAAGGGGGGTTGAAATAGAACCCAGGGGGGTGTAAATAGAATGGTCCTTGAGTAATTGAGTGAGAGATAAGGGAGGAGCTAAAAAAAGGAGGAACGATGGAGGCTGTGTTTAGTGTGTAGGGTTTTATTTTTATTGTAGTGAGTTAAAAAAAAACAAAACAAAAAACCGCTGATGAAAGGAGTAGAACCCGGGACTTTTAGTTGCAATAGTGGGGGGATTACCACTACACCAGCTTTCATCTTATTTCAATGGTGTCCATCTTCTAATATTTATGGGGTCCATAAAAAAATTAATACATCGCTTCTAGTAAAAATTTTCAAAACATTGGTGTCCGGGGACCCCGATCCCGACTATCTGGGTCCGCCCCTGGGTGTAGTAGATCGGAAACATGCTTTGATACCACTGTAGCATCCTAGATCAGATCGAATCTGGTGAAAAACAACGAGAACACGATAATAAACACAATTGATACAAATAAATGTGAAATGAACGAATCTAACACAGATTGCATCACTTAGATCAAATACTCAATACTCAATCACTAAGCCATGTTTTATACCCAAGGCATTATAGCCTAGTGGTATCTTGGTGGTGAGATAAGACTCAGGGGCCATAAGGTCCTGGGTTCGAATCTCACAAAGGGGGTTTTCTCATAATTATGAGTTTCCTCCTGAATTGGTATCTTGGTGGTGAGATAAGACTTAGGGGCCATATGATCGCGTGGCAACACTGGTGGCACGATGATACTCCAGTGTTCCGTGAGTGATTCCAATTTGTTGGCCGTTCAAAAAAAAAAACTAAGCCATGTTTTATAAAACTTATTCAACACCCGACAATTTCTTGTCTTTTCCGCAAAGCAACGATCAAACCATAAATGCACCAACACTTTTAATGAGGGACAACCACCTCATTTTTAACCGTATCCAACTCAGAGTACCCAAAGTTGTAGGTAGGGGTGAGCAAAGCATTAGAACCGACCCGACCCGACCAATACCCGACCCGACCCGAAACCCGAGCACACCACAAATGCAGAACCGATATAAGGACCAGGTATTAAGGTTCGGTTTCGGTTCTTTGTCCTTACGGTCATTCGGTTCCAAATCAATTACCCGACCCGAACAGAACACCACACATTCCAAGCAAGATTGTTTGTGTGATGATGATGATGCAGCTGGTTATATAGAGGGGAACATGCATAATCTGTTGGGGGTAAGATATTGTGTTGTGATGAAACACATGCAAGTTAATGAAATTTAGTAATGTATGGTGATTATGTCATTATCATATATAAATACAAGCATTATATTATTATTATTAACTATAACAGTTAGGAAAACATAGAGATAGAAACGGGTAAAGTACACTTATGTTCTACTTTGACCAATATTATCACTTTTTAGTAATGATGTTTCACCAGTTTTTATTTATAACAAACATTCAATGACAAGGTTTACATGAATCATGTTAGCAGTGCAGCACAGGTGCAGCAGAGGGCTGTAGAGGTGAGTCTGCAGCTGTTTTGTTATTTTTTTTATAGAGCCGTAGGTGCAACTTATATAGGAAATAGGAAAAGATTTGTTTATATAAATCGGTATTTTTTATATTGATCTTATCAGGAAAAAGATTAAGGAAAAGATTAAGAAATTATAATGATATGATATGTTCTTTTCGGTCCATATTGGTTTTCGGTTTTTTCCCTGACCCGACCCGGAACCGACCCGAGACCGAACATAAACAAATCCCAGAACCGACATGTTACCCATGTGTGATTTTTCGGGTCGGGTTCGGTCCATAATCGGTACAGTTCTCGGTTTTTTTTCGGGTCGGCTCTTGAATGCTCACCCCTATGTAGGGGTACAACCATAACTACTTTTTTTTTTTTTAACGGAACAACCATAACTACTTAAACTCTTTTCCCCCCTCCAGTTAAACCTAAATTATTTTAGGTAGAATTGGAATCTAATGTTTAATTTGTTTTCTAAAATAAATTTAATGGTAAAATATACAGTTGTGGAACGGTAACATCAACAAACCGATACGACTAGTTATATCCGAACCCCCCAACCCGCACCCACTACTCGCATGCCTTGCGGCAGTGTTTCTGCCATACCCGAACTACCCGATACCCCTACCCGCTTGACACCCCTTGCACCCTTATATCATAGTTATATGTTATACTAGTGGGTAGCCCGCGCGATGCGGCGGGTGGACAGTCTACAAGTATAATTATAATTGTGTAGTTGGTAATTCAACGAGATGCGCGAGGATATAATTAAATTAAATCAAATATTTTAAAATATTTATAAAAAAACATTTAATTTGAAGCATCACCCAAAAAATTAGATTCAAAATGCATAAACTATGACAATAGTAAATATAACATTACACTATAAATAGATAACTCTACAATTCATACCTTAATGGCGAGTCGTATATCTAACGATAAGTTGTCTCCGCTTAAACGTCACAAAAAACTACAGTTTATCGTATTTTTAAGTATGTTAATCTAGAGATTATGCGTTTACTTGATCTATCTTGTTGTACTAATTTGTAGAAACTATGGATCATTTAATTCGTTTAATAAAAATCATGTGTGTTGTGTGTGTCTCTAAGATGTTTATGAGTATATGGATGTGTATGTATGAAGATTTGATTTTGAGGTTTACTTAAAAATAACTATATGTATAATTAAAATATCTCTGAAAATCATCAAGAACTGAAAAATAAAACAACGTAAAAGACAAAAAATGTATACATTATGAGAACAGTAAATTCTAAATGATGAAATACCACTTTGTATAATTATTATTATTTCTTGTTGACTCAACGAATCCCTTAAAAGCTTTCGAATTTTAGATTGTATTATATCCCATCTCAATATTGTTAAAACTTTAATTTTGGTCAATATTTTATTTTATACAAGAAATGGTAAATTCAATAACAAGATGACAATCCTTAAAAATAATTACAAATATGTTTGGTAAAATATGTGAATACCATTCACATGAAATTAAAAAGAACAAAATCAATTCAATCCCTGAAGAATTATATAGTAAACATATAGATCCACAAAATATAAATTGACACAAAATTTAAATAGAAAACGTCCTTAATATGCAATAGATCTAATTAGGGTATTATGATGAATACATAATTTTGATTAACAGTTACCTGAGGCAAGATTATCTTCTTAAATTCTATAAATGGTTAACAATCAGCCTACAACACCCATTTATTCACAGACGAATGTTGTTGTTGCGGCGAATAAACTGCAATACGTTCGGTGGCGTTGATTGGGAGATGAAGTTGTATGGATATTTTTGACTGATTATTGTCTTGATTGAATGATTATCAATATATGCAAAGATATCATCGGTTTAAAGTTCATCGAGTGGTGATCATTGAATGTCACCATTAATAAAATCTAATTATACAAACAAGAAAACAAATATTAGTGTATGCTATGTAATGAACCTGAACATGTCGCATAACACATGCAAGCAGATACACGATCATATGTATTTTAGAATGTATATATTGCGGTAACGTACGAAACTTATCACCTGATGCTTCGATTTGATAAGAGATTTGAGTTATGGGTCGATATGCAAGAATCAGGGGGCGACTATTTATAAATTCTTGATGTCTAAGAACTTCTAAGCAGAAATGCAGTCGAGAGAACATGTTCCATATTAACAAATTGATACGTGTGTAGACTGAGAGATATACAACTACTTGAGGGTTAGGTTAAGATGGTATATGTTTTGAAGTTATTAAGACTAATAACTTGCATTAGTAATGGCAATGAAAAGCTAGTTATTTAGCTGGTTATATTTACTTTGTCTTAACCTTTAACAAGGATTTGTAACAACTTTTATACTAACCAAAAGTCATGAATTAGCCTTTCATTATTGTTACACTTATTAAAATTTAAATAAAATTAATGACTTTGTTTTTAGCTAATATTCATTTTCATATGTCTTGATATTTTTATGGCTCAGTTTTAACTTTTAAATAATAATCACAATTTTTGTAAAGATAAAGTAATCAAATGTTTTATATCATATATATTTAATTTGATTATTAAACTTGGTGAACAAAAGTTCTTGTTTTTATGTCATTGAAGAACAATATACTTGGTAAACAAATGTTTTATGTCTATATTAATATTTTGTAACTACTTTTTACTAACCAAAAGTCATGAGTTAACTTTCATTATTGTTACACTTATTGAAATTTAAATAAAAGCTATTTTGTTTTAGTGAAATTTAACAAATCTAATTATTAGATTTGAAAGACCATTGACATCGTGAAGAAAGACAATTTTACCCTTTTACTAAGCTATTTGAGTATTGTACAATAAGCTTAAGATATTATAATTACTTAAATTTTGTAGTCATCATTCCCTCCTGCTTTATAATATAGTATAGATAGTATAGATTAAGTCAATGAAAAATAACATATTTTTCTCTTTTACAATGTGATTCAACATTTATTTGTATTTTGTTTCACCATGTACATTTACAATATATTTTAGATGTGAATTTAACTAAGTCTTTTCAATTCGAATGTGATTGCAACTCTACATATTCAAATATAAAAAACTACCGCTAAATTTACATGCTAATTACACTGTAAAACTATACTATGAATTCCATAAGACCATAACCACAAGATCTACCAGTTACAAACCAATGTAGAGTGTGCTGAATAAATGTTTCCCACCTAAGTGATGAGACCGTGAAAGGTGTGTAAATTAGCTGTAAAGAAAGAAAGAAAAAAGAAATTCTTCAACCCATTGAAATAAAACTATTACTAAAGCTATAATACTATGAGGAGTGGAAGGGGGAACGTGAGCATGAAATGCCATGTGGCGTACAAATTGAAGAAAGAAGCCAGTGACAATGCCTACTAACAAACCAAAAGTTATAAAGAGAGTATGGAATGAGATAGTTGTTTCATTGAGATGTGTATAATACCAACACAATGACCACTATTTATAAGGCTCTAATAGAAGGTATAAACATAAATGAAATAAAGGAGTTAGAAACATGGATAGTCACCAATAATTTATAAAGGAGTTATGAACATGGATAGTCACTAATAACTTTATTATTTCATAATCAACCTAATTGTTAATGTAAAAAGGCAACTTCACCCTTTTACTACCTTCATTAAGTTATTATACCATATGCATTATATGTTGTAATTACTTAAATTTGGTTGGAATCCTTACCTCTTGCTTTATAATATAGTATAGATATTGAATTTAAAGATGTCAATGGGTCGGGTTTGGGACAGGCTTAGGTAATCCCAACCTTAAACCCGTTTAGATGATCTTGTCCCAAACGTGTTGGGTTTTTATCAGGTATCGGGTATACCCGCAGGTTTCAAGTAAACCTGTTAAGTTAAAAAAAATTACTCGTCGAATATACGCATCCCAAAAATCGTCTGCTATCTACCGGGTGACTACTAATTAATTACATTAGCATTATCACTGTAAAAATATATCAAATAACTACAGTGTAAATAAATAAAATACCTAAATGTGTATAAAAATACTAAAATGCATAGATTACAAAAATAGTTTATGCTACTATTTATACATACACATATCTAAAAAACATAAATGAAAGTATATCGGGTATACTCCATCGGATAATCGGGAAGGGTAAATGGATAAATCACCAAATCTCAAACATGTTCCAAACTTGCGAAAAAACTAAAAGATAATCTCAAACCCGGTCCAACGTGGCCTATTAACATATTGTTAATAGGCCATGTTAACATATTGTTAATAGGCCATGTTAGACTAAATCACCTCACCTTTATTGATTTACATCCGCAAATATTCAATCACTTGTATTTTTAAACAAGGGAAGCAAACTTGGTTTATCTATACTACATTATAAAGGAGGAGACATGAGCAAATATGTTCAAATTGTCCAAAGTTAAGATGGTAAACCGAGAGTCCTTTACAAGTCTCTAATTTTTTGTTATTTTCTTCCTTTTATGCCCTCACGTACAACCTTTAATACTAATTGTATATGTCTCTTATGCACTCTTTGTATCCACATAAAGATGTAACCTCTTCATGAACACCATAAACACCAAATTAAATGTTGTAATCCTTGAACATAAATATTAATTTGATGAGTAAGTTAATATAAATATTAAATCTATAAGTTAATCATGAAATTAACATGGGTATTTGAAAGGGTACATAACCAAAAACACCCTCTCTAAAAGAGGTTCGGTGCCACCCACCGCATCGTGCGGGCCAACTCACTAGTATCAAATTTTGGCGGAAGCAAGTATATTTTTTATTAATATACACTAGTGGGAAGGCCCGCACGTTGCGGCGGGTATTTATGCTTTTTTCCCGCATGTTGCGCGACGGGTTTCACGTTTTGCAGCACTTTGTTTTTTCAACGTTTCGTTTTATGTTTGGTTATGTGCCTTGTGTGGAATACCTACGTAATGAATTCCCGCGAGTAAGGAATGAAAAGAAGTAACGTTTAGTAAAGGAATGGTTCTTATGCAAATTGTAACTGTAGGAAATAATGGGCATTATTTTGTCCATTTCAGGTGGGGCCATGTCTTCTTAAAGTTCCAAGGGAAGGGTGATTGTCGATGTACTATCATTGAGTGGTATCACTCAAATTTTGGCTGGTGCTTAGCAGCTTTGGTTGAAGCATAGTATCACTTGTTACATTTATTTCATAGTGCAAGTGAGGCAGTTGGATTGGGTCAGCCTCTTTTTTACCCATTAGACATTCTGGGTAGATGGTTACTGATGTGCTGTCAGCTATATACATATATATTTATATACAAATAATCTATAAACATGGGAATTATATCACAAATGCACGGGTTTTACGCCAAAAATACATTCAAGTCATAGACTCTCATGTAAAGGGTTATATACACCGTGGTTACATCCAGATTTCTTCCCAAGTAAAATGTTAGATTGCAGAATGTAATTGTCAGTTACAGAAAATAAATGTTAAAGTCAGCTCAGCTACAATGAGGGAAGTTGGAATTAACTCAGGTAAGCATGTGATTTTTACCGTAGTTTTCACCACATAGTCTTACACATAAGTCGTTCCCACAATTATAGTGATTATATCAGAGTAATAAAAAGTGAACTAAAAAGAAATATATATATATATATACACCGGCAGTGTACCGATCAATTATAGTATAGTCCTTTTAAGTCCGAATGTCGATCCACAGAGAAGCGCTTAGGCATATGTATTAATAACTTTTGTTAGTCTTATTTACAATATATTACAAGTGACGTTGATTTGGGGGGGGGGGGGGGGGGGGGTTGAGTATCCATTACATCTAGATGACAATAAAATAAAATACAGAAATGAAATATATTTTTGGATTTTCTTTTTAAGATTTAAACTAAGTGAATTTTAAGATTTAGATTGTTCCTTTTTATATGACGAAATAACTACTTAGGCTAGATTCATGCTACTGTTTTTATTGCTTATGACTTTTGGTTATGGAATTATTTGGTGAACCAAGTTTTAAAAGATAGACTAAAAATTTCCTTATTGGTATCTCAATCATATCTCAAGATAGTACAAAAGTAAAATTAATAGATGTTGAGTCACTGGTTCGGGTGGTTGGGATTCGGAACAGTTTCCCAACCATGATAAAGTACCTTAAAGTAAATCTACCTTACAGCGCGACAAACTTTATGCAAGGTAACTTAGAAATGAATAGTAAGACACATAGAACAAAGTTTATTAAAATAAGAGTAGTCTTTTTGCAAAACCTTTTCACTTCATATTTTAATAAATAAGACAATATGTTAATTTCTCACAACAAAGGTATTGAAATTAGTAGTATATTTAGAACTTATAAATTCTTTACTATTATTCCCATGATTTTATGAGCTCTTTTAAAACCAAAAAGTAATTAACTTACAAATGATGTTTGATTGTAACTTATGTTATTTACTTAACATGCAATTGTTTATGAAAGACATTCATTAATTAACATGTGGGAATAATAATAAGTCATAGATTAGTTCTAAATACGCATACACACCTTACTAACATGTCTAAGTCTTTACTTTATCATTAAAAGTAACTTTAATTCCATAAACCGAAAATCATAAGTTTTATACAATAGCAATCCTCATTACCTAAGTAGTACAAAGTTTTTAGCTATTAAACATTATGAAAATTTAACACGCGTTTATTAATTTTACAAGACTTGAAATAGAAAAGAAATAACCGAATGATCTTCGACAAATCGCGTTGCGTTGAAATAACTTCAAGATCTTCAAAACCCGAACTTAAAATTGTGATTGCGAATTCGTTATTACGAGTTTTAACTCGATTTTGGTGCCCAGAAGTCTGTACCCATGGCCTGCTATTTATAGAGGGTTTTGGGACAATTTACGGACCGTAAGAATATATTTACGGTCCGTAAATATTCCTTAATCAATTTTTTATGAAAAGCAGCCGCCCACTTAAAAAGTTAGGTCACAGGATATTACACCCCCCGTAAATATATATTTACGGGGTGTAAGATCCTCCATTGGGTAAAAACTTCAGATTTTCTTCAGTTTCGTTGTCGATTGATTTTTAGCTCGATATGCGATTGTATTTCCGTAGAAATCATCCTTGATCTCATCAACTTTGTCTCTTTAGTTGTTCTTCTCTTTTCTCAGTTGTTGATGGTTTCTTGATTTCTTTCTTTTCTTCGTTTTCTGGTGTTTTTTCGCTTTATTTATGTACAACACCTGAGAAATTACAAAGTGTTACGAACAAAGATAAAACACACTAAAAATCACACATATATACAATAAAACGATAATAAATATATAGTAAAAACATATATAATTTACAACATATCAGTTACGTTGTAACACAGAGAAAATATGTCATATCTAATCAATGTGTGTTACATTCTGGGTATAGTGTAAATATATCCTTTTAAACACTTGATACAAGTGCATTGTTAATCAATACAAATTAACAAGTATGAACTTCAATCCATTACAATAGGTGTTGCATAACATTACACATAACGTCAAAATTTGGAGAAGATGAACATTTAAGGATTTCTCCTTTAATCCACTACAACGGGTGTTGCAGCTTGTGGATGTTGTCCATAGGACACAAGGAGATTTGATTTATAAATATTAAAAATTTTGATTTATATTCTCAATCAAGCAACTTCTTATCTACCAAAAATTTCAACGATTGGGATCACACACATTGCCATGTCGTATAGACATGTTCTAATTTTTCATCTTTATTTTTAAAAAAGAAATGCATACAAACATATTTTTTACTATATAGGAGTTTTAACAAAAAAAAGGGGGCCTAAGCTGAGCAAGCATGGTCTTGGGTTGTCATTCCAATATAGGCATGATATGTGTATATTAAAAATTTAGATTAACTTCCAACAACTAAACCATTGGTTTTAGTTTCTCAATGCTATCAGCGGTTGGTGATAACACAACACAATATCAAGGTACACTAATTCCCATTTACTATACTTATGCATCCAATTCATTTGTTGGCTGTATGTTTCTTACTAATATTATTAACAAGATCTAATTTGAATTTTATTTTTTAATTAGGAAAAAAAAAGACTAACAAAGAGAGGAAGACAACCTTATTGATGGTCAAGGAACCATTTAACTTATATATTTTAATTGTGAATTTAGCTTTTAAAAGACCCGTTTTGGCATTACTCAGTTCTTTCTAACGTGGTCCATTTAGGCACCCACTGACAAACAAACTTCTAAATCTGTCATGGACATTGCTCCAAGGTTCGCCCGAATATTAACTAAGTATGCTGGTAAGAAATAAACATCACTAATATCTCATTATTACAAGAGTAATAGCAGATTAGCAGCACAACATATGGAGTCGAATGACTCAAATAAAAAGAATATTGTACAGAGTAATAGTAACACATCTTAATAACTTGCCTAACATCATTTTAAAAATTCTTTTTCACAAAGAGACAAGTTGACTGTTGGTGTCTTGATCTTTTCCCTATATGTAGTCAATAAATTTGGTAAGTTTAGTGTACCAGCATCCACCTTTTGTCACACATTCATTCATCTTAATAATCAAACTATAATGATTCATAAATATAATAGAGAAAGAAACAAAGAGAAACATAAATAAAAAAATTTTTAAACCCAAACTTACCTCTCTCCAGATTTTTTCCTCAAAAAGAAGTCGTCCGACTTGTATCTTGTAGTTGGAAGTGAATTAATAAGATCTTCAGAAAGACCCCGACTCTCGGTCCCAATAGCCTCGCCTAAATCAAGTAATTCCTGCACGAATTAAACAAGGGTATTTTAAATCCGTTCTTGCTATAATTTATTAAAAAAACCTTAACATTAGCATTAACCAATGAACACTAAATAGCAAACCTCGTATGTCATATTGTCTGGATCGATATCATCCTGCCAAAAAACCTGCAAAGCACACACATTAACTTTTTGTGCAATGAGTGTATCACAGACAAAATACGGTCAAACTGTCAACTAATAAAGCTAATTCTCAGATTGGATAATAAGCATGATTATGGACTCAAGGCATTCATAAAGGCCCATGAAAAAAAATCAAAATAAAAAAGCATACCGGAGAACTTGAAGCACTGTTTGGACTATACTACCTGCTACATTAAAAAAATAGCATAAGTAAATCTGATCATCAACTAAAGTTGATATGAAGAATCAAATTACCTACATAAGATATGAGTAAAGATTAAATTAACCACTACATGCAAATTCTAGCTTAACTTCCTAAAGGGCAGCTACTTTTGGTTTATATGTATAAACATACAGACACACATAAATATAGAAGTTTGTTGAAACATAACCAACGTTAAGTAGAGAAACTACGAGAAGCACATAAATGCTTTTTAATCGCGGTGCTAAAACTTGTGGAACAAATAATAATGGAAATGTGGTGGAATCAAGTATAGAAAAACTTATCTCTGTAAGTTCCCAACATATGGGTCAAGTTTTTCTTCTTTTTCAAGAATTCTTTTATGAATCCTCTTCTTTATTTTTCTTGTATTTTTTTCTAGTCTTCCAAATGAGGCACAAAGTCTTCTATGTATACAAGACCTAAGGATGAGTGAAGAGACTAACTTAATTAGAGCCATAAACTCTAATAAAGTGAAATAAAGAACTCTACTCAAGAGTCTCCTTAATAATTTCACTAAAATCAATTAAATTTCATTCATCATATTATTAAATTTGTGTAATTTCTAACATCTTCTTGAATGAAACATTCATTGGTAACATTGATGATGAAGAAGGAAAACCATAAGGCAAAGGATGTTTACGAGGGTAGGGATGGAAGAAGGAGGGTAGTATTGTAAAAGTGTTTTGATATTGTAAAGCATGAGGTGGGTAAAATGTCTACATTGCCCCTCTAAGTGTCTTAATCGTCACAACTATCCCCATAATACCCTTAAATTTCATGCTTTAATATGTTGTGCATGTTGCATCTTAAGTTGCATGGAAATGAAAATGACCATGTTGGCCATCACTCCTCCTTAATAAGATAATATAGATATTATGGAAATTCAAATCAAGAACTAAACCAACACACAAACTCCAATCCAACAAAATCGACAAAATAACCAATTACCTGAACCCAAACTGTGCCAATGTGTTGGGTTTCAGGTTTGATTAACGTCACTAATGTTAATAGGCCATGTTGGACTAAAAGCGTGTCACCTTTATTGATTTACATCCGCAAGTACTTGTATTTTTAAACTAGGGAAGTAGACTTGGTTTATATCAAATTTGGCGGAAGCAAGTAGCTTTGTTTACTAATATACATATTACAGAAATTCAATTCAAGAACTAAACCAACACACAAACTCCAATCAAACAAAATCGACAAAATAACCAATGATAGAAAGGAAAGTTTGATCACAACTATGATCTGGAGGCAGCAAACTAGCACTTGATCGACAAAGTCTATATACATATATAATCCAACATCATGCCTACAATTATCAAAGAAAATCCGTGTCAAGTCCAAGTAGTAAGATGAATTAGAAGTTAAGAGAAAAACAATCGAAATTGTTGACATACACTACTAAAAAACAGCTTCAACACTGGAGGCAGTAATTAAACTAGCACTTGATAAAGTCTACATATATAATCCAACATCAATGCTTGAATTAACCAAATAAGATCCCCATGTCAACTTTAAGTGCAAGCATTAAGATGAATTAGAAAAGATTGGAAATCCTGGTTTGCATCGCTTGGAAACTGAGCATTCATGAAAAGAACGCCAAGGGAGTCATGACAATCATTACAAACGATATATCGTATAATCTAGCCCTGAACAAATGCCATCCATGATCCATGTATGGTGTAAAACGAGTCTCTAGATTTAAGCAATAAACACCAAGGGTCTGTTTGGTATGGGGTAATTGAATGGATGAGGGAATGGAATGGACGAGGTAATGGAATGAACAAGGTAATGGAATGGATCATTACCATTCCATGTCTTGTTTGGTTGCCATGTAGGAATGAAACAAAACATTACTTTGTGTTGTTGGATAGGCAGGAAAAGACGAAGGAATAAAATCGGTGGTGAGTGGCTGTGGTGGGTGGTGGTCAGTGGCGGTGATGGTGGGTGGCGGTAGCGGTGGTGGTGGGTGGCGGCAGCAGTGGTGGTGACGGTGGAAGGTGGAGGGGGTGGCCGTGATAATGGGTGGGCGACGATGGTGAGTGGTGGTGGGTGGTTGGTGGCGGTTGGTGGCGGTTGGTGGCGGTGATGGTATGTGGTGGTGTGTGGTGTGTGGCGGGTAGCGTGGTGGTGGGTGACTGGGTGGCGACAGCGGTGGTCGGTGGTGGCGAAGATGACGATGGGTGGAGGTGGATGGCGGTGATGGTGGGTGGGTGGGTGACGGTGGTGGGTGGTGGCAAAGATGGCGATGGGTGGAGGTGGATGGCGATGATGGTGGGTGGGTGGCGGCGGTGGTGGGTGGGTGCAGGTAGTGTGTGGCGGTGGTTGGTGGCGGTGACGACGTTGGTGGGTGGTGACGGCGGTGGTGGGTGGTGGGCGACGACGGTGGGTGGTGACAGCGGTGGGTGGTGGGTGGTGACGATGGTAGTGGGTGGTGGTTGGTGGGTTATGGTGTTGTTAGTAAAGGATGAATGAGGGATGGAATGGAAAAAAAACATGGGGAGTGGATGGAATGGTTTTGAGGGAATGGAATGCCTTGTGGAATGGGTGATTCCATTCCTTTAACCAACCAAACACACTATTTTTCATTACCTCATAATGGTTCATTCCATTCCCCCTTCCATTCCATCATACCAAACGCTACCCAAGCCTCAACCCGTGGGAATGAAAGCCATGAGACTCGCAAATAGATCCAAAGTAGAGACTATAATAACAATGAGAACTGTACGGTTCCGTGCATATGTAATTTAAATTTTGCACATGTAAATTTAAACTCCTTGAATAAAACTTCAGTCACCTACATTTTAAAATCTGTACTTCTAATTTAGGCTAGGAAAATGAGGATGGGGAATGCAAAGGTGGCCTCGAGGCTGATGGGGAACACCGCACCCGAAGATTAGGGTTTAGTGCCATCGTGATCCTCAACACGACCTTCCTGATTCAAATTGGAATGTTGGATGTAGGGAAAGGTCAAGGGAAAGGTAAAGGAGAAAGAGAAGGAGAAGGAGAAGGAGAAGGAGTAGAAGAAGAAGAAGGGGACCATACCCCTTATAGGGATGGAGGGGAATGACGCAAGGTGATATTGATGTGGCGCTAATGTGGTGTAAGAGTGTTCGAAACTGATCTTGTTGGCGGTTATAAACAATATAGAGACTGATGTAATAGTGCAGTAAATATTGAGAGAGAATTGAGAGATAATAAAACAGAAATCGATACTGAAGTTTGATACACAAGGGACCTATATATACAATCTAAACGGTATGAGTTTGGAACCAACATGTCGGTTAACTGCATAACCGTTAGTAACTGACATATGAATCGGTGCAAACACATAACCGATTATAATTAACTTCCTAAGACCCATTGTGACTTATTTGACTTATATACTTGTCACACTAATATAAACATAGTAAATACTTAGGATAATATGATATTTCAAAGATTATTTTCCAACAATCACTCCCCTAATCTTTGAATTATCATGCTTGGATGTCTGCTGAATTATTCTTCACTGCTGGACGTTTTTGACCTTTTCTTGAGAGGAAGATCCTTGTTCTTCATTGCCTTGTAACCCATCCTGAAGTTTGTGTTGTCTTCATCCGTTTCAACCTTCAATTCCTTCCCTTTGAACTTCTGATGGTACCTGTTTATGATCTCCAAATACTGGTTATACGTGATCTTCAATTCCTCCACAATCTCATCATCTTTCATGTCCCTTGGTAACCTTCCATACCCATAACCCATCTTGACTGCCACTTGAACCCATAAATCATATTTGTTGACTGCATCTATTCCACCGAATGTATCTACTATCATGTAGAGTTCAAAGAGATCAATCTTCCTACCAATTTGATCTCTTGGTGGGATTGGCATGTCGGATTTTATCTCCAGAAAATCCCTTAGAAACCACGCCAAAATTCTTTCAAATTCTCCTTTGAATTTGATCCTATGCCTGTCAACTTGGGTAGCGATATGAATCATATCCATAAACGCTGTGCAGTTTTCCAATTCAGAATTCTTTGGGTACAGATCGGCTTCTCTTTCCTGATCAGATTCGTGTGCACTTCTGCCCGTAGTGGCATGGTTTTGTAGATGATGTTGTTTCACGGCCATTCTTTCAAACTCCTTATCCATTGGCGAACTCTCTTCTTCTTTGTCCTTCCCCTTCATCTTTCTTTTATTATTCTTCTCAAAGTCTTCGATGTTTGGACAATAATATGGTTCATGAAACTCGTTGCAAGTCCAACAGTGTACATTCGGTTCGATTGAAAGGGGCTTCTTTTGATCTTTTGTGATGAAACACACATCACCCTCATAACGGATTTTTTAACCGTCCTTGATCAATCGGTCTGCACTCAATACATTCCTCTTGAGTGTAGGGATGTAATAAACACTCCCTATTTTATGAATCTGCCCCTCGCTAAAGATCTCCACACTTCCCTTTCCTTTGTAGAGTTCTCTTTTGAATCCCTCCGGATTACTTCCTATACCGAATGTCTTTTCCAGATTTGTAAACAAGTGCTTGTACCCTGTAGCGTGTTGTTGTCTGTTTATACTCGCGTACCAAATGTCGTTCCATGTTTTTCCTTCTGTCCCTCTTACCATAAACTCTATCTTGCCAATTCTTTGTGGACAATCTTTTCTGTAGTGGAATGGTTGGTCGCAATAAGAACACCGCATGCCTTTAGGATATTGCCAATCGATCTCCTTCTTCCCATAACTTTTATAAGTGTAACCGCCATACAATTGATGTTCCCTCTCCTTCTGCAGTAAATAATCTCTTGATGAATCTATGAACGGAGAACGATATTGATTACCCTTGTTGCCGAACTTCCACTGATGATCATCACGATCATATGCTTTCTCCTTGCCTTCACGCCTTTGAGAAACGCCTTCATAATCGGCCTTGTAATCATCACTGATATCGTTTTCTTTCTTGACTGGAAATGGATTCCTTCCTAACCAAATCACTCGGTTCTTCTTTTCTTCACAGGTCTTCGGATCATGCTCTGATGCCATGTTCGAAACTGATCTTGTTGGCGGTTATAAACAATATAGAAACTAATGTAATAGTGCAGTAAATATTGAGAGAGAATTGAGAGAATAAAACAGAAATCGATACTGAAGTTTGATACATAAGGGACCTATATATACAATCTAAACGGTATGAGTTTGGAACCAACATGCCGGTTAACTGCATAACCGTTAGTAACTGACATATGAATCGGTGCAAACACATAACCGATTATAATTAACTTCCTAAGACCCATTGTGACTTATTTGACTTATATACTTGTCACACTAATATAAACATAGTAAATACTTAGGATAATATGATATTTCAAAGATTATTTTCCAACAAAGAGCACATGCAGGAGATTTAAAGGACTATAAAGCATAGCCTTAGTGTTTTCATAAAAATATATACCTTTCATAAAATTAGTAAACTGATCATTTTTTTTTGCACATGTAAATGGTTTCACATGAATTCAAATCCAACTATGAAGATTATAAGTGTTGACAAAGACAATTTGATAAGAGTTTCAGAATTCATATTAAAGCTTAGAAACACGTCGTAACTATCGTCATTAGCTCCCATAATGTTAGATCAAGGAAGAACGTGAATCAGTTAAAGATTAGTAATTATAAAAAAAAAAAAAAATCAAGGGAAATGAATTATAAGTGTATGCATGCTTGAAGCGACAAATGAACAACGGTTCCAACCAAAATATAGATAAAAAATGATATATTTTGGCCCTTTGTTGGTAAACTGTATAAATTAATGCCAGTGCTACTTAATCACGAGTTTGAGTGGTTTTCACTACTTCAATGGAGTTTGAGTGGAAGAGAGGGAGACGAGAGTGGAGACATGGCTAATGTTAGAAGGAGAATATGAAGATTTGTTTACCAAGTAGGTGAGGACTATAAAAACTACATTTACTACTATTTATTGAAGATGTTTGATTATTTTTTGGGTTCAAAGGAGAAGCATAAAAGATGCGGTGTGATTAATGCTTGTGGAGGATGAGTGAAAGTGAGGCTGGTAGCATCAAATGAAGAGGTTATGATCAAGGCAGTAATGTTTGGGTAGGTGAGAATTCTTTTTAGAGAAAAATCACCAAAGGTTCATGCAGTAAATTTTTTAGTAACTTTTTTGTTGGCTGTTAAAAAGGTGAGAATTTTTTTTAGAGAAAAATCACCACAGGTTCATGTTGTTTATAAAAGAAGTTTGAGATTCTTATTTTAAGAATTAAGAGAGGGTGTTTGTATAGGGTCGGTTCAACGTTTTCTGAGGCCTAAAGCGAATGAAAATGTCAAGGCCCTTTTCAGAAAGATACAAACTCTTTGATATAAACCCTCTACTTTTCCTAAACTTGAGACCGTCTATAATAAACTAAAAACTTGATGTTATAAGAAGTTATAAAATGTTTTTAAAGTTATATCTCGTGTGTGTATAAAATTTATTTTTCATGGTTAAATTGATGCATAGACTATTATTTTTTTAAGAAAAAAAACTAGCTACTATATATATATATATATATATATATATATATATATATATATATATATTTTTTTTTTTTTTTCAAATGAGGCCCTATTTTTATGGAGGCATCAAGCCCTAGCTTGGTTAGTAACACTGTTGAGCCGACCCTATGTTTGTATGTAAGGTATCATTATAAAGCAAGGGTGTAACCGTATATTATATCATAGTAATAATAAGAACGTAAGTTTTAATAAGTATCGAATATTAAACTTATAATCAGATTGTTTTTCTTTTTAATTCATAGGTTTTGTTTTTACATGCAAATGATTAACTTTTTCATGATCCACATAAATGGATATATTTGTCGTTTATATAATAACTAGTATTTTACCCGCCGCGCGACGCGGCGGCGCGAGACGCGGCGGAGCGCGACGCGGCGGCGCGCGACGCGGCGGCGCGCGACGCGGCGGCGCGCGACGCGGCGGCGCGCGACGGGTATCAACTTAACCACTATGCCACCTTAAACATTCCCCTTAACTAGAACGCTAATAAAATTTAGGTAAACGTTGATGGAGATAGACAAATCGTCTGATAGCATCCATGTTAGTTTTAAGTTTGACAAATAATATATTGATATAAAAAGTCAAAGCTAATGAATTACACAGAACTGTATAGCAGTGGCTGAGGAAAGTTAATTTGGACTTTTCACTTCAAACAATGTTAATTTGCATATTTTATTAAAGTAGTAATACAATTTTAGTTAACGTGTAGCCAAAGATTTCGTCACAGCCGCACGACAAACATAACCTACGGCGACTTCCCAAGAGCCTATCCGAATAATGAGTTAATGCGTATTCAAGACACAAATAAAATGGGATTTGACAATCATGAATAAGTAATGACATCTTGCGTGACTAAGTAATAATGAGAGGTTTACAGTTGATAATGTGTTACTGCGGATTTAAGAAACAAATAAAATGGGATTTCACAAAATAACAATTATGGATGAGTAAAAACAACTTACATGACCAGCAATATCTCATCAGTCCAATGAGTAGGCTCCATCAAAGTTGGCAACTGCACAAAACAAAGCCGATGATTACTAAACTTCTGCACCATAGATGATGCTACAGCTGTTTATTTTAGAATGTTAACACACATGACTGTGTATGAGCGATAAAGATTTTACATTGTAACCAATAAACGCAGCGTGCAAGTGCTCGCTTCAATCACTTTCTTTATCTTAGCGTTTAAAAAGGATGTGTAGTGTAGATGGAAGCGGCAGCAAAGAGAAGGTGCTTATAAATCTTCTACTAAAGTACTCGACAACGGCTCAAAATCATTCGCATCTATCTGATTGGCGCTGTGGATTAGCTGATGGCAGCCACCCGAAGATTCCTATCTGCTGTATTTTACAAAATCAGCGCAACATATGTCGTCAACGCAAAAACAAAGGCTCAGGTATACAGTGTTTTGTCGACCGGTTCGCTGCAGTTGCGCCATTGCAGCCAACATTACATCACGTATATAAACATCATAGCCCAGAATCAGTAAGTGGAGCTTAGTTCTCATCCCCTGCAGAAGCACAAATGAATAAAACATCCGGCAGATTCAATTCATTGCAATGAAGCGTACAGCAACGTCTAATCCGCAATGAACACAGTATAAAAATTAGAATTTTGCACGCAAGAGGACTCGGAAGAAATTCATCATAGTCCGATGAGCAACATAAAGTGTCATACCAAGAACGATCACAACCGCCATCATCGTCTGACACTCCAACGCCTAAATAACCATTAGCAATCAAATATAGAACCCTTTATTTCCTAAATACAAAACGACTAAAACCCATAATTGTCAACATCTGAAAAAAGAAGGTACTAAAGCATGTATTCAACGTTACTAAGCTGAGAATCATACATGACTATTACCAAGAAAACATAAAACACATAACCTCCTAAAACAATGCGACCTAAAACCTATCCCAATGCACAGATAAAAGAAAGTGCAATTATAATATTCCATTAAAGGTCCATATATTTTATTGTTTGATTTTGTGATTACGCTTTAAACAGGTGAAATTAATTGACTTATCCAAGCTCGTTTTTTGGGCCTTGCTGTGCAAAAAGCATACAAAGTAAAATATCAAATGAATTAAATGGAGCGGTGTTCTAACGGAAAGTCGGAAACTGTTCTTGTCGATGACCTTACTTCCAGGTTTGTAGCTAAAAACCTATCCCGCCTGCCCGCTATCTTGATGTAATTAGGCGCGTTTTTATGTTTATGATCTAAATTAACAAAAAAAAAAAAAAAAAAAAAAAAAAATATGGATACAAATTTATTTTAAAAGTAATAATAAGAACTTGGTCGGGGTTTCTCATCATCTTTGACCTGCAACGACCTGGTATTTGTTAACCAAGAAGTTGGTCGGGGTTTCTCAATAAAACTGAATAGACACATATGATAAAGGAGTTGTGGCTTTTGTAGATTGTCTACACTTTGAAAATTAACATAAACCCCAAAAATTAGGGCAAAACTGATCATACAAAATCAAAGAAAGAAGACGATGGTCTGCTGCCACAATAGACGATTATGAAACCGCCGGTAGCAGCAATATGGACGTCCGTTGTCACCACAGACAGCTCGAATGCCGCTGGCAACAACATCAACATAGGTAACCCCCGTTGACCAGTTTCTCACCATCATCTTATGGGAAAAAAAACATCACCTTAAGTCGCCGGAGAATGGTGATGATAGAAAGAGCTGCCATAACGCAGCTGCGTATACACCGGTACCAAGCGAACGACTGGTGTGTGACCTTCACCGGAGAAAAAGCAGGGAGAAGAATAAGATTGAAGGTCCGAGGTGGCTTCGAAGTAGATATGTGTGAAAGGTTGATTTTTGATTGTGTCGCTATCATTTGCAGGTTCAGTTCTTGAGGCGGGGGCGGGGCGGTGGCGGTGGCGGTGAGTTTTAGAGAGAGAAAGGAGTGCACAGAGCAAAGACAGAGTGATATATGTTTACCATCAAACCAAGTGAGTAAAACATCCCTATAGCTTCATTAAATTACGAAAGTACCATTAGACACTATAGATTGAAAAGACACATAGCAACAGTAATCCCAAGAGACATTCAAAGTTAGTATAAACTAGTATTAAGCCCCCGCGCGTTGCGACGGGGGTGTAAAACCTTACTAAGTAGCATTAATGCCACATCACCACCAGCGACCACTAACACCAAAAAGCTTGTAAAAGTAAAATAAATAAAAAAAGGAAAAATAACATCAAATGAAAAGAAGGCGTAAAATCGTAGAACCACGCACGCTCGTTACGACATGTTAATGCCAAAGGCGTAAAATCGATGACTTTTAATAACTATGGTTAATGTGAAGTAACTAAGTCGGTCTAGGACCCGCGCATTGCGACGAACTTGTTATAACTCGCAAAATTTAGAACGGAACTTAAAACGAAAAAAATTGTGTAAGATGAAAATTATGTGGGACCAAAGTTGAAAGAAAAAAAAAGTGTTAGGGTTAAATTGTAAAAGATTAAAATCTTTATGTTAAAAGTAAAAAAAATGAGAAGTTTTGGGTTGGAAGTGAAAAAATAAAATTGTTAGTGATAGATTATAAATGATGAAAATATTTGTGTTAAAAGTAAAAAAGAAAAACATTTGGGTTAAAAGTGTAACATCAAATTTTTTTTGAAAAACTCCCTAAGCATAGAGTACAACCCCTCTATGCACAAAAACTTTGCTAATTAGAGTACTTTAAATGTATCTATATATAATAAGAGGTAACAAATTAGTCTCTTTTTAGTGCCTAAAAATATAGGGGAAATACCATAAAAAAACATCAAACTTTCTGTTTTTTCTCACTAAAGTCGCTTAACAATTTTTTGTATACAAAAACCACTACACTTTTAGTTTTTTCTTACAAAAGTCACTTAACATTTCTTTGTGCTTAAAAAACACTAAACTTTCTGTCTTTTCTCATAAAACTTATTACTCTCTCTCTCTTCTTGGTCACTTTTCCGGCCAAAAATCCGGCGTCGCTCTGGCAATGATATTTTCCCTTTTTCTTAATATCATACATTCATATTCATACAATTTAAAATTTAAGAATTGGTTTGAAAGAAGTTTTTCACCATGAAATAAAACAATACCGAATGTATATTTGGGTTTGAGAGCGAGGTGGCACTTCCGTTGACATGAAAATATTTCAACAGATCAAATGAAAACCCTGTGTGTGACAACTGACAAGGTACCCTTTAACAGAATAAGCTAAAGAAAATGGGACATCAATATAATAATTTATTAATATCTTTAAAAACAGACCTAAATTCAACCATTTTTCAGTAGCAGCTTCTACAAACCTACACAAATTCTCTCATTTTCCCTTGCTCTTTTTCTTAATGCAAGGTAAAAAAAAACATTACAAGAATTTCGATTCATATGTTATATTTCACATTCCATTTTCCATTAGCATCAGCAGAGAATGTCCAATTGTTTTCCCTCACCTGTACACAAATTATTCCATTTGTAGAGGAGACGGATAAGTAACCGGCTGACGGAGAAGCGATGATGCTCGACTGTAGTGACTGTCGGGTTGTGTCGAGGGTTACCGGAGAGTCAATCGGGACTGAGGAAGAAGGTGGTGGGGTTGGTTGTTGATGTTAGTTAGGTCGGATTTTGGCCGGAGAGTCAATCGGGACTGAGGAAGAAGGTGGTGGACTGGTGGGGTTGGTTGTTGACGTTCGTTAGGTCGGTTGCTGGAGCGACGCCGGATTTTGGCCGGAAAAGTGACCAAGGAGAGAGAGAGAGGGGGTAATGAGATTTATGAGAAAAGACAGAAAGTTTAGTGTTTTTTATGTATAAAGAAATGTTGAGTGACTTTTGTAAGAAAAAACTGAAAGTGTAGTGGTTTTTGTATGCAAAAAATTGTTGAGTGACTTTAGTGAGAAAAAACAGAAAGTTTAGTATTTTTTATGTTATTTCCCCAAAAATATATTGTCATTGTTTTTTTTTTTTTTTTTATTTCTCTTATAAACATGCAAAACAAATGAACATAAAGAAATTAGATTAAACATATAATAGCAAACGAAGACACTAACCTTAATTAATATTATATTTTAAAGGGTTTAAAGACTTAAGTAGGTGAGGAAGGTACTACCTCATTTATATGAAAGATCATAGTCATGACATGTATTCAAACACAATATGAAAGACCATAGTAATGGCATGTCTCATGCAGTTGAAAATGAATGCTTGTGGTAGATCAGTTTGGTAGCGCCCCAAGTTTGTGAGATCAAGTTTCCACACTATTCAAAACTAACCAACGATCTTCAAATAGAAACCCAAACCATAAAAAATGAACATGATTAGTTTATACTTTATTTTTTCGGCGTAACGCATTTCTTAGTTTTAATGGGCTATCATCTCCTTAGCCCAAAGAGTGTCGGGACTAAGAAGCGGTACGTAGCTGATAAAATCCCACTAGATCTTTGAAATCAAAGTTCACATGATTACTATCCAAAGTCCAAACCATTAGTAAAGAAGTTGAAGCGTTATATATATAACAATCTTGGTAATGTAGTCCTCTTGATTTTATGATCATCAACCCAACAATGAATAGGTGAATAGTCTTCTCGAATTAACGACACATTTTATCCCAACATAATTTGTACGTGCACTCAAACGGTTTGATGAAAGGTCGAAGCTCTCTATGCTCACAAGATTTGGAAAAGAACTCGGCATGACTTCTGTGATTTGATTGTGTGACAAGTTCTTCTTTTGTTAGATTGTTGCAAAGATCCCACCTTTGTAGGTATTGACTTGGCTTTTTCTTAATAACTTAATATAGAGATAAAGTTGAATGTAGTGTAAAAAAGTTGAATTCTCGCAAACCGTATAGCCGGTGGTTAAAACTTAAAAGTCGAATTTAAAAAAAACGTTGCATCTAAAAGAAGTTTAATTTAACAAATTGAATGGTAAACTTGTCTATCTAGATTCAAATCACATGCTGTGTTCTAGTTAGTCAATTATATAGGCTAAAAATGGTGTTTTAGTTATTGATAGTTACATGGAAATAAGTGTAGCCTTTGGTTCCTCTTAACAAAAAAGTTAAAACCAATGTTTGGAGGTGGAAGCCTTAACCGTTGAAACACTTCATCAATTTAGTTATGGGTTCATCCCAATATTATCTTTGGGTTCACACCATGTTTTTTATATAGCTCTCTACTAAAAAAATTGAAATCGAGTACCCAGAGCTCTTCACCTAGCTCTGCCCCTGGTGATGTGTGTATACTAAAATTTATGTTCCATTCAGTATCTGTGTAGAAGATGGTGTTCATACGTAGGAAGGTTTTGATTACAAAAAGAATATGGTCTTACTTTCACTTTCATATATTATCATACATACATCAAGACAGAATATTACACAAACACATATGACATATGCATACAAAACTAGTTTGCATTTATTCCAACACATTCTCAAATAGGTATACTAGTTACGGAAGATCATAGAGGGTTTCCTTACTAAATCATGAAGGAAGTAATAGCATGTAAACATACATTCTTCAACCAACTCTAGCCACCTTCTACGCCAGTACGGATTGATGTAAATAAGCGCAGCAAATCCCAACACGAAAACAAACCACGTGGATCCGAAACTTCCATAGAATGATGCCATATCTATATCATACCAACTTCGATCAGTTCCTTCTTCAGCTGATGGATGAGTCATTTGTGATTCAGTGATGCATTTATTCTTCAATGGTGGTCCACAAAGAAGTGGGTTTCCTTCATAGCTATCCTCGGTAAAGGTCGCAAATTGTGCTTTCCATTCTGGGAGTTTACCGGATAGATTGTTATAAGAGACATTGAACACTTCTAAATACTTCAGTTGAATCAGTTCTGATGGAACTTTGCCTGTCAAACCATTAAAAGAAAGGTCCAAACTCTCGATGTCTATGAGATTTGATAAGTTCACTGGAATAGGTCCAGTTAACTTATTATGAGACAGGTTTAAAGTGTGAATATGGGTTAATATCCCTAGTTCCGGTGGGATTTCACCAATGAGCTTGTTACATGATAAGTCCAATCCCGACATGTAATCAAGGATCTTACCTTTATAGGTTTGAGCATTTCTTTTTGTTGTATATTCAGCTTCATCTTGAGCTTCAAATTGATCCACACCTTTACTAAAATCATTTCTTTTTGTTGGATCAGAGGCAGGAGCATCAAACCCAAAATAGATGTCTTGTATGAAAACAAGTTCTTTGGGTCCAATGTTATAATGTAGGCATCTAGGTATTAAACCGGAAAGGGAGTTGCTAGATAAATCTATGAAACTCGCATTAGTTAATTTGCACAACTGCCTCGGAATAGAACCACTAAAGTTGTTTTTTCCTAACAGTAGAATCCTTAGCTGGGATAGGTCACCCAGAAAATTAGGAATCCTACCAGAAAGGTAGTTGTGGCCTATGTCTAAAGTGAAAACATTTGTTAAGTTACGAAATGTATTGGGTACCAATCCAGTGAATTTGTTGGATCCCAAATGAAGATGTTTCATAGATTCCATATTTAAACAATATGGAAGAGGCCCTGAGAAAAAGTTTTGTGAGATATCAAGAAACCTGAAAGAAGCTTTTCCACAGGGAAACTGGCCACTGAATCTGTTATTTCTCACTATAAGTTCATCTATGCTAGAGACATTGCTTATCCAACTAGGGATGGTACCTTTAAAAAGGTTATCACTAATATCCAAAACCTGTAGAACTTCCAGTGTAGTGTATTCCACAATGTTATTTCCAATATTACCTGTGAAATAATTGTTGTCTAATTGAAGGACACTGAGACCACCCAAACTTAAGTTTCCTGAAAGTATCTGGCCATGTAGTGCATTCTTTGATAGTTTTAGTATAAATAACATAGAGGTATTTGTAACCAATCCTTCTGGTATTCTTCCTGAGAGATTATTTTCAGATAAATCGAGTGCACCTAGTTGATACAAATCACATATTGAAGAAGGGATAACACCATTCAAAGCATTGCTGGAAAAGTTTAAAAATTCTATATACGGAATGAACTTTTGTATATCATTATGGATAATACCAGTGAAATGATTTCTCGACATATCTAAAGACTTCATATTAGCATTCAAATACTCCAAAGGCAAAACACCTTGCAATGAATTGTTCCTTAAATTGAGAGATTCAAGCTTTGTATTATTCTTAAGCAACCAATTCGGAAATTCTCCCTCCAAGGAATTATGAGACATATCTAGTGCTTGTAATTTGTGTTGGTGAAGTAGAAAACTAGGAACAACACTTCTTATAAGCCTTTTGATATTCCGGTTAGGTAGCGCCAGAATCTTCAACTGGAACATTGGAATCCAACCTATAGGCTCTTCTGTCTCCACCTCAAGTTTTTCATTGCCTCTTTCAAGTCGAAAAAACTCGAGCTTTGTAAGATTAGATAACGAACTGAACGAGAATGAGCCTTCAAAGTTATTAAGACCAAAGTCAATGTACTCTAGAGATTTGAGATTCATAATCAGAGATGGCGGAAGTATTCCGGTGAATTGGTTTGAAGAAATATCAAACATCTTAAGACATGATAGCCTACTGAAACATTTAGGCAAGTTTCCATCAAACATGTTGTAACTAAGATCCAACTCACGAAGATTCTTTAACTCACATAACCCTGTCAAAGCAGAACAAGTTATTGTTCACCATTTAATTATTATAATGCAACAATCTTTTAGATAACTTACCAGTGGGTAGTGATCCATTGAGCATATTGTGAGCAAATGCTAAGGCTTCAATAGAAGATAATGATTTAATTATTGATGGGATGCTTCCAACAAAATTGTTCCAACTCAAATCTAAGACTTTGAGATGGGGAAAAGAAGCCAAAGCTATATGAAAGACAACAAGAGAGGTTTGTAAACAAGGAGTTCGTGATTTTTGTTTCACCACAAAATCAAAACATGTTTGATAAGAAATAAAAATAAATTTAACTTTGAAACAGGAAAAAAAATTGCATTTAAAGTACATGAACTTCTCATTTAAATATTAAAATGTGAACACAAAAAAATATAAAATTCAAGAAGAGTGCCTAACTAATAAGTTTCGTAGTTATCGCATTAGACTTCCTATAATAACCTAAATGTTGGAAGCCAAAATTAAAAGTTTCATTAAACGATTTTAAGATATTTATAAAACATATGATGATTATTTACAATGAAATTCAAAAGCCCAATGTAATTATGATTTTCGTAGTAACATAATTACGAGGATTAACAAAAATGAGATGACAACACCACCACCCACTAAACCTCCACCCGTCTGAACCACCACCACCACCCGACTAAACCTCTACCTCTGATTGGACCATCACCTAACTGAACCACCACCGATCGACTAATTCAGATCATCCCGAACCACCCGACTGAACCGAACCCACACTTGCCTGAACCACCACCACTCGACTGAACTAGACCTAGACCCAGACCCGACTAAGCCACACCACCTACTTCACCACCGCCTACACCTATGTCACCCTCATCCTGTAACGGTCACCTTTTTTTGAAAACCCCCAATCGCCCTCCACTTGTTTCTAAACTTAATCGCCCCTGCCCTTGGTTTATTACCCAATCGCCCCCTCTGTTTAAAGCTACTGGCCCTGTTTAAAGCTACTCACCCCCTCTCTCTATGCTACTCGCCCCTGTTATCACTGTCCACCGAGAAAGAAAGGAATGCAGTAGATGAGGCAGCTGCCATATTGGTCCCAAATAAGTTTGTTTGTGGTTGTGGTTTGTTGGATGTGTGTTTAGTTAATTTGATGTGAATTATATGGAGATGTTGATATCAAAAGGAACTAGTGAATGGTGCCACGTAGGATGAAACTAGATTACTTTAATGGATTTTACATTTTTATAAATAAATATTACTACTACTAATAATAATAATTAGGTTTAACACCCGCGCTTCGCTGCGGGGCAAACCGACTTTTAACGTAATTTATACGAACCAATCTCACGCGTTGTGACGGTTCGGTTGAACCACCTGGTATAACCGATTGAACCACCCGACATACCCGATTGAACCGTCCGGTATGGCCGGTTGAACCAATATTCCTAACCATTCCTACCGGTTTGTTCAACTGGTTGAATGACCTGGTACAATCGGTTAAACCACCCGACATACCCGATTGAACCATCCGGTATGGCCGGTTGAGCCAATAATCCTAACCTATTTCTAAGCGTACTACATATGTTCCGTTAAATGGTAACCAAGTTAAGTTGCTATTCACATTAGTACACGCGCGTAGCCAGACCGTTCTCGCTACTCCGTTAAGTTTACTATGTAACTCCGTTAAGGTTACTATTCAACTCCGGTAAATGACCTAGTTGACTAAGATAAATAGTAACTCGCCGGAGTTGAGTAGTAACTTGACGGAGTTGAATAGTAACTTAACTGAGTTACGTAATTGACGAAGTTGAATAGTAACTTAACGGAGTTGAATAATAACCCCGTTAAGTTACTATTGTCGGAGATGAATAGTAACTTAATGGAGTTAAATAGTAACTTAACTGAGTTGAATAGTAACTCAGTTAAGTTACTATTGTTAAGGGGTGTTGTTAAATAGTAACTTAACTGAGTTGAATAGTAACTCAGTTAAGTTACTATTGTTAAGGGGTGTTGTCAAATGAATAGTAACTTAACGGAGTTAAATAGTAACTTAACTGAGTTGAATAGTAACTCGGTTAAGTTACTATTGTTAAGGGGTGTTGTCAAATGATATATATAATAATAATAATTATAATTTCCTTGTTATGGGTGCGCCTGGGTGTGAGAGAGGAACTGTTGTTGAGGAGACGGGTCCCAGCTCAGTCACGGGGAAGTGGCCTTGCCCCTTTAGAAATTACCATTCATGCAAGGATGGTTTGCCTAGGTACAAGGGTTATTCTAGACTTCTTATGAATTTTCAGCGAGACCATTTCAATGAGAAAGAAAGGAGGGAATTGTTAAAGGGACAGATTGCTTCATACTTGGACCTCTACACGGATGATGTAAATACCATGCGGATGCTTGGCAAATGGCTATGTGGGGGATGTATGACCCTGCATGCCCTTAACCGCTATTGTCGTCACAAGGATGTTGTACATAAGTGCACGTTAGGTGCAGGAAATGTCATTCATTATATTGTAGGGATCCCTCAGCCGTGTAGGCCGCCTGCAGAGCCTGAGAGCGTCTTGTCTACATGGGTGGTGGCAGATGTCGCTCTCCTTAAGCGCATCCTCCCGCTCCCCCTCTCCACTGTCAAGAGTATCCCGCCTGCGTGTCGTATAGCGTTTGCATAGGCTTTGTCAGGGGGGCTGCGTAAAGTGGCAGATGCCCCATGGTCTATTGAGGCATGGGTTAAGCTTATGTTGTTGCCTCGTTGCACGCTACGAGCGGTCAAACCAGCCTGTAGGCAAGAACACAGGTCTGGGAACAGGAAATCGCTTCAATGAAACTCCATTATGCGAGCCTTAGCGGTTTGGAAAGATGGGGCCGGCTTTGAGGAGCTCGTCAAGAACCTCCTTGATCTACCTGCGGTTGGGCTTTCATGTAGGCCTAGTGAGCAGGATAATGATCGGGGTGGGGGCAACATTAAGCAATGCCTTCGAAAAGTGGCAGATGGGCACTACACGGCTGCGGTCAAGGTCCTGTGTTCATCAGGGGTCGCGTCTCTTGGGGAGGCCACTTTGAAGGCCTTGATTGATAAACACCCTATTGTGGACCCTCCGACCAAGCCTTCCGCCATGCCATCTGAGCCAGCTCTACAGGTTGACGTTGATTGTGCGCTGGCGTGTATTAAATCCTTCCCGAACAGGACCTCTTACGGGAAGGATGGTTTGTGGGCTCAACATATCTTGGACGCATTTTGTGGCCAGGGGTCCCCCACCTCGTCTGGGTTGCTTAAGTCCATCACAGATGTTGTCAACCTGTGGCTTGGGAGGGCTTTGTCCTTCTGAACTGGCGGAGTTCGTTGCCTTCGCTCCATTAACCCCCTTGTTAAGGCCCGACAATGGAATTAGACCTATCGCGATTAGGATTATTTGGAGGAAATTGGTGCCGAAAGTCGTTTTGCGTAAAGTGGGTAAGGAGATGGATGCGTATCTAGGGGATTTCCAATTTGGGGTTGGGGTCCCTAATGGGGCAGAAGCAGTGTTGCACGGTGCCAATAGGTTTGTGAACATGTTCCATTCTGATGGCTCCCTGGCTATGCTTACTGTTGATTTCTCCAATGCTTTTCACGTAGTCGACCGTATGACACTTCTCAGGGAAGTTTATTGTCGATGCCCATCCATTTACCAGTGGGCGTAATTCTTGTATGCCCGGCATGCCGGGTTATACGTCGGCGATACTCACATTGGTGCTACTACTGGGGTTCAGCAAGGGGACCCTCTCGGCCCCTCGTTTTTGCATTGGTCCTTCATACGCTTGTTCTCCAGGTGCAGGAAGCCTGCTCCCTCCCTTTCCATGCTTGGTATCTAGATGATGGCACTATTATAGGTTAAACTGAAGACGTAGCGAGGGCACTTGATATTATTCGATCTGAAGGGCCATCTCTGGGGCTTATGCTTAATGTGCGAAAAACAGAGATTTTTGGCAGACGTGCAATGGTTCAGCAACAACGCCCGGTTTATTTCGTAGTGAGATAGGTAGGCCCGACAGAGGGGTCAAACTCCTTGAGGGAGCTATTAGCCGGGATGCAGGTTATATACGCTCTCTAGCAATAAAAAGGGCTTTGCGTGCGGTTAAACTCATGGAACACCTTCCGAAATTAAGAGACCCTCAAAGTGAGCTCCTCTTACTGCGCTCATGCAAGGGGTTGCTAAATTAGTGTTCGGGCTATGGACATGTTAGCCAAAGCATGTCAAAGATACGGTGTCCATTTTTGATGTAGGCCTTCGGGAGGCGGTTGAAAGCATTGTTGTTTGTGGAGGGGCACATTTTAGGGACCTCCAATGGAGGCTAGCATCCTTGCCTATGCGACTTGGGGGCATAGGGATTTTCACGGCAGGGGATGTGTCAACATACGCCTTTGTAGCGTCGAGGGCTCAGTCGTGGGGATTGCAGGACCACATCCTGCGGAGTGCTGGTGTGATGAGGTTGAATTCTGACTACACCCTCGCACTTGGTAATATTAAAACAGTTCTTCCGGAAATTGATCTAGGCGGTTATACTGATAAGGAGACCGCCCCCAAGAAACCTCAACAAACCTTAGCGAGTGCTCTTTATGGTAAACACGTGCAGACTATGGAAGGGCAGTTGGCAGTGTTTGCATGCCTTCAAGAGGCTCATGCTCATGATACCTCTGTTCCCCTCGGATGAACCATGCCCCATTTGCAAAAAAACCATGTCCAGATAAATTTGGCGAGCATGCGCTCCACTACAAGGAATTTCCTGGGTTCAAGTACCGCCATGATTTGGTCAAAGATGTTCTATGGGATGTGCTTCGAAGTGCGGGGGTCTCAGCCAAGAAAGAAGCACCAGTCAATTTTCTGATTGATCCGCGGGATGGGAGATGTACCTTGCGTCCTGCGGATGTTCTTGTGTTTGGATGGGTTAGGGGCAAACATGCTTGTGTTGACTTGAGGGGTTTCCCCCTTGGTAGGTTTGCGAGACAACGGCTTTGTACCGGGGCAGGCAGTTTTGACACATTTGGATCCCTCGCCTGAGGTAGTTTTGAAACGAGTGCAGAAGGTTGTCCACAGTGACTCGCAGAGCCCTAAGAACCAAGGGTTTGTATTTAGCAGGATAGGCTTTGCGATTCAAAAGGGGATAGCGGCGCAGCTTGTTGCCCGCTTACCCACAATCTAAATATAACTTGTTTTAACCAGTTATTTTTTGTAAAATGATAATAAGTTATATAAAAAAAAGTAGTAACGTTAAAACTTAATAAAATTTACATAAAACTTTTGAAAAAATAAAAGTATATGGGTCTGTTTTGAAAACTTTGATTGTATAAGGGGCAAAAGGGAAACAAATAATGAAAACCTTTCTCTCCTCTACCTCTCGTTTTCCAGCCAACACATGTGCAGCTCTTTATTGTTAAACATGAAGTAAATTGTATAAGTTACCAAAGAACTCGCAACCTCAATGATGTTCGAAATCCAAACTGATGAAACTTTTATGCTGCAAATTATTATTTGAAACCGTAACAAATAAGATCAAAATGCGTTTTCTAAACCTTATAACGTCCTCTCTCTTATCGATTCGAGGTAATAACCGTACCATTCTACTCATTTTCCATTTCTGAACAAAAACCCTATGGATTAGATCACTGCCTGTTATTGTAAAACATATTTTTGTTTGTTTTGGATTTATGTATTTGTATTTATCTTAATATAAAGAGCATTGGATTTTCATCAATTCGCAAATAAAATAAAAAAACACATACAAATCATAGTCACTTCATCAACTACTTTACGACAAAATGCTTACCTTCCATGGGTAATGTTCCATTGAAATCATTAGAGCTCAAGATGAGGACTTGCAGGTAAGGCATATTAGGTACTTCTGATATCGCCGGTCAAGTCAAAAATTAAAATGATTAGTAAAAATAAGCTCTTATGTTTCCAGTCAAACTAGCAGATTCAGTAACCATAGAAGTAGGTCATCAGTTTCTGCTTATGTTATTTGAGAATTCTGAAATGATGTTTGAGTACATCAGATTAACATACCATTTGCAAAAAGTCTTCCTCCTATATAACAAGACTCCAATGAAAGATATCCTAGGGAAGGGAAAGTAGCCATGGACCTCATGATGTCATCATTGAAGTTGTTATTTTGTAAATTTAAGTGTTTCAGTTTACTCATGGTACCTGATGAATTGATCATACATGTGACAGAAAGCATCAAGCTCAATTATGGCATCGACTGAAACAATTCTAAAACTCATCCTAGTACACTAAGTAAAAGATGTAATCTCGGTTTGTAAATGTCTTGTTGAGTATGTTTATGAGGTTGTATTGAAGCTGTGGCGAATTGTATCTTTCAAATATAGTGTCCCTACCCCAAGTATCCAATATTATAATGCAGAGCAAGAAATGTTTAAAATAAATAGAATTTGAAAACCCATTTTAACAACTTATATACCATTTAATGTGAGTGATTTGAGGTTACAATCGCTCAAGTCAAGTTCCTTTAACTCTTTCAAGGAAGATAAATCTGCACAAAAGACGTTTTAAGTTAATAAATATTAGTGAATATGTGATTTAATATTTTAATTGTATTTTTAATGATGTGGATATCATAAGAAATTTACATGCCTTGCATTGAAACAGAACTTCCCAAATAAGAAGAACTAAGATCAAGAGTGTTGAGGGATGGGAGAAAACTTAGGCATGATATGATGCTCGCGTTGAAATAGTTACCTCCTCCAAGAGATACACTCCCTAGTCTCTCCAACCTCATTAGACTCTTACAACCTATACAAATAACATGAGAAGGACCAAGGTCTTGTATGTGTAATAACAAATTAATTATAGAATAAGAGGCACAGGGCACTTAACGTTTTCATTATTCTTTTTACCTTCAGTGCTTGGTGTAATGTTGATGTGGTTAGAACTTAAATCCAACTTCTTCAGGTTAGTTAAATTACTTAACTCTGTGAAAAAAAAAGTTAATAACACCAACGCATTAGATGCATTATACAATTTTTATTTTTCCACCATCTCCTGTTTCTTAAGTTTCAAGTTTGTTTAAATTAAACTTTTTGTTATTAAGTTACAAAAATGTGCAACCTCCGCCCTAATTTAAAATTTATTCTTTTAATTAAAGACGCTCCTTGTTAAAAATATAAGTAATTTTGTAATTCAAATCTTTGATAAGATGGTTATAAATATTGGGCCAGATATGTACTTTTAATATGTTGGGCCAATCTTATTTCATTATACAGGTTATGGGCTTGTTGTTTTTATGGGCCTTATTAGCTGAGAGTTTGTTATGTTTGTTCAAGATAGACAGCTGAGATTTACTTATAGTTATCGAGTTGTGGAATCTTCTGGAGCTCATATATAAGGATTATTATTTTCTCTTTCTTTCATTATCATTATCAGTCATTGTATTCTCTCTCATTTGTATTGTTTTCTTTCTAGGGTTGTTCGTCTTCGTCTAGTGATTAGGGTTTCCTATCACTGTAAGTTTGTATTTTTATTGTTCTTTAGATGTGTCAACTGATCTGTTTAACTAATTGACACTATTAGACTTTGTATTGCTTCTTTGAGTTCTATTATTGTAGAACTCTAGGGTTTCTAGGGGGTAATCTTTGGGTTTGTTAATAATAGATTTTGTCACCATTTTCTTCTCGCTATTTCTTGTGTCTTCATGGTTGTGTGATTGTGGTTTGTATGAGAGATATTGTTACTACTGTTGTCTTAGGGGGAAGGGGCACAAGCCCCATGTAGTCTCATCTTAATCAATCACACAGTTCCACGTGATTTTTACCCTAAAGTAACCTAAACACCGGAAATGTCATAGCCTAAAGTAGCCTAAAATGACTTTTCTTTTTTAATATTAATTAAGTAAAAAAAATAAAACCAAATAAACATTAATTAAATAAAATAAAATGCATGCAAATACAATAAAAATACGAAACATAAACAAAAAATTCAACTAAAAATATTAAAAATAAAATTACGCAACGTCGTTGGATTCTTCGAGATATGGTAGGTCTTGAGTTGAAATATGTTCGACTAGGTCAATTCAAAGTTGGAAATGCGTGTGTGGATCCATAATTTCACAGAGGGCATCCTCGTAAAAAACGGTTGAACAATTGGATCCCTAATGTGAATCGGCGAGAAGACATTTCCCTAGTCTTTAAGGATCATGTTATGCATTATCATGCATGTATACGCCACAGCTCTAATCTTGTCCACTGTGTAGGCACACATGGGTCGCTTTAAAATGCCCCCATTTTCCTTTAAGAGCTCCAAAAGCGCGTTCAACATCCTTTGTTGAGCCTTCTTGTAATCTCTTTCACTTCTTTTCATTTGGATCCATTGGATGTGGAAATGTTTTCACAAACAACGCCCAAGTAGGGAATATCCCGTCGGTTAGATAGTATCCACGTTTGTATGTGTGCCCGTTGACAATAAATGGACATTTAGGCGTCGTTCCATTCCATTCATTTAGAAAAATAGGAAAAGTTTGGAGGACATTGATATCATTGAGTGAACCGGGCGCACCACAATAACCATACCAAAACACATATCCTGTGACGCAACCGCGTCGAGTACAACCGTTGGGTGATTGTAGTTGCCTTTCGTAAATGTTTTTTCAGCTCTCTTAGACAATTCCTCCATTCTAGATGTATACAATCAATGATACCCATCATGCCAGGAATATGACGTTTTTCTTTTGAGTTTTAGTATAAATTTGCAACATCGTGGCTTGTGCGTCGACGCATAAACTCCTCGCCGTAAGTTTTAATTACGACGTTGCAAAAAAAAAAATAAAGGGACTCACGTGAAGTCCTTTCAGACATGCACAAATACTCGTCGTATTCATCCGGTGTGCTACCGTGTGCAAGTTGTTTAATGTTAGAAGTGATTTTTGAATACGTGTATAACTTTTATTCATCCTGTCATCGTAACCCTCTTGAAACCATGGTTATTTGGCTACGATGTCATCAACAATTTTTAAAAACATTTTTTTTGACATATGAAACCGATAGTGGAAATCATCATCATTATATTTGTGTTCAGAAACAAAATAGTCGTTCATAAGGATTTGGTTACTTTTTTCGCGATCACGTTTAACAACTTTTTTTAATGACGACGTGTCTTCCTCGTCAACTTGCTCGTTCACATCTTAAAAAAAAGACTGCTATCGTTTGAAATATCGTCATCCGACCCCATTGGTGGAAATCATAGGTAATTTATTTGCTATTTGAAAAGCTAATTGTGAAAGTGTGAAATTTAATATGAGAGAATGGTGTGAAATTTTGTATATGAGTTGTGTGTTTATATAATGTTTAAATTAATCGTTTGAAATATCGTCATCCTACTCGTACCGGTTCGGTACGAGTACCAGGTACCAAACATTGATCCGTAAATATATAATACCTGACACTAAATAAAAAGGGGGTTTTCAAAAAAAAAAATTAATAAATAAAAAGTTGAATATCAGTGCACATTAGCAAAAAGGGGCGGTGCATGTTAGCAACATAGGTGGTGCACAGTGCACATTAGACTTTTGACATTATTAAAGTGTCTTCCTTAAACCAGTGCATAGTTTCCACGCTCACACTCAGCAGTGGACTGGCCTTTAGCAACAGGTCTCAGTATCACCACCTGCGCTAAGTGTTGATGGGTTGCTAACATTGTTTAGTTTTTGTTTAATTTTTGTCAGGATTGTTTCAACTCTATAAATATAAAGGTGTAGGGATAGGGTACCTAATCCCAGTGCGGATAAATAACCCTATCCCATAAAATGAATTTCATAAGTAACCCGCGGAGCACTAATCCGCATAGACAAGCCTGGGAACAGTAAACTTCTCCCTCAGCACGCGTGATCTCAATCGCGCAAGGTAATAACATCACGCGCTAAGCCATATCCATGAGGCAATCAACCTACCGTGGAGCTAATCTTGCGCTTGCTAATCAGTTCACGCACGAGATGATGTAGCCCCATAACGTCACAAATGGAAAGGAATCTCCGCCCGTGTATATACGCGCGGTATATTCGTCCAGCCTTGGCTTTTAGTACGAGGTATGGACGATCAAGAATTAAGACGATTTGGTCAGATCTGGATAGGTCCTGCGCCAACCAATTGGCGACACGTGTCAGGAGTGGTCCAACAACCGCTGACAGGGAATAGTGACATGATTGCTTCCATGCTTCCACCATGCTAGTGTGAATAGTACTGGTCAGAGTACTGTACAAGCATGTATGTCTGCTGCCAGACTTTACGTCAGACGCCAGCGAGTAGGTCAACCATGATGTGTCAGAGTGAAGCGTCGCGTGCGCCCAATCAGGAGGCGCCACACGGATCTTCTACAGACCAGATCATATTTTCTCTCACCATTTCTTGTGCCATTCTATTCGGCCCATGTCTTCCCAATAAAAAGGAGACTTACTCTCCTTTACAAAGGATTGGTTACTTCATACAAGAACTAGCATATAGAAAATATTTGTAACATCTTTGTAATCTCCAAAGCAATAATATTCTTCTATTTACAGTGGACGTAGGTCATTCTTGACCGAACCACTTATGTTCTTGTGTTCTTACTTTCACCATACACGAGACACATACTTTCTCATCTCCTTGGGTTACGGTTTGTCCACCAGTGTGAGCGAAGGATTGTATCTGAGCGAACACACGTGTACAAACCCAACGATGTTTAATTCTAAGTACCGTTATACTCGTTGTTTCTTCAAAAGGTATCACTATTAACAAAACACACAAGAAAAAACATTTCGTACACAAAAATACTCCAATACTCTTCATTTTTAATGTATACCTTTGAGTTTTTAGAGTCTTTCCCGATAGTTCCAATTGCTTATGCTCAAAATTTGGTTTAAGGGCATGTGTTCAACACGATCCTCAACCAAATTCTTTTATTGTATCGTACTTTGTTTTTATTTTTTAACCTTTTTTTTTTATTTCGGCTGTAATTTTGTCCATGTAGTTTAATGCTTTCCATTATACTACATGTAGTTCAATAAAATTGTTTTAATTTATTTAATATCCATCAGGCATGTATTATATGATAGAAAAAGTCTTAATTTGGGAAATATTAATTTGTCTACAACATCTTAAAGAATCACATGTCGATGCTCCTAAGTCCTAACAAAAGGCCAGTTAAGGTGATATATTACCTTGAATTTGTAAGGTACCATAATAACCACAATTAGAAAGATCCAATACTTCCAAGTTTTCCGAAACTGAAAATTCAGAGATATCTGCAGAAGTCGATCGATCTTTAGAGTGTGAACACATGTTATAACATAAAATTAAGAGGTTAGAAATATAAACAACGTGCCATAAGTAGGCGCGAGCCGAAATCCAATATTATTAGGGTAACTGAGATCTAAAGTTTTGAGTGAAGTGAGTGAACCCAATAACGGAAATATGTTGGTTCCAATATTATTAGTGCTCAGATTGAGTATCTCTAGCTTGTTCAAACTTGACAACCTGTCAAGACCTGAAAAAAAAACGAGCTATTAATTATGTTTCGTGATATCTTTAAGTAAACATATCAACTTAAAGCCACCCGTGACTCCTTGAGTCAACAATTTAAGTTGAACTAAAGTTACCTGTGCTTACGATTGTATGATCTATAAAATTCCATGACAAATCAAGGCTTCTCAACTCTTTGAAACGAAGGAAAGGAGAAAAATTTAACGACCATTGCATGCCATTGTTCCACCAGTCGCTTTCATAATCTCTCAAGAACAAGTTGCTCAAAGAGATGTCTGTGACATACTTGTTAGCTGAGTCACACCTTATCCTCTCCCAATTACAACAATCACCCTGAGTGGTCTCATGGTCAACCCAAGTGGTGAGAAGCTTGCTGACATCAAAACGGTATGATAACTGGTGAAGGGAGGCTTTGATTTCGAGTAGCGCCTTCCTCTCATCTTCAATACAAACTCCTTGTAATTGTTCGACCATGAAAACCAATAATATTAATAGTAATGATTTATGCCTGCTTAAAGACCAACTCTCCATTTTAGTTCGAAATAAACAAAGATTGGATTTGTAGTAGTGTGCCCTTTGTATAGACTCAGAAATATTTGGTGATTTTCTAGTGAGGGCTTTGGCTATTAAATAGAAGAAATATTTTTAACAGAATATTCTAACTTGCTATAAAATTATGTCGTGTTACTCAAGCTAGCCAATACTTTTCGCCCCCAAAAATAGATAGAGTATTTGCTATCAAATACTGTTATCGTATGGATACCGTACTGAACCGGTACCAGGCTAATAGATTCCGTACCCACTTTTTCAAAACTTTGGTATCAGTACCGGCTGGGTACCAATACCATATAGAAAACATTTTGTAATGAATAACACTACTATGACATTACCATACAGTACCTTACTGAACCGGTATTATGTACCGAAAGATTCGGTATCGGTACCGACACATCCCTATCTTAAAGTAAGAATATAACATAATATTTTTATTTAGATATAAATATATATCTGATTAAATAAATATTGAAATAGGTTAACCTTCACGCATGATTATCTCATGGAGGTATTGAAATTAAATTAATTTCAACTCCAGAATTGCATTGGCGTATGAAACACTTCCATTTTTTAAAATAAACAACAAAATTACCAAAAAACACATATTCTTCTTACTTCAACAGGTAAAAAATTTTAATGATCCAGATCGTTGATCGTGGACGAAGGATCCAAGTGGGTCTTTTCCCGTTTCTTCCATAAAATCGTGATGCGGAGTCACTTGGAGCATTCAAACCAGTTGTGAGGGAATGGAATATCTGGGTCATGCAAAAAAAAATCAAAACATCTTGGGGTGAAGGGCGGAATTAGATCATTTACCCACATTATACTCTCTTAAATTACACCAAATTAATCCTAATCTACTTCTTGCTTGGGATTGAACTCAAAATCTTTCATTAAAAGGCAGAAGCCTTTATCAAATAAGTTACCGTCACATTAGCGTGCCTACCATTAGTGCAAAATAATGCCGAGTTGACCGATTACTCCCCGACTACTCGCTACAGGGTAAGTCGCTGAGTATAGCCGAGTTGGCCGAGTCTTCCGAGTACTCCCCACACAGGTCGATTGGAGCCCCGAGTACTCTCCTAATTAGGCCGAGTACTCGCTCTAAGGTAGGTTGCCGAGTACAAACCCAAACCAAGTTTTGAAACACTATGGCCTACGCTAATAAATATGTGTCAATTTAGAAAAGTCTTCCCCGTCAACCACTCAAAGGCTAAGGATAAATGTGTGGACTAGATATTTTTGAAAATTGATTGTAACATGGGCTCATGGACCATGCACAAATTACATACACTTTTAAGGTCAGTGTGGGGTAATGCTCCAGTAACTCAGCTGGGTAGCATCTTAACACCACCTCTTCATTGTTAGGTGGACGGGGTGGTCCGTGATGGCCACTCCAGTTCCCGTAATGGCTGTGATGCCCGCGAACACCGCCCCTCGTATTGTATCACGCTCGTGACCAAATTAACCTGTGATGCTCATCACAGCCATCACAGTCACTACTCGAACGTTGGTCAACGGTCTTATGACCGTTAACGCTAGCCGTTTAAAAAAAAGTTTTTTTATTAATAAATCAAACCTCTATGTAACCTCATTTTTTCAACCAAAATTACCACAAACAATAAAACAATATCTCCAACAATCAAACAACCAAAAAAATGCAAGGCATTTCGTATCCACTCGACTCATCTAGTTCATCCGACTCGTCAGGTGAAACAATAGAATTTTACGGCGATACAAAAATGCACATCTGCGATTCGCCAACTTGCTACCAGTAACATTCCTGACGAATTTGATGAATATTTAAATATGTCGAGTAGAACTTCAAGCGAGTTACTTTACTATTTTTGCAATGCTATTATTTCTTTATACTATAAAGAGTATCTACGAAGACAGACTAGACACGGCATAACACGTTTGTACGACGCACATGAAGCTAGATGACATTTTTTCGGGATGATCAGGAGCATTGACTGTACCCACATGGAATGGAGAAGTTGTTCGACGGCTTTGCGATGTCAGTTTATGAGAGGTGACCATAAAAAACCAATGATCATGCTCGAAATCGTTGCGTCGATCGATTTATGGATTTGGCATGCGTACTTTGGTCTCCCCGGTCAAACAACAACGTGAACCTTCTACATCAGTCACCGCTATTCGACACAGAGAGACAAGGAACCACCACGACGTGCCCGTTTATGGTGAACGAGAGACAATATAGACGTGGGTTCTATCTTGTTGATGATATCTACCCTACTTGGTCAGATTTTGTGAAAGCTTATTCATTTCCGACAATCGACAAAGAAATATTATTTAAAAAGCTACAAGAATCGACGAGAAAAGACGTTGGACGTGTCACACCCTCAAATTTTCACTGCGGAGTTTTACCGCGAGGTGTATGACAAACCAGGATCTCCAAAGCCACTAGTTATATGAACAACTTTGATTAAATACAAAGTTGTGTTACTTGTTTTAATTTTCAAAAGTAATAATTTATATTGTCTTTAGAAATCGTAATTTGCGGAAGCGTTTTCAAAATCCAAAAGTATTTGTTTCGGTGTGAACAGACACGCCCGAAATTTATTACAAGCCAATAGTAATTGTTTTATGTCAGAATACATAACAGTGGACTCCGTGTACAGTGCCCCAAATGCGTATGCTCCTAAACGACCTGCAAAAGCATAAATTCAAGTGTATCAACAAAAAGTTGGCGAGTTCACATGTTTTCGTATCCACGAAAATTAGTTTACTTCAAGAATATTTTCTGTTATTAAAAATCATGCCTTGGGTAGCTAGCCCGGTTTTATAGCTATTCAACAATATGGCGTACCGAATTTACTGGAACTAGCTCCCCCGCCCGACGGGTTCATTTATTTTTGCCTCCCATCATTGTCTATCAACAATGACAAGTACTTAAAGATAACCAGTTCATGCCCGGCTCGTAGCCAGTGTGAGGTTTGTTAAACCTAATAGCGCTATCAACTAATATCACGTTTGCCAAGCATCGTATGCCAAGCAATTAGATTCGGTAGCTATGAAGGACTTTCTTTGATAGAGTTGTTCGAATGAGCCATAAACATGAAGTTTAAACCAAAATATTCTTTGTATTAGATCCCAACCTGGAAATCTAAGTAGTTTCAAGTTTTCAACCTGAAGTATATTTTATCCCAAAACCCGGGATGTATGCTTTTGTACCAGAGTAGTGAACTCACCTTAGGTTGCTTTGATTTATAAAATTCCAACTTCAAGAATTAACGTAGGCGATTCGTCTAACGACTCCCTATTTCAAAGTTGAATCTTATAAGTATATGTTTATGCAAGTTTGACCAAAAATCCAATTGTTCTAAACTTCATATATTCTTAGTGTGTTGTGTGACTCTAGTGTAACCATATATAGCAAGTAAACCCGACGACCCGTTGGTGATTATTTAGTATATATATATTATATCACATATCACATATGGTTCACATAAACACACATATACTCATACATGCATAATATACAAGTTAAGAACACTTAAACACATAAATACTACAAGTTCTCAAATCTGAGTTTTCTGGACAGATTCTGTGTCATAAAAATGAATTTTTATAAAATACCAAATGGACATATTAGACTCTCAAATTTTTACAGAACAATCCTATATGTTTATACATCATAGCACTATTTTTATTTTGGGTTCAAAACCTTCTGAAAAATTATAAAAATTCGTGAACACAGCAAGGTATAAAAATTGAGCTGTTTGCGACAGTTTAAGAGAAAAATCATTAAAAATCACATGTTACTCCAATTGACCTGAATCCAATTGGAGAATCTTTAAATCTCAGCGTTTTAGTTACTGACCAAATTTCACGATCAGAGGATTTGTAAAACTCGAGTTATGACCGTTTAAAGTTGATCAAAGTTTTCTGTCCGAAATCAGATTTGACATGCGATTTTGTAAGCTTTAAAAGAAATTCCTATTCTTAACCAAATCCAACAAACTTAGATTTTCTGGAAAGCTTATTTCATATAGAATACTTTAGCATCAAAAACTACAAGTTTTAAATATCAGATTATCAAGTTATCATCAAAACAAATTCGGATTTGTAATCTGTCCAGTTTTTAATCTTTGATAAAAACTTATCTAACACAACTTTTTATCAATAAAAACTTATCAAAACTCAACATGGTAATTATCTCTAAGTAACATATGATCAAGTCTTGTATAAATGATAATTATCTATAATCAAACTAAAGTCTATAGCAAGATCTTTCAAGCTAAACTATCATAACAAAACTAATATGAATCCTAGTATATTATGATCATAACAACATCATCTAAGCATATATATCAAGCATGGATTCATTTTAGACATGTCAATATGTTTACTAATCAGATTATAACATAATTCTTATGAAAATATAGCAAGAACAACAAGTTATAAAGATATACCTCAAGAACACACTTAGAACTTCTAGGAAATGATCAAGCAACTTCTAAGGCTTCAAACACTTGATGATTTTGATTGTAATAAGTTTGGGGTGATAAAATTCGGAGTTTAGGAGCTTATAATCGACTAGATGAAGTTTTTTGATGAAAGGTTTGATCAAAACGACTTTGTTATAAAGAAATAAAAAGTGCTCGAACTGCTTTGCTCCGCGGACCGCGGACGAAATTCTAATTCCCGCGCGATCCGCGGGAGACCTCCAATTGTCAGCCGTTCAAAGTGTCGGCAGGCTCTCGCGGCCCGCGGGAGAATGAAAAATTCATTTTTTTATTTTAATTAATATTATGTATTTATTAAGTAATAATTATGCAATATTACATTTATTTACCATTTTAACAACACATATAAATCTAAATTACTAATCAAAATAATCTAGTAATTATTTTACCAATCCCGGTTTAACCGGGCTCAGTTACGTTAATTTACGTAATTTCACATAATCACGTGTAAGCACATAATTATAACATAGTGTATTCATATTTAATATTTCACCAACGTTCGGGGTTTATGACGCGTATATATAATCTGTTAAACCCAGTAATTCTCCGAATTACTAATTGTTCTATTTCTAACATACTGTAATGTATCGTGTGACTGTCTTAACTATTCCTAGTCAAGTGAAATGATATGAACGTGTAATCAAAGTTACTAGAGTTAGGTTAAAGTAATAACCTGGAAATGCGGGGTGTCACAGGACGAGCGTTTGGTGTATTGAAATTTAAATGGCACATAATAGATCGCCCGATTCGTTTGGTTAATCAAGTGAAAATAAGGAGTGTTGTGTACGCGTGTATCATATTGCACAATATGATACAGAAGGAAGAGGGACGCGCAATATCTCCGGATTACGTTGGGGATCCTCCGACTCCAGCAATCATTAATGATACTATTCTTTTGGAGTTGAGGAATTAAAAACCCACTTTCAACTTCGACATGATCTAACAGAACATGTCGGTAGTTTAGTTATCGTGTTCGAGGACCCGTACCCACCACTCACTTAAATTTATCATTTCAATTTTTATTTTGTTTTATTTTATATTTTCTAGTAATTTTTCTACTTAATGTATGTTTTTTTTATTTAATGTAATGTAATGTTGTATTTTTATATAAATAAAATAGATTGTGATACTATCATTCCACTCCCACTTTTTAGTGATGGATGTGATGGAATGTGATGAAAATAAGGTGGCATCATATTATTGGGTGTGATTGTGTAATAGTTTGATAGTGCGATTCTATCACCTACCACCCCATCCACCCTAAAAGGGGGTGCCATCAATAGCCTTGCCAAAACCATTAAAAGGAAGGGGCATAGGCCCCGTGTAGCCCCATGCCCACCAATCACACAGTGTCACATCATTTTAACCCCAAACTAGTCTAAAGTAGCCTAAACACCGGAAACGTCAAGCCCAAAGTAGCCTGAAACCAAGGACCCCACCATTTTACCATACCCACCAATCACACACACCCAATGAGATAGTCCCCACCCAAAAAACCCACTTTTTCTTCTCTCTCCTTGGCTTGTTTCTCTTCTCTCTTCAGCTTCCCCAAGCCCCATTTACTAGCCTAAAGTTGAAGCCCCATAGCAAGGGGTAGTCTAGCTGCCAGGCTTCGCAAGCCCAATGCCTCAAGCCGAAGGTGCCCCGTGCCCCTTCATAGGTGTTAAAGGGTTTGAGTTGGTGGGCACTATGTGCTACAATCAATTGTAGTTTTTTTTAATTTACCTAAGAGCTCATATTGAGTCCCCCTTCTCCTCTCCTGATTTTTGTGTCTGGCCCGCCGTAATTTAAAAAAATATAATATAAAGCCCAATAACTAAAAACCATTTACCTAACACAGCTAATTAACTAAAAGTCAGGTACAAATAAGAAGCTTACAAATCATAAGAATAAATAAGAAAAATAACAAAACAAGACTCATCCTTTCTCTTGTATTGTGTCTTTGTTTGTTAAAAAATGTTTTTTTATATGTAAAATCATTATTACCCTTTGTTTCGTTAAGAGTTCGTCATTACGGTTATTCATAAACACTTCACACAAGATCTTATTAGACTATAAGGAGTGGGGAGAGGGGGATTGTCACACCCTCAGTTTCCACGTGCGGGGTTTTACCGCGAGGCGCGTGACACACCAGGATCTCAGTCAACGATCACAACAAACATTCAACAAACATGCATTCATATATATATTAAACCAAAATATCATGCTTTGAGCCGTAAACCAGCGGCGGAAGCATTTCTTGTTTACAACCAAAAGACATATTAAAGTTTACAAAACATTGTTTAATACGTTTCAAAATCCTAGACGCTGTGCGAGACTCCGTGCGCCTAGTCCATTAACTGCTACCTTAGCGACCTGAGAAAACATGCCAAAAATGTCAACATATAATGCTGGTGAGTTCACAGGTTTTCTTTCATAAATGAGTTTTATAAGTTCCAAAGATCATATCCGTTACTACTTGGTTATGAGAACGTTAGCTAGACGTTAAGTGTTTTTACTACTACGGTTGGGAACCATTACTAAACACGTACAAGAAGATGAAACCAGCCCAGACTGACTGGGCTACCGATGCCTCGGTAACCCGAATGTTAAGGACAATATGCACCCGCCCGGCCCTGCCGTCGAGTGGGGCTTGTGAGGCCCAATAGATCTATCCACATTTCCCCCCGTTGTGCATTCCCGCACATTCATGGTTTCCCCCTTGGACTTTCCGAAAAAGCCATATAGTAACATAAAGTAACCATAGTATAACATGATCTTTAATAAAGAAGTAGTAGCATGTTTCTCCCCCTGAAGACAAAACAGTAGAAGCGGGGCTGTGACACTCACCTTAGTTTGCGTTACTTGAAAATAGTTAAGTAGTTATGCTATGATAGCCCCAAATAGCGGCGACCTATCATAAGACGTGTATAAGTATCCGGACTAATAACCCGCAGGTTAGCTAGTCCCCGAATGTCCAGACCATAACCATAGACGTTTGAAAAACACCTTTGACAGTTAAACCGACCGTGCCAGACAAGACTCGACATCCCATTGGTGACCCGACATTCCATGTGTTAGCTAAATGCAAAGTATCATGCAACATGTATAGTTAAACACTTAATACGCGCAAGAGTTCACCTAGTCTAACTTAACGCACAAGTAAAGCACAATTGAGTCCGAACACGTGTTACCGAGTCATACGGCATGTCACGGGGTTCCTATCATGTTCCTAGGTGTCAAATCATGCTTCGGGATGCCAAAATACGCTTACAGCAGCAGGACACGCGATTAGGAATTTAGCATGCAATTAGGAAAAGTCAACTGGTGATTGGGGGATGGTCAACAGGCGATTGGGGTGGTAATCGCCTACCTTATCAGGCGATTAGGGGCCTAATCGCCTCTTAAGGTTCCTAATCGCCCCCCTGCATCAGGCGATTAGGATTTCTAATCACCTGCTGCAGCTGCGCGCCACATTTTCGCGCGTTTAACCCTCCAAATCAGATCCGAAACATGCAAAAACACCCAATATCAAACCTAAACCATTTACCAACCCATTCCAAGCAAAAACCCCCAATTAATCACTGTTCTAACACTCTTTGTGCAATTATTTCCAAAAATGGCAAAGTACCATGTTTCATTAACTAAGCTTATCTTTCCTTAAATGGCAACAAATCAGATTTCATCACTTACAAGCTTGCAAATCAACATCTCTCTGTTATAATACCTCTCTAATGCAAACCCTAACAACAACAAATCATTAAATCATAACATAACACCTTAGATCTTCAAGAATCATGCAAATGGGTCAAAATGAACATCATCACCAAAACACAAAAATAATAACTCAAACTCTTAGATAATCATCCTAATAGCTCCTACATCTCAGAAGTACAACCATTTTATGGAAACTTTCATGTTATAATCACCAAGAAGATCATCATATGCACAAAAACTTCACATATAGCATGTATTATGGTGTAGGCTTGTTTTAGAACTCTTTTCAAAGGTTTTAAAGACACATACTTAGTAAAACAAGGTCTGGACTTTTGGGGAACCAAAACAACAACATTACAAAGGTTAGGGATGAAGAACACACCTTGGATTTTATCAAAGAAAGGTGTGTTAGCTTGGAAATGGTGATTTTTGAAGCAAAACAAGTTCCAGAGGTGTTCTAGGGTGTGTGGGTGGCTTAGGATCAGTCAGGGTTGCACTAAGGGTGTTTGGGGAGTTAAGGGTTGTATTTATAGGTGTTTTGACTCGTGCAGAGCAGTGTAGGCGATTAGCAGCAGTTAACAGGCGATTAGGAGTCCTAATCGCCTGTCTATTGGCGATTAGGGGCTCCAATCGCCCCCTAATCTTCCCAATCGCCTATAGTATAGGCTATTAGGTACCCATCTGGTTCCTAATCGCCTACAGCATCTCAGATTGAGTTTTTGGCGCGTTAAACACTATTTTAACACATATAAACACGTATTAACATACCGACAAGTCACGTAATGATTATAAACACATAATGCATGATAACTAACACATTTACATCCGTTCACCAATTCCTGGGTCTCGAGACTTGCGTGTGTGCGTTAAACCCGGTGATTCCACGAATCACCAATCCTTGTACACATGGTTATGGACCGACTCCCAATGATCCCGCGGATCATCGTAACGACTCCCGATGATTCGCTAGAATCATCGTAACGACTCGACTGATCTAGTTAAATATGTAATAAGTATGACTCGCTAAGGTAGACTTACTAGTTTAGTCAACGTTACTAACCTGAGTTTGCCGGGTGTCACATCATCCCCCTGTTGAAAGAATTTTCGTCCCGAAAATTGCCCAAGGCCAAAAGGAAGAGGCGAAAGTGAAGAAAAATTTTCCGGTTGCCACATCATCCCCTGTTGAAAGGAATCTCGACCCGAGATTCATGCAGTTTCAGCAGAGACATGTCTTGATTCGAAAGCGCGTTTAGGGAATAAATAAGGATACTTAGCTTTCATCTGATCCTCCCGTTCCCACGTGAACTCCGGTCCACGGTTTGAGTTCCAGCGAACTTTAACAATGCGGATCTTACTTCGACGAAGGCTACGGATCTTATAATCGAGAATCTCAACCGGTTCTTCCACAATACGTAGACGATCATCCACCTTGATCTCTTCGAGAGGAACAACCAAAGATTCATCCGCCAGACACTTCTTGAGGTTAGAGACATGGAAGACGTCATGAACGTTACTGAGTTCAGCTGGCAGATCAAGCCTGTATGCTACCGGTCCAATCCGTTCCAGAATTACGAACGGTCCCACATAGCGAGGATTCAGTTTGCCATGCTTCCCAAAACGTATAACGCCCTTCCACGGAGATACCTTCAATAAATCCCTGTCGCCAACCTCAAACTCTAAAGGCTTGCGACGACGATCGGTATAGCTCTTTTGACGATCCTGAGCTGCTGCCATACGGTTACGAATCTGTACGATCTTTTCAGAAGTCTCGTACACAAGTTCCGGGCCAGTGAGTTGGCTATCACCCACCTCAGCCCAGCAAAGAGGAGACCGGCATTTCAGTCCGTAAAGAGCCTCGAACGGAGCCGCCTTGATACTAGAGTGGTAGCTATTGTTGTAGGAGAATTCCACCAGTGGTAGGTGACTCTCCCACCCCTTGCCAAAGTCGATCACACATGCCCGAAGCATGTCCTCTAGCGTTTGAATCGTCCGCTCACTTTGACCGTCAGTTTGCGGATGATAAGCCGTGCTCATATCTAGCTGAGTACCCAGAGCCTTCTGCAATTTTCTCCAGAAATTGGAGGCGAACCAAGTGTCACGGTCAGAAATAATAGAGACACGCACCCCGTGCCGAGAAACCACTTCCTTAAGGTATAAACGAGCCAAACGCTCGAGGCCGTCAGTTTCCTTGATAGCGAGGAAGTGCGCAGACTTTGTCAACCTGTCGACAATCACCCAGATCATGTCACAACCACTGGGCGACTTCTGGAGTTTGGTCACAAAGTCCATTGTAATCCGCTTCCACTTCCACTCGGGAATTTCAGGCTGCTGCAGAAGGCCGGACGGCTTCTGATATTCAACCTTGACCTTAGCACAGGTCAAGCACTTGCTTACATAAGAAGCCACATCCGCCTTCATGTTCGGCCACCAATAGAGTATCTTTAAGTCTTGATACATCTTATCGGAGCCAGGGTGAATAGAGTATCGAGACTTGTGAGCCTCGTCAAGAACGAGCTCCCACAAGCCCCGAATAGCGGAACCCAAACACGTTCGGTGAAATAATGTAGGCCATCGGACCTGAGCTCAAGGTGTCTATCAGCACCATGCATGGTTTCAGCCTTAAGGTTCTCCTCCTTCAAGGCTTCTTGCTGCGCCGAACGAATTTGGTTAGGTAAACCAGAGTGGATAGTGAGCTGAAGAGCTCGAACACGACGAGGTTTAGCGGATTCCTTCCTGCTCAAGGCGTCTGCGACAACATTCGCCTTGCCAGGATGGTATTTTATGGCACACTCGTAGTCGTTAAGAAGCTCGACCCAGCGACGCTGTCGAATGTTCAGTACCTTCTGATCAAAGATATGCTGGAGGCTCTTGTGATCGGTATAAATGGTGCACTTGGTACCGTACAAGTAGTGCCTCCAGATCTTCAAGGCAAAGACCACTGCACCCAATTCCAAATCATGGGTGGGGTAGTTCTTCTCACGGACCTTAAGCTGACGAGAAGCTTAGGCAATGACCTTCCCGCGCTGCATCAACACGCAGCCAAGGCCCTGGATGGAAGCATCACAATAAACCTCAAAATCATCCGTGCCTTCAGGCGAGGACAAGATAGGAGCAGAACAGAGTTTGGCCTTTAGTATCTGAAAGGCTGACTCTTGCGAATCACCCCAGTTGAACTTCTTGTCCTTCTGGGTAAGCGAGGTGAGGGGTTGGGCGATCTTCGAAAATCCCCCGATAAAACGACGATAGTAACCTGCGAGACCCAGGAATTGCCGCACCTCAGTTGGCGTCTTCGGTGCTTCCCAGTCTTTGATAGCTTCTATCTTAGCTGGATCAACATGTATCCCCTCTGCATTAACCACATGGCCAAGGAATTGGACTTTGCGCAACCAGAAGCTGCACTTAGAGAACTTGGCATACAACTGTTCTTGCCTCAAGAGTTCCAAGACAAGACGCAAGTGTTCCCGGTGGTCCACTTCGTTCTCGGAATAGACTAGAATATCATCGATGAAGACAATCACGAATTTGTCAAGATAAGGCTTACAAACACGGTTCATCAAATCCATAAAAATGGCTGGCGCATTGGTGAGACCAAAAGGCAAGACCAAGAATTCAAAATGGCCATAACGAGTTCGAAAAGCGGTCTTCAGAATATCGGCTTCTTGGACTCTCAACTGATGGTACCCCGATCTCAAGTCAATCTTCGAGTAGAAACTAGAACCCTGAAGTTGGTCAAATAAATCATCGATGCGAGGAAGAGGATAGCGGTTCTTGATGGTAACCTTGTTCAGCTCACGGTAGTCGATACACATACGTAGGCTTCCGTCCTTCTTCTTGACAAACAAAACAAGGGTTCCCCACAGGGACGAACTAGGTCGGATGAAGCCTTTCTCCAACAGTTCCTGCAACTGGTTAGACAATTCCTGCATCTCTGGAGGTGCAAGACGATACGGGGCTCGAGCAATAGGGGCCGCACCTGGAGCAAGTTCAATACTGAATTCGACTTGGCGGTAAGGTGGAAGGCCTGGTAGTTCTTCAGGAAATACGTCGGGAAAATCGCAAACAACAGGGATATCTTCAATCTTCTTCTCTTCCTCGGACGAAACCGAAACAAGCGCCAGAATGGCAGAGTACCCCTTACGAAGATACTTATAAGCCTTCATGCATGAAATGATACTCAAAGGGATCCCGCTCTTCTCACCATGTACCAACAGAAATTCACCATCCGGAAGAGGAAGTCGAATGACTTTATCAAAACAGACGATCTCAGCATGATGCAAGGACAACCAATCCATACCCACAACGACATCAAAGCTACCCAAAGATACCGGCATAAGATCAATAGGAAAAGAATAACCCGACAACTCAAGGCGACACCCCCTAAGGACGTGCGTCGTTTCGACTTTCTTACCATCGGCCAATTCTATCAAATACTTAGCCTCTAAAGGTGTAGGTACCCTATCAAGCAATTGACTAAATCCAAGAGATATAAAACTCTTATCGGCACCAGAGTCGAATAAAACTGTAGCATAGCGATTATCAAGAAGAAACGTACCGGTAACAGTGTCAGGATCCTGTCGAGCCCCGCTCGAACCAATCACAAAGGCGCGAGCATTCCTGCTTCCGCCCCCGTTGTTTCCATTACCCGACCCATTCTTCCCTTCCTCGCCCTGCTTCAATTTGGGGCAATCCCGCTTGTAGTGACCAAGCTCACCACAGTTATAGCATCCATGTTTACCCTGGTTTCCCTGGGGAGCAGCAGTCTGAGGAGCTGGGGTAGGTGCAGCAGGCGTGTTTCGGTTGCCCTGGAGGTTAACCCTACAATCCTTCATCTGATGCCCAAGCTTATGGCACCGGTGACAGCTGTCCTTCTCGCCACAGCGACCATTGTGGTAGAAGCCACACCGGTCACATTTCGGCAGTTTCCCAGAATAAACCCCCGGTTTTTGCTCAGACGACGGTCCCCCGACATCAAACCTCTTCACCTGCTGAGGCGGAGCTGAGCTCGAGCCCTTACTCACGCCTTCCCACTTTCGTTTGCTACTCTCAGGAGCCCTAACATCAGTGCCTCGGGGAGGCAAGACTCCTTCAGCCACTTTCATGTTGGTCAGCCTGTGAGCCGACCGAACCACTTCAGCATAAACGGTGAGGCTGCCCGCAGCCACCAATCCTGCAACCTCCGGCACTAACCCAGCAATATAGTGTTCAATCCTCCGGTATTCTGGTGTGTGCAAATCCGGGCACAACACCGCCAGCTCGTTGTGCCTAGCCGTGTAAGCTTCAATTTCGGACCCCACCATCTTGTGAGTCTAGACCTCATGCTCAAGCTTCTGGATCTCATCCCTCGGGCAGTACTCGTTTTTCAAGAGCTGCACGAATTCTGTCCAAGGCATCACATGGGCTTCCTCGATGCCCATGGTCTGTTTGGTGGAGTTCCACCAGGACAAGGCTTGACCCTCAAAAGTCGCAGCAGCATACTTTACCAGGTCACCCGCCGAGCAACTGCACATGGAGAACACAGACTCAACCTTCTCTAGCCACCGGAGCAGTCCCACTGCCCCTTCAGTCCCACTGAAGTTGTGAGGTTTGAAATCCATGAACTTCTTGTAGGAGCACTGAGTTGGAGGGGGATTGACAGCACCACCACCTGGAACAGACACACAGGTAAAGACGAGAGGAGGTACAACACCCAAAACAAGGTAGAATAGGTTGAGATCAACTTACCACCCATAGCAGCGAGAGCAGCTTGGAATGCAGCGAGAGCTACGTTCGTTTGCTGCTGCAACAGATTGTCCAACTCTTCTTGGGTCATGTTAACGTTTCCACGGCCACCGCCGCCACCACGGCCGCCAGCACGGCCGCCTCTGCGTCCCCCACGAGCTCCCGACATCTTCTGTCACAACATGAAACAAAAGACTTAGGTTTGCCCGTGGTATAACCCATTAAGAATTTAATAAACTAGACCGGGTCCAGCTCGGGTCCATCCGTCCAAACACAAAGCCCACCAGGATTCCCATGCATTCCAGTTTATGATCTCGTGTGCACCCGACATGATAAACTGTTCCGCATGGTCCTCCAGGTGTACTTTTTGCTTGAAGTTCAGGTCACCTAGCGCTAACACTCAATCATGGTATTATTACAAGTATAAAATAATAGACATAAGGACGAGCGTGTCTATTGGGGCATAGAAGGGAGATGTCCGAACCCTCGGACAGATCTCGAAAGTATGCCGAAGCCACCCCAATGTACACCGCCGCCATGAAAGTTCAAAGGTAGGTCGTTCACCGACGAATCAAGATAAGGATGGATTAAGGAGTAGGATGATGAAAAGCAAACAGATGATTTAGCGTAGAAGATGATGACACCGACACCCTGACAAGTTATAACGTTACCCATATGTTAAGACTCTCGACTATTTGTGACCGTCTAGTGTGTGCGACTCGGCTATAGACTAGACCCTACATGCAGTCTCAGTTTACTATAACCTGGCTCTGATACCAATCTGCCACACCCTCAATTTCCACGTGCGGGGTTTTACCGCGAGGCGCGTGACACACCAGGATCTCAGTCAACGATCACAACAAACATTCAACAAACATGCATTCATATATATATTAAACCAAAATATCATGCTTTGAGCCGTAAACCAGCAGCGGAAGCATTTCTTGTTTACAACCAAAAGACATATTAAAGTTTACAAAACATTGTTTAATAAGTTTCAAAATCCTAGACGCTGTGCGAGACTCCGTGCGCCTAGTCCATCAACTGCTACCTTAGCGACCTGAGAAAACATGCCAAAAATGTCAACATATAATGCTGGTGAGTTCACAGGTTTTCTTTCATAAATGAGTTTTATAAGTTCCAAAGATCATATCCGTTACTACTTGGTTATGAGAACGTTAGCTAGACGTTAAGTGTTTTTACTACTACGGCTGGGAACCATTACTAAACACGTACAAGAAGATGAAACCAGCCCAGACTGACTGGGCTACCGATGCCTCGGTAACCCGAATGTTAAGGACAATATGCACCCGCCCGGCCCTGCCGTCGAGTGGGGCTTGTGAGGCCCAATAGATCTATCCACATTTCCCCCCGTTGTGCATTCCCGCACATTCATGGTTTCCCCCTGGGACTTTCCGAAAAAGCCATATAGTAACATAAAGTAACCATAGTATAACATGATCTTTAATAAAGAAGTAGTAGCATGTTTCTCCCCCTGAAGACAAAACAGTAGAAGCGGGGCTGTGACACTCACCTTAGTTTGCGTTACTTGAAAATAGTTAAGTAGTTATGCTATGATAGCCCCAAATAGCAGCGACCTATCATAAGACGTGTATAAGTATCCGGACTAATAACCCGCAGGTTAGCTAGTCCCCGAATGTCCAGACCATAACCATAGACGTTTGAAAAACACCTTTGACTGTTAAACCGACCGTGCCAGACAAGACTCGACATCCCATTGGTGACCCGACATTCCATGTGTTAGCTAAATGCAAAGTATCATGCAACATGTATAGTTAAACACTTAATACGCGCAAGAGTTTACCTAGTCTAACTTAACGCACAAGTAAAGCACAATTGAGTCCGAACACGTGTTACCGAGTCATACAGCATGTCACGGGGTTCCTATCATGTTCCTAGATGTCAAATCATGCTTCGGGATGCCAAAATACGCTTACAGCAGCAGTACACGCGATTAGGAATTTAGCATGCAATTAGGAAAAGTCAACTGGTGATTGGGGGATGGTCAACAGGCGATTGGGGTGGTAATCGCCTACCTTATCAGGCGATTAGGGGCCTAATCGCCCCTTAAGGTTCCTAATCACCCCCTGCATCTGGCGATTAGGATTCCTAATCGCCTGCTGCAACTGCGCGACACATTTTCACGCGTTTAACACTCCAAATCAGATCCGAAACATGCAAAAACACCCAATATCAAACCTAAACCATTTACCAACCTATTCCAAGCAAAAACCCCCAATTAATCACTGTTCTAACACTCTTTGTGCAATTATTTCCAAAAATGGCAAAGTACCATGTTTCATTAACTAAGCTTATCTTTCCTTAAATGGCAATAAATCAGATTTCATCACTTACAAGCTTGCAAATCAACATCTCTCTGTTATAACACCTCTCTAATGCAAACCCTAACAACAACAAATCATTAAATCATAACATAACACCTTAGATCTTCAAGAATCATGCAAATGGGTCAAAATGAACATCATCACCAAAACACAAAAATAATAACTCAAACTCTTAGATAATCATCCTAATAGCTCCTACATCTCAGAAGTACAACCATTTTATGGAAACATTCATGTTATAATCACCAAGAAGATCATCATATGCACAAAAACTTCACATATAGCATGTATTATGGTGTAGGCTTGTTTTAGAACTCTTTTCAAAGGTTTTAAAGACACATACGTAGTAAAACAAGGTCTGGACTTTTGGGGAACCAAAACAACAACATTACAAAGGTTAGGGATGAAGAACACACCTTGGATTTTATCAAAGAAAGGTGTGTTAGCTTGGAAATGGTGATTTTTGAAGCAAAACAAGTTCCAGAGGTGTTCTAGGGTGTGTGGGTGGCTTAGGATCAGTTAGGGTTGCACTAAGGGTGTTTGGGGAGTTAAGGGTTATATTTATAGGTGTTTTGACTCGTGCAGAGCAGTGCAGGCGATTAGCAGCAGTTAACAGGCGATTAGGAGTCCTAATCGCCTGTCTATTGGCGATTAGGGGCTCCAATCGCCCCCTAATCTTCCCAATCGCCTATAGTATAGGCAATTAGGTACCCATCTGGTTCCTAATCGCCTACAACATCTCAGATTGATTTTTTGGCGCGTTAAACACTATTTTAACACATATAAACACGTATTAACATACCGACAAGTCACGTAATGATTATAAACACATAATGCATGATAACTAACACATTTACATCCGTTCACCAATTCCCTGGACTCGAGACTTGCGTGTGTGCGTTAAACCCGGTGATTCCACGAATCACCAATCCTTGTACACATGGTTGTGGACCGACTCCCGATGATCCCGCGGATCATCGTAACGACTCCCGATGATTCCCTAGAATCATCGTAACGACTCGACTGATCTAGTTAAATATGTAATAAGTATGACTCGCTAAGGTAGACTTACTAGTTTAGTCAACGTTACTAACCTGAGTTTGCCGGGTGTCACAGGGATGAAGCGCCATGTGGCACTTGTGGGACCCATGTGGGGGAGAAAAAAATTGTGGGGAGTGGAAGGGGGAGGGGAAGGAAATAATATTATATTGTGTTAAAGTTAAAAAAAATACCTGACCAATAAAATAGTGCCACCTCACCCCACCAAATTGCCCCACGCCAGTTGACTTCTCCCCGCCCCCTCCTTCCAGCCCTCTCCACGCCAGGGTGGCGGTGGTGTCCCCCCCTTCCCGCTCCTTTCCCGCCCCCCACTCCAGGTGGTCTTATTACCCTTATACAAAGCAAATGATTACCTCGTGCACCACAAAGTTTGCTTTGTTGTCTCGTATCATTTTCGTGATTAGCCGATATAATGTACCCATTTATTTGATTGTATACTCGATATACTTTAGTTTATTTTTTTCCCATACGTATATATGTGATATATCAATTATTAGCATACACAATTTTTGTCATCTTTGCATTTGAGTACTTTTTATACACATTTAGGTATTTTATTTAGAGAAAGTATAGGGTACAAGGTTTCTTAACGTGAGAAGTGTAAGAAGCCACTAGAATTTTCCACCTGTCAAATTAACCTAACCATAGTTAACATCATTTACACCCATTTTCCTCTTCCCTGTTTTGAAACAAACCAATCGAGATCTGACCACCACCACCACCACCACCACCAACAACACCACCACCACCACCACCACCACCACCATCATCATCATCATCATCATCATCATCTAAAATGTCTCCCCCTCTCTCTCTCTCTAGATTAATCAAGAAACCATCATCTGTTTTGTTCTTACGCAACAAATCTCTAACAAAATGCAGACTTTTATAGATTTCACTTATAGTAACGATCAAGACAATAACAATAACCTATGGTATTCCTTCATCAACCGACGATCAAACAGTGAGAGGGAGATGAGAGAGGCATTTTGATTTGTATTAATATGGGTCTCTTTTGAGCTTCATGATCGGGTCTCTGTTTCTCTTTTGATTCTGCTGTGTGTGTGTGATTCGAGAGGAAGGGTGAGGTGAGTGTGTAATATTTAAGTATAGATTGTACTCAGTTTATTCAAATGCAAAGAAACAAGTATGGATGAATATATTTTAAAACAGGAAGGACAGAGGAAGGACTCATGGATGGATTTATTTTAAAACAGGAAGGACAGAGGAAGAACAAGTATGGGATACAAAGGTGCGTTCAAATAAATTAATGGTGCGTCCAAAAAAATTAATGGTGCGTCTAAACTTTGTAAGTGCTTCCAAACTTTTTAATAAGTGCGTCCAAATTTCAATGAGTGCTTCCAAACTTTTTAATGAGTGCTTCTAAACTTTTTAATGAGTGCTTCCAAACGTTTTTTTAATGAGTGCTTCCAAACTTTTTAGTGAGTGTTTCTAAATTTTCAAAGAGTGCTTCCAAACTTTTTAATGAGTGTTTCTAAATTTTTAGTGAGTGCTTCCAAACTTTTTAATGAGTGCTTCTAAATTTTTAATGAGTGTTTCCAAACTTTTTAATGAGTGCAGAAATTTTGATAAGTGCGTCAGAAATTTTGATGAGTGCGTCTGAGATTTTAAAAGGCTCTGTTTTTCACCAACTTCATCTTCTTCCTCTGCAACTTTTTTTAACCTAATTTTTATGTTTAATCATACTTATTGAAACAAAATCGAAAGTATTCGACAACTATTACGAGTGTTTATTCATAATTGTTCATATGATTATTTTAATCCTCTGTTTTTGATTATTTTTAGATTCAATTACTGATCTTACGTTTTCGTTCATTGTAATCGATTTTTTTTGTTTTTGAATTGTGTAATCATTCTAAACGTGAATCCTTAAACGATGAAAAATCAGGGTTCAAATTAGTTCTGTTATTACGATTTGAAAAAAAATTAGACAGTTTTTCCTATTTTTACCCTTGGTTAGTTTAACCCAAGTATGATTAGGGTTTTTAATCTGCATCTAGCCATCTTGTTAATCTAATGGCTGAGATTGCTTCTTACGCTTCTTACGTTAAGAAGCTTTGTACAATATCTCTTCACTTTTATTTATATACATTGCCTTATTTGATATATTTTATAGTGATAGTGATAAATGTAATCAATTAGTAGTTACCAAATAGATAGCCGACGAGTTTTTGGTCGGGTATACCCAACGAATAATTTTTTTAAATTAACAGGTCTACCCAAAACTCCTCGGGTATACCCAATGGATAATTACCCGATGGAAAACCGAAGGGTTTGTAACAAGTTTAGAACAAGATTATCTAATCGGGTTTGAGGTTTGAATTTACCCATCTCAAATCCGACGCACGTCAAACACCCACACCCACTTTTTTCCTTCACTAAACTTGTTGGTTAACATTTATGTATATGTATCATTGATTAACATTTTATTTACGTTTTATTTATTTATATTTTTTTGAATGGCCAACTAAATACTATCTTATCTGACCTGCCACTAGGTTAGCATTGATAAATGGCGGTTCACTGAAAGCCCAAGTCTACCAAGCCACCAATTCGAGGAAAACTTCATCGCCCAAGGTCCACTGCGGTAACAACCCCTTGAATTTGATATTAAATGGCCTCAAGCTCTTATCTTCATTTTTCCATGCCACTCCACCAAATGGCGAGGATGATTTATTTTGTAACAAATATTTAAACAAAGAATCTTGTCACGTAGCTAGGCATAGCGGCGTGAAACACCATCCCTTCACCATGAAAGGGGCGTTGCCCTTCATCTCGTGACCTTTTACATAGGGCTGTGTGACTTTGTCGTCCCGATTTCGTTATTTTAACATGTATGATGATGGTTTTAAAACCATGGTTCATAATTAGATACTAGTGGGGAGTTCGCGTGATGCGGCGTGGTGGACAATCTACAAGTATAAGTATAATTGTGTAGTTGATAATTCGACGGGAGGCGCTAAGATATAATTAATCTATATCAAATATTTTGAAAATCTTTATAGAAAAACATTTTGAAACATCAACAAAAAATATTAGATTCAAAATGCATAAACTATGACAATAGTAAATATAACAATATTACACTATAAAGAGATAACTCGATAATTCATACATTAATGACGAGTCGTATATCTAACAATAAGTTGTCTCCGCTTAAACGTCACAAAAAACCAAAGTTAATCGTATTTTTAAGTATGTTAATCTAGAGATATGCGTTTAGTTGATCTATCTTGTTGTGCTAATTTGTAGAAACTATGGGTCATTTAATTCGTTTAATAATAATCATGTGTGTAATGCATTGTGTGTTTGTAAGATGTGTGTGAGTATATGGACGTGTATGTATAAAGATTTTATTTTGAGGTTTACTTAAAAATAACTATAGGTATAATTAAAAATGTATACATTACCAGAAGAGTAAATTCTAAATGATGAATTACCAACGTAAAGATGAATACATTAGGAGTAAATTCTAAATGATGAATTACCAGTTTGTAAAAATCAAACTAATAATCAGGTTTTTATTTATTATATATAATCGATCATTCATTCCATGACTAAGAAAATTACATCAAGATAGCGGGGAACGGGCAACAAGCTGCGTCACCACCCCTTTTTTAATAGTAAATCCGAATCTACTAAACACGTAACCCTGCCCACCCGGAGCCGAGAAACTACTATGAATAACCTGCTGGACCCTGGTCAGGAAACGGGTAGCCTCCGGTGCTAATGTGCCAAAAGTATCAAAAGCCAAGGGTACAAAAACGTGTTGGTTCTCCACGCAGGCTTTAACATGTTTTTCTACCTTCTTTGCCTCTGCTTTCTGCACCGCTTGTCCTGCTACAAAGCCACTATCCCTCAACCCAATTAGAGGAGATACACCCGTCAAGTCACCACAAGCATGCTTCCCCCCAGCCCACCCAAAGACAAGGAGATCTGCTGGTCGTAGGGTGGATCTCCCTTCTACTAGATCCGAGAGGAAGTTCATAGGGGCCTCCTTCTTGGCTGAGATACCAGCCCGTCTTAAAATGTCCCACATTATATCCCGAACCTAATCATTCCGATATTTGAAACCGGGTAACTCCTTACAATGAACAGCATGTTCCCCGTATTCATCCAGGCAGGCCTTATGGAAAATCGGACATATTTCATCCTCTTGATACATGGGGATCATCAAACGATATTTAAGAATGGCCCTGTAATCAATAGCGGACATGCTTTGCCCCAAACCTTCGATCGGGATAACAGCTCGGAAATCTTGGGCATGGGGGCTTTGCAGGCATTCTATAACTACCCTCTGCCGGGGGACAGACAAAAAATTCACCCAGGCTCTGAACGATTTTTCCAAAAAGGGTATTCGATAACCCCGCTATTTCGTAAGATGTGGTCACTTAGCAACCCCTATACAAGACCTGAGCAAGAGGAGTTCACTATGGGGATCCCTAAGGCAGGGCAAGAGTTTCATAAGTTCAACCGCGCGCGATGCTCTCTGCCTTGCCAATTCGAGGATAAATAAGAGTCATGGCTAATGGCCCCTCCGAGGAGCTTTACCCCCTTTTCTGGCCTACCAATCCCACTGGGAAAAAGCCCATCCTGAAGTTTCACCCCATTACAAGACGGCCAAAAAACCTCTGTTTTCTTAATATTAAGCTAAAGCCCCAAGGATGGGTCCTCCAGCCGGATAATGTCTAAGGCTTTAGCAACTTTGGTGGCATCACCAATAATCATCCCATCATCCAAGTACCACGCATGAAATGGGAGTTTACAACTTTCTTGTACCCGGAGAACCATAGGGTGTAAAGCAAGGGCGAAAAGGAAGGACCTGAAGGGTCCTCCTGCTGAACCCCCATAGTAGCCCTATACAATCATTACCAACATACAACCTAGCTGGCCGGACATATAAGAACTGGAGCCATGGATAGATAGACGGACAATGGTGATGAACCTCTTGAAGAAGTGCAGTGCGGTCGATCATATTAAACGCGTTCGAAAAATCCACCATGAGTATAGCCAAAGACCCATCCGCATGGAAGGAGCTTATTCTTGTTGACTCATCAAATCCCTTAAAAGCCTTCGAATTTTAGATTGTATTATATCCCAACTAAATATTATTAAAACCTTAATTTTGGTCAATATTTTATTTTATACAATAAGTGGTAAATAAACAACAAGATGATAGTTCTTAAAAATCATTACAAATATGTTTGGTAAAATATGTGAATGCCAATCACATGAAATTAAATAGAACAAAATCAATTCAAGCCCTGAAGAATATAGTAAACATATAGATCCACAAAAATATAAATTGACACAAAATTTAAACAGAAAACGTCCTTAATATGCAATACATCTAATTAAGGGGATACATTATTTTGATTAAGAGTTACATGAGGTGAGGTTATCTTCTGAAATCCTATGAATAGTTAACAATCAGCCTATAACACCCTTTTTAGCATATCATGGTCATGAAAATATTAAAAGACTGAAATAAAACCAAAACACCTTTTATTCACAAATGGACGTTGTTGTGGTGAATAAACTGCAATACGGTCGGCGACGTTGATCGGGAGATGAAGTTGTATGGATATTTTTGGCGGATTACTGTCTTGATCGAATGATTATAAGTATACGCTCAGATATCACCGGCTTAAAGTCCATGGGGTGGTGATCATTGAATGTCGCCATTAATAAAATCTAATTATACAAACAAAAAAACAAAATATTAGTGTATTCTATGTAATGAACCTGAACATATCGCATAACATATGCAAGCAGATACACAATCATATGTATTTTAGTATGTAAATATTACGGTAACGTACGAAACTTATCACCTGATGCTTCGATTTGATAAGAGAGTTGAGATATGAGTCGTCGAGCAGGAATCGGTGGGTGACTATTTATAAGTTCTTTATGTCTAAAACTTCTAAGCAGAAATGCAATTGAGAGAACATGTTCCATATTAACAAATTCATATGCGTGCAGACTAAGAAATGTTTTAAATAACAATCACAATTTTTGCAAAGATCAAGTAATCAAATGTTTTATATCATATATATTTAATTTTATTTTTTAATTAGATTATTAAACTTTGTGAACAAAAGTTCTGGTTTTCATGTCATTAAAGAACAATATAGTTGGTAAACAAATGTTTTATGTCAATATTATTAAGTTTAATATTTTGTAACTACTTTTACTAACCAAAAGTCATGAGTTAACTTTCATTATTGTTACACTTATTGAAATTTAAAGAAAAACTATTTTGTTTTAGTGAAATTTAAGAAATCTAATTATTAGATTTGAAAGACAATTGACACCATGAAGAAACACAATTTTACCCTTTTACTAAGCTACTTGAGCATTGTACCATAAGCATAAGATATTGTAATTACTTAAATTTTGTAGTCATCCTTCCCTCATGCTTTTTAATATAGTATAGATACTAAAAACAATACAGTTTTGTTAACACTCAGTTACATTTTCCACATTAATATATACCAGTCCATCTTTATATACACACAAACACCAGCGGCTGGAGTTTGGGGCTAAGGTTTCGACACTATGCACAAATATTCGCAAGAAAATGACAAGAACCGACATTAACTGGTAGAAAACCAGATATGGGCTTTTGCTTAACCATGAGACCGCTGTGAGCAACGAATTTGACCATAGTGATTGTGTCTGGTGATCTAAGCGAAAGTGGGTATCTAGACATATGCTGTGCTGGTGGTGAGTTTGTTGTAGAGAAAGAGAGAGATATAGAGAGAAAGAAAAATCGGTGGGGTGTTGATGAAGTCTAAAAAGGGTGTGGCAACGTTGGAAATGGTGGCGGAGAGGTCAGAGAGAGATGGTTGGTAGTGTTTGGACGGTGTCAAGATCGTGTAGATGTTGGTCTATAGAGAGAGTTAGAGAGACGGTGAGAGAATGTCACTTTTCACTATTTAATTTTGTTATATTAGTAGGGAACTCATGCGTTGCGGGGAGTTGACAATACATAGAGGGAACATATATGATACGCATAATGGTTCTAACCCTCGGTTCTAAAGGGTTAGTTTCGTGGTTCTCTCAGTTTAAATACGTTTATTGCTAACCCCTATAGCTGGCCCAAGGGGGAGATAACCCGAACAATGGCTTTGGAAAAAAACTGATTTGTGTTATGAATGTATCAATTATAGTGACTCTCCACATACATGGTGACTCTCCATATACTTAACTCCCATATTACATTACTCTTGTACTACTCTAAGAGCCTATAAATAGAGGCATTTGTATTTCATATTGTAATGAATATAATAGAGTTCTCTCATTCTCATTCTCTATTTCTCTACGTTATCTCTACAATCTTGTTATCATATTTATATAACTTGTATATTAGTTGCTAATAGACCGTTGTTCTACAACACGTTATCAGCACGAATTGCTTTTGGAGTGAAGCATATTTTCATAAGGTAACTTGACAACCTCTCATACAAAATCAATATTGTAATCCATACAATTTTGGGCTATATTTAGTTTCATTATTCATTATTTTTGTTTTATTTATCTTAAACATAAGCCATATTATAAATCATACTAAGGTTGAAAGATAACTATTCTTGAAAAATGTTTGATGTTGTTTATTGAAAGAAAAATGGTATATTCTCATTTTATATTCTATTTTCATATTTAGCTTTACACATTAGCAAAGTGATATTGTTTTGCAAAGAAATTTTTATATTAAAGCATGGTGACATGACATAAAAAAAACCCAAGAGGTTTGTTTCATGGATAGTCTAGTCTAATAAATTTAATTTAATTCCTTTTAATATTTTATTAAATTTTAATATTAAATTGTCATTTATGAAATAAAACATTTTATATTATTTCTTTAACATTTTGTAAAGAAAGGTTTAACTTGTCATTCGTGTTCAACTAAAAGTTTAGTTGACAGACAAACCTTTACAAAGAATTTTCATAGTCATTATCTATTGTTAATTTGTCTTTACACTAATATTAGTTATGGCTAAATCATGTTAATCGCATTAAAGATAATTTTGAACCATTTATATTAAATGTCTAAAGCTATTGGTAATGTATATCAACTTTAACTAGGACATTAATCAAGTCGATTTTGGGCATGATAAGCGACCCATTTATCTTGAATTATGATGTGTTGATGGAGTATGTTGACTTACATAGTAGATTTTTTTTATATAATCTTGACAATACATCCATGCATATGATATAGAAAGCTTCATGTATCTTATAAATTGTATTAACATTTCTCATTAAATACATATTGAATAATAATATTTATAACCACTTAATGATTTTGATGTTTCGTATTCATAACTCATATAGTAACTAATGTCTTTCATAATATGCGTTATATTAAAGTTGTTTTGCATTTTAATAATGTTTATCGAAAGATATATTACATGATTGGCTTTATAGTTATCTTTAGAATATATGTATGCATTGATGAGGTCACATTTTTTCTCATGAAAATATTATATATAATCAGTGGTAAATGCCAATTTCTGATATATTAAAAAAATAAAATAAATTAAAACTTATGTCAAAGGTTTTTATTTCTGTATTATTACTATTGCAATTCACTACCAAACGAACATGACTTGCTTTATATGGTGGATAATAATTTTTATGGATATTTGTGAATGTTATAATATTCATAATTAGATACTATATATTTGAAATGCATGTATTAAAACTTGTTCATAGGTTATTAAAACATTGTTGGACTTGATGGAGATATTTATTTATGTTTCAAGTAAGAGTGACAAAATACATGTATAAAAGTCATACTTGCGATTATTTATATTGTGATAAACTAATACATAAATTATATGTTTTCTTATAAATGATGGAATCACTTTATTTCATAAAGGTTGTACCATACCTTGTTTTATTTGGTAACATGTCATAACATCATAAAGTATATAATACAACTTTATGTATACATTGTGTTTCATATGTTATCAGTTTTGAAGAAAACATTATGGTATATTATCACACAGTTATACCATTAACTGTGAAAGATTCATTTATAATATGACACTTGAGCTGTCATACTCTCTAAGATTTATTATAAATTGATGGAAGCTTGTAAGAATTTGGATCGATAAATCGCAATGATTCGATCATATAACTTCTTCTCAACTAGTGTTATGTGATGAGAAGATTATATATACAAGTTGATTAAAACAGTTTCCATTGTCATATCTCATGTATGCTCTTGAAGTAACAAGATTATCAAACAACATATATGGTTTGAAATGACCACAATATATGAAAGTTGTCGTTCTAATCCATTCCCTGAAGTGAATGTGATGATATAATGATCAATGTAAAGTTCATGATCATGGTAATTGAGGAAATTATTATGATGCTCAAGTAAATGAGATCAAATAAGTTAATGTGTGGTAATTATAAACGATCGATATAAAAGTCGTGATCATGGTGAATGAACAAAATTGTAAAGATCATCATGTTGATAATAAGGTCAACATGTTAATATTGAAATTGATCACAAGAAGTTCCACATTAAAGGAGTAATTATACGAGAATAAAAAATATGGGAAACATATTATAACATGAATATTTGAAATAATAATGCATTATTCTCTCGTATTTTATTTCGTGTATTAGACAAACACGAGCACAACTAAAGCATATATGATCGTAAACTAATTACAATAAATTGGCTTGACCGGTTAGACCATTCCGTGTCACTGATGATGTGAAAAATATTGAAGAACCAGAAGATTCTTCATGGTAATTAAACATACAATGTTTGCTCTTAAGGGAAAGATAATTATTTAGCAACTAAGATGGGTGTAAATCTCTAATATAGTATGGAAATGATAAAAAGGATATGTGTATCCCGACATGATACCATTTAGTGTTCTAAAATTGATGCATCGTCTAAATGGTTATCAAGTTCGCAACCTGAAGTTTGCGTGATTTATGACTTAGCTAATAAGATAGCAAGCATATTATTCCAGAGTGGCATGTTTATTTTGGTTATAATTGTGAATTTAATTCTCAAGTTAGTAATGATAATTAGAATATGTGTTTTGGTGAGAAGTTCACTAAACATCTATTTGCAAAGATGATAATCATGAGAGCAAAAGTACATGTTTATATATGAGTATATGTGGTTATACATGACTAATAGTAATCCACATCAAGCCAACAAGTTATTTAACCTTTCCCCATTATAATTGGTTTTCGGTCAGGAACCAAACATTTCCCATCTATTGTCTTGATGTGCGATATATTTTGCAATTGATCCACCACAATGCACAAAAGATGGGACTTCAAAGAATGTTGAGAATATATGTTGGATAAGAATAAGTATTGATAACAACGTACTTAGAGTCGTTAAAGGTGCGATTTGATTGATTGATTTTTATTTTAACAATCAATATTTCCAACATGAGGGGGGATAAAAAGCAGTTGAAAAGATGAAATGAATTATTACTTGATCCTCAAATTAATAAGTGTGATTTGAAAGTACAAAGGATAATTCATTTACAAGAATAAATTGATTACCAGATATATTCACTGACCTAAATATAGTGACTGGCTAAGTCACATGTATCAACTGCTAGTGCTCCAATTGAATTAGTGTCCCAGAAAGGGCAACCATACATTGGTGATATGTCTATGGCATGCCTGAAGCGTGGTAGACTAGTCGGTTCCAAGAATAAAATCCTCGAAAATGGAGCAGGTAATGAAAATGGTCGAGTCGAGGTATAGTAAAAAGGTCTCCTGAAGAGACATTAGACATGATGGTTCCAGAAGAACCTCAGGTACTTGAAAATAAAGAGATCTCGTTATATAGTATCATGTCTATGAAATGTATGGAATCGAAATAAAATCGACGTCGTTATAAATTTGTATGTAATGTACGCTTGAAATGAGGATCAAGACGTAAGATCTACCTATGAAGGAAAACAAAGAGATGATTGGCCAAAATGGAAAGACGCAAATACGGTAGAGTTGAATTCTCTATTGAAAATGAAAGTTTTGGACCAGTAGTCCATACAATAGAAGTTGTAAAACATATAGATACGAAAAGGTCTTTTGTGTGAATCAATATTTGAAAAGAAAATGATATAAGGTAAAATTGGTGGCACAAGAATTTCGCAAAGACCCATAATTTATTATGAGGAAATTAACGCATTCTCCAGTGGTGGATACAATGATTTTTGTTATTTGTCTGGTAATACAAAGAGAGAATTGAAATGCGTCTAATAAATATCATGATTCATTTGACACTGAAAGTTTACATGAAAATACCTGATGAAGGATTTAATGTGTCAAAATCTTGTAATGTAAGTTCTCGAGAACATTATGATCGGAATAAACAGATTCAATTCTGAATACTTTATGTTTTGTATGATTGAATTGAATATAAATGGAACTCCTTATGAGTATCCTAAAGCAACCGAATGCTTAAAAGGTAATATGAAACATCGTAGGATGTAATTATTGTGCACCAATACACCACAGGTAATAAATTGAACCTGGTGATTATAATACTTCAATGTATAAGAGTGGTACAATATATATTGGTGAAATATATGTTATTGTTTTTCAATTGAAGAGTGAAAGCACTTGCGTAATTGGTCAAGATGGAAAAGTCGTTGATGGATTGATGATGCCTGCAACATTGATATCAATACCTTAAGAAGTATTATGTAAAGGTAATAAATATGTATGGACTAAAATAAGGAGATTGAGTGTTGTAAAACTCATGAAATATCCTGATAACGAGCAACATAAGTTTGATAGTATTATCCAACTTTAATCAAAAGTTCTCTCTTAAAAGTTCACTCGCAGTTTACAGTGATGATGTCTTAACATTATCGAGAGACTCTGTAGAACTTTTAAAAGGGGAATTTGTTTTTGAAAGTCCTTGACATAGTGCACTTGTTGCTTGACCTACAATTCGAGTACATGTGTAATGATATGTTTACCAGTCCATCAAAGTATACATTGAAAAGATGGTGGGACATTTTACAATTGACATAACTCATACTCAAAGTGCATTAAAGGTTGTCCAATTACTTGATATGGAAAATTATTCATTTTATCTCCTACCAAGTAGATATTTTCACTCTACAAGTACCATAGTGAATATATATATGCACATTAGTATATGTCTTGATAGTTATGCATGATTATAATATTTTTCACTTGAACTTATCGCCACGATATAGCCTATGACAAGCATGCAGACATTGGAATGAGTTAAAACAAATATTACAGGTATGAATGATGTTTAATTTTATTTTTCTAACCCATGGAAACAAGTTTGGTTAGTCTTGTAGATGTTGGGAATATAACATAACAATAGGGGATCATATGATATTTATTTCAAGAGGAGGTACCAGAAAATCTCATATGAAGATCATACACCATTGCTAAACATAAAGGATTGTATTTTAAGGGAGCGATCGACATTTCATTGGCTACGGAAGCTTTAAGCAACTTTCAAGGAAGATTGACACATGTTACTAAAAGACTACATATTCAAATGAGGGGGAGTATCATACAAGTTGCACTCTTTTTCCCTTAACTAAGTTTTGTCCCATTGGGTTTTCTTAGTAAGGTTTTTAATGAGGCAACATACCTGATCCAGAAGTATCAGGGAGAGTAATACGCGCTGCACTCTTTTTCCCTTAGCTGAGGTTTTATCCTACTGGGTTTTTCCTGGCAAGGTTTTTAACGAGGCAGCATCGCAAAGCGTATTAAAAGAATGATATATTATTTCATGATGTGGATAGTCAAGGGGGAGTGTTATGAATGTATCAATTATAGTGACTCTCCACATACATGGTGACTCTCCATATACTTAACTCCCATATTACATTACTCTTGTACTACTCTAAGAGCCTATAAATAGAGGCATTTGTATTTCATATTGTAATGAATATAATAGAGTTCTCTCATTCTCATTCTCTATTTCTCTACGTTATCTCTACAATCTTGTTATCATATTTATATAACTTGTATATTAGTTGCTAATAGACCGTTGTTCTACAACAATTTGTAGATTTATGAAATTATATATTATGTGTGCTGAACGTTTTGATTGTAATGACGCTGTTGCATATTGTTTAGAAGCTCCTCTTGTAGCCCAATAGGTTTTGAAAATGGCCTTGGAATTTTTCTTTGCTTTGGGCACTCAAATTGGTTGACCCCCCCCCCCCCCCCCCAAGGCACGACACTTGGTAAATAGCGGAGGCGCTACAGGTGGGATTTTTGCCTCTGTGGATAGGTGGCACTATTTGATACCACGCAGTCTAACTGATGCTTTAACTAAGAGTGTTTACGTATGAAACTAGCTATATTCTTATTTTCTTTTCAACTGGCTGTATTCTTATTTTCTTTTCGAATAGGCCTACATAATTGATCTTTTTTTTGAACGGTTAACAAATTGGAATCACTCACAGAACACTAGAGTATCATCATGCCACCAATGTTGCCACGCGATCATATTCCACCACCAAGTCACTAAATCACGAGGAAACTCATAATTATGAGAAAACCCCCTTTGTAAGATTTGAACCCAGGACCTTATGGTCCCTAAGTCTTATCTCACCACCAAAATGCCGCTGGGCTATAATGCCTTTGGCCCTACATAATTGATCTAACAACCACAACTTTTTTGCATTATGCATAACGCATAAGGCTTAGTAAATGTGAGTCAATGGTCAATTTGGATGCATCTATATGTTCTCTATTGCTAGTCAATCCTCCTTGTCCCTCTTGTAGAACTTAAGTTGCATTATTTTGGAGTATAGATCACTCTCAATATTTCACGACTTTGTAATAACTTTCCAAGTTTTTAAAACTCTAAAAATATCATAGACTTGTAACCTATCTGTATGTAAAATTTTGAAACACATTAAAAAATAATTAAAATGTTTTAAACAACTGGTAAATATTGGTCCTGACAATTAGATCAATCACAAATACAAGATATTTGGAGAGACGCCCACAACTCTTTCTTTTATAGCAAACAAACTTACAATGAAAATGGACAATTAAAAACAGTTTCACTATTCAAAAAGTGGTGGTGGCGCAGTTTGTTGCTCGTCTGCCTGTGATTTTGTAATTTGGCATTTTGTTTTCAGTGAAATGAATGGGTGAATTTGAAATGATGAAAAAAAATTAATACTAACTCCACATCATTATCTCTACTAATTAAACAAACTAGATAATTCTAAGCATTGAAATAATTAATTAAATATTAATTAATTAAAATCTCCACTTTAGCCTCTTCAACTTTACTACTTGTTCGAGATTAATCTCTAGTAAAAAAGCTTATTAAATTATATTACATACTTTGAGAATTCGGTTTAAAGTAAGTAGCTAATGTACAACTTACCACCCACCTTACGGTGGACTGGTAATGCAATGAAAGATAGTTCGCAGAGACTGAAAAAGTCAAGAGTTTGATCCCGAGCCGACCTGGGTTTTAGTCCCGCCATGTGTTACGCCAGTGAGATTTATCTTGTGGCGGCACAACATCTGTCGCGTGGCAGGTGCCTACATGAGTTTTTCAGAGAAAACTCTAAGCCAAACTCTGAAGCCAGCGTAAATACAGTTAAGACATCATAGTCTGACTAGAGTAGGGTGAGGGCCCCCGATTAGGGGTGTGAGGATCTCGCACTCTTTCATGAAACTCACCTTAAAAAAATAAAGCTAATGTACAACTTAATAACCTATAATATTAGATCTATCATAAAATTTTATGGTACATCGATAAGTGTTACTGATTTTTGGGCTAGCTTTGGACTTGTGCTTATAAAGGTGTCCATATAAAGGAGTTTATAAGGGAGAAATAGGGGTTTTAACAATAGTTTTGAATAAATATATGGAATGTTCGCTAGTTGAAAAACCGGATTGAAATCATTGGAACTGAAAAAAGTTGAATCTATCTTTCATAAATTTTTTTAATTAGAAATTTCAGGGTCTTAATTCAAAATGGTGAATTCATATCCACGGGCTAAATGAGGATGAAAATTTTTCATGGGCTGGTTGAGAAGGCGAGGAGCTGGATTATTATGTGCTTTAATTTAAAATAGTTAATTCATATTTCAAAACCAAAAATGACTTTTAATTATGGGCTAATTGAGAAGGACTAGAGTTTTATATTGGCGTAAATTTAATACAGTGAATTCATTTGTATGGGCTAAATGATGAGGTTAATTTTTATGGGCTCGGAAGGTTCGTCAAATTTAACTGATGGCATTCATAGTATGGACGAGAGATCCTATGGATTCGGGCTGCTTTTTACCACCACCATATTTTATACTATACTTTAACTAGAAATTAAATTAAATTTTTCATAATTTATCCGAACTTAAAAAAATCTCTCGCATCTTATTCACCATACATATCTCGTATTCGTTTTTTAATCTTTGTTTTTCTATTATTTATTTATTTTATTATTTATTTTGAGTGTGTTTGTGTGTGGTTCCGGCGCTATGCTTCGGTCTATTGGGCTTTCCTTGTGTTTCAGTCCATTTAAACCCACTTGATAATAGAAGCCCGGAATCTATAACTATTGGGCTTTCCTTTTGCTTCGATCCATTTAAACCTCTAGGACCACCAAGACTATCCGGCCCACAACCACCCCCATGCCTCCTTCTGCTACTTAGGTGTACGGCCCCTTTCCCAGCTTGACTCCAACGCAGTCTTTCTCTGCTTCCCTTCTACGCCTTCATAGCCACCTCCTTAACCCTCCACTCCACTCCATCTCCCTTTGTTCAACACCAGTTCTAGCTTCGTCCACATCATCATTGTATCATCATCACTCACAGTAATATATATACACACACATTGGTAATCATATACTGCACACTAATCATAATAGAGAGAGAGAGAAGAAGAAGAACGATAGAGAGAGAACCCACTGGTCTCCCTCCGATCATCCCCTACAATGAAGTCCCTCTGATAAAGGACCGATCATTATACCCAAATGATATTAGGTCCCAATAAACACCACCCACATAACTATTCCTTTGATCATCACTTCCAAAGTTCCAATCATATCCCTATTAATCCTCGTCCACGACACCGGTTCATATACACCCCCCTTGAGCTATGTTCATTGGTGTCGTTACCCACGAGGTATAACCATCACTATCGCCGTAAGTCCTTTAGCTTCAATATTCCATTCTCCCGTTAAGGTACGGATCACCTTGAGAAGTATGGAAACTTGAATGAAAGCCACAACACCACCTCTTGATCATTCCTGGCACCGATCCCTATGTCTCGGACCCGGTTACTTCGGTTCCTGTGCCTAACTCGGGTTAAACCCCATGAAGGTTAGATTATTATATTATACTACGTTATTTATTTAATATTATTATCATTATCATTATCATCATCATCATTATTATTATTATTATTATTATTATTATTATTATTATATTGAGCGTGAGACGTGCGGGACGATAGTATTAACCCGATAAATATTAAACCAAGTAACACTATAATAAACCAACCATTAAAATATAGTAAAGGATTGTCCCTAACGTTATCACGTGCATGAGTCTTGCACGTGCTAATGTTCATAATATATATTAGGTACAATATATCTTGGAATACACTATAAGAGAATAGGCTACCAACCAGGAAGATTACTATTAAGGTGAGTACTTGACCTTCCCCCTTTTTTATTACTAGTGTGAATGCCCGCGCGTTGCCGCGAATGTTTATGTTTTTTTAGTTGCGTGTTGTGATGGATTTCACGTATTTTAGTTACAATATTAGTTTGGTAATACAACTAATATATCAATTCTTGAAAAGCAGTTAGGTATAAGCAAAAGAATTGGCATAAATCAACAATATAATAGATGGTCGAAGACATTATGCATATGTAAATCATTACAAACTTCACATTAATGTTTTGTGTGTTAAGTTATTGATTTGGAGGCCTTGTATTGTATTTTGTAATATGAGGTTTCTGATTAGTTTTATGGAAATTTCTGTGTTTGAATTCCATAAAAAAAGAGTACCAACAATATTGAAGGAACAACAGTTTGCCCCACCAAAACTTCAAAATCTTTTTAATCTAGGCTATCACAATTACCATGTCGAATGACATAGTAATATTGTACTATGGCCATAATCATGGTAGAGTTTGATCAACTGGTGTCATAAGGTTTGCACAATATATTGGTTGACCACTGTTCATCATCGGAGTCCGAGCCGTTGTCGCAAAGTGGGGGGGGGGGGGGGGGGGGGGTTCCATGATGATTATGGTTGTCGACGTCGTGTGCATACATCCATGGATGTTCTCTTTTTCTTTCATTATATTTCTCGTGGGCATGGCCACTGTTGAGAAACAAGAATGTTTTTTTCAATAACAATGATGCGTACAATGTATATGTAACCGATATGAATAGTGAGAGCTGATGTTGGCGTAGCACATGGTGTGTTTTTAGGTCGTTACATTGGTGAATCCTTTGTTGGGTCACAATCATCGTAGGAAGCATTTGGGGAAGCAGTCTTTTTCCTTTTCGTATTTTGCTTGACTGGTGGTGGGGTTGTTGTTTCATGGGTAGGGGTAAGCAAAAGAACCACAAGAACCATAAGAACCATGAACCCGAACCAGAACCTTTTGTTTTGTAAGGGTCGGTTCGTGGGTTTCATAATTCTTGAAAAAACGGTTCTGGTTCCGACCTGTGGGTATTGAAATAGAACCACAAGAACCGACTAGAACTCCTTTACGTCATAATTTATATGCATGTGTGTGGTCATGGATGTTATTATACATCTTAGTAACAAAAGATTAAAAAAAGAAAAAGTGTGTAAATATACTAATTGAATATGGTCCTACATTACACCCAAATCGAATACGACGATCTTTGTTATTCATTTGATGACAATTGCATAGGTGTGGTAAACATTAGAATAGACAGACATAGTATGTACAAGGTATTATTATTCATTTCCAGTATCACCTCAACTTCATGTTCTTCGTTTTAACCGGCAACTAAGTCTCAAGATATAATTGTGTTCTGTGGGTCTAGTGTTGGAACCGGCAACTTCATCTTCTTCATCTTCAATGTGCATTAAACGCCTAAATGGTTCACGTGGGTCTAGTGTTGGAACCGAACCTTGTGGAATCTTTTGGAACCGAACCGCACCATGTAATAAAAGGGTCGGTTCCGGTTCTTGAAATATGTATTAATCGGTTCTCTTGTCGGGTCGGGTCCAGGTCGGTTCTTGATGGTTCGGAACCTTTGCACACCCCTATTCATGGGTACCTGCATATTTCCAATGTTAAAACTGGCAGTACAAATGATGTGTGTGCATGTTTAAGTTTAAGCATAGTGGGTGGTTTTCACGTAACATTGTTGGCGGTCTTCGTTTTTTTATTTCTTCCCTCCATTGTAATCCGTAGTCCATACAGTATAGTGGTTTAGTTTTAGTAATGTGCTTGGTGTGTAAGTGATACAAGGGTTAAATAACGAGTCTAAACGAAGTTGCCAATATTGTTATTTTGAACGTGATTCGAAGAACCCGACCAATGTGCTAAATGCGCAAGCATGCCGACATTTCTAAAATGGTATAACAGTATTAATTATGCCCATAGTTGTAGGACACAGGACCGATTGAGGGTGAAAGGATTTTGAGAGAGAATTCTTGTAATTGAAAGAAACAATACATAAATGAAATAATACAAAGTGTTTGGTATTTATACAAATGAAGGGGTGTGTCCCCAACTTCTATAACCGACGCGATGGTTGGCTCACTAACCGACATGACTATCTAACTTAGGATAAAGTAATATGTCACACTATATATATATACTTAGGATAATTGGGAAATAAGAATTATGTATTTAACATTCTCCCCTCTAATTCTTGATTTCCCCAAGGTCTTCAACTCCTATGAGACTTCGCATCTCTATGAACTTTATCCTTGGTAATGACTTGGTGAGGATGTTGGCTTTCTGCATCTCTCCACTGATATGATCAACTTGTATCTGCTCGTTCTCTATGCATTCTCTGATAAAGTGATACCTTGTGTTGATATGCTTGGATCTTCCATGAAGCACAAGATTCTTCATGAGTTGTATCGCTGACTTGTTATCTACTTGTAGAGTTATCTTCTTTGGTCTTTCACCTGTGAGTTCGCTTAGTACTCCTTGTAGCCATATTGCTTGACATGCTGCTGATGTTGCTGCCATAAACTCTGATTCACATGATGATAAAGCTACTGTGCTTTGCTTCTGACTTGTCCATGTGATAGGTGAATCTTTGTAGTAGAATATTGTTCCTGTTGTTCCTTTTCCATCTTCTTGGTCTCCGAAACTGCTGTCGCTGTAACCAATGATTTCTGCTTCTTTTCCTTTGCTGTATTGAATTCCATAATTCAACGTGCCTTTGATATATCTTATCAAATGTTTAACTGCCTTCATGTGAGTCGTCTTTGGTTTCTCCATGAATCTGCTCACGTATCCAACTGCGTAAGTAATATCTGGTCTGGTATGTGTAAGGTACCTTAGGCTTCCAATTAGCTTTCTGTATTCTGTCTCATTGACTGGTTCACTCTCATCTTCTCTGGTGAGCTTCAGACCTGGTTCCATTGCAGTCTTCTAGTCTAGCTTCCTTGATAACTTTCTTTGCGTAGGCTGACTGCTTCAATTGTATTCTTCCTTGTGCTTGGCGTACTTCTATTCCTAGATAGTATGTGAGTGTTCCTAAATCACTCATTTCAAACTTGCCTTGCATTTCCTTCTTGAAGCTTGATATGTCCTTCACTGAACTTCCTGTCACTATTATGTCATCGACATAAACTCCTATAATGATTGTTGACTGTCTTGAAGTTCTCTTGTACACTGCTTGCTCTTGTGGACATCTGATAAATCCAATCTCTTTTAGGATGTTGTTCAGCCTTATGTTCCATGCTCTTGGTGCTTGCTTCAAACCATATAGAGCTTTCTTTAGCTTATAGACTAGGTTTTCTTTTCCTTTCTTTATGAATCCACCTGGTTGTGATACGTAGACATCTTCCTTTAATTCACCATGTAAGAATGCTGATTTGACATCCAAATGATGTACTTGCCATCCTTTCTGTGCTGCCAATGCTAGTAGTAGCCTGATTGTTTCCACTCTTGCAACTGGTGCAAATACTTCATTGTAATCTATACCTTCTTGTTGTACATACCCTTTCGCTACTAATCTGGCCTTATGCTTGGTGATCTGTCCACTTACGTCTCTCTTGACCTTAAATACCCATTTTAGACCTATTGGTTTCTGACCGAAGGGAAGTTTAGTCAGTGTCCAAGTGTTATTCTTTTCTATAGAGTCTATTTCGCTTTCCATTGCTTCTATCCAATGTGGGTAATCTGCTGCTTCTCTGTAGTTTGCAGGTTCTTCATCATATGCTAGATAAAGATGTTCAAATTCTTCTGGTCTAAGAGGTTCTGTGGCTGCATAGATGTCATTAAGTGATCTAAGGGCTCGAACTGGTCTATGTAAGGAGCCTGGTGAGTCTTCTATCTCTTGAGTACTCGTCTCAACTGCTGGATCACTTGTAGATGTCTCCTGAACTGTTATTGGAGTTCTTGTAGCTGTGATTGGACTGCTGAAGAATTCATTATCACTCTCTTGATCTTCACTGTCCTCGTTATTTTCTTCTTGTACAGCTTCGCTTTCTGAATCTCCATGTATCTCAAATCTTGTCCAAGATGGTTCATCTTCACTTCCTTCTTTCAAGTAGTTGTCCCAATCCCATGGTTCATTTTCTATGAATTGGACATCTCTACTAATATGTATTTTCTCTTCTATGGGATCATATAATCTATAGGCTTTTGAACCGCTTTCGTTTCCTAGATGTACCATTTTCTTACTTCTATCTTCTAACTTCTTTAAGTAGGGCGTTGTTACCTTTGCATATGCTGTGCATCCAAATATTCTAATGTGCTTGATATTGGGTGCTTTTCCATTCACTGCTTCGTAGGGTGTCATTCCCTGTAATGCTTTTGTAGGTAACCGATTCTGTATGTAAATCGCTTGTCTTGTTGCTTCTGCCCATAAGTTCTGTGGTACGTTCATAGCCTTTAACATGCTTCTTGTCATACTCATTACTGAACGGTTTTTCCTTTCTACTACACCATTTTGCTGAGGTGTGTAAGGCGCTGTAAGCTGTCTGAGGATTCCTTTGTCCTCACAATACGTGGTAAGTGCTTTAGAAGTAAACTCTCCTCCACGATCCATTCTTAATCTCTTGAGCTTTTGACTTGTCTCTGTCTGAGCTTCACTTAGGAATTTCTTGAAATTCTCATAAACTTGATCTTTTGACTTAAGCATGTAGATCCACATATATCTTGAATAATCATCAACTATAAGGAAGAAATAGTTGTTGCCTGCTAATGATGTGGGTGTAATCGGTCCACATAAATCTGCATGTACGAGCTCGAGAGGTCTCGTTGCTCTAAAACTTGCTTGAGAGGGGAACGGAAGTCTGCTTTGCTTCCCCGTAATACATGCATCACATACTTGAGATGGGTGCTTGATTCTTGGTATTCCATGTGCCATTCCTTTAATACTTAATTGTCGTAGTGAATCGAAATTCACGTGTCCCATACGTGCATGCCATAACCATGCAGGTGAATCTATTCTGGCTTGTAAACAAATAGGACTTGTTATTCTGAGCCGTACCTTGTAGAGTCTATTCTTAGCTCTTGGGACTTTCATCAATAGGTTGCTATAGGCGTCATAAATCCTTAAATATTCGTTCTCCATAATTACTTTACATCCTGATTCTGTAACTTGCCCGAGGCTTAAGATGTTGCTTTGGAGTGTTGGAATGTAGTAGACTTCTGTAACTAGTCTTTGTTCTCCGTTGTTGCATTCCAATAATACTGAGCCTTTACCTTTGATGTTGACACATGATCCATCTCCAAATTTTACACTTCCTGCTATCTTTTCATCTAACTCTGTGATGTAGGAGCGTCTTCCTGTCATATGATTGCTTGCTCCATTATCTAAGTACCATACTTCATTTCCATTTTCTTCACTATGATAGCTTTCTGGTATAATCTTCTTTTCTTCTAGAACTACGTTTCTTTCTTCACCAACTGCCATAAGTAATGTGGGATCCTCTTCTTCCATTACTAGGTGAGATTCTTCTTGCTTGTTTCGAGATTTAGGACATCTGGGAGCTATATGTCCTACTTCATTGCAGTTGTAGCATCTTATACTGCTGCCATCCTTCTTGGGCTTGTAACTACTATCGTCATGACGATTCTTAGTGGGATTTCTATCACCTTTGTGATCTTGATGGCCATTTCTGTCAAAGTTCTTCCTCTCGTATCTTTGACTCTTATTGAACTTCCTAAAGTTCTGTCTACCTCGATTCTGATTGTAGTTCTTGTTGTTGTTGCTGAAAGGCCTTCTATCTTGCCTTGTAAATAACAGCTTCTCTTGACTTGCGGGTCCATATTTCTTCTCATCTCTTGACTTAAGGCGTTCCTCATACGCTTTGAGTCTTCCAAGCGCTTCATCTAGCGTCATGGTATCCATATCTGAATATTGTTCTATGGACGCAATAATCTGTAGGAACCTCTCTGGTACGGAGTCCAGCAATTTTCGCACCAACATTGACTCTTCAATTCTCGTTCCTAGGGTTCTTGACTTTGTACTAATCGCACTTAACCTACCAGCAAACTGGTCTATGGTTTTTGTCTCTCTCATCGACAACATCTCAAATTCTGTGCGTAATGATTTAAGTCTTGCTTTCTGGACTCGGTCAATTCCAATAAATCTCGTCTTTAATGCTTCCCAGATCTCTTTTGCTGTAGGATGTGACGCCACCTGCATCACCATATCCTCTGGAATTGCCTAAAAGAGATAAGCAATCGCTGTCCTATCCTTCTTTACATCTACCGTTGACGTGCCTTCTGTGGGTTCCACTACTTCCCAAAGACCATTTGCACTCAATATTGCTTTAACACGAACAGCCCAAATCGTGTAATTTGTAGATGTCAACATCGGTGTTTGGAGGCTGAAAGTGAGAGTCTCCTTCGTGACTGTCTCTTTCGGTGTCGGTTCTTTCGTCATTATGGGTTTACTGGGAGTTTTCTGTGGACTTTTAGTCTTTTTCTTCCCTATTGTCCAAATCTAATATGGACTACCCAATACTTCAATGGAACTTTTGCTTGACTACCCTTGTCAAACTCTACTATGATAACTTTGAGAAATACTATTGCTTAACAAAGTTTTGATCTTTGTAGGCGCCTTTAACAAAGTACCAAGATCTTTGTTATAATATTCTCGTATACCACTAGTGTTCCTCTAAACAATTCTAAAGTCAATCCTATGACTTGATAAACCTCCAACAATGATTGATTAGTGTCTTGCAATAACACCCTATGTCAATCTAAAACACCCTTCTAAAAACAAATCACTTGTTTTTCTAATTTACTTCAATCCTATTTTCTTTTTTTGTTTAATCAGTGATAAATTCTAATAAACAAACACTGATAAGATACCCTTCACGATATACCCTCAATATAATAAACTTTAAAGAACAGTTGACTTTCAGAAAAGTCAAACTTCTTTGTTTTTTCTTCTCGAACCCACTGCCTATATACAAATCTTTTGTTGTTTGATCCCCTTGATCAAACAATGGAACAATTCACACTTATATGTTCCACAAACAACTTATGTCTGGATCCTAATCCAAACTATGATCGAATACGAAAGGGAATAATAAATTTCAGAAAAAAAATTTTCCCGGGTTTTCTTTGAATCTGATGAAACTTTAATCTTTCTGTTTTTGATGTTTTCTTTATAGAATCGATTCTGTTTCGTACTTCTAATTGTTCGGAAACAAGATTTGAATTCTGGAAATTTGTTTTGATTGAAAACGGTTTTGGCGGGAAAAAACTTGTCCGAAGAAAAACAGAGTAACAGAATTGCCTTCTTCCTTTTGTACGGTTATAACGGTTGATGTATTGATCTTTATCAATCCTGGTTTGGCTTTGAATAATCTGTTCCAACGTATACGATTCTGAATTCCTCTGACTCTGTTTTTAGTAAAACAGGGGAACACCGATTTTATGTAATCTTCTTCTTCTTCGTGTGTTCTTTCTGATCAGCTGGAATGATTTGGATAACCAACGCTCTGATGCCAAATGTAGGACACAGGACCGATTGAGGGTGAAAGGATTTTGAGAGAGAATTCTTGTAATTGAAAGAAACAATACATAAATGAAATAATACAAAGTGTTTGGTATTTACACAAATGAAGGGGTGTGTCCCCAACTTCTATAACCGACGATAGGTTGGCTAACTAACCGACATGACTATCTAACTTAGGATAAAGTAATATGTCACACTATATATATATATACTTAGGATAATTGGGAAATAAGAATTATGTATCTAACAATAGTAACCTATTTCAAAGTCAATTGTGTAAACTGCAATTCAAGTCACATATTAGCAGCGTCCTTTGATTACTTGGAAGTGATTACCATGAGCAGTAGGCGTGTTCAAGCTCTTGCACGACATTCCTTGCATACCCTCTTACAATTGATAACATCCTTTGCCGACAGGCGTGCTAATATGCAACAAACGATTACTTCAATTCATAAGTCTGGCATGCTATGTTGGGGTCCTGCAACAGGACAGGTAAACGCAATTTATGAAGGAATCAGATGGAAGCATAATGTATAGGATGAAGCTTAGGGCATTAATACGGATGATTTGCATTAGAGATCCTATAACCAATTTAAGTTGTTGGCTACATGGATTCATAGTTTGTTTGGGTCTGTGTGTTGATTGAGCACACATATTGGATCAGAAGTTTGATTTGGGGTTCTACATTTGGGTTTACTGGTATTCAGTTACAAATTGTTCAAGTAAGTCGTTTATTTTGTAAGACGTGTGAATATTTGTAAACTTGCAAGAAGCACGTATTTGGAAGCTATAACAATCTACATATTCCCAGTAAAGTTTGATGAGTTGGTACTTTACACATACTCAATGATCCAGCCAACTTAGAAACATGTATGTAACATGACCACACTATGATCTGTTAATCTAGATATAGGTTTCTAATTAGTCTTCGGCTTGGTGGCGTGGATCAAAAGATACATGTGCAAGTACATGTGATGCCAAACTGAAAAACGCAAGAACAAAAGCAACATGAGAAGGAAGAAGCTTAGTTCTGGTTCCATGCTCCTGTCATAGGCAGAAGATCAGAGTTACAACTAAACAAGTGCAAAGTATTATATATCATTACTAAAACAACACTTTAAAATAATATAATAACCTCTATTAAATAAAATGATTCGATACAACGCAAGAATTTGAATGTAAGGTGATTTTACTCCAGATCGATTTTTAGATAAATTTCTTCCTTTTTCTAATCGTTAATGTCCTTAGTATCAAATAAGTATCGTTTATACCAGACAATTTCCAATTTTAAAAGTAGAAAAGTTTAAATTACATCTTTCATGCCAAAGCAAAAGCTCGGGTTTTTTTGTACGTGAGTCCTTGGTTTGAAAAAAAAAGCTCGCCTTAGTCGTGCCTTAGGTGTGAGGCGCTTGAGGCATTTGAAAAAAAAAATGCTTTTTATTTTATTTTTTTATGTCTGAAGACCTAATCTACATGAGGCACGCCTGAGGCCTGAGGAGCTAAGGTGCTTGAGGTTTTGCTTCAGTCAATAATAGGTCAAAATCAGGGTTTATTTGGACCAGTAGTCAAAATCAATTTTTTTTTTAATTTTTAAGTGTGTTTCGGCTTCAATGTATTTTTTAGTGATGTCTTTTAAGTGTAGAATGTTATATATATATATATATATATATATATATATATATATATATATATATGATTGAGATCAAATAGGAACCACTACCCTAGTTAGGAATCATAGGAACTAATCTAGACCACTCATCTTGTTGACTTTTTATTTATTATTTTTAATTGAAAAAGGGTATAATAGAAAGATAAAAAAAAATACATTCTTTAATTTTCTCTCATTCTCATTTTATCTCTCTCCACAAATATACCTTCTACTGGTACTGTAAATCACTAATTCATCTATTTCGATCAATGCAATTTTATAGAATTAAACTATATTAATTCTATTTATCGATGCTGGCAACACCGAGCGTACACAATTGTCAAAGTACATTATAAACACCTTTGCAAATGTATCGTTAAGTCAAGCGATTGATGAAATTGTGGGTATCTTATTTCTAAACAAACTCTTAATTTCCACTAATAAGCATTTAAGCTTAGTTTATAATTTTGATTGGGTCGTAGAAGAAGAAGCCATCATAGTGGAATAGAAAAATAGAATTAAACTATAATGTACACTGACAATTGTGAACGCTCGGTGTTGCCAGCATCGATGCCCACAATTTCATCAATCGCTTGACTTAACGATACATTTGCAAACTCCATTAAAACAGTTACAATTCTTGTAATGAATATACATAGGTGTATTATAGTAAAATGATTGTACAGTGTTCAAATGTTCAATTGGTGTAATACATATACACAAGTGTATTCAGTTTCATATAGGTTCCAGCCCAAATATACACCAATGTATATTTCGTTCATATATAAAAAGGAAGAAACCTCAACATCTACGTACTATGGTGTATTTAACTTACATTTAGACAAAGATATACACTAATGTGTGTCCAAATTATAGTCATGTAAGCTGGAAAAAAAATCGATATACACCAATGTATATCTATCTGTGTTGATGATGATGAATGAAAGAAAAAAAAGAAACTGATATACACCAATGTATATCTTAATATACACATGTGTAATGTGTGTTCATATACATCTTTGTACAATTGCAATGATCAAAGAGGAAAAATAACTGCTTTGCTAAAATAATGGGATTATATTGAAAATAAAATGAAACTAATTAAACATGTGTTATTAATAGTCAATATACAATTACAAATTGTTCAAGTAAGTCGTTTATTTTGTAAGACGTGTGAATATTTGTAAACTTGCAAGAAGCACGTATTTGGAAGCTATAACAATCTACATATTCCCAGTAAAGTTTGATGAGTTGGTACTTTACACATACTCAATGATCCAGCCAACTTAGAAACATGTATGTAACATGACCACACTATGATCTGTTAATCTAGATATAGGTTTCTAATTAGTCTTCGGCTTGGTGGCGTGGATCAAAAGATACATGTGCAAGTACATGTGATGCCAAACTGAAAAACGCAAGAACAAAAGCAACATGAGAAGGAAGAAGCTTAGTTCTGGTTCCATGCTCCTGTCATAGGCAGAAGATCAGAGTTACAACTAAACAAGTGCAAAGTATTATATATCATTACTAAAACAACACTTTAAAATAATATAATAACCTCTATTAAATAAAATGATTCGATACAACGCAAGAATTTGAATGTAAGGTGATTTTACTCCAGATCGATTTTTAGATAAATTTCTTCCTTTTTCTAATCGTTAATGTCCTTAGTATCAAATAAGTATCGTTTATACCAGACAATTTCCAATTTTAAAAGTAGAAAAGTTTAAATTACATCTTTCATGCCAAAGCAAAAGCTCGGGTTTTTTTGTACGTGAGTCCTTGGTTTGAAAAAAAAAAGCTCGCCTTAGTCGTGCCTTAGGTGTGAGGCGCTTGAGGCATTTGAAAAAAAAAATGCTTTTTATTTTATTTTTTTATGTCTGAAGACCTAATCTACATGAGGCACGCCTGAGGCCTGAGGAGCTAAGGTGCTTGAGGTTTTGCTTCAGTCAATAATAGGTCAAAATCAGGGTTTATTTGGACCAGTAGTCAAAATCAATTTTTTTTTTAATTTTTAAGTGTGTTTCGGCTTCAATGTATTTTTTAGTGATGTCTTTTAAGTGTAGAATGTTATATATATATATATATATATATATATATATATATATATGATTGAGATCAAATAGGAACCACTACCCTAGTTAGGAATCATAGGAACTAATCTAGACCACTCATCTTGTTGACTTTTTATTTATTATTTTTAATTGAAAAAGGGTATAATAGAAAGATAAAAAAAAATACATTCTTTAATTTTCTCTCATTCTCATTTTATCTCTCTCCACAAATATACCTTCTACTGGTACTGTAAATCACTAATTCATCTATTTCGATCAATGCAATTTTATAGAATTAAACTATATTAATTCTATTTATCGATGCTGGCAACACCGAGCGTACACAATTGTCAAAGTACATTATAAACACCTTTGCAAATGTATCGTTAAGTCAAGCGATTGATGAAATTGTGGGTATCTTATTTCTAAACAAACTCTTAATTTCCACTAATAAGCATTTAAGCTTAGTTTATAATTTTGATTGGGTCGTAGAAGAAGAAGCCATCATAGTGGAATAGAAAAATAGAATTAAACTATAATGTACACTGACAATTGTGAACGCTCGGTGTTGCCAGCATCGATGCCCACAATTTCATCAATCGCTTGACTTAACGATACATTTGCAAACTCCATTAAAACAGTTACAATTCTTGTAATGAATATACATAGGTGTATTATAGTAAAATGATTGTACAGTGTTCAAATGTTCAATTGGTGTAATACATATACACAAGTGTATTCAGTTTCATATAGGTTCCAGCCCAAATATACACCAATGTATATTTCGTTCATATATAAAAAGGAAGAAACCTCAACATCTACGTACTATGGTGTATTTAACTTACATTTAGACAAAGATATACACTAATGTGTGTCCAAATTATAGTCATGTAAGCTGGAAAAAAAATCGATATACACCAATGTATATCTATCTGTGTTGATGATGATGAATGAAAGAAAAAAAAGAAACTGATATACACCAATGTATATCTTAATATACACATGTGTAATGTGTGTTCATATACATCTTTGTACAATTGCAATGATCAAAGAGGAAAAATAACTGCTTTGCTAAAATAATGGGATTATATTGAAAATAAAATGAAACTAATTAAACATGTGTTATTAATAGTCAATATACAATTACCACATTGCCCCTTGATTTAATTAAAGATTTAATTAATGTTTTACTTATTTACAATCATGCCATTAGAGATCAATGACTAAGATTGGTTCCTATGGTTCTTACCTAAGGTATGGTTCCTATTTGAACCCTGCCCTATATATATATATATATATATATATATATATATATATAGGGCAAGGTTTAATAGAAAACCCTATCTTTTTGAGTAAACTCTATAAACCTTACCACAACCATTGATCAAGCATGATCAATGGTTGTGAAGCATGGTCCCACCTTCTCTCTCCATCTTGACTTTAATACTATACTTTAAATGATATTATATTAGGAAAATGGTATATAGGTAAAATGGATTCACATTCTCTCTCCATCTTGTCACATTCTCTCTCCACCTTTTCATCTTCTCTCTCCACCTTTTCTCTCTCCACCTTCTCTCTCCTACTTTTTTCTCTACCACTTATTTCATATATTAATTTAAAGATCCAGATTTATTAATAACGTATGTCGTACGAGCCCTTTAACACATGTTAGTTGTTCTCTTCAAACAAACTTTTTTCACACACATCACTAGCACGTGTTATTGGTTCAGATAATTATCACGATAATTTTGGACTAGTATATCAACATAAAAGAAAACATGTATAGAAAAATTTATTGCAGTCAACATTGAGTGTAACAAATTAGTTTCATATAAATCTAAACAATTAAAAAGATTATACAAAACTATCATAAACTAACATAACAAAACACATTATTCTTCATTCTTTAACAGTCGTCTTCAGCGTTATGCTTCATTCCTTATTAGGCATCTTCGGCTTCTTTTTCAATCCCTAGCACTCCATCTCTAGTTGATCCTTGTGCGGAGTAGCCGGCTTGAAGTCCAGTGGTTTTACATAGAACCTAACATGTGTTAGTTGGGCATATGCTAACAGGTGTTAGCATCAGTGACACATGTTGATTGAACCCTAACACGTGTTAGTTGGGCATATGCTAACAGGTGTTAGCATCAGTGACACATGTTGATTAAACCCCGGCGTTATGCTTAATTCCTTACTAGGCATCTTCAGCTTCATGTTTCAATCCTTAGAACACCATCTCTAGCCGATCCTTGTGCGGAGTAGCCGGCTTGAACTCCGGTGGTTGTTCATAGAACCTCCTACATTAATTATTTTTTAGCATCACTAGAAAATGTTAACTGGGTCAATTTGGGTGTTAATTGGACATATATTAACATATGTTAGTATCACTAACACATGTTAATTAAACCCTAACATGTGTTAGTTGGGCATATACTAACAGGTGTTAGCATCAGTGACACATGTTAATTGAACCCTAACAAAATGTCAACTGGAATAAATTCATCAGTAGGCACCATATACACCCTTTTTAGTATCACTAACACATGTTAATTGAACCCTAACACATGTCAATTAGGATAGATTCATCAGTAGGCACCAATACAAACATGTGCCAGAATCACTAATATGTGTTAATTGAACCCTGACACATCAGTAAGCACCAATATAAAAATTCAAAACCTTCACCAAAATCAAACCTTTACTTTAATATATACAAATACATACATTTTTATGAAACTACTCTAAATATATACATATTTACATATAAACAGTCAAGTTATATTTTGAAAAAAAATAGTTTATTTAATTTTTCTAATTAAAACATTTTTATTCTACCTGTGTTAGCATCACTAACACATGTTAATTGAAACCTAACACATGTCAATTGGGATGGATTCATCAGTAAAAACCAATGCAAACATGTGTTTGGATCACTAACAGGTGTTAAATGAACCACGACACATCAGTAAGCACCAAATACAAAAAAAATCAAGAAAATAAAAAAACACACTTGCTGTTTAACACATGTTAATTGAACCCTAACACATGTTAATTGGGATAGATTCAGCTCCTAATTCAGAAACTAAAAGACCTTAAACTAAAAATATGTAATAAAAACACATTTACCCAATTCCAAAAATATGATCTTTTTAACATCCAATCTAACATAAACAAAATAATAATAATAATAACAATAATAATAATAATAATAATCAAAAAGGTTAACATAAGGTTTTTTTTTTCATTCAAGCATTTCATCAAACACTTGGTGTGCAAAAAAATTATCCCCAAAACTGTTTATTTATTATAAAATCATTATAATATCATTCAAGCATTATGAACTTCAAGCATCATGAACTTCAAAAATACAATTTGTTTTAATCCATTACAAATCCATTACAAATCAATATGCTGAGAGGTTTTTTAAATGATCACTAAACAATCTTGTTAACAATCGATAGTGTTTTAAGCCAAAACGTTTTAATCCATAACAAATTTTATAACATTCAGTAATGTTTATTTTAATAAAATACACGGCAAGTTGTTTAATACTTTTGTTGTTAACAAATTTAAACAACTACCTCTAAATCGTATTTTATAACAAAAACAAATACAAAGAAGTCCATTGTTGTTAACAAATATAAACAGAGAGCCAATAGATCTCTTCTTTTTTTTATTAATAATAATTATAATAATAACAACAACAATAATAATAACAAGAAGAAGAAGAAGAAGAATAGTGATCGGAATAGGCAGAGAACTAGCCGGAAAAACAGAGAGCCAACATATCTAGAGTATACCTTGCCTTTGTCTGCTCCAAATCTCCACCTTCACTCGTCGCTATCATCGTCTTCGACCACAACAGATCTGGGTGTGGCACCAGATGGGGGATTGGATGGTGGTCGTGGTGGAGTAGGTGGGTGTCTTGTGGTGGATGGTGGTTTTAATGGTGGCATAGTAGTGAGGTTGATGATGATGGGGGAAGTTTTGAGAGAGAGAGAGAGAGAGGATAGAGAGTGCATCAATATTTTGAAAAAGATTAAAGAGAGAGAGAAAGGACCTCACATTTATATAAGGAGAGAGAGAGTGTGATCCTAACAAATGTCTAAACTACCCTTTCCCCCTCATTTTAATAAATTTGAAAGTGGGTGATGTGGATCAACCATAGCCACTCATTGGGTTTACTAAAGTTTACTCAATTTGGGTGGGTTTACTCCCAATACTTCCCCTATATATATATATATATATATATATATATATATATATATATATATATATATATATATATATATATAGGGTAAGGTTATATAGAAAACCTCAAATATTTGAGAAAACTCAATAAACTCAACCACAACCATTGATCAAGCATGATCAATGGTTGTGGTTAATGGTCCTACCATTTGACTAAAATACACCTTCTCTCTCCACCTTTATTGATATTATATTAAGAAAAGGGTAGATTTGTCAATTAATCCACCTTCTCTCTCCACCTTTTTTACATTCTCTCTCCATCATTTCATCTTCTCTCTCCACCTTTTTGCATTCTCTCTCCACCTTTCATTTCATCAACACTCTCTCTCCACCTTTTCCTCTCTCCACCTTCTTTCTCCTACTTTTCTCTATACAATTTCTTTCACATATTAATTTAAAGATCCAAATTTATTAATAACGTATGCCACACGAGCCCTTTAACACATGTTACTTGGTCTCTTCAAACAAACTCATTTCACAGACATCACTAACACGTGTAATTGGTTCAAATAATTATCACGTTAATTTTGGACTAGTATAAAACATAAAAGAACACATGTATATAAAAATTTATTGCAATCGACATTGAATGTTACAAATTAATTTCATATAAATCTAAACAATTAAAAAGATGATACAAAACTATCATAAACTAACAAAAACACATGAAACTTAAAATTATGCTTCATTCTTCAATAGTCGTCTTCGGCGTTATGCTTCTTCTTTATTAGGCATCTTCAGCTTCATGTTTCAATCCTTAGCACTCCATCTCTAGTCGATCCTTGTGCGGAGTAGCCGGCTTGAACTCCGGTGGTTGTTCATAGAACCTCCTACATTAATTATTTTAACATGTGTTAGCATCACTAGAAAATGTTAACTGGGTCAATTTGGGTGTTAATTGGACATATACTAACATGTGTTAGCATCACTAACACATGTTAATTGAACCCTAACACGTGTTAGTTGGGCATATACTAACAGATGTTAGCATCAGTGACACATGTTAATTGAACCCTAACATATGTCAACTTGAATAAATTCATCAGTAGGCACCATATACACCCTTTTTAGTATCACTAACACATGTTAATTAAACCCTAACACATGTCAATTGGGATAGATTCATCGTAGGCACCAATACAAACATATGCTAGAATCACTAACATGTGTTAATTGGAATAGATTCATCAGTAGGCACTATATACAGACCTGTGTTAGTATCACTAACACATGTTAATTGAACCCTAACACATGTCAATTAGGATAGATTCATCAGTTGGCACTAATACAAACATGTGCCAGAATCTTTAATATGTGTTAATTGAACCCTGACACATCAGTAAGCACCAAAATAAAAATTCAAAACCTTCACCAAAATCAAACCTTTACTTTAATATATACAAATACATACATTTTTATGAAACTACTCTAAATATATACATATTTACATATAAACAGTCAAGTTATATTTTGAAAAAAAAATTAGTTTATTTAATTTTTCTAATTAAAACATTTTTATTCTACCTGTGTTAGCATCACTAACACATGTTAATTGAATCCTAACACATGTCAATTGGGATGGATTCATCAGTAAAAACCAATGCAAACATGTGTTTGGATCACTAACAGGTGTTAAATGAACCACGACACATCAGTAAGCACCAAATACAAAAAAAATCAAGAAAATAAAAAAACACATTTGCTATTTAACACATGTTAATTGAACCCTAACACATGTTAATTGGGATAGATTCAGCTCCTAGTTTAGAAACTAAAAGACCTTAAACTAAAAATATGTAATAAAAACATATTTACCCAATTCAAAAAATATGATCTTTTAAACATCCAATCTAACATAAACAAAATAATAATAACAATAATAATAATAATAATAATCAAAAAGGTTAACATAAGGTTTTTTTTTCATTCAAGCATTTCATCAAACACTTGGTGTGCAAAAAAATTATCCCCAAAACTGTTTATTTATTATAAAATCATTATAATATCATTCAAGCATTATGAACTTCAAGCATCATGAACTGCAAAAAAAATGAATTTTAAATAAAAAATTCACAAAAACTTTCACCAGATTAAAATCCTTTAATAATACACACCCATTAAAGGGTTTGACTTTTAAAGTCATTACTCACATATTAACTTGCAAGAACAAACTGGAACTTTCTTTCATTAAATAATACATAATTATTATTCATTGTTTTCGACGTAAATAACAGCAACTATACACCCATTCCTGCCATTTACAAACTCCAATAGTACAATGAATTAACTTTCATTCAATTTCATAACAAGTGACCAAAACAAATTAGATCTAAACCAGGTTCAGATGTTGAAATGGGTGTTTGAATAACTTACCAGAACCATAGTTGCTGACCCTTGTGCACCGTTTAACACCAGAGGCAACCGTCAGAACCCTAACTCAGACAACATTCTGGAAAACAAGAGCCTATTAATATGTAGGTACTGTGAGTGTGGATCGCTGGTGGTCGGAGGTGGTGGTCGGAGATGGTGGCAGGTGGTGGTGGTGGTGGTGGTATGAGAGAGAGGGTAGGTGGTGGAGGTATGAGAGAGAGAGAAGGAATTATTCTTTATATATGGGTGGGAATGATTCAAACTTTGGAAAAAATGGGGGGAAAGAGTAAATGACAATCATACCCTTGATAATAATATTGAAGTAATCAAGATGGATGATGTGGCTAAATGTAGGCCAAGTATTGGGTTTACTAGAGTTTACTCAATTTGGGTGGGTTTACTCCCAATACTTCCCCTATATATATATATATATATATATATATATATATATATATAGGGGAAGGATATTTTGGAAACCCCTTCCACTTAAGAAAACCTTGAAAACCATCATCTTAACCCTTGATTCTCTTTGATCTATGGCTGTGCTTTTTTAAGTTTTATTTTAATAACATAGATGTTACTTTAATGTTCAAAAGGGTAAAATGGTCCTCTTATATTTTATGTCTTCTCTCTCTTCTCTCTTTGTAACTGACAATGTGCAGACACATAAACATCCATCATATCACTTGGGTTTGAAAAAAAATATTAATAGAAATGTAGGTGTAAGTCTTCTCTCTCCTCTCTATTTATGTTTTGTTCTTTTGAAGTAGGAACTGTTTTCTTTTTAGCATTTTGAGTTTGGAAAAAATGTTAAAAAAATGTAGGTCTAAGACAAGCAACTTCATAGACCTTGTTAAATACCCATTTGAAAAGTGTATGAACAAAAACCACATATACATCTTAGTCTTAAACATAAGTTTCTGTGAACCAAAAACATATGTTTTCTTTGAACAAAAAAGGTTTTCTTTTTTACCAAAACAAGTGTTTTTGTTATGTTAAAAAACACAAGGAGTAATGCTGATTGGAAAAACACCTACAAAAAAATCGTGTCTTTTTTTGTTACAAAACAGTAAAAAAGGGATAAAATAAAATCATACGATATTTGAAAAAAAGTCAATCATCTAAAAAAAGAAAATGCATTCATTAAAATTAACTAAAACCAGTACAAACAAAGTGTTATACAAATATCTAAAAATCCTAAAAAAAAGTATGTTTTTTGTTGTAAGACATGTATCATATGTTTTGACGACTTGTCTCACCAAAAACATATGATTTTCACGAGTTATCTCACTAAAAACATATAGCAATATTATAACCCAACAACAAAAACATATGTTTTCACGAGTTATCTCAATAAAAACATATAATAAAATTATAATCCAACAACAAAAACATATGTTTTCACGAGTTATCTCACTAATAATAAAATTATAACCCAACAAAAAAACATATGTTTTCACAAACTTAACTCACTAAAAATTTCAAATTTATCATCCAAACAACAAAAAAATATATGTGTTTTAGATTTAAAAAAATAAAACTTTGATAAAAAAACGAATTGTAAACATTTAAAAAAAAACCCAGATCAAGATCTAGACACAATAACATAAACAACCACATTAAAATCACAATACAAAATCTTACAAACCAATGACACTTTTTTAATTTAAAAAAAAAGAATCAAAACTTTAAAAACATAAAAATAGATGAAATGAACCCTTATCAAAAATCATAATACAAGAACATGAATGTATCTAAAACAAGAACTCCCATAAAAAAAATTCAGGCTCTAGAACGAAGAACCCTTACAAAAAATCTGGATCTAGAACAAGAACCTTTACCAAAAAACTGGTACATAAGAACCTGCCTCGTTACAAAATCTTATAAACCTAGATCTAGAAGTTTTTAGCCACTGATCACTTTGACATGGGATGCTTCTTTATAAGAGCTAATGTACTATCCCTCCGATGCGTTTTGTATCAGGCTGTTCCAGCTTTGGGCGGCTATTAAAACAGGCAATAAAGGGTAAGCATTCATCGTAAAGGCAATAATTAGTCTAAACATAATTATTTGTAGAAGGGATGAATCTTCTGTAGAAACTAGAAAGGATGAGTCATGTGTAGAAATGTAAAAAGGATAAATCATTTGTAGAAAGAGATAATATAGAGAGTAGTTTAAAAGAAAGAGAGAGAATTGAAAAAGTAGATAAAAGAGGTGGTTCAAATCGTGCAGTGGAAAGAAGGTATAAAAGATATGGAAAATTGTGTAGAATGTATAATGTCTAGAATACCCTTCTTTTAATATTCATGATGGTAGATGTGGAAGAACCTTAGCCATACAATGAGGTTTTCTTAGTTTGCTTAAGTGGGATTGGTTTTCATTTTAGGATTCCCATATATATATATATATATATATATATATATATATATAGGGTAGGGTGATCAAATAGGAACCATAGCTTAAGTAGGAACCATAAGAACCACTTTATAGCCATTGATGTTTAGTGGCAAGATTGTAAATAATTATAAGTTTAATTAATTGTTTATATTAATATAGGGGTAAACTTGTACAATTGCAATCACATTAAATTAGCAGGTTTCTTTTACAAAATCAACACATATAACTTCCTTAATAAGATTGATAGTTATATATATAGGGAAGGGATAGTTTGAGAACTCATGTGAGTTGTGAGAACCATAGGAACTCTTTTGAGCCATTGATCTTGATGATCCAATGGTTGAGATCAACTGATGAGACGTTTTTGTCTTGACATGCTTATTAAGTATTTTTTATTATGAAAAAGTCAATAAAAGGGTATTTAGGTAAAAATGTCATGTGAGAGAAAAAAATTAATATAATATAATATAATATTAGTTTTTTATTCCAATATTAAAATAATCATATTTTTTTAACTTTAATTTGTTTTTTTAATTTATTTATTTTTTTAAAAAAATGTAAAAAATAACACATATTCAGTAAACTTCATGTACGAAAATTCTTTACACCAATGTAAACATTCAAAATTCATAATTTTTACATCCGCTATTCTATCCCCTCGAGTTTTACACTTATATAAAATTTACATTGGTGTAAAAACACCAAAAAAACGTCGTAAAAAAACTTGAACACGCGAACTTGTTCCCAAAAATGTTGATGATCATCATTAATCGTCTCTCTTCGTTGTCCAACCTAACAAAATTAATAAAACCACGAAATCAAAAACTTGGAGATCAAAACATCCATTACCATCAAAAGAGCAAATTTCATCAAATATTATATTTAACCAACAAAATATCAAACCTAAAAAGTAAAAAAAAAAAAACGTATTACACCATTGTAAATACGTATTACACCGGTGTAAATAACCAACAACACGTATTACACTAGTGTAAATAACCAACAAAACGTATTACACCGGTGTAAATACGTATTACACCGATGTAAATAACCAACAAAACATTGAAAAAAATTCATGATCATAATCATCAATCTTTCCTAATATACATCAATCTTTTTAGTAATACCAATTGAAACAACCTAATAACATCAATCTTTTTAGAAACTCAATAACAGTCTATAACACAAAAATAACCTACAAAACCTAGTATAAAAGTTAAAACAATGTTTTTCCTATTGTAAAAACAGTTAGAACTTGCTCAAGTGAATCTAATTTGAAGTCACATGAATAACCTTGCTTGCAATTCACTAAAACCAATTAACAACAAAATAGACTCATTTATTAGTCAATGGACTAAAACAGCTCATGATGTTAGCCAAAAATTCATGAACAAGTATTTGAACACAAATTCTATTTAAAATCGAGTTTGTATTGAACATACACCCAGATATATCATATATTTTTTTACATCATCAAATGAACAAGTACAAGCCCAATCACTGGACTTGATTCACACATCAAAACTTGTTTCAGTTTTGCAAAAGAATGCTTTTAAAAAAAAAACTTTGAGCTGTACTAACAAAATTAAAGAGTTAAGGTTTTAAAAAAAAACTTTGAGCTGTACCCCTTTCATGTAAATCATCACATGGTTGTCCTTAACATCCTACACATTGCAAACCAACAGATGTAAGCCATCACATCAATAGACTCAAAATAATACACTCGTACTAATCCATTTAGCAATTGTTATCGTCTAGTTATCCATAATAATAATAATAATAATAATAATAATAATAATAATAATAATAATAATAATAATAATAATAATAATAATAATCAATCAATCAATCAATCATACCCATCATAACAGATTCAGAAACCACCATACCAGATCTAGATCCAGAAACCACCTTCATCGTCGTCGCCTTCACCTTCACCCACACCAGATCCAGAAACCACCATCACCATCGGAACCCATCAATCGAAAACCACCAACAAAAACCACCATCACCTCCACCCCTTACCTCCACGGCCACGAAACCACCATCGCATCGCCGCCCAAGAAACGACCATCGGAACCCACCATCGAAAACCACACTTGAAAACCACACTAAATCGTCCGTTTATATAGTTACCGTTTATTATTATTCGGTCCGTTCGCGAGTCAAAACTATTTTGTCCGTATCAATATATTTATAAATTTATAATATTCATAGATACAACAATATTTATAAATATATAAATTTATAAATATCTGATACGGACAAAATAGTTTTGACTCGCGAACGGACCGAATAATAATAAACGGTAACTATATAAACGGACGATTTAGTAAATAGTTAACTTGGCGTGACTTATAATATCGAACATCGGACTAAACAACGTTGGACTATATGGTCGGACTATATTTTATATATTGCTATATATAAATATAAGTATACATAGGTGTCGAAACGTATAGTCTCGTAAATCGGAATTTTTGGATAAAATGACTCGGTGACTTGTGTTTGAAACTTGTTTTTGGGGAAAATTGTAGACAACGGGTGTTGTCTGGTTTGTGCAAAAACAGAGGAAGCTCTGCCCGAATTTTTATAAAATCAAAGCGTAACGAACTGCTATTTCTATAAATAAATTTCTCTAAGTGTTTTGGACAAGTGCATTACATACGAAATCGAAATGTTTTCCAAGGATTAATTCTTTGTAACAACAAAGATGATTTTCAAACAATATTTGAGAAAAAGTAACAATTGTTATTAATCGGTTTTAATAACTAAACCTTTATTTCTTTAAAGAGTATTTACTAAAATATATTTATACGAATTACGAGACGAGCTAGGATTCAGGATAATTATACGTTTCGGGATGTTAGTCCAACATGGTTACATACGGATAGTGACAAGTGTGCAACTTGGGTACTATGTTGTATTTAACTAGTGAATTAAGTTAAGTCATGATCGGTTCGTCGAGTTGAAACATATTGAGACTCGTGTTGGTACACACGAGTCTAGATAGTCGTATAGTTCTATTTTAAGCGGTTAATAGGATAGGCTTATGTGTGATATACTGTTAAGGTGTCCTTTGTTGGTAATTAGGGCACGAGGAAGTCGGTCGAGGTTTGAGGCTTTGTTTGCTAGCTTAGCATGGACATTAAGGTGAGTTCATAACCCCACTCTTTACTGTTTTTGTAAATGTTTTCGGGGGAAGACATGATTCTTTTATGAAAAACTGAGGAATTTAAAGCGAAAGAAAGTTTTGGAAAATGAAACGGGTCGCGTGAGTTTCACGGCCCCATTTTAACTGGCTTTACTTTTGGGAGAGAAAACATGCGCTAAACTTGGTTTTGAGAACCTGTGTCATAAAATGGGTTACTGTACGATCTTTGGAAGTCCCGGGGGAAACCATGAATGTGCGGGTTAGCACAACTGCCCCACTCGTCGGTTGGAGGCCGGACGGGTGCATATTGTCTCGACCTTGTAACTTGTAACATTATTCGGGCTGTAACATTGGTAACTTGTGACGTGTCCAGTAATGGTTTCCCAATCGTAGTAGTAACAAACATACGCTTAGCTAGCGTACTTTGGTTTACATTTAACATAGTATTGACAAGTTTGAACTGGAACACTTTGGTAACATTTGGTAACCTTTGGAAACGTTTTTGTTAAACTTATGAACTCACCAGCTTTATGTTGACTTTTTAAGTATGTCTTTCAGGTTTAAACTTTGGTAATGGCACGGTTGGAGTGGGCAACGTCTTGGGATCGGGGATCCTAAAGGGTTAGAAATGGCGTTCAGGGAACCAGAGTCTTAGATGCATCTTTCCGCTGCGTTGGCAATGGCACCAAACGTCACGACCGACGAGGGAAAAGTCGGGGTGTGACAAGTAATTAAGTATAATGTATTATTAACACCTAATATTTGGTTTAGATTTTAGATACATTATACTGATACGGTTACATCAGTGGTGCAACATCTACAATAAGCAAAGAGGTCAAATCCTCACATAGATCAAACACTAAATAGTTAATTAGCTAGATGTCACGGGTCCGATAAACTTGGTTACAGGTCAATACGGGTTCAGGCTGGAGTTAGTTACTTTTAGTGCAGATCAAATCAAGCTGGGTCGGGTTAGGTTCACCAGGTTTTTCCATTGATAACAGACAACAGATTAATTAGGTGGTTGTATAAATTAACAACAGACTTGATAACTTCCAAGTTCCAATTTGGCACATTTGACCCCTTTAAGATAAAACACAACAGAGGTCGACCCATTTACAAGAAATAGTGTGAAATTGCAACCTCTAGTATTCTATGATGAATTAGTATCAGAAGAACAATCACTTCAAATATGTTAAAAAAATGTAGATTACTCACTGGGACTGAGTTGATTTCATATATTTGGCCTTCAGTGAAATCAATGTTCAATGCTTGTATGCAAGCTTCTGCAACTACCAGCCTACTAACCTGTAAATGGCATTTTATTTGAAAATCACTAAGTAACTTTAGAACCAAAATCTTCCAATCATATAGAGAACTGAACTAAAGATGTCAAAGAGTACCCATGCACAAAATTGGTTATTCCATCAAGTGGGTCAACAATCCAAGTTAGGTCATCTGTCAGCTGACTTACACCTGGGCAGTAGTGGTTTCTTCTCCAATGAACTATGGTTCAAATCAAGCAGTTGAAAAACAGTTAAAAATTTATCTTTCAGTAAAAAAATAAAAACATGTTCTAAACAAGAACATTGTATAATTTTTAACCTCGTGTCCACGAAAATGCTGTTTTAGATGATTAAACATGAGATTTTTACAAGCTTTGTCAGTTTCAGTTACTAAATCCACCTGCATCATGAATCAAAGAGATTGTAGATAAACAAGTTAGCTTATGAGATACAAATCAGTAATTAGCTTTATTAGATACTGCCTTCTTTTTAAAATTAGATTGTTTAACAACTTGGCACCGTAAACTCGGAATAAAATTACATTAAATTTGTAATTCTTGTATTCATTCCATTTTACCCTTGTATTTCATTGAACCTAAGGTTATGAGAAGTTTTAGAAGCTAGCTTTTCCAAATCAATGCCATTAATTAATCTAATACTCCTTAACTCGATAATAAGATCAGTTCTATTACCATCAGTAGAAATTTTAACAATCCCACACAAAAACTTCTATATACACAGCATATCTATGTTTAAAAAAGCGCGCCCAAGACACGTCTAGGCACAAAGCGCTTTAAGGCATAGGCCTCATCGCTACATCCTACATAAGTCGCATGCATTAAATAAAGTACACCTAAAGCGCGCTTTTTGGTTAAAAAAAAAGACTAACCCTCAGGAGTGCGCGTCATGTATATCCCATTTACGAAGTTGCAAAATTACTTACAGATTAGGTCTATTTACACACAAATAAGGGCTATTTACATTTAAGAAAAATATGTAGAATCATAATACTACGCGCGATGCGGCGGGAAACAGATCGGTCACTAACAAACATGACTTATAGAGTCTGCCAATATAACTATGAAATACTTGAGCCAAATTCAAATGTTTACATTAGAACATGCGGTGATTGTTTGCATTTATATTCGCACAAAATGAGTGGTGAATCATTATCCTGTTTCGGCATGGAATAAACGTGTAGTCATAGAGGATGGGTATATGCCACTAAATAAAAAAAACAGTATACTATGTTATATTGTGTATGTTTTAGCCAGGTGACTTTCCCTCCACTGTTACATTATTCACAATAACTGCAAAAACAAAAAATAAACAATAAAAAAATAAGCCAATCAAAAAGATTGAGCAAAATTTATATATAAAGAAACACTTTTAAATATGAGTTTGACAGTGTCTCACAATCTGATTTCAAAGTCCCATAACTGTAACCACAAATGGATAATTGAAATCGAAAAAAAAAACATATAAAATACAATACCTTCAAAACTTTGACATCAACGCAATGGAAGAGGAACCGCAGAGAGAGCTTCAACGAAAACGTATAAATCAACCACACTTCTGAAATGAAATAAAGAAGAAAAGAGGAGTAGAAATTGGTACCTGATAAACAAAATGATCATTGCCTATTAAAGAGGCGGGGGACTGGAAACGAAGGGGCGGATTTGCAATCTTTGAGATGAAATGAGGGAGTGTATGGAAATTTGTAGACCTTACACCTTCAATAGCATTGATTTCAAACCCTTTGAGTAACCAGTTTGTAGCTTTGAAGACAACCGTGAAATTAAGGGTAGTAATGGAAATTTGTTTTGATATTGTAAAGGAAGAAGTGGGTAAAATATCTATATTACCCTCCTAAGTGTCTTAATTGTCATAAACAATGTTGCAAAAGTCGCTAGGCGCTCCCTAGTCGGAGTCGGGAGTACTCGGGGAGTTCTCGGCCTAGTCGGAGAGTACTCGGGGAGTAATCGGCCTAGGCGTAGAGTACTCGGGCCTCGGCAGCCTACCTTGTAGCGATTACTCGGGGTGTACTCGGCCTTCGAGACCTTGTTTTACAACAGTGGTCATAAATATCTTCATAATACTGTTAAATTTATTGCTTAGATATGTTGTACATGCTGCTTGTTAAGTTGTACGGAAATGAAAATTACAATGTTGTACACAAGTCCTCCTTAATAAGATACTAGTGGGAATGCCCGCGCATTGCAGCGGGTGTCCCAACCGATACCAAAAACCAACACTTATGTTTGTAATGGTGTATACGGTTCAGCTCAGTTTTGAACCCTAACCATAATAAAAACCAGCTTAGTTATTAAACATGGTATTCTAACATAGATATAAAATTAACTTCTATAAGTTCATACATATAGAGGAAGCCAACAATTTACATACATATATAAATGTGTTCATATTTACATCCTGCAAATACGTACGATGCGCATTTTCAATATGTTATTCAGTTATACTTTTTTATATGTTTGCTTAGTCGTTGGTAAAATTGTAATCTGTTGCCTTTGGTTGTGTTTAGTATTAGCGAATGATCTATTCGGTGTTTGTTTTCTCAACTCTGTGGTGGGAAAGGCGTACGCGTTTTTATTAACACGCGATATAGGTTAGAATGGGGAGAAGATAGAGGTAAAGTATTTTTTGGTAATTTAATATGTAAGTGCATTATCTGTATGTCCCTAACTAGTGAAAGGTCTCTATAGGTCGTTGGCTAGGTTAATCGAGCAGTTTATGGCTCGTAATCGTATACTAGCCTGGTCCAAAGGGGAGTCTGTTAGTACATGATGTCCCTAGGCTAGTATACCTTGTTATTGGACGGTTTCTAGGGTGTTTGGGTGCATTTATACGCTATTTGGGGCTTGAAGGTCCTTAGGGGCGATTAGGAGATATGCATACATCATAGCTTCCTAATTGCCTGATATGCATACAGCATAGCAATCCTAATTGCCTGATGTCATGCACACGAGTTGTGGGACTATATAAGGACCTAATGATTGCCCTAATCATCAGTTGTCACATCACACAGCCCCCAAATACCCTTCCCAAGGTCTGAGAGATTTGTTTCGTGTCTGTAAACACCCGCGCTCTGTTTTTAGTAATCGATTCAATGTTTTGACTAGCTTATGTGTGTGTTGTCATCTCGTTTCCATTGTTTCATTGTCGTTTTGATTATCTAGACCTGTTTGGAGGATTCCGCACCCCAGATAAGCGAGCTTGTGATTGTCGGTTGACCCGTGTGTCGATCCTACAATTAGTACATATGTTTGGACACTAGAAGCGGTAACATAACATGTCAAAAGTAGTTTCTATTTCATATATATAAATCTTATTTTATTTTTTGCTGTAATTTGAAAGATTCAGCTGTCCAACAGTTAACCTTTTTGTAAAGGTATGAGACTATGAGGGGTGTTTGTAGCAGCGTTATCAGAGATGGTGATTAAGGAGTCGGTCGAAGAGGCTAATTTAGTGTTAGGTTGTAAGTGGTGTTTCGCGGTTGGTGGCATTCTTCCGAGCAGAGAAACAGAGTCTGGGGATTCGGATCGCATCCTGCTCACCTACTTTATTTTTCGTTTATATTACAGTGTTAAGCCTCATAAAGAAAATTTCATACTCAGAATCACGCAGTACCGAATAAATAAATGAAATACTAACATACAATAAACATATACACTTCTTAAACAATAATTTTGACAGACATGTAGAAATAAAAAAGAAGTTTCAATAAATAAAACAAAAGAGTCTCAAGTATAAACGCATATGAGTGCAAGTACTGTGTTTATTCTAATACACGCTGTTACTTATATAGTCCTTACTTAAATAAGCGCACAAAGACTTTCCTTACTGAGTCATAAAGAAAGTAATAACATGTATACATACATTCTTCAACCATGTCCAACCACCTTCTACGCCAAAAGGGATTGACCCAAAGAATTGTTGCAAACCCCAACACGAACACAAACCATGTAGAACCAGAACTTCCATAGAACGATGTCATCTCCATATCGTACCATTTCTCGTCATTCCCTTGTTCATTTGATGGGTGAGTTTCCTCTGTCCCCTTTGTGCATTTCTTTTCCAATGGCGGCCCACAAAGAAGTGGATTTCCTTCATAACTCTCCTTAGAAAATGTACCAAATTGCGCTTTCATTTCTGGGAGTCTACCCGACAGATTGTTAAAAGAGACATTGAAAACTGCTAATGAGTTCAGCTTAATCAGGTCTGATGGAACATTGCCAGACAAGTTATTGAAAGAAAGGTCCAAGCTCTCTATACTAGCAAGATTAGAGAACTTAGCAGGAATGGGTCCAGTCAACCTATTGTGAGACAGGTTTAAACCACGAATACGGGTCAACAATCCCAACTCTTCAGGGATAACACCGTTTAATTTATTACAAGATAGATCTATTCCGGACATGATATTAAGAATGCCACCCTTGTAGAGGAGAGGGAGGGTTTTTGTTGTGAACTCAACTTCGTCCTGTGTCCGAAATATGTCATCATAATCATGGATAACAAACTCTTTATTTAGAACACCCTTATAGTTGTAAAAAGAATCCCTAGGGTATGATGAGTAGCTATTCGGTATGAAAGCCTCGTACGTTGGGTGAGCAATATTTCTTAGACAACGTGGTATTTGACCAGAAAGAGAATTACTAGATAGATCAATCAAACTCACACTGGTTAATTGGCACAACTGCTTTGGGATAGAACCACTAAACTTATTGTTTCTTAATTGAAGAATCCTTAAATTTGATAGTTCACCGAGAAATTCAGGAATCGTTCCTGAAAATCCGTTGTTGCCAATGTCCAAAGTCAAAATACTAAACAGATTACGAAAAGAGTCGGGTATTGATCCAGTAAATCTATTGGACCCCAAATGAAGATGCTCAACAATTTCCAAATTTAAGCAAGATGGGATGGGTCCGGAAAAATAATTTTGTGAGATATCGAGAAACAGGAATGAAGTTATTCCACAAGGAAACTGACCTTCCAACATATTATTTCTTGCCGCAAATTCGTTCAAGGTAATGTTGCTTATCCATTGAGGAACCAAACCTGTAAAAAGGTTATTGCTGATATCCAAAACGTTTAGTTCAGACAATGTACTCGTATTGTTGAACGTATTTCCAATTTTTCCTGAGAAATTGTTACTATCCAAGTGAATGCTCACAATGTTACCGAAGCTTAAGTTTCTTGAAAGTACCTCACCATGCAGTCTGTTCATTGATAGTTCTAGTAAAGACAATTGAGAGAGGTTCGTAAGCAATCCTATTGGTATTTCTCCGGACAATTGATTACGAGATAAATCTAATGTCAATAGTTGCCACATATCACCAACTGAACACGGTATAGCACCCTCTAAAGAATTCCTGGACAAATTTAAATGAGTTAAATAAGGAAGGAACTTTTGTATATCTTCAGGAATAACATCTGTCAGGAGATTCCCAGACAAATCCAGCCACCATATATTAGGATTCCGGTAAAACGGCATAGGGAAATTATTGCTAAATGAGTTGTTCCTTAGATTAAGAAGTTCCAGCATTGTGTTATTTTTCATCAACCAATAAGGAACATTTCCTTGTATGGAGTTGTGAGACATGTCTAGCACTTGTAACTTGTGTTGGTTAACTAGAAAACTAGGAAGAACACTTCCTTTTTGTCTGTTCATATTGCATATAAATGTTGTCGATGACCAATATAGTTAGGGATCGTATCGGAGATGATTCATGTGCAACTATACGATCTTGTAATGAAATAGAAAGTAAAAACACATTTTAACAACATAACCATTTAACGGCAGTGATTGAAGGTGACAGTAACTCAAGTCAAGTGAAATTAAGTTCCTCAAGGAAGATAATTCTGCACAAAAAGAAATATAAAGTTTATAAGTAATGCTAAATTAGGTGAAATTTAATATTTTACTTTTCTTAATTATATATTGACGATTTAACAAGAAGTTACATGCCTTGCAATGGAAAGGAACTTCCCAAATTGTTAGAATGACTAAGATCAAGAATCTTCAGAGATGGGAGAAAACCCAGGCATGATATGATGCTCTTGTTGAAATAGTTCCACTTAAGAGATACACTCTCTAGCGTTACCAATCTCATTAAGCTCTTACAACCTACAATAAAGTTATGACAAAAATCGTTGTGTTGTAAGATTGTACTTTGGAAGAATTGAGGAATTAATGATTATAGATCAGTAAAGTAATATTTTGATATATACGGAAGTACATTTCTTTTTATACCTTGGATACCTGGTGTGTCATTGAACCCGTTTAAATCCAACTTCTCCAGATTAGTCAAATGAGCTAATTCTGTCATACATTATATATTAAAACAAGGGTTATGTTAAATATACCAAATTGGTCAAAGGGTGTTGCTATATGAATCACAACTAAGACCATGCGTAGTGGGGGGCTTTATATATAAAGCCCCCCTTTCTGATTGGTCCACGTGGCAGCTGAGTCAGCATGGGGGTTTAATTCAAAATAGGGGTGTAGTGGGGTGGGGAAAATTTGAGCGCTATATTAAAATAAAAAAACTGATGTTTGTTTATACGTGTCATGCAATCGATTGATATGAAAGGTGAACTTTCAAAGATTCCTCCACGTGGCCATTTATTTGTTTGTTAACAGAGATTGGTTTGGCGCTATTAAAATAACGCGCAAACATAAAATCAACACATAGCGCCCCCCCGTAGTGGTGTGGGGGGCGCCATTTTTGGCAATGACGCTCAATAACGCTTCGACTACACATAGTCTAACCCTATATAAATCAGTAATTATTACCTAGAAATTAGAAAAACTATCTAATCATTTATTAATAAAGACATAAGCATTAAAAGCTTTTCTAGTTATTTGGTGAGTTATTCCTTAATAAACCAAACAGAAAAATAATTAGTTAACCAAGAGAGTGAAGCATTGGTGGATTGGATACAAAAGTTGGCATACTCACTTGAAGTTGTCGTCATGAAAAAAAGATCAAATAAAAAACCATGTGGTTTCGTGTATAAGGTTGTGTTCCAATATGATCTTGGCGGCGAATATAAAGTTAAATCCATAAATATTTTATAATTTTGTTGATTCAACGATATTAGGACAGGGAATTCGTGTGCCTTTATCTATAATAACTTATAATAAAAGAATTGAACTTTGATGATGTGGCATTCAATGGAGGCCTCAATCCCTCCTTGAATGTGCCACATGGCATCATGTAAGATTTTTTAATTTTTGAGTTTTTTAATAAATCTATATATATTATAATTATTTTAGGAAAAGATAAGAATTTAAAAACAAAATTAAATTTTCTCTCTAATGTTCCTCCCATAACTTTTAAACGTTAATATTTTTTATATACGAGCTTCTTTAAAGAAAAAAATCACACCAAATTAACGAGCGTTTTATTATCTTTCCAACGAGTACCATAGTGCTATATAAAAATGGAGAAAAAAACCAACTATTTTTGTGGGGTTTTGTTTTCAAATATATTTTACTCTACTAATAAATCACAAACGATAAACATAACTTTATAGGCAGAGATTCTTTTTTTTTATATTTGAATATGATAACTTATGGCAGAAATTTATTTAAAATAAATAATAATATTATTATTATTATTATTATTATTATTATTATTATTATTATTATTATTATTATTCATTAATCATTAATCATGTATTGGCAAAGCATTAATTATGTTGTCATATTAGATATTTTATTATGTTATATTAGATATTTCAACCCCGGGACACTCCCGGGATAAAAGCTAGTTGTATATATACTCATTTAGCAACGTCGGTCGTACTCACAAAAGTCACTGTAGCGCTACAGTAAAATAAAGACCTTCTGTTTTCAAGATAATTACGAATTGCCATTGCCATTTCCAAACATGCGTGTACAACGACGTCGTATTCGTCTTAGCGACGCACGCGCATCGGTCGATGTCGTCGGTTCACACTTCGAAATTGTAGTACAACGATGTCGTGTTCGTGTCCCAAAAAAAGATGGCCCAAACCGCCCAGAAAGCTTCTAGAACTGGTTTTAATTAACCGGAGATGGTAGATGGTCCATAGCGTCGTGGTGCTGTGCCTCGACTGTGATGGATCTACCAGACGCGGCGATGGGCTTCGACCACTGCATGTGGCTAAATCTTGGTGAATCAGCAATGACGCTTACATATGATGACAGGGCCGCCAATGTTTGCTGACGGAGGTAGTTGTGTTACGGTTGTGATAGTGGTGGTTGAGAGTGACTAGCCAGATTAGGGTGGAACTTGCTCTGTTTCTTCCTTCTTCCTTTTCCAGGTTATCATCCACGTAGGCTCGCTAGTGCAACAGGGGTATGGTCACGTCAACTGGAAGTCGGGTTTCAAGTTTATGATGTCGGTTCAGGTTTTATTTCTAGAAAGAGAGAGGATTGGTAGTGGTCGTTTGGTTTTTTGCGAGAGAGGGAGAAGCAGTTGTGGCGGTGGCGCTGTGTTGGTGGTGGTAGTTGCGGCGGCTTTGGCGGTGATTTGGTTTTTTAGAGAGAGAAGGGGAGCAGTAGCTTTTTGCAGAGAGAGAGAGAAGGGGAGTGTTTACCAAGTACAAAGTTGAATAAGTAATGCAAAACCATTTTTTAGGCGTGATATCATGGACTTAATACCAAAACAATACTTAATAAATTAACGAAAAGTGCTTTCAGTAGTATTGTTCACCAAAGCAATACTTTATTAATAATAATAAATATGTTTGCTGTTACCTTTTTTTTATTTTATTAGAAACAGCTAAATGATATCATTGTGAATACCATTTATGATGCGTTGTAATTCGCTTTGGATATGTTAAAATTTCGCATGCTTTAGCGTTATTCTTTGTATAATAATGGTACGTTCGTATGTCACGCATATAACAAAGTCTTGCAACCACCAGGTTGTCGCCGCATAGCGCGACACGGGTAAAATACTAGTTGATATAAAGAAACACTTAATTACGATGGTCCAAGGTTAAGTGGTAATAAAATGGTAGTAAATAACCCAATATTTATTAATTGATAATCTTTATCTTTTTTTATTACATTTTTATTTTATTTACAACGAAAAACGAAAGTTACATCACAATAGAAGGTAGACGAGCAATAAGCTGCGCCGCCATCCCTTTCTGAATTATTATTTTACTATATAATAAATAAAATATAAAGATTATTTTAATTATAAGCAAAAATATAAAAAAATAGTTAAAAAATTAAATAAATAAGAAATAAACGTGAAATTATTATTTAATAATATTATTTCATATGAGATAGAATTAAGATAATGATAAGATTTTTATTATTATATAGTAATGATAAAAATTATAAATGAATAAATATTGAATTATTTATAACCTAAAATTTTTGGAGGTATGTTTTCGCTTATTAAAAACCATTTAATATTTTATTGATCCGACCTCATGTAATATTAAATTTTCTAACCTAATAATAAATAAATAAAATGTTTTAAACCATGTGATACAGATGTTTCTAATGAATTTTTTTTTACACTAAATGAACCTGTAAATGAGAGTTTTGTTTTCATACAAAGAAGAATATGCCAAAACCAGTTGTTTCCAAAAAACTACACCTTCAAGACCACTGCCTTAATCATGCCCTGCAATGGTTGCTTCTGTTTCTACCCCTCATCCAAACATACATTATCTCTTCAACATACATTTTCATTCTTATTTACATTAATAAAATTGTTGTTTTCTTATATTGTAGTACATTAATTTCTATGGTACATCGTAATACACATTTTGTTAATTCATATTAGATTTGTTTATTCTACGAAGCTTCCGGGATATATCCTAGTTTAATATATATATGTGTGTGTGTATGTATAAGAGAAAGAATAAATTGAAAATCCCCTTAAGTTAAGAAAACCCACTAAAACTCATGTAACAGAAAAAAAATTCTTTTGAAAAGTTTTTACAATATAACAAACATGTTTTGAAGCATTTTGAGTAAAAAAAATGACCAATAGTTTTAAAAAAAATTGTAACTTTGTTGTAACATACTTATAACCGACAGTTACATAGGTAAAATAACAATTTTGTTTTTTTAAATCATTTGGCGCTTTTTTGATTTTTTTTACTCAAAACGCTTAAAAACATGTTTATTACATTCTGTAATTTTTTAAAAATAAAAAACTTTTTTATAAAATGAGTTTTTAAGAGTTTTCTTGACTTAAGGAGGTTTTCAATTTATAATCCCAAGATACGTATTTATAGAAAATAGTTGTAGTTGGGAAAATCTTTGACACTTTTGACTTTCCTCTTACATCAACAAACTCTTTATATATATAATAAAATAAATAGAAATTTAATCTTTCACTATAGTTCTTGGGTTCAATTTTGGATTTGATGGAAACCATGGTTTTAGACATTATTTGGGACTAGGGATGCGATTAGAAACAAGTTTTATAAACTTTGTTTTTATCCAACAAATCTAAGAGTAGCTCAGTGGGTTTGCCTGGTGTGTAAGGTTATCCAACAAATCCAAGTTGCTTTGGTAGTGTAGTGGATTGATGTGTATTCCTCTTGCATGAGGTCATGTGTTCAAGTCTGTTGCAATGCATTTATTTACAACGTTTTTTTGCTTTTTCAGTTTTTGTACCGTAACAAAACGAATTATTTCCAATCGAACTCCCTCCGCGAAGCGCGGGCGAATCCCCCTAGTATATTTAAAACGTTACTGAAATTATCTCATCTATATCTATATCTATATCTATTATATATATATTAAAGAAAACTAACCATGAATAGTGCCACTCCCCTCTCATTGGTTGAGAGGGGCGGTGGCACTTATTTTATATTTTTTTTTATTTTTTACAACTTTGTTTCATAATATGTAGAATTAGGTTCAATTAAATATCAAAGTTTCTATGATGGTGTAGTGGTTTGATGTGCATTCATCTTGCATGAAGTCATGGGTTCAAGTCTTTTCCAAAGCCATTTGTTTACAACATTTTTTATAGTTTTGTTTGATAATACATAGAATTGTTTTCAATTTAAAACCATAGTTGCTTTGGTGGTGGAGTGGTTTGATGTGCATTCCTCTTGCATGAGGTCATGGGTTCAAGTCTATTGCAATGCATTTATTTACAATATTTTTTTACTTTTCAGTTTTTGTACCGTAACAAAACGAATTATTTCCGATCGAACTCCCGCCGCGAAGCGCGGGCGAATCCCCCTAGTTAATTATTATATGAAACCTAAAATTAAGAGCTAAGGAGATTGACTGTCTTTAAGGAATTATAAACGGACTTATAAGTTTCTTTGAAGGTAGGTAAGCCAACATAAATGGGTTATAAATGAAGGAGTTGTTAGCTCAGTTCAAATATTCCAAAGATGAGCACTCCTTCACAGTCATAGTAATAGTGATTTTTAAAGCGTGAACTAGCTTGTATTTATAATATACTACTATATAATAGGTTCTGAATGGGCAAAATAATAATTTTCATTTAATTTAACACACATAAAAACATTGTTTTTACATTTAGTACAAGTGTTAATGCATAAATAATTTCTCATTTACAATATTGTCCCTCTACATTTTAGCATTTAATAATGTAGTGTAATAAATGACAAACAATAGTGTAGTGTTATTACATCTAGCAGTTATATTTATAATGCAATAGTATTTTGTAAAAGCTTGTAAAAAAAACTTATTAACTTATATATTTTATAAAAACTTGTAAAAAACTTATTAACTTATACTAAGAATAATACATAAAAGTTTGACTAACATATTCAAACTAAAATAAAAGAAATAGGCATCATCCCATTCATGACTAACTAGGTCATTAGGAAAACTAAAATAATTGTCAAACAAAAATATATGATGACATTTAGTTTAAAAGTAGAACGATTAAATAACTTATTAACGTATACTAAAAATAATACATAAAAATTTGACTAACATATTCAAATTCAAATAACAGAGATAGACATCGTTCCATTCGTGACTGACTCAGTCATTAGTGAAACCAAAATAATTAAAATAATAATACTTTTAACTCCCCCGAATCCGGCTCACCCAAGTTTCTTGGCTCTTTCACAAATGTTGCGCAGTCTATAAACGTGCGTAACCAAGCCCAATGCCTTCTTCTCGAAGGCGTCGTCAGCATTCTAGTATTGTGGCTGGTCCTTGCATTACTGATGCAACGCAGTCATGCCCCTTAAAATTTTTTCACTCGTGTAAATTTGGTTTTTCAAGCTGCGCCCGACTACTTGCGCACTTAAAACGGGACCATTTAGGGTGGGATGATGGTAGGGCCGTTCTGCGTAGCGCAATTTCTGAGGATTGACGAGTGGTTCAAGGAACAACCCTTTATATTATTAAAACGCCTATTTTATCCATATTTAATCATATTATTGCTTGGAATTGGGTAACTACGAGTGCTTTGGTTGCAGGTGCATTATGGAGTTAAAAACGAAGAAATACGGGCTTTGGAACGGACCGGAACGGAGCGGAACAAGGAAGAATTGATTGAGAAAAAATTCAAGATTGTTGGGTCTCCACCGTACCTTACGGTAGCCACCGTAAGGTATGGTGGCTGCTGGGATCATTTTCTCCACCGTATTCCAGCCTCAATTCACCGTTGGGATTTGGCCTCCACCGTACCTTACGGTGGCCTCTGCACCAATTTTGTAACCTCCACTATTAATGACGGTTTTGATGGGTCTATTCACATACTTTCACTTGGGAACGTTTCTAAACACTATTGGGGGCGATTTTGGCTAGGTTTGATGATTGGAGAACATTTCTAAACATTCGGTTTATTGGCTAGGTTTGATTAATTGGTCATCGGGAAACAACCTCGCATTAATGTAATCCGAGTACTTTGTTCCCTTTTATCACAACAATTGTTTATGCACGAGTTATGTCTATGTAACTCTTTCTAGTTGGAACTTTTGCATAAGTGTTTAGGGAAAACGGATCCTGGAATGGTCATTGCTTTTATAATATTAAGAAACAAACCCATTTTGATTAAGTAATTAGTTTTTAATTAAGTTCAAATCTAAAACAATCAACAACTCTTGATCTTTATTTTCATTTAGTAGATTAATTTTAGTTAATTCGCAAAATTGTTAGTTTACACACATTCCACAAACTCCCTGTGTTCGATACCCTCTTGCCACTATCTGTTAGTTGTAATTGGGAAATTTTACGTGTACCACGACAAGCACGTCAAATTTTGGCGCCGTTGCCGGGGGGTAGTGCGCAACGTGTGTTAAGTTAATAGTTTTGTTTGTTATTTTCGGGTTTACACTGGTTGTGTTTAGTGTGCAGGTACTTCAAGTGTATGCATACTAGAAGCTCTCACGAGTCATCACCGCTATTGTTTGATCCGGAGATTGAAAGAACTTTGAGGCGAAACCGAGTACTAGTCCGTGAAAACAGAATTCTTGGTTCACCTACTTCACCCATTACACCTAGAAACATCATGCAAGACTCTCAAATACCACCAACAACGGGTCAACCGACCCCATCATTCATGTCCCAACCTTTACCAAACACCACACTACCTAACCTTTCCAACAATCCTACTACACCAACCCATACCACACTACCTAATTCCACACAAGTTGAACCCAATCTCACCTATAGTCCTGCTAGCACAATTCCACCATTTTCCCATTTTTCCCAACTACGGGTCAATCATCTTCTACTATTCCACAACCACAAGGCTCAACCATTATCCATACCTCATCTACTTACCAACAACCAACCCAATCTGGTTTCCAATACTCATCGGTTCCAATTGGGCAAACTTTGGCACATCAAAGGGATAGGTATGATGATGTGTATGAAGAAGAGTATAGTGGGTGCAATTAAGACGGTTACTATTATGGAGGAGATGGAAATTATGTGGGAGTTCAAGCAGAAATGGGTCAAATAAGCCAACCTTTGCAACAATTTCAAGACCCGGTTAGACTACCGGTTGGGGTGCAACATGTTAGACCTCAAGGGCCGCAATTCCAACGTCCTGCATCGCTTAATCAAATGCGCCCTCAAAACATGCAAGGTCAAGCTCAAAGGCCGGTTCAACAACCCATGCATCAATACCCGTATCAACAACAATTTGCACCACAAGGGCCACCACAAGCGCAAATAGGTCAACCAAGAGCGCCATTGGGAGCACCTAGAAGACATCACCATGATGTTGTACGGGGGATTGAAGCACATTTTCGGCCTATCATCACCAACAATCCATCACCAGTAGTGATTCCTCAAAATGCACATGGAAGAACTTTTGAAGTGAGAACAACCGCTCTCCAAAGTTTACCAAAATTCTAGGGGCTAGCAACGGAAGAGCCTTATTTTCATTTGGAGACATATGATTCCATTTGCAACACTATTGGAGGACAAGGCTTTTCTGTAGATGATGTCAAGTTGGTTTTGTTCCAATTTTCATTGGACGACAAGGCAAAGAGATGGTTTCACACTTTACCATCCGCATCTATTTTTACATGGGCTGACATGCAACAAATTTTCTTAGATGAATTTTATAGCTCTCAAAAGACTAATGATGCGAGAAGAGGGTTGAGAAGCTTCCAACAAAAATCGGGAGAAATGTTTCATGAAGCGTTTGAGAGGTTCAATATGATGTTGAGAAATTGTCCTCACCATGGTATCCAACTGTGGGAATTATTGAATGCCTTTCATGAAGGGTTGAGTTCGGAGGATGCTCGTGATTTAATGTCAATCACAAATGGTACTTTTGGTACAAATTATGAGCAAGACGATTGGGCATTTTTAGAGCAAATGGCGGTAACTTCCAAACGAAAGGCTCAATCATCAAGACGGGCGAGGCATGTGATTCAAAGACCTCAAGTGCATGGAGTGGAAACGGGTAATGTTCAAACCACAAATCAATTATACAATGTTTGTGGAAATTTTCAAGAGATAGGCCATGCGGCCGATGTTTGTGGTGTGGTAATGAATGAGGGGCAAACGGAGGAAGTGAATGCTATTCAAGGGGGTGGTAGAAATTATGACATGAATTCCAATACTTACCACCCCGGGTTGCGAAACCATCCTAACTTTCGGTATGGAAATGCATCTAATCAAGCCAACCCGAATTTCCAAGAAGCCCAAGGTAATTATCCACCTCGTCAACAATACAATCAAGGGAATTATCGGGGTGGAAACAACAATGGGTATCTTGGGAAATTCCAACCGACGGGTCAAACTGGTTCGGGGCAAGGGTCATCAAGTGGAAATGAAGTCATGGAGATGCTTAGAGCAATGCAACAAGACATGCAAAAGAGGAACCAACTTGATGAAGCCCGGATTCAAAAAGATGAGGTTCGTGACAAAAGCATTCAAGCATTAACAACTCAAATGGGTCAACTAGCAACCGATGTGGCGGAATTGAAGAAAAGCAAGGGTCAACTTCCTAGTGACACCAAGGTAAATCCGTCTCATGGCTCATCGTGAGGTAACAATGTTAATGTTAATAATGTTAGTGTGTTGAGAAGTGGTAAAGAGTTTAAAGCTAATTTGTCACCGGGTTTTGTTGAGGGTGAAGTTGAGGATATTACGGGTCATGAAAGCGAAAATGATGAAGTTTTACCGGTTTTACAAAAAGAATTAAATGTTAAAAAACCGGAAGTGAGTGAGAGTGAGAAAAATGAAAATGAGCCGAATCAAGTTCCATTTCCATCGGCTCTACTTGACCCGGGTAAGAAAAATTTTATTGTGTCAAGGGGTCCCCAAAAAGAAGAAATGTGAGACATGTTTAAACAAGTAAAAATTAATCTTCCTTTACTCGATGCAATAAAGCAAGTGCCGGCTTATGCAAAATTTTTAAAAGAATTGTGCACACAAAAGAGGCAACAAAAGAAAAAAATGCCTAAGCGGGTAAATGTAACCAAGCAAGTGAGTGCGGTTTTGAATGGTGAGCTTCCACCCAAGCTTCAAGATCCGGGCACGCCTTTAATTAATATTCAAGTTGGAAATTTTCAAATGGCAAAGGCATTGCTTGATCTTGGAGCCGGGGTGAGCATTTTACCGGGGGGTTTGTATGATCAATACGATTTTGGTCCATTGGCTAGGGTGGAGACAACGGTTGTTTTGGCCGATTTGTCTCATAAATTACCTCGGGGGATGGTTCAAAATGTTATTGTTAAAATTGATGAATTTTATTACCCGGTTGATTTTTTGGTATTGGACTACTCGTCCGTGGATTCAAAACAACAACAAAATGTTATCTTGGGTCGTCCATTTTTGAATACCGCACATGCCGTGATTGATTGTAGGTTCGGTACCGTTGACATGACATTTGGAAACCGAAAACTGCGTTTAAATGTTTTTACTAACAATTCTAATGCTTTGGGTGTTGATGAGTGTTTCATGGCAGATATAGTTGACGGATGCAATCCGCATGAGTATGAGGAGGATGGAGTGGCCTTGTGTGTTAGTAATTTTTCTGAACAGGTACATGCTTGTGCATTAAGGATTGAAGAGGAACAACAAGATCTCATGGCAGTGAAAGAGGGTCGACCACCATGGTCTCACCAATTTGATAGTTTACCGGTGGAGATTGATTCGGGTACCAAACCATCACTTGAAGAAGCACCAAAGTTAGAGCTTAAAGACTTGCCAAGCCATTTGAAGTATGCTTTTCTAGGGGATGATGACACATTACCGGTCATTATTGCCTCTAATTTGGAGATGGCTCAAGAACAAGCTTTATTGGAAGTCTTGAGAGAAAACACAGAAGCTATTGGGTGGACGATTGCCGACCTTAAAGGAATTAGTCCATCCATTGTCATGCATAAGATCATTACCACCGAAGATGCAAAGCCCACAAGAGAAGCTCAAAGAAGGTTGAATCCGAACCTTAGGGAAGTGGTAAAGAAAGAGGTAATAAAGTGGTTGGATGCGGGAATTATATATCCCATTTCGGATAGTGCTTGGGTAAGTCCTACTCAAGTGGTCCCTAAAAAGTCCGGTATTCAAGTGGTAAAAGATGAAAGTGATGAACAAATTGCTACCCGACCCGTTACCGGGTGGCGGGTGTGCATTGATTACCGCAAATTGAATGCCGCCACTTCTAAGGACCATTTCCCACTTCCTTTCATTGACCAAATCATTGAAAAGCTTCCGGGTCAAAAATATTATTGCATTTTGGATGGGTATTCGGGGTATAACCAAATTGCCATACACCCGGATGACCAACACAAGACCACCTTCACTTGCCCATATGGTACTTTTCCCTTTAGGCGGACGCCATTTGGATTGTGTAACGCACCGGCAACTTTTCAACGATGTATGATGAGTATTTTCTCGGACATGGTTGGAGAGTCGTTGAAAGTGTTCATGGACGATTTCTCAATTTTTGGCACTACTTTTGAATCTTGTCTCAATGAATTACAAAAAGTTTTAAAAAGATGTGTTGAGAAAAATCTAGTGCTTAGTTGGGAGAAAAGCCATTTCATGGTGCAAGAGGGAATTGTGTTGGGTCATGTGATTTCTGAGCGGGGTATGGAGGTGGACAAGGCAAAAATTCGGGTCATATCATCATTGCCACCACCGAAGAATGTGAAAGGGGTAAGGTCGTTTTTGGGACATGCGGGTTTTTATAGGCGTTTTATTAAAGGTTTTAGTGTCATTACCAAACCTTTATGTAATTTGCTTTTGAAAGATGTTCCATTTGATTTTACTAATGAATGCTTGCAAGCTTTCAATGTTTTGAAGGAACACTTGGTCAAGGCTCCTATTTTGCAACCGCCGGATTGGTCAAAGCCATTTGAGATAATGTGTGATGCAAGCGACACTACGATTGGTGCTGTTTTGGGTTAAAGAGTGGATAAGAAGCCGGTGGTGATTTACTATGCGAGCAAAACTTTGTCCGAAGCGCAACTTAATTACACCACAACCGAAAAAGAATTATTAGCGGTGGTGTATGCTTTGGACAAGTTTCGTTCGTATATTTGGGGGAGCAAAGTGGTGGTGTATTCGGACCATAGTGCGGTTCGATATTTGATGGAGAAGAAGGATGCCAAGCCACGCTTGATTAGGTGGGTCTTATTATTGCAAGAATTTGATTTGGAAATTCGGGACAAAAAGGGGAGTGAAAATGTTGTAGCGGATCACTTGTCTCGAATTCCAGTGGAAGGGAGTGATGATGCAGGTGAGATAAATAAAAGGTTCCTGGATGAGCAACTCCTTGCCGTGTCTACTCATGGCGCACCGTGGTATGCTCATTATGTTAATTATTTAGCCACGGGTGCCTTTCCGGATCATTGGACCAAGAAACGAAGACAACAATTTATGGTTCAAGTGAAGCAATATATTTGGGATGAACCGGATCTTTTCAAGATTGGTCCCGATCAAGTTATTCGAAGATGTGTGCCCGAATCGGAAGTGAAAGATATCTTGACTCATGCTCATTCATCCGCATGTGGTGGGCATTTTAGTGGGCACAAAACCGGTTACCGGGTTTTCTCATGTGGGTTTTATTGGCCCACAATTTTTAAAGATGCTTGCGAGTTCGCCCGGAATTGTGTAAATTGCCAAAAGATGGGAAGCATATCAAAAAGGGATGAGATGCCAATGCAACCAATCTTGGTTGTAGAGATATTTGATGTTTGGGGCATCGATTTTATGGGTCCGTTTCCTAATTCAAATGGGTTTTTGTATATTTTGGTGGCGGTGGATTATGTGTCGAAGTGGATTGAAGCTATTGCAACAAGGACAAATGACCATTCGGTTGTTTGTAAATTTGTACAATCCAACATCTTCGCCCGGTTTGGTATTCCTAGAGTGATGATAAGTGATGGCGGGTCACACTTCAAGAATTTTAATTTTGGGAAGCTATTAAAGAGATATAGTGTGAATCACCGGATTGCCACACCATATCACCCGCAAACAAGTGGACAAGTTGAAGTGTCCAACCGTCAAATCAAAGAAATTCTCATGAAGACGGTTCGAGTTGATAGGAAGGATTGGTCAAGTAAGTTGGATGATGCTTTGTGGGCATACCGTACGGCCTACAAAACTCCAATTGGTACAACACCTTATCGGATGGTGTATGGAAAGGGTTGTCACTTGCCAATGGAGTTAGCACATCGGGCACATTGGGCAATCACCACGGTTAATGCGGATTATGATGAAGCGGGAAAGATGAGGAAATTGCAATTGAGTGAGATTGAGGAGATTAGAGATTAAGCTTATGAATGTGCATCGGCTTATAAAGACAAGTTAAAGAAAGTTCATGATGCGAAATTGAGAAAGAAAACCTTTGAAGTGGGTCAAAAGGTTTGGTTGTACAATTCAAGATTGAAGATGTTCGCGGGCAAGCTCAAGAGCAAATGGATGGGTCCGTATGTCATTCGCCGGGTTGGAAGGTTTGGTAATGTGGACATTTATGATGAGCAAAATCAAAAGCAACAAACGGTGAATGGACATCGCTTGAAGCGATACTTGGATGGCAACGACATCAACACGTTGGAGATGGATAAAGCGGGCTATCTTTTACGCCCGGTGGAGGAAGTGCAACAATGAGAGGCCCAGGTTTGGTAGTGTACATAGTTAGCTTTTATTTTATTTTCTTTTTGTGTGTGTTCGAAACCCGTGTTTGAAACAAGTGTGGGGACGTTTGGGTCACGAAATGGTTCTAGCATTGTGTTGAGGACAACACAGTATTTTCGAGGGGGTAGGGTAATTTTATGTTTAAAATTACAAGTATTTTCATTTTAAAATTAATAGTGTTTTCATGTTAAAAGTTTTAGTTGTGTTAAAGGTTTTCTTTAAAAAAAAAAAAAAAATTTCAGGTGCCACCGTAGGATACGGTCCCACCGTTCCATACGGTGGACCTGAGAGTTTTAGAAAAGCTGACGGTCATTAGATACTGCCTTACGGTGAAAAATTGGACACTTCTGGTACCGTATCATACGGTCCCCACCGTATGATACGGTGGTACCGTATCATACGGTCCCCACCGTATGATACGGTGGGGTCTGGGTATTTTTGCAGCCTTACGTTACGATATAAAAAAAAATAATTTTATTTAACCAACGTATACTCTTCCCTGCCACACACATATCACTTTCCTCTTTCACAAAGAGCTCTCTATAACCCTATAACCTTCTTCATCTTTAATCTTTCATAAATCCTTTAATGCTTGACCAAATCCAACAATTTTTGGGTCTAACTTGATTAGAATTTCATCTAGTTTCCGATTTTGGGAAGTATATTGTGAGAAAAACACTTTTTGTTGGTCGAATCAAAACCCTAGAAGTCGCATATTTTGGGGCTTTTTCAAGTTTCATACTTTTTTGGGTTCTAGCATCTTCAAGACAAAGGTATGTGTTCTATTTTCCTAATCTTGATGCTACATTGTAAGAAATAGAGGTTTTTGTTCTTACTAGTTCATACCCACTTGCTTGTTAGTTGATATTATTATGTATATATTGTTGTTTTGTGTGATAATATGGTAGTAGATGAATTTTGAGATGCGCATTGTGAACTTTTGGTGTTATTAACATTGTAGAGGCGTCATGCCCAATTTTCGTCAAACCAAAGTTGAAGTTTTTGTTCACAAACATTTACTACCATCATAACAAGCAAGTGTGGGGATGTATTTGTCACATTGGGCTGATTTGTTTTGTTTTGTTTTTGTGTTTGTTTGTACATTGTAGGAATATGGCACGAACTGGTGAAGCCGCTGGATCAAGTTCATCCGCCGCCAAGGCTAGAGGGAAGCAACCCGCGTAGCAATATAAACGAAGAAAGTATGTTCCCCAGAATAATGAGTCCGATGAGGAAATGGAACAAGCACCTGAGGCGCCAAGGTTAGACCCGGCTAATAAGCCGGAATGGAAGACGGGTCCTCTGAATGAAAAACCAAGGGAATGGCAACCGACATTGTTTCATGACCAAATTAAGGGGTTGTCAGATCGGGCTGGGGCATTCATTTGTGAAAAAGAGGTGCGCGAAAAAGACTTTGGACCGTTTGGGGTGTTTGATAGATTCAAGGCGTTAGGTTGGGAAGCGGCGCTCCATTGTTATGACCAGGAAGATAAGTCTTTGTTTTTAGATGAAATTGAAGAATGGATGGCGACATTGAGATGTCCTAGGTACGATTCTCCATCCAAGATGAAATTAATTGGTGAAGTGAATGGGGTGGAAGTGGAGATGTCCTATGAGACATTGCGCCGGCTCGCCAAGTATGATAGTCTACCGGCAAAGGAATATAAAAACCCGAGCATCAATGATTTGTTGATTAGTCCAGAAAAGCATCCATGATGGATGGAGATGTTGGATGCATTATTTCTGCCGGGTACTTATCATGGGACATTGTACCGAAAGAATTTGAGGATTGAGCCGAAACTTCTGTTGACTTTTATCATTGTGAATGTGTTACTGAGACGGGCTGATAAGGAACAAGTGTGTTTCCCCGAGGTTCCTATCTTATACTCCTTGATGCATGGTGGTCTGAAATTTGCCCTTCGGTATTTGATTCTGAATCATGTCTGGATGTGTAGAAATTCGGTGGATAGGTCAATTATCCCATATTGTAGAATGATCACTGGTTGTTGAAGCAGCAGGGTGCTATAACTGAAGAAGATGTAGGGAGAAAAAGAAAGAAATTCAAGCCTTTTGAGCTATCAACAATGGGGCCCGGTTGGGTTTATTCTCAGTCTGAGAGATATCATAAGCTTAAAAGTGGGGGTCAGAGATGGAGAGTGCTGAAAAGGGATGCGAGGGCACTTTTGCCCGGTGAGGTGGATGAAGTTGAGAGTAGGGGTGAACAGCCACCAAGTGACGATGAGGACTATGAAGAGAATCCGACTGGAGGACACTTGGATATAGGCCAGGGGAGTTCCGGTGGGACACGTGGTGGAGGTTTTTATGACTTTACCGAGAGGGTGTATGCTGATGGTTGGGCCTTTGGGGGGTCGATGCAACAGGTAATTGAAAATCAACGTCCCCCAGCTTCGGTATTTGACACGTGGTCGGGGTCGGAGCGCACACTGTTCTCATCAGACAATGATGAGTGCCAGCATGGAGAGAACGATGAAGCAAGGCTTTGATCGTCAGGAGATGTGGAACAGGGCACATGCTTATTCTCAACAGGTGGAGATCAATCTTAGATATATTGATGATCAGAATAGGCGAATGAACGATGATTGGCATGCGGGGAGACCCGTAGTTGCAAATCCACAACCGGTGGATTACGGGTCTCTACCGCCGTATGATGGAAGCATCTCATATCCGACCCCACCACTTCATCACTCTCAATGGGTCGACCCGCAACAGCAACAACTACAAGCCTCGGATCAAGGCGGAAGCGGTGATGGAGCGTTCGGTTTTGGCGAATGGAATGATTTGTTCACTTCGGTGTTCGGGCTGCCTCAGCCTCGCTACTACTGACCAGGTCGTGCTCTTTGTACATAGCTTTGTATTTTGTTTGTTTTTGTTTTTGTTTTTGTTTTTGCTTTTGGTGATCGGGTGGTTGGGTGGTGTATTGAATTGATGATGATTTGTGATGATTAATCTGGGTTGTGATGGTAGGTGGTGTTTTGTTAAAAAATTTAAAATCTAAAAAAAAATATATATAAAATGAAAAGACCAAAAAGAAAGTTGTGGTTGAGTCATGAAGCATTGGTTTCATGTTTTTAAAGTAAAAGCGATCTTTTCCTCCCAAAACCGTACATTGGGGACAATGTATCCCAAGTGTGGGATGGGGGAAATTTTTGAGGTTCTAAAACTTTTTTGTAATCAAGCGTAAACATTGTGAAAATTGGAACGCCTTGAGTTAACCCTAATAGATACACCGGCAACCCTTAACACCCGTTTTTATTCTTGGTGAGAGTTGAAGCCACACTTGTATATAAATAAGACCTTTCTTTGTGAGAGTGGCAATGAGTGGGGGTGCACTAGAACTTGTGCTTGAATGCAATTTGAGTCTTTAGTTGAACATGAGTGTGAAAAGGATAAGGGCATTAGGTGGCCTCGTCTAGTTGAGTGTGAGTGTGGGTTTTGGGGGGTTGGACCTCATACAATACATATATGAGCATGGTAGCGAGAGGGGCGGGGGTTTGGACATTTAGTTGCCCACTTTTGAGGCTAAAAGCCTATCATTTGATAACCCTTAAACTAACTTCCTAAATTATACCCAACTTGACATGGTCTTTTGTATTTTAGTTTATTTTTGTGTTAGTAATGTTATGGAGTGTGTCGTTTTGATGTGTAGTTGCGTGCGTTTCGTATATTTATGTAATTTGCTTGGTTCGAAAAAGAAAAAGAAAAAGAAAGAAAAAATGAGAAAAAGAAGCAATGAAAAAATGAAAAAAAAATATGTATAAAAAAAGAGACTATTATGTTGTATATAGCGTTTTTAGTTCGTTTTGTATGTGTTCGTGTTCGTTGTGTAATAAAAGACCGGGTAAAGTTTGCGCTACTCATACATATCCCATTCCCTACCTTTACACTTAGCCAAGTTACAACCTTTAAAGTCCCTTTGATTTGCATTCATGTTTAGCACTAGTAAGAGGAAGATTGATTTAGGTACAAGCCTATGGTTGTGCAACCACCCGTTTGCCTTTCGTGTGTCTAGTTCATCTATACTAGAGCTTACTTGTAGCCGAGAGGAGGGACATTGTGAGGGGTGTGTCGATTTGGGTGTTGAGGATAGGTTATTACAAAGATTACGTGTTGATGCTTGATTCCAAATTGATCGTTTGTGTGTGAAATTGACTTTTAGTGGATTGCTTGGGACAAGCAATGGTTAAGTGTGGGGATGTGACGGGTGGTTCAAGGAACAACCCTTTATATTATTAAAACGCCTATTTTATCCATATTTAATCATATTATTGCTTGGAATTGGGTAACTACGAGTGCTTTGGTTGCAGGTGCATTATGGAGTTAAAAACGAAGAAATACGGGCTTTGGAACGGACCGGAACGGAGCGGAACAAGGAAGAATTAATTGAGAAAAAATTCAAGATTGTTGGGTCTCCACCGTACCTTACGGTAGCCACCGTAAGGTACGGTGGCTGCTGGGATCATTTTCTCCACCGTATTCCAGCCTCAATTCACCGTTGGGATTTGGCCTCCACCGTACCTTACGGTGGCCACCGTAAGGTACGGTGGCCTCTGCACCAATTTTGTAACCTCCACTATTAATGACGGTTTTGATGGGTCTTTTCACATACTTTCACTTGGGAACGTTTCTAAACACTATTGGGAGCGATTTTGGCTAGGTTTGATGATTGGAGAACATTTCTAAACATTCGGTTTATGTTTTTGATGTTCTCCAATCATCAAACCTAGCCAAAATCGCCCCCAATAGTGTTTAGAAACGTTCCCAAGTGAAAGTATGTGAAAAGACCCATCATAACCGTCATTAATAGTGGAGGTTACATAATTGGTGCAGAGGCCACCGTACCTTACGGTGGCCACCGTAAGGTACGGTGGAGGCCAAATCCCAATGGTGAATTGAGGCTGGAATACGGTGGAGAAAATGATCCCAGCAGCCGCCGTACCTTACGGTGGCTACCGTAAGGTACGGTGGAGACCCAACAATCTTGAATTTTTTCTCAATCAATTCTTCCTTGTTCCGCTCCGTTCCGGTCCGTTCCAAAGCCTGTATTTCTTCGTTTTTAACTCCATAATGCACCTGCAACCAAAGCACTCGTAGTTACCCAATTCCAAGCAATAATATGATTAAATATGGATAAAATAGGCGTTTTAATAATATAAAGGGTTGTTCCTTGAACCACCCGTCAAGGATCCAGACCTTTTTGGGGAGTTAGGGGGAGCCTTGAAGGGTATTAATCAGTGGTTGTGTGCATGGTGCATGTCCCTGCATGCTCTCAGCAGGGGTTGTCATCACGAAGACGGTGTAGTGAAGTTCTCCCATTCTACCAATAGTGTCGATGACTTCATTGTGGGGATCCCTAAGCCCTGCCCACCAGTGTCCCAAAATGTTCCTATTCCTGAGCACGGTGGGAGGGTAGCTATAGATATTAGCCTTCTGGAACAACTTTTCGCGATGCCAATAACGACTGTCAAAAGAATTCCGTTTTCTTGTCGGGTGGCGTTTGCCCATGCGTTAACAGGGACCCTGCGTAGAGTTGTAGCTGCCCCTGGATCTATTGAGGCATGGGTTAAGTTATTGTTGTTGCCTTGTTGCACCCTGCGTGTTATACGACCGTCCTCTAGGCAGGAGCGGCGATCTGGGAACCGCAAATCCTTACAGTGCAGCAGTATCATGCGGGCTTTAGCTATTTGGAAAGACGGGGCTGGGATTGAGGAACTCGTCCTCCCACTTCTTAACCAATCTGATAAAAGGATTAGTTAGGGCGCCCAGCCTGACTTAGATAACAGGGGCAATATAAAGTATTTGGAAAGACGGGGCTGGGATAGGGGAACTCGTCCTCCCACTTCTTAACCAATCTGATGAAGGATTAGTTAGGGCGCCCAAATTGACTTAGATAACAGGGGCAATATAAAGCAGTGTCTGCGGAAGGTTGCCGATGGCCATTTCACTGCGGCAGTTAAGGTTTTATGTTCCTCCGGGGTTGCCCCGGTTGGGGATTCCACTTTGAAGGCCCTAATTGATAAACACCTCATCACCGATCCCCCTACATTGCCTAATGTCTTACCATCTGAGGATGCTCTTCAAGTCGATGCTGATTGTGTGTTAGGGAGTATTAAATCCTTCCTCAAAGGAACTTCGTGTGGGAGGGACGGCCTCAGAGCTCAACACATTTTAGATGCCCTTTGTGGGCAAGGGACCTCGCCACCCTCTGATCTACTTTTGGCAATCACTGAAGTGGTTACATTTGGTTAGGGGGCTCTGCCCCAAAGGTCTTGCGGAGTTTATCGCTTCTGCCCCCTTAACTTCGTTGCTCAAGCCCGATAACGGAATTAGGCCTATGGCTGTTGGGGCCATTTGGAGAAGGTTAGTCTCTAAAGTCGCGATGCGTAGAGTTGCGAAGGAGATGGCGGCTTACTTAGGTGATTATCAATTTGGGATGGGGGTCCCCAACGCGGCAGAGGCTATTCTCCATAGCGCGAATAGGTTTTTGAATGCGTTCCATGACAAAGGATCTCTGGCCATGCTCACGGTCGACTTTTCGAACGCATTCAATTGGTTGACAGGACGATTCTCCTGCGGGAAATGAGCGTCCGGTGCCCATCCATTTACCCTTGGGTTCAGTTTATATATGCCCAGCCCGCTAGGCTTTATGTGGAGGATTCTTGTATTGGGGCGTCCACCGGGGTCCAGCAGGGGACCCATTGGGGCCGCTTCTTTTCGCTCTTATCCTACACCCGTTGGTTCGTCGGCTAGAAGAATGTTGCTCCCTCCCATTTCATGCTTGGTGTCTTGAAGATGGCACAATTATGGGAGAGGCCGGGGAAGTGGCTAATGCTTTTGATTTATCCGAGCTGAGGGCCCGAATCTGGGTCTTACGCTTAATATTAAGTAATGTGAAATTTTTTGGCCATCGTGTAATGGGGCAAAAGTGAAGCCTGGTTTATTTCCTAGCGAGATCGGGAGACCAGAGGGAGGTGTGAAGCTACTGGGGGGTGCCGTTAGTCGGGACGGGGGATATATTAGCGCTTTGGGTGCTAAAAGGGCTCGACGGGCGGTGGATCTGATGGTTTCTCTACAGAAATTGGGGGACCCCCAAAGTGAACTTTTGTTGCTCCGTTCATGTATGGGTGTTGCTAAATTGTTGTTTGGTCTTCGGACATGTCAACCATCCTTTGCTGATGAGGTCGTATCCATTTTCGACAATGGGCTTCGTGAAGCGGTCGAAGATATTGTCGTTTGTGGGGGGGGGGGGGGGCGTTCTTTGGGGATTTTCAAAGGAGATTGACGTCTCTACCGATACGGTCGGGAGGTCTTGGCCTTTGTACGGCGGAGGAAGTGTCTGCATATGCCTTTGTGGCCTCTAGAGTTCAGTCCTGGAAACTTCAAGACCACATCTTACGAAATAGCGGGGTAGTGGGGATGGACTTGGATTATGAGCTTGCCTTAGACAACGTTCGCAACTCTCTTCCAGATTTAGATTTGTGCGGGTTTATGGATAAAGACACCGCCCCCAAAAAACCTCAAAAGATTTTGGTGAGTGCTTTTAACTGTAAAACCCTCCAGACTATGGGAGAGAAGTTTGCCATGTCTCCGAGCCAGAAGGTGGTGTTTGAATGCCTCAAAGTATCACATGCACAAGATTTCTTGGCTGTCCTACCTATTAATGGACTTGGGCAACACATGTCAGCTGTTGAATATCGGGCTATCCTCAAATACAGGCTCATGATTCCCATCTTTCCGGTTGATGAGCCGTGTCCAGTGTGCAAAAAGGCATGTTTAGATAAGTTTGGGGAACATGCCCTTCACTGTAAGGAGCTGCCCGAATTTTAATACAGACATGATCTGGTCAGGGATGTTTTATGGGACATCTTATGAAGGGCAGGGATTTCGGCTAGGAAAGAAGCCCCGGTTAACTTTTTGACAGACCCCCTGGAAGGGTGGTCCACCCTAAGGCCAGCGGATGTCCTCGTGTTCGGGTGGGCACAGGGTAAACATGCGTGCATTGATCTTACAGGGGTGTCTCCGTTGGTTGGACTCCGGGATTCCGGGTTTGTGGCAGGGCAAGCAGTCTTGAAAGCAAAATCCAATAAAGTTGCCAAACATGAAGTTGCCTGTCTGGAGAACCAACACGTCTTTGTGCCCTTTGCCTTTGACACGTTTGGAGGTCTAGCGCCCAAAGCAATTCGGTTATTCGAAAGAGTACAAAAGGTGGTGCAGAGTAACTCCCCAACGACCAAGGACTCACGTTTTATTTTTAATAGAGTTGGTTTTGCTATTCAAAATGGTGTAGCGGCGCAACTTGTAGCCCGTTTACCCGTCACTCACTTGTAAATCTTGTTGGTTTTTAATGACAATGACAAATAATATAAAAAAAAATCAGTTATCATATCTAATGAAATGTGATTGTTGTGTTGGCAAAAAGAAAAAAAAATAATTGTCTAACAATAATACATGATGACTTTTAGTTTAAAAATATTGTATATGTAATAAAAGTTTACGGTTAAAAATTACAATCAGACAAATGTTGTGTTAATCAAGAGCAACATCATGGCTATTGTGTTAATCAAGAGCAACCTCATGGTTTCTTTGATCAAATGTCATGGTTTTTTTATCCGAGCATACAACACAAACTTCTCCTTCACACCTATGGGTGTCGCATTAGACGAAACAATCGCCAACATGAGAAATGACATATATACGTTCGGAGCATATTCGGGAATATCACAAAATCGACCAGTTAGTACTACAGGATGGCAAATCCATCCCACATGACATTCTTTATTTTTTAATGGCTTCATTTGGAGTATTTGCTACTTTTTTTTTCCCAGAGACTGAAATTTATTCCTATGATTCAAGTTTTGTGGCCTCTAGAGTTCAGTCCTGGAAACTTCAAGACCACATTTTACCAAACAGCGGGGTAGTGGGGATGGACTTGGATTATGAGCTTGCCTTAGACAATGTTCGCAACTCTCTTCCTGATTTAGATTTGGGCGGGTTTATGGATAAAGACACCGCCCCCAAAAAACCTTAAAAGATTTTGGTTAGTGCTTTTAACTGTAAAACCCTCTAGACTATGGGAGAGAAGTTTGCCATGTCTCCGGGCCAGAAGGTGGTGTTTGAATGCCTCAAAGTATCACATGCACAAGATTTCTTGGCTGTCCTTCCTATTAATGGACTTGGGCAACACATGTCAACTGTTGAATACCGGGCTATCCTCAAATACAGGCTCATGATTCCCATCTTTCCGGTTGATGAGCCGTGTCCACTGTGCAAAAAGGCATGTTTAGATAAGTTTGGGGAACATGCCCTTCACTGTAAGGAGCTACCTGGATTTTAATACAGACATGATCTGGTCAGGGATGTTTTATGGGACGTCTTATGAATGGCAGGGATTTCAGTTAGGAAAGAAGCTCCGGTTAACTTTTTGAAAGACCCCTGGAAGGGCGGTCCACCCTAAGGCCAGCGGATGTCCTCGTGTTCGGGTGGGCACAGGGTAAACATGCGTGCGTTGATCTTACAGGGGTGTCTCCGTTGGTTGGACTCCGGGATTCCGGGTTTGTGGCAGGGCAAGCAGTCTTGAAAGCAGAATCCAATAAAGTTGCCAAACATGAAGTTGCCTGTCTGGAGAACCAACACGTCTTTGTGCCCTTTGCCTTTGACACGTTTGGAGGTCTAGCGCCCAAAGCAATTCGGTTCTTGGAAAGATGTCATGGTTTTTTTTTATCCGAGCATACAACACAAACTTCTCCTTCACACCTATGGGTGTCGCATTAGACGAAACAATCTCCAACATGAGAAATGACATATATAACTTCGGAGCGTATTCGGGAATATCACAAAATCGACCATTTAGTACTAAAGGATGGCAAATCCATCCCACATGACATTCTTTATTTTTTTATGGCTTCATTTGGAGTATTTTGCTACTTTTTTTCCCAGAGACTGAAATTTATTCCTATGATTCAAGTTTTTAGTATTCTCCAGCATCAATTTTTATTTTTTATTCGTGCTTTCAATATCAATGGACTTCCACCAAAATAATTGTCACAAAAGAATACATGATGACTTTTAGTTTAAAATTATTATATATGTAATAAAAGTTTACCGGTGCAGCCCCGCCGCAACGCACGGGTTCTTGCTAGTTTGAAATTATAAAACTTATTTAATAGCTTTCATTAGATAATTTTCTTCATATAAATTATGTTCTCAACGGATCCTAACCCTATATATACAAAGCATTTGAATGGGGTGACTGTAAAATTTGAGTAATCGCAACCTTTTATGCATATAGTACAATTCTAAATAAAGTTAGTTAGAGGGTAAAATTGTCATTCAACTTGAATATTTAAGTTATCATGAATATAGAAGGTTTGGTTTGTAAGTTTTCTAATAATCTAGGGTAAATATGAAAGTGTAAATTAAAGCAACAGATCATTTCTCTTAAAGGTTATTACATCACAACCTTTGCCTTTCCTATAAACGGCTAAACATGATTATGAGTAAATGGGTAAATCAATGCTATTCATTTGTAATAATAGTTAGTCTATAACAATTCATTCATAAATAACGTACTCCCTCGGCCTCAAGTTTCACACATACACCACACATTCTGAGCTTTGGCCCACCACCACCACCTGAGTACCTCACACAGCCATGAAATCGACTCTCTATTTGACTCATTCGCCGCCGAAAAGCCACCAGAACAACCGCGAGGTCTGCTTCTTCTACTCTGGCCAATGAGGTAGTCGTAACCCTCTTATTTGTTTAATTCTTTCAACCCAATCTTCAATTTGGGGTTGGGTTTGTCTGACGTTTCCGGCGATCGAGCTTGAAACTTTGTTTGGTTTGTGTCGTAGGATTGTGTGTAATGTGTGTTTTATGTATCATAGTTGTACATATATTCTAAAATACATTTCAGTATTTCCGTAACTTCTAAAACATGTGAGTATTTCCACACCTAAATTTTATGCAGTTAATGGTTATGTGGTGATTAAAGATTAAATCCCTTTCAGTGGTAGTGTCATTCATTTGGCTTGCTAATGGGTTTTCAAATGATTCACAAGTTGATCCACATTTTTAATTTTGTTTGTTGGTTGTGAATTTAGGGAGTTTGATTTATTATTTTGAAAGTGAGGTTGGTAATGATGTTGATCATAAGCCCCTTTCGTCATGGCTCAACGAAGGCATGTATGTTTCTCTCTTTATCTCTCACACACACCATATATTTTGTTATAATATGTATTAAATTGATTAGTGGATGGTTGTTATGATTTTGGGGTGTAAAAGTTTTGAATTGTGTGATTTTCAGGTGTTCGGTTATTAGAGTAACTTTTTTGCTAGCGATGGCGGCTAAAGGTTCGTATTTTTTTCGATATATTATAACTGTTAAACTTACAACTAAAATGTTTCCTTTGTACCAAGATTTGGTTGTAAAGAATAAGGCACAAGTAACTTCGATTAATCGTTTAAATATGATATTTACCTTTATCATTTTGACATGTGTTTGAATTGGTTTATTCCAAACTTAAGTTACATACTTTTTCATAGAGAAAAAGTCTAAATATAAAAGCTGCTAAAAACTTTGTGAGCTAAAAGTTATAGATAGATTTATCTAGCTTTGGAGTACCCTAGCCCAAAAGTAGCAGTTGATGGAGTGTGGCAATAATTAATTATTCAAATAACTTTGTCTAAACTTTCAATCAACTTTCTAATATTTACTCAACCTCGATTTTGAATGTAAAGTTACAACCAATATCGAGGATGAAAATGATAATATAGTTAAACAATATGCAGCAATTGAACAATTGTGTTTTCAGTCAAGTGAATTCTATTTTGGTTGTGAAAGAAGGATCTATTGACTCTTAACAGTTAATCTTCCATGTAAGAATCGACATTGTGAGATCAATTTAGAAGAGCTCGAGATTGTACTTGGCCATGGTTAGAATAGAAGTTCCCATGTTATGAAGGATCTTTGACTTAGAGGCCCCAATTCTTTTTATGTGTTATGGGTTGAAACAATTACACATTATTAATGGTTTTTGTTCTTTAATTTCTAAAATCAGAGGTTTAAATTTTAGTCATAGAAATATATGAAAGATATATAAATACTTATTTTATTCTTCTGTATACTTGTAGAGAGCTGCAAGCAATTTTGAAGGATGTATATTACTCATGGTTTATGTGCTCATGGGTGGTTAGTATGTGAATAGATGGACTTATAGACCTAAAGACGTTACTAGAAAGATGGAGTTGTTGATTTCATCTGCAATGTCCAAACACTTTGGTGATTTGAAACATGGAATGGTTTTGTTTTAGGCATATTGGGTGGAGTGGTTATATAGATAGACAACTAATATAATGATTTTTGTTTATCATTTTAAGGTTTGAATTAGGTTCCCGCTATATATTGTCTCCGCCGCAAAGCGCGGGTTTCCCACTGGTATATATATATATGTGTGTGTGTGTGTGTGTGTGTGTGTGTGTGTGTGTAAGGACAAAAAGGATTGATGAAACCACTTTTGATACCTTAGTCTAATTCATATTCTGCAAGATTTTGTTAAGTATAGGAAACTGCTGAAGAAGAAGACTGAAAGTACTGAAGAAGAAGATATCAAGTATTGAAGAGTAATGATCAGAAGTTCTGAAGACGAACCAAACAAAGTCTCTGAAGAACTACTAAAGACAAACTACTCATCAGTAGTTTGTCACTCATCAGCTTTTTTGATAGAAGCTTCCCACCGCCTTATACTTCAGTAGTTTAGTATTATATACTTTTGTAAAAGTCTTTGTTTAAGTACCAATACTACAGCCTGTTGTAGTATTTGTATTATTATATTGCTTCAATACTTCTCTTGTACGTATACTTCCAGTCTATAAATAGATGGGTTCATCCCACTATTTTAGACAGTCCTTGTGTAGTTAATATTTCCATTGTATTGAGAATCATTTGAAGCATTTACTGTTTTATTCATTAACTGTTTTGATTCTCATTTACTATTTTAGTTCATATATCAAGGGGTAATAACTCCTGTTAAAAGTGAAACTTTAACTAGAACATATACATTTATTCCGCTGTGCAATTTACTTTGATAGATCTTACATAAGTGTTCATATTAAGAACTGTTAAACAAGAAACTGATCCAACAATTGGTATCAGAGCACTGGTTCATCTGATCAAATACCAATCTAACAAAATGAGAATCAGACACAGGGTCTTATTGATATTCAATAAAGGATTTCAGTTCACTTTTTAAACATCCATCACTTTAAGAAATCATTGATCAATCAAATTTCTTAAAAATGGACCTTCATGATACTGGATTTGCCAATAAGCCTCCTATGCTAGTCAGAAATGAATACAATATCTGGCAAAGGAGGACGGCACATACTTTATCTCAACAAGATACTGGATGTTAGAAGTTTGTCATGTATGGACCCATAAACCAGTAATAACAGGTCTAGAAACTAAAGTAGAAAGAACAAAAGAACCAAAAGGCTAAACTGAAGAAGATTTCCTAAAACTTGAGCTGGATGCTAAGGCAATCTCTATTGAAATATATTCTGGGCTTTTACATTGTGAAAGTGCCAAAGAGCTATGGGATTGCCTAAAAGAACAGTTTGGAGGAACTGATAAGGTGATCACCAACACAAAAGAAATTCTTGCTCAACAATATGAAACCTTTACTCATGTTAGTGGAGAGACTTTGACACAAAAATTTGAAAGATTCTTTTCATTAATCTTTGAGTTAAACTTAAATGTTCAGACCTACACAAACTCATCTAGGCTTCATAGATTTTTAAGGTCTTTACCAGAAAAATGGGAAACTTACTCTATATTTCTCAGGTCAGGACCAACTTTTTATTCTCTCTCACTCACAAAATTACATGGGAGATTACTCACTTTTGAAAGAGAAATCAATCAAAAGAAAAAGTTATAAAATTCTAGTAAAACTGCTGATGACTATATTCTAGGTAGCACAACACTTTTGGGACAAGACTCACCTTCTTGTTCTAATGATTTTGGATCTTTTGATCACATTGACATAACTGCTGGGATCTCATCAGAAAGGTCATATCCAGCTTATGACAATGAAGAAAACAGTCAAACTACTGATAACATGTGTTTTATAATGGATGATTTAAAAATTTTCAGTAGTGATGACTTAGAGGAAATGGACATACTACACCAACTTGCCATGTTAAGTATTAAAACTAACAAATTTTATAAAAGGTCAGGAAGGAAATTTCCAGGACTGAACAGTTCAATAAAAGTTGGTTTTGACAAATCAAAACTGAGATGTCATAAGTGTCAGAAGTTGGGACACTTTGCTAGAGAGTGTAGAAGCTCTAGCTTTAACCAATCACAGTCTGGAAACCAATCAAACCCTAGTTACAATAGGAATTTTGGAACACAGGGAAGTGCACATTTTGTACAGGCACAAGCTCCACAAATCCAATACGTGTCACAAATACAATATGTACAAATGCCTGCTCAACAACAGCAGAGCCAACAACATATGCCTTCCATTCCTGCTGCTGAACAACCTCCACAATCTCAACACCCCACTCAACAAAGTCTTTTCACAAATGGGTATGTTGACTGGAGCAGTCTTCCTTTTGACACCACAGAATCCAGTCTTGAGGCAGACAACAAAATGTTTGAATTCAACTAGGGAGAACCTGATAATGGCAGAAAGAACTTTGCCTTAATGTTGCCTTATCACAGGTATCAAAAGAGTCACTTTTAAAACTTTGCTCAAAATCATGCAAAGAATCATTTGCTTTAATAAGAGAGACCAATATGCATCTACAAGGCAAAGCCAATGACTCTGAAAGAAAATACACTCAATGAAATGTGATTTAGAAAGAAAACTTGCTTTAAAAACAAAAGAAATTTCTAAATTAACAAATAATGTTATTGAAACCCAAGAACAGATAAAAAGCATGATAGAAAACCTAGGAAATGTCAGAAGAGAGCTTGTTGAGACCAATGTTGATTGTGAAAATTGGGTGGAGTCATGTAGAGGTTACCAAATGCTTCTTAATAAACAAACTGAATCAAATGTTAAGTTTGGCATAGGGTACAATCACACAGAATCACCAACTGATTTTACTCCCAAAAATGCTGATGATGGGAGTAAGATAGTTTAAACTTCTGATATGAAAGACTGCACATCTTTTCATCAGAGCTTTCTTAATAATGAAAAAGAAAGTCCTGCAGAAGTAAAAAACAACTGACATTGAATCATCAGTAGTTTCATCTACATCGGGAGTTGAGACCCTGAAAACTACTGATGACCAAATTCAAAATTTAACAATTGTCAGTACTTTGCCTTCCAAAACTCCTGAATATTTAAAAGGAAAGGCAAAACCTTGTGAAATTTGTGGTCTGTTTAACCACAAAACAAAATTTTGTAGATATAGAAAATGAAATCAGTACAACAAGAAGATTTTACAACTGGTTGTGGGAAAACAAATCAAACAAGATTTTGAAAACACTTTCTATCCCATCAAACAGCAACCAAGTAACACCTTTTCTCAGAGAAAGACTAAATCTTAACCACAGTCTTTCTCTTAAAATTCATTTGCATAAGTTAGACCAAAGCCTTCAGCAGTTTCACAAACTGCTAAGGTAAAAGATTTGATAAATATGGTTAATCTTCTGATGACCAAAGTTGATGGTGAACCTCAACAAGGTCCCACCATTGTTCTTAAAAATAAATCCATTGCCAAAAAGACATGGATTTCTAAAATTGGTCCACAACAAACTGCTACTATTCCTGTTCTCAAGAGTAAACCCAAAGCCAAAATGGCTTGAGTTCCTAAAACTAACTAATCTACTTTTATGCAGAGGGTCTCCAGAGGTCTAAATAGCATTTGGTATGTTGATAGTGGAGGCTCAATGCATATGACAGGATGCAGGTACCTGATCAACAATTTCATAAGTCAAAGAGAAGGATTTGTGTCCTTTGGGAACAATGCCAAGGGATATGTGCTAGGATATGGCAATGTATCCTCTAGTAAAATGCAATTTGACAAGGTCAATCTGGTTGAAAACTTGGAATACAACTTTTTGAGTGTCTCTCAAATGTGTGACAAGGGATATTATTCCTTTTTCACCAAAACAGCATGCAAGATCATATCACCCGAAGGACATAAGTTGATAGAGAAGATCATAGAAGATCATACCTTGTTAATTGTCAAATGGTGTGGAAATGTCTATGCAGTGGACATTGAAAAGGACAAGGTACTGAACAGCACTGCCTGCTTCTTCTCAAATGCATCAACTTCAGAAACAGACCTTTAGCATAGGAGACTTGGCCATGTGAACTTTAAAACCATAAATAAAGTCACAAAAATGGGTTTGGTCAGAGGTCTACCCTTGAAGGTATACCAGTGTCAAGAACACTATGTATCCTGTCTTAAGGGAAAACATCATAAGTCCTCCTATAAGTCTATTGAAGAATAAAAAACAACTGCATGTCTTCAACTACTCCATATGGAATTATTTGGGCCAGTTAAAATCATGAGCCTTAGTAAGAAGAAGTACTGCTTGGTCATCATTGATGACTACTCAAGATTTACATGGGTCTTCTTCTTATTTTCCAAGGATGAGGCAGCTGATATTATCAAGTTCTTCATTCTACAAGTACAGAAACAGTATTCTCTCTCTATTAAAGTCATAAGAAGTGACAATAGGACAGAGTTCAGGAACAAAAATCTGGATGAATTCTGTTTGTCTAGAGGGATTGTTAGACAATTCAGCATTCCCATAACTCCTGAACCAAATGGTGTGGTAGAAAGGAAGAACAAAACATTGATTGAAGCAGCAAGAACTATGTTAGCTGATTCAGGCCTACCTCTTTATTTCTGGGCTGAAGCAGTCAACACAGCTTGTTATGTTCAAAATAGAGTCCTTATAACAAAAAGACATTCCAAAATTGCATATGAAATTCTTCATGGCATTAAGCCCCTTATCTCCTTTTTCAGGGCTTTTGGATGTCAATGCTTTATCCTCAACATCAAAGACTCTATTTCAATGTTTGCTGCTAAAGTTGATTCAGGTTACTTTCTTGGTTATTCTTCCACTAGAAAAGCCTACAAGGTATTCAATTCAAGAACCAAGATAGTTGAAGAAATACTGAATGTCAAGTTCAATGAGTCAAAACACGCACTCATTCGAGCACATCCTGCTGAACTCTTTGACCTTGACAGTTTTAATTTCGGAACTGAAAAGACTGTTACTTCATCTAAATCCACTTATTATGGTGATCAAGGGTTTAATGATGATGGTCCTCCATCATGGACTCCTAATACAGTCATCAAATCAACTTTCAAGCCAACAGAAGTTCATCAAACTTCTAATTCAACAACTACTAATGAACAAACTCAAACTACTGATTCAGCTCCTACAACTACTGAAGATGTACAAATAGCTGAACCAAATATTATTGACCTCAGTGGTTTGTTTGAAGAAGTTCAAGAGCCTACTCCCGTCAGTGGTTTATAACAACTGATTGAACACAAAGATCATCCATTGGATCAAATCATGGGTGATATTGCCTCAGGGGTACTCACAACAAACTAGCTTTCCAACTTCAGCTTTTTCTCAGCATTCATTTCTCAGTTGGAACCAAAGAAATATCAGGAAGCCCTCAAAGACAACAGTTGGGTTGAAGCAATGCAAGATGAACTATTACAGTTCAAGAAGCAATAGGTTTGGGAAATATGTCCCTTACCTTCAAACAAACAACCAATTTGAACAAGATAGGTTTTCAGAAATAAACAAGATAAAGCTGGTCTAATCATTAAGAACAAGGCAAGACTGGTGGTACAAGGTTATTCTCAAGAAAAAGGAATTTATTATGATAAAACCTTTGCTCCAGTTGCAAGGCTTGAAGCCATCAGTTTATTTTTGGCTTATGCAATTTCCAACAAAATCAAAGTTTTTCAAATGGATGTAAAAAGTGCATTTTTATATGGAAAAATAAAAGAGGAAGTGTATGTTTTTCAGCCACCTGGGTTTGAGAATCCATCTCATCCTGATTAGGTGTACAAACTTGGCAAAGCTCTTTATGGGCTAAAACAAGCTCCCAGAGCTTGGTATGACACACTTTCCAACTTTTTACTCAAAAATCACTTCACAAGAAGCTCCATTGATAAAACACTTTTCATTAAACATGTTGGAAATCACATCCTACTTGTTCAAATTTGTGTTGATGATATCATTTTTGGTTCAGCCAATTCTAAACTGTGTCATGAATTTAAGAAACTCATGCAATCAAGATTTGAGATGAGTACCACGGGAGAACTGCAGTACTTTTTGGGACTGCAGATCAAACAATAAATAAATGGAACTTTTATACATCAATCTAAATATGTTAAAGAATTACTGAACAAATTTTCTTTAAAAAACTGTAAATCAGCTTCCACTCCCATGAGTCCAACCACACAAGTTGAACCAGATGATCAAGGAAAACAGATTGATCAAACTATGTATAGATGCATGATAGGTTCCTTACTTTATTTAACTGCTTGTAGACCAGATATTATGTTCTCACTTGTGTCTGTGCTTGATATCAATCAGCTCCGAGGGAATCACACCTAATTGATGGCAAAAGAATTTTCAAATATCTGAAAGGAACTCCTACACTTGGAATTTGGTATGATGCTTCTAGCAATACCAAACTAACAGCTTTTTCATATAGTTTCTATGCAAGGTGTAAAATGTCAAGAAAATCAACATCTGGTGGTTGTCAATTCTTAGGAAACTGTCTGGTGTCCTGGAAATCAAAGAAGCAAACATCTGTGACAACTTCAACTGCTCAAGCAGAGTACATTGCAGCTGCAAGCTGTACATCACAGACTCAATGGCTTCAATATCAATTACTTGATTATGGAATCAAAGAGACCAAGACCCCACTGTTAGTAGACAGTAAATCTGCCATTAGCATAATTCAAAACCCTGTTCAATTTTCAAAGATAAAACACATAGAAATCAGGTATCATTTCATCAGGGATTGCTATGAAAAAGGCAAGATTGAGGTAAAACATGTGACAACAGCTAATCAAATAGCTGATACATTCACCCAACCTCTTGACTCGGCAACATTTCAGAGGTTAGTATCCATGCTTGGGATGCTAAATTTTGAGTAAAAAGTGTTTTCATTTTCCTGCACATATTTTACTTTCACTTACTTTGTTACTAATCTGTCACAAACCTCTAATGACCAAAAAGAGAGAAACTTCTGATGTATAAAACATTAGAATGGGGATGATTTTCAGAAATTGAATAACTACTGATGAAAATAATCATCAGAAGTTATAAATGTGTTTAAAACTTATTCTCATCAGGTTTTCACAAACTACTGAAGAGAAAATGGGAGCTACTGATGAATAAATCTGTTTCATCAGCAGTTTTGTCAATAAGGGCAAATCAGACATTTCCCATTTCAGAAGTTTGACCTAAGGCGGTTATAAACTTCTGATAAGCACCGTTTCTCACACTTATCCATTGAAAAAGCAAAAAATCCCTTATTCTCTCTCAAAACACTCTCAAACCCTCCACTGCAACAACAAAAACACTGTTCGATCAAAATACACCATGGCTCTCGTTCTGAAACAGGGTCATAATCAACGAGGCTACTTTGTGAAAGATTCCGCCTGGTCCCAATACGACGAAATCATTGATTTAGTCGTCAAATCCCAGTTTTACACAGCTTTCACCATTGATCCTCCTATACACATTCAAACTCTAAACGAGTTCTGGTCTAACGCCGAGGCGGTGACTGTGAACAACAAAGTGATTTCCCTCAAATCAACTATCCAAGGGAAAGTTATGGCGATCACACCAGCAACTTTGGGAATAAGACTTGGTTTTGATGATGTTGATACACCAGAACAAATTCCCAATGCTGATATTCAACTAACCATAACTAAGTGTGGTAACCAAGTTACTCTTGCACATGCTACAATTTATAAGAAATATTTTGATGCAAAATACAAAATTTTGTTTCATTACATAATCATGTGTTTAAGTCCGAAAACTGGATCTTATGATCAGATGCCCTCAACTTTTCAACCTATTTTTCATTCAATTGTGAATGAGACTAAATTTAGGGCATCATCAGTTTTCTTTAATGAGTTGGTGTTGCATCACCAAAATGATAAAAAGAAGTTTTTGTTGTATCCAAGATTTGTGATGCAATGTATAATAAAAGAACATGGAGAGGAAATACTTGTAAGTGAGGCTTCAAAGCTAAATCCTTTGACCTCATAAGTATTTTCTAGGCACAATAAACCGGCACTTTTGTCAGAAGATGACCAAGGGGAATAAGCCACAGTCCCCAAGGAACCAACATCTTCAAAACCCACTCCTAAAAAGCCTAGACAACCCAAGCAACAAAAATCCAAACCCACCAACCCAAAAAGAAAAGTTGTTCAGGAGGTTGAGATGCCTGAACCAGCTCATGTGCAATCTGCACTTCCTGAAGGTGTGACTGAAACTCCCTCTCAGTCTCATCCATCTCACATCCCCAAAAGAGCTCCTATAACTATTTTGATATCAAGGAAGAAACTCAAAAAGACCATAACTACTAACCCTTCCTTTGAAACTACTGATTCTTTACTAGAAACTACTGAACTTGAACTCTCATACCAAACAGTAGAAATAGCTCAAATTCTCTTAGGGCTGAAAGAAAATATCCCATCTGAGAATGTCAATCCCCAAAAACCACATAAAACAGGGGATATAACCTCAGAAACAGACATGGATGTGGATGTTATCAGCCCTATCGCAAGATATGAGGATGAACCAAGGTGTCTAAGCTCAAACTTAGATACTTTAGCTACATTTGAGGCTGCTACTACTCTTATACCATCCAGTGGTGGATTAGAGGACAGTAGTACCATAGCTAAGACCTCAAATGTGGCAACTACTGATGAAGGCCTTGTGCCTAAAGTAGGAAAACCTCAGTACCAAGAAAAAGAGGTTCATGAGACAACTAGGTTAGGCCTAGCTCATGGTATAACTGATGACATCATCATTGAGGATGTTATCAGGGATTCAGATGATTCCATTAATTTGGATGATGTTTCAAACTCTCCACAACATGAATTGACGGCTGATTGTGAAGGTCCTGAATCCAATGTATCTGCACTCAAAGAGTCAGTCACAAAAGATCAGGTTAAAAACCACTTGAACCCTAATTCCCCTAAAGTGGCATCCCCAGTTCATACTGAGGATCACCTAAAAACACCCCCTCCATAACAAAATCCTACCCAATTCCTTGGGTCATCAAGCATAGACTTGAACCACCTATGCAGCCCAGATGGTCCCTATACCAAATGGTACACCACCTTATTTCTGATCATCTCCGAACATTTATGACTGCTATGGAGTTGAAGAACAAAACTCAAACGGAGATGATAAACAATGCCATAGATCACAAGCTTGGTGAGTTGTCAAGAAAAATGGAAGACAACAGAAGACAACTAGCTCACTTATCTGGTGTAACACCTCCACCTCCTTGGTTTCCAGAAGTGGATGAAGCCAAAAAGGGGGAGATGTCAAAGGAACCACATGTTGTGTCTCTTGAAGCTTCCAAAAAGGCCAGAGAAGCACAACATCTCAAGGATGCTAAAAAAGAATCAGTCAAGACAAGGCAAGAAATTGCTTTGAAAGAAAGACATGACTGGTATGAAAACCAAGAAAGGCTCCTTAGAGAGAAAGCTCAAAAGATATCCCAAGGCACTATAAAAGAAACTGCTGAAGAACATCCTTCAGTAGTTGATGCTCATATCAACCCTTCAGTAGTTGATGCTCATATCAACCCTTCAGTAGTTGATACTTCCTACAAAGAACCAGAACAGCCTTCTAAGGCAACTGAACCTAATCCACCTGATATTCCTAAGCCTGTACCCACTCAAGAAACTGTTTTAAACCCTACTCCCATATCAATTTCAAAAGAACTCACGGAGAAGAGTTTAAAGGCAGCAAAGAAGAAGGCTTGCTACTGAGAAAGATAGGAAGATGAAGAGGGCCCAATCATATAAGAATTGGTAGACAATGACTATGGTTCAAAGAATCAAGTGTCCAGATGGAAAGAAGATACACTATATGACACTTGCAAAACACTTACAAAAAGTTCAAGGCTGATAGACTTGCAACTCCAGAGAAGTTTAAAACTTCTGAAGTTTCACAAACTTCAGTAGTTTCAAAACAGATTTTAAAATGGTATTGCTTGAAGGCAACACCATTGTTCAAGATGATTTTGTTGTTGAAGAAAAACCTTTTCTTACACAATTCAGGGATCCTTCTACTTTTGCTTACCAACTCCAACAAACCATAACTGACAAGAAACAAACTAAGGTAATCACTAAACATCATATTCCAACCTCTATGATGCACCTGATGTTGTGAAGATTGAAGATTGAAGGAGGGATATGCCTTTTTAACTTGTTAACTTGTGGTGGAATTTGGAAAACAATTTTTTGTATGTTTATTATGTAGAAAACTTATTCACGCCCGGTGATTTTTTCATCGGGCCATCTATCTTGTGTTGGCTATGATTTTATGAAACTGTATTATCGGTGGTTTATACTTATGGAATCTCCAAATGAAAATTATTGGTTGGCTTAGTTCAATGCATTTGATTAAGTCTAAGAAATCTCTTGTGGAACTTATTATATTCACTACTTGGTAGATAATTTGGAGTTCCCGGAATGATAGATCTTTTTGGAAACTCAAGTTGGCATCATTATTATTTATTTGATTATATATCGTTTATGTTTCATTTATGTAGCTTTCTAACCGGAATAGTCAATGTGACATGTCTTAAATTGTGTATATAAAAACCCTCTAATATTTATGAAATTGTTGCTTGTTTTTCTAGGTTTAACTATTTTCTAACTAGGAGTATAGTTACATAAGTTTGCTTTAGAAAAAATAGTAACTTAGAGCATTCACAACCCATCCCCCATTCCCTCCCCCATTCTTAAAATTTAAGAAAATCCTACGAAAACTCACTCCATCCCAACCTTTTTCCCCATACCCCATTTCTAAAATTTACAAAAAACCTATGTTGAGCTCCCATATTTGGGGTCTTCCATACTTCCCCCATATCATTTAATAATAATAAAATAATACAAATGGAAGGTGGAATAGATTGATGTTGGTTGTAAAGAAAGAAAAAAATAATAAAAAAAAAGCTTATAGGGGATATGAATGGGGAATGGAATGTGAGAGAAATTGAAAAAGTGAGACAAATTTAAAAAACTATGATTTTTCCTTAAATTATATGGTTGGGGATGGGGATGGGGATGGGGACGGGCTGTGAATGCTCTTATATGTTATTTATATCAAATATCGGTTTATAACAACTATACCTTCATTACTAACACCAATTTAATATTTTATTTATTTAATTCATGTAATACATCGATAAAACAAGAAAGGAGAAAGGAGTAATTAAGTTAGACATAACGTACCTTGAGCGGGAAATGATCCATATAGATTATTGTCACTAAGATATAGGGATTTGAGTGATGGTAAAAGCCTTAAAGATGCTCTAAGGCTGTTACCAAAAGCGTTATCCCTAAGATCTAAAATTGTTAATTTCTTCAATACGGAAACCATCTCTGAACCTATAGATGAGGGAAATATTTATAAATAACTAACTTACGAAGTATGATTACACCCATTATAAAGCTATTTGTATGGTCCGAGGACGTGTGATGGGAGTAAGCATCGCCTCTATATCTTTAAGGTATAGAGGCACCCCCAGCTAAGAGCCCCAACCATAAAAAGTATATATTTGCACGTAAAATATAGTAATTTGAATAACATATTATTTTAGTTAAGGGAATTAGAGTAAACAACCATACACCATACAAAATTACTAATAGTGAAAGTTATACATCTAACATATTAATGATTGACAAACTATAGTAGACAGATTTAAAAGTGCAAAACTAGAAGTCTGTATGTTTTTTAACGGGTTATTTCTTGTCACCAATGAGGTTTGAACCTTCACCACATGTGGAAAGAAAAACCCTATCCAACACCTTGATATCATATGTTGTGTGTATATGTTCTCTTGATATACAGACAACATGAAGGCAAGGCTAAAGCAAAGACAAACAAGAGTATAACACCCACATATGACTGCTGTCTTTATGTACAAGAAACATGAAGGCAAGGCTAATGAAAAGACAAACAAGAGAACAATACCTACATATAAAGAGCAACACGACAAGAAAAAGAAACATAAACCCTATGCAAGCACTTATATGCTCCGCTAAAATGTCTATACGCAGAGACAACACTAAGGCAAGGCTAAGGCAAAAACAAACAATAGTAGAAGCAGATTGGTTTCTCTGTATATATATATTCCTTAATACAACGCCTTCGAAAAAACTAATCCCAGATCTATTAACAAAGACACATTCTTGGAGGCTCATTCTAGAAGCAGATTGGTTTCTCTGTATATATATTCCTTTGTACTCCTTTGAATGAGAAAGCTTTGATAACCAACATGGTATCAGAGCCATATTCTGAAAATTAACAAGCTTCTTCATCGTTTTTTTCCTTTCTGGCTACGGCCATTGTTTTTTCGGCTACGGTCTCCCATTTTTCTCTACCTGTCCCTTACATCTTTCTGATCAATTTTGGTCATGGAAGCCTTTCAAGCTCTTGCTATATAAGAAAATGATCCCAACTGGAACATGGATACGGGAACCTCTGATCACCTCTCTGACGAGGAAGGTATGGTCACTAACTCTTCTTTGTGTACTTCCATTAAATCTATATTAGTTGGAAATGGCCAAAAAATGCCAATCCTTGGATCAGGACATGCATATTTTCTTAATAACCAAAAAAACCTTCACCTAAATAATGTCCTTTATGCCCCGCAAGTCATCAAAAACCTTATATCTGTTGGGAAATTTACCACCAACAATTCTGTTTCTGTGGAATTTGACCCTTTTGGCTTTTTGGTGAAGGACCTCAAGACTGGGAAGCTCCTGAGCCGTCACGACAGTGATGGCAACTTATACCCAGTCACACCTCCTTCTTCGCCTACCCCGTCCGTTTTTGCTGTTTTTGCTCCTGAATCATGGCATGATCGCCTAGGCCACCCAGGAGTTTCTGTTATTGATTATCTTGCTTCAAATAATTTTATTTCATGTAATAAGACAAATCGTATGTTTTGAAATTCTTGTCAACTTGCAAAACATAAACGATTACCATTTGTTTCCTCTATTTCTCGTACTATTTTACCATTTGATATAGTTCATTGTGATCTTTGGACATCACCCATTGTCTCTAATACTAGCTACAAGTATTACATGATTTTAATTGATGATTTTACAAACTACACATGGGTTTTTCCACTTCGCTATAAATCTGAAACTATAACCAAGTTTATTAAATTTTACACCTACATCAAAACCCAATTTCATCTCCCTATAAAATCTTTTCAATGTGATAACGGGGGTGAATTTGACAACCACCAATTCAAAACTTTTGCTACAACCAACGGGATACAATTTCGTTTCTCGTGCCCACACACCTCCGAACAAAATGGGCGTGCAGAACGCATGATTCGACGCATCAACGAAATCATGCTATCCATTCTCACCCACGCCTCCATTCCAACCACCTACTGGGTGGAGGCGGTTCACACTGTTGTCTACCTACATAATATCCTTCCCACCAAACTCTAAAACAATCACACCCCAACCGCTGCCCTCTACCTTTGCCATCCCACATACGATCACCTCAAGGTGTTCGGGTGCATCTGCTATCCCAACCAATCATCCACACGACCCTATAAGCTTGCCCATAGATCTACACCATGTGTATTCCTTGGCTATCCTGCCGACTACCATGGGTACTGATGTTACAACATACAAACCAACAAAACTATTTACTTACGGCATGTCACATTCAAGGAGTCGATATTTCCCTTTGCTAACCCTCAACACATTCCAGACTACACACCCTTTGAAAATGATCTAAACTCCACCTTATTCACTCACCCGAACCTATACCAAACCATTACCCCATCTACCCAAGAACAATCCACCTTCTAATCGAATCCTCCATCATCGGCCCTATCCACACAATCGGCCCAATCTACATCATCGGCCCACTCCCCTAACCCTTCATCCTCAGCCCGCTCAACCAACCATTCATCAACCCAATACCCTGCAACCACCCACACACCCTCCACCACTTCCTCGGCCCATACCCAAACCAGCCCATCTTCTCATCAACACCCACCGGCCCATGAAACACCCCCATCCCCCACAGCCCATCAGACCGCTCTACCCAATACCCATCACATGACAACACGGCTAAGGGCCGGCATAACCAAGCCCAAGGTCCACCTAAACCTTCATACCACCACCGAACCCACTATCTCCCCTTTACCCAAATCCTATCTATATGCATTAAACGATCCAAATTGGAAACAAGCCATGAAAGGCGAATATAGAGCTTTAATGGAAAATCACACTTGGGAGTTAGTTGTGAACGGTAAATCTCAACAAGTGGGCATTGACTGCTTCGATACCTTTACCCGGTTGTTAAACCAACCACTATTCGCACTGTCCTAAGCATTGCTGTATCTCGAAACTGGGACATCCATCAGCTTGACGTGAAGAACGCCTTTCTCCATGGGGACCTTCATGAGACTGTGTACATGCACCAGCCACCAGGTTTTGTAGATAAAGCTCAGCGATTCGCGGCATTTATTACTCATTGTGGCTTTCGCAGTACATCGTCGGACACCTCACTGTTTGTCTGTCATTCAGGAAACAAAATCGCCTATTTGTTACTATATGTCGATGATATAATCCTTATTGCTTCAGATAACAATTTTTTGCAGCAGATTATACAGTCTCTCTCCGGAGAATTTGCAATGACAGATTTAGGTAATCTTCATCATTTCTTGGGCATTCAAGTAACTCGCACCAAATCAGGTCTTCAACTGTCTCAAGAGTCCTACATTCATGACATCCTTGCCAGAGCCAACATGTCCAACTGCAAACCCTGTAATACTCCATGTGACACGGACTCTAAACTAAGCGAAAAATTTGGCTCACTGCTCACGGATGACACATTATACCGCAGTCTAGCAGGCGCTTTACAGTACCTCACCTTCACTCGACCTGATATCACCTATGCTGTTCAGCAAGTCTGCCTCTTTATGCATGCTCCACAGGAACCTCATTTTCAATACCTGAAATGCATTCCCCGTTACCTCAAAGGGACGTCCAATCATGTTCTTCATATCCGGCCCTCCAAATCCTATAAGCTTACTACGTATTCAGATGCAGACTGGGGGCTAACATTCCGGCAGAATATCAGTATGCTAACATCTTTACAAAAGGACTACCGAAACAACTCTTCAATCGATTTAAATCCAGTCTTTGCGTTAGTCCTACAAACGCTGCGACTGCAGAGGAGTATTAACCAAGACACATTCTTGGAGGCTCATTCTAGAAGCAGTCAAAGATGACAATCCACAAATCATGCTCTTCCACTGATCATGCTCCATAAATATCGTATCATTATTATATATCTTTATTATAGTCAATTGTTTCCTAGGATATAGATTGGTTTCTCTGTATATATATTCCTTTGTACTCCTTTGAATATGAACAAGAAAGCTTTGATAACCAACAAGATCATGGCCACAGAGAGTAATATATAAATCCTACTAATCCGCTCATCTAAAATCAGTTTGGGTTTACCTGTGCTCTCCCTACCCTTTGCAGTAAGGTTTCCACACGGTTCTTACCAATGTTGTCATATATCTCCTCTTCACATGTCAAATCATATCAATCTCCTTTCCCTCATCTTATCCAACGGTGACAGCTTTGGAATTTTGAAGGCCGGAGATTTGACCTAAGATATGATCGAATCTGGTGAAAAACAACAAACCAGTGTGTGTGAAGCAGATGAAGAATAATGATACAATAGATGATAACGATGAACTGCACATATTGTGTTATACCAAAAGATTTTACATCGTCACTTACACGTGAGATCACCTCTGTGATCCCCCTCCCCCCCCCCCCCACACGTCTGTTCCACGGATTTCTTCGCACTCTCTAGAAAGGATCTGACACTACAGGGTATAAGAGGAGGACTATTGAAAATGGCTAGTGATTGTGCTTAATCGCTAACATGTATTTCAGATACTCAAGCACTAGGCTACAACACAAGTACTCATTCAACAACTCAACTATGCCTAGTCTATTCGTAGGAGAATGAATAAACACAAAATGCACTAACATCTTCCCCCTTAGACATTGCTGTAAAATAGTGCTGAATATCTTGCAACTTCTGTCAGGTGTTTGTTGATGTCAACCTTACTGCTTCAATAGATTCCCTTTTGACTGATGCTCCGGGTTTGAAGAATCCTTGACTCGAGTTATTGCAGCAAAACCAAATCACTAAAGCTTATGTACTAGAATTCCCCCTAAAAATAAGCTTATTCTAATTAAACACAAACTCAAACTCGATCGACTACCATCATCTCCATCTGGATTAGCTTCATGCTTGGTCAATCATTCCTACTGATCGGCAATGATAAAAGTTATGTCTTTCAACGGTCTGCAATAACTCATTAGTTTCGTTTAAAAAGACTCTTACACATTCTACAAATCAATTTACATGATAATGACACGATCTTTTGGTTATCACACTGCAATCTTCATGATATCTGACACCAAAAACCAAACACCGCATTGTCTTCGCGATATCTGACAAACTTGAAACAAAACACTACAACTTCTCCATGTTAACGTTAATTACATTCGCGTTCGGTTTAACACAACATCCCCATTATACCGACCCTCTGATCTTCGAAACCCAGCTGGAAATTGATAGAGACATTGAATGTCGCACTTTTCAACAAGTCAAAGCTCACAAACACCTGAAATGATGTCTTGAAACCAAAATATCAGCCCATCGATAATGAAACTCTTTCGAATGCCTATGAATCGTAACTGAGAAAACTCTTGCAGACAATATGACTCGTAATTGAATTTCCATCACTCAAACTTCAATATTTGATCAACAAACGACAATACCAACCTTTGTTGGATCACATGTTAAAACCACCAGAAAATTGTTGTAGTATCACCAGATTTTACCAAGAATAAACAAATCTGGCACTTTTTATCCCCCCCCCCCCCTTAATTCTTGGTAGATTCACACCACTGCAATTTCAACATGCGGAAATTTTTTTTGAGGTTTTGTCCCATAATAGTCATATCACCAACAAATTGTCGTTTTGTTCCGATTCTTGTTACTACCCCATAAACTTTAATAACGATCATATCTCTGTGAGCACGAACAGATCCCGAATAGATACAGTGCATTGCTGAATAAACGAATCTAATGCTGACAATTAAAATTTGGGCTGAGGATTAAATTTGATGCTGAAATCTAGTATCCGCAAAGTCTCTATAACCGCGTTTCCAAAATTTGATAATAAAATTTGGATATGACGTTGAAATTTGAATTTGACACTAGAAATTGAATTAACAAATTTGACGCTAACGCGTCACGATAATATCCTAGGCAAACACGTCTCGACACTGATCAGTCTGTTAATGGGTATGTTTGGCAAGGAGCTTTTAAGAGCTTTTAGGAGCTTCAAGCTTCAAGCTTTTAAGAAAAAGCTCTTACTCAATAAAAAGCCTTGTTTGGTTCAAGGAGCTGGAAGCTTTTAGGTTAGAGAAAAAGCTCTACAGTGAAAAGCTACTAGTACTAGCGTTTAAGAAAAAGCTCCTACTAGCTACAAGCTTTTAATGAGTAAATGACACAAATACTCATTCTATTTTAAAAATAAAATAAAAAGCTTCTTTACAAGATTTTAATTATGCCCATTTTGGTCATTTTATTAAAAGCTCCAGCTACTCTGCCAAACACCAAAATATATTTAAAAAGCTTGCAGCTACCGGCTTCCAGCTTGCAGCTTGCAGCTTCCAGCTTCCAGCTACCAGCCACCAGCTAGTTTTTCCAAACATACCCAATATCTTTAATTTTTCAGTTTAAACAGTAGAGCGAAAAAATAAACGGTTGAGAGACGATCCCGAAAATCTCAAAATAGTTATCAAACTTTCAAAAAGGGATAGCGGCGTAGCTTGTTGCTCGCTTACCCATTATCCAGATGTAACTTGGTTATTTTTAATGTGAAATGGTATTCAAATTCACTTGACTGGAAAAAAAAAATAACCCATTCAGCCACTAGATTTGACAGTTAAAGGTTTTAATCGCTAACATATTTTAAACAAACCAAAATTTAATTGCTAACAAACGGTTGCAAAATTTCTTAAACGATAAAGCCAATCGCTAAGAGGAACTCAAACGAATGAATAAATTTGACACTAATAGCCCTTAATCACTAATTAAACTTTAAACGAAGAAGTATCTATCTATATTAATAAAAGAATACACAACCATGACCTTTTGCCCTTTTGGTCTAGTGGTATGGTGTCCCCCTTACAAATGTAAGGTTGTATGTTCAAATCCTTTCAAATGCAATGTGAGGTGAAATAAAGGTGTAATAAAAATTTGCCGTTCAAAAAAAATAAAAAGAATACACATGAGTGACAAATGTCACTCTCTCATGTAGTCTCTCATTTTATATTCAAAACAATAATTTTTTTTAATTTGCTCCTTATTTAATAATCCTTATTCATTTTGTTTTTAATTATTTTTGTTACAACTATAATTTTTAATATACTTACCAAAATTCGATTTAATATATTTATACTATTTTTTATCAATCAACTAATATAACTATATTTTTAATACAAAATTAGGAATAAATATTACACATACCTTGAAAATGTTTATTAACTAAACGAAGTAAACAATACTAAAAAAATTATTGATTCTTTTTAAATAACGTATGTATATGTTATTAATTTGAATTTAAACCGTGTACCTTAAATTAAACTATTATAATAATTTGGTCATTCACTCTAAGTTTAAAAAAATATTTATTACTACGTTTGACAAATGTTTTATTATTAATGGTTTTGATTATTATTTTTAGATGTTAAATATGCTCAACAATATAAATTGATTTTACATGTTAACATTAGTTCAAAAGTAAAAATAAACAATTTAGTAGTAACACAATTAAATTAGTTAAACTTTTGTGAGACTTGCATATATTTCTAAACAAATAAAATAAATCAATCTGCATTAGTTTTTAACATTTGATTTAATACCAAATTAAATATGTTTGTTTATTTCTGTATTAAAAGATTATACACTCAATGTTAAATATTTAGGCTTTGAAAGAAAGCTAATATCAAGCTCAAAATGAATGATACTGGATTGATATGATTTTAACGGATGAGGATATACTTTTAAGTTAATTTCATTTTCTACATCTTAGCCTAAACATCATTACTCTTATTACTTTTGACTTTTTTGTTATGTTGTAACTGCAATCTAAAAGGTATCAGCCATGGTATGAAATATATATTTTGGAAAGCTTGAAAAAGGTTTTACATGAAGATGATTTTTTTTTTTGTAAGAAATTATTTAGAGGCTGATGAATAATTTATATTTTTGTCGGGTGCTTAAAAGAAATTAGTTTTAATATAATATGTTATTTAATTTTTCTTAATTGCATTTATATAGATTAAATTATTATTATATTGTTCAGCACTGTGGTAACCACCACTTTTGTGAAAAAAAACTGATTTTGTTTTAATCATACCCATCCAAACTTGTCAGTTATTCCTGAGATCAAATCTCATCCACAATAATATGGTAGTTATTCCATAAATTTGGCAGTTTCTTTTTGTAGGGGGTGGTTTGCAAGTTGCCCCTTTTATCGCCGAGTTTTCTGCCCACTTCTTCTTCTTCTAGGTTGTTCTATCTTCTATCTATACAAGCTTATCAACGGTTTTTCTAGGTTGTTCTATCTTCTATCTTCTCAAAGACCATGAAAAAACGTTCTCTGTTTCCCCCCTACACCTGTCATGTCTGATTCATTCTTTCTCGCTCTCTCTGGAAGAATTATCTTCTCTCTGTGGCTATTTGGCTGCTTATTTGTGTCTTCTCTTCTCTACGCCTAAGCTTAGATCTGTTCGTCGGAACCCTAGATTGCCAGCGACGGTGTGGTGGTCGTGTCTGATGTCGTGGTCGTCGTCAGAGATAGTCACCAGGCGCTTTTACCGGGAAGGCGTCTTCGATGATGTTCTTAGCCCCCATGGTGAGAACAATTGTTTTTTTTTTCTTTACCTATTGTAAATAATTATGATGAATAAGTGGGGTATATATAAGTGGATATGAGTTTGTGATATTGCAAATCAGTCTTCGGCGATAATAACAATTAAAAAGAGATTAAAACAATGAGAACAAAGCTCCTGAAATCAACTTAACATGATGCTTGGAACCTAACCTTTGTATTGTGTAATAGCGGTTGAGGTTATTGCAAGGATGTCTCCTTGCGATGGTCGTAGTGTGTGGTTTTTTTCCCGTGTTATTATCTTCTCGCCGTTTTTGTTGTCTTCATGTACGGAATTGACTTTACCAAGTAGGCTCCAAAGGAAGAGTAAGTAGAATAGGCAACTTGGTAAAGTGGCGTGTTGCAGCTCTTAGATCTACGTCACAACTGACCCGAAAGGTAATTGGCCTTCGTGTTTGGTTTTCGCCGTTTTATATTTCTGTGAATCTTCCATATTTTTTGGTTCAGGATATAGATTACCTGTTGTGTTTGAAGTTTTTTTACTTAAACCTTATACTAATGATTTTTGCATTTATATTGCAGGCTTTTTGCTGGTACATTATGTTTTCTACATGTTTTGCTATTTATTTTACTCACTTATACGATCCGCATAAGGTAAGTGTAATTCTTGATGAACAAATCCATAACAATCTGTTAAGCTTATTAGACTACCATTTGTAGTTGTGGTATGTATACTCACTTTGACAATTTGTGACTTTGGAAATCGATAGGCAATGATGACATTCCGTTTGTCGCCATTGGTACGGCCGTGTCCGTCAGCTGTGATGGCATCAATATATTGCAGCCGGCTGCCGCGTTACACGCCGTGCCTAATTTTGTCTGAGCCTTCTCATCACTAGCTACCAAAGTTCTACAACATCGATGGTAAGGTATTCGGATCCGTAATCGAAGAACGATGCACTCTTTAAAAATGTTGACGTGTCAAACGTTAGTTGTTTTCTGGAAAATATTCGCGATGCTCTATGAAATAGAGTAATTACATAAAATAATTTCACGCATTTTAGCATCAATACAGGTGGTTATAGAGAATAGGTAAACTACGCTCCAAATTATTGTTAATTTTCACATATTTAAATCTTTCTCATTAGGTCTTTCTATTTTTCTAAAGTTTACTACGTGGTCGTGGGTTTGAATCCCATGGACGGCGATTCTTTTCACCCATATTTATTCAGTGTGCTTTCTAACCGGGTTAAATCGAGGCTGCTATCACTTTTTCCAGATTCATTCGCTTCATGATGTGCTCACGATGCTTTAGTGTTTGTTTATTTGTGCTATGATTTTCTACGCCTATGGGTTGGCGTGATTGCATGTTGTTTGTCCGAGCATTGTGTCTAGGCTGCCTTGGTTGTTCGTCTAACCTATATTGAAATAAACAAATGCAGCCAAACATAAAAGGTTGATGAACCCTCAACATACCAACTGTGTCTGTTTTTTCAGTTATTAAAAACCTGACGCGATTATTGAGGTTTTAAAGATTTCATATCCAGTGACTTTTCTGAAAGATTCAGTGCAATACAGAAAATCATGCCAAAGCTCCTGGTTATGCATCAACAGTTAGTCGGTAAACTGTTGGTTATGAAGGAACAGTTAGTCGCTGAAGGTTTTCACCGACGTTTAATTCCATTCAATAAAATAGAAATGCAGCCAAAACTCTCATGTGAGGCTATAGTTGTTGGAAGACTACCCTCTCGAATATTTGCTGATCCATTTGAACTAGAACATCTAACACAGCGTCGGTGTAACTTATGATCTATCCTTCAGGCATTTTTGGTAGCATTGTTACTGCAAGATATTTGACTAACTTTGTTTCATGGGCTCTTGCAGTGTATAATGATGCTTCTGCATTTGGGGACACAGATTTAGAGTTGCCTGTCGTGCGTGCAAATCAATCGGTTGTCTGGTTAGTCTCTTTATCGTCTACCTCTGTTTGTTTCTCAAAGTCCCTGAATCTTATTGTCTGTTGATTGATTCTAATGCCTTTCTGTTCACGTGATATGTAATTTCATAAAAATTCCAAAGAAAGGTGTCCAAGCAGTCACGAGTAAGAAGAAATTACTATGGTTACTAAGAGATTGATTCAGATATCTATGCTATGGTCACGAGTTAAATTTCTTTATCCAATCTATGAAACATGTAGAGTATTTTTACAAGGTCTCCCAAGTTTACAGCAAAAGAAATAACCTGCTCAAACTTCCAGTTCCATTTAAACTGATTGCAAGCTCTTTATAATGACCAACTATCACACATAGCTTAGAAATGAGTCAAAATAAGCAAATATATTTAAACTGAAGCTTGCAAGTACTTGGTTTCACCATCTGCAAACTCACGATCATCTAAAAAGGTAAAAATTTTGAATGTATTTTGATTGCAAGCACTTTATTTGTGTTGACATTTACTATGTATTTTAGTAAACATTATATCTATATCTATAATCTATAATCTATAATCTATAATACATTATAAAGGAGGAGTGATATACCATATTGGAATTTTGACATGGGTACAATTTTTAAAGCAACAAGTATAAGAGAATAAAGCTTATTTCATAAGGGTATTATAGGAATGTTGGTGACAATTAAGACACTTTAGAGGGTATACTAGACATTTCACCATCCTCCTCCTTCGCAATATGAAAATGGTGTTCCATCTATGCCCTTATGATCATTGAATCTCATGGTTGAATTCAATTGATGCCTTAGCATTGAATTTGATGCTTCAAAACCGATTATTGTGCATTTAATAGCTGCAATCGAAGCCTTTTTTGTGTGTTTGCAGGGCAATCTTTCATCTCGCAGGTGATGGAAGGTTCTGGGTTTGTTTAATAGCGATCATTGTAGCTTCTTTGGTTCCACGCTTTGTTATAAAAACATTGGTTCAACATTTTAGACCCGAGTGACATTCAAATCGCGGGGGAGGCCGAGAAACTTGAAGATCAAATCGAGTCAAGAAGTTCATAAATAGAAATGAACCAATCTCAGAGGTGAAATGTTTTTGTTTAGTTGTATTTAGTTTCTTTCTTTTTGTGTGTGTTCATTTTATTAAATTATTTAGGTTGCTAAAGAAATGTTCTCTTGCTGTACCTGTTTTGTGTAGTTTTATTCTATCCTAAGGACAGAACATATAAGTTTTTGAGGTTTTGTACTTAGTTTTGATCATTATTTATGCATGTCGCTTGGACTTGCTTGTATGGTAAAACATCATTGTTTACAACATAAAGTTCCATCCTTACCATTACTAAATCTGTTTACAGTGTCGATTGCATCATTTTGTCGGGTTAATCTTGATTTGCATGTAACGTTTGGTTTATTTCACTCCACAGATACCACAATTATGTAATCTTGAATAGGAATGAGCGATAAAGGGTCGTGTCCCAGTCACCCAGACTGACCCACCCACTTCAGTGACCAAACCGCAATTGAACTGAAAACACGCAAACACTTCACAGGCTGCAGAGTCGAGTCTTAATGACCTATAAGGCAAGTCTATTCTATGGTTGCAGGCAACAATTTGCAATTTACTGGTACACAGGTAATTTTTTTAAACATTGAGATCCGATTTGATGATGGGCTTATTGTACTTTGTTTGAAAATGTAAGGCTTAATTCAGGACGGGAAATATTGGCAACTCCATTCTTGGAAGGTTCAGATGCTAGCTTAGCCTCTGTGCTGGAGGTAAATTTGAAGTTATCTTCTTCTTCTGAAATTCAATAAGTCACGACTTTTACTTCGGATTCCAAAACTTATTTTGGTTTGTGTTTTATTTTCTCCACTGAGTGAAATTCGTTTCACAAAATAAGTAAATAATAGGGATTAAGTTAGAAAAAAGTTGTCAAAACTCAATATTTACAACACCTAACATCCAAAGCTGGTTCCATTAAAATGCTTAAACTTTTATTGTATTAGTATTGTTTTTTTAATCAAATATATATATAAGGAAAAAAAATGTTTGTGAGTCACAATTGGGTGATTTTGACTCAATCTTCATTGAGTCAAATACTCACTAAGTTTTCCATTAACATGATATTTCAATGTTATATTGTTTAAACTTCAAATTGTGTAGCTGCTCACCAAGATTTCAGCTATTTCATTTGTGTGGCGAAACTAAGCATAGTGTTGGTTCTTATGCAATACTTGGTGTATATACAACAAAACAAAGATGTTAAATTGTGCGTATTAAATAACAAAATTTGAGTTAAGATCTACATGTAGTTTGAATGTTGTAAATTTCAGAACCCGTCCCAGCGGACGGGTATAATACTAGTTTAAATTGTTCAACCCCATGTATTACATGGGTATATAACCTAGTGACAAATAAAAGAAATTTATTATCTACGTACTTTTTTTAAGATCTTCATATGGGGCTATAGACGCATCAATCAAATTCGTGGGATTCTTGGTGAGTCGCTCCCCGCTCTAAGATCTTCAATCATAACAGAACTCACTCGATATAAGGGGCTATAGACGCATCAATCAAATTCGTGGGCTCAACTTACAAATAATGGGATTTATTTGAATTAGTGGGCTCAAACACTGAGATTCGATACCAAAATGGGCACAATCATTTGGGCTTTGGTAACGACCGAAATCCAATACACGGTTGTATCTAAGATAGTGACTGAGTATCTATATTATCTATATTACATTATAAAGAGGGAGAGATGGGTAAAAAGGTCCAAAATGTCAAAGTTAAGGTGGCAACTTAAAAGTCACAAGTGTAATTCTCTAATTTTTTACATTATAAAGAGGGAGAGATGGGTAAAAAGGTCCAAAATGTCAAAGTTAAGGTGGCAACTTAAAAGTCACAAGTGTAATTCTCTAAACTTGACCACTTTTCTTCCTTTTATGCCCTTGTCAATGCATTAAGATGTTTGTACCATGTGATTCATTAAGATGTTTGTACCATGTGATGCATTAAGATGCTTATACCATGTGCTTTAACAATTTTGACATCAATAATATTGTGCATTTAACATTAGATTATTGTTTTGAAACTCTCCTCACCATTCATTGGACTTTTAATTGTAGTCATCAATTGAAGAATGATGGTATCCTTTCAATGTCCTCAATTCGGTTATCCCTCACATTTATTTAATGGTTGATTCAATCAACCTCAATGATGTTATCCCTGCTACCTCAATGTTCACTTTGATTTGTGCTACGATCTTACTTTCCTTGATTCCGGTATGTAATTAGATTATTACATTTGACTTTTACGCTTGTATATGTTATTTTATCAGTGTTGTCTTTGAGTAACAAGTGTTGAGCTGCTAATGCTATAATCTGTTCTTAATCATGTTGCTTTTACTCTGTAGACCCCTTATATTTTTCATTTAAATTCTCTTAAATTCTCCTTTTCCGCATGCAGGTCAACATTTTGGATGAGTTTCTCATACCATTGAATGAGTTTCTCATACTAATTTCTTCTTGTTGTGTGAGTTTCTCATACCATTGAGTTTCTATTTATTTATTTATTCATATTAATTCAATTAGTTGTAACAATCTTATAAATATAAAGTAATCGTATTTCCTACTTTCTTGCCTGTGCTCTTGTATCATCGAGTCTGATGGTGCCACAAAGGCAACCTCATTCCCAGGCTCTTGTGGCACCGAATGAGCATATGCTTCTATAATTAAGTATTGTTAGTGTTAGGAGACTAAAAGAGGAGCTCTTACATTTGTTTTATGCAGGTACACATCTGCTTCATTTTTCCTTTTATATGTAATTTCCAAAACTTGACATTTCTTGGTGTTTATGGTTCTTTTTTGTTGGCACAATAAGTTTGGACATTTATACATCCTATTTGTTTTTCTAATGAGCTCATTTAAGTTATCTTTTGGCGTTGGATTCAAGATCTAAAAGAAAATTTGTGTTGCTGTTTCTGTTGTGCCCGGAGTGTGGAGATTATGCCAAACCAATTAAGCATTTATTTGTTAGGTGTGGGTTCACTCGGTTGTTTTTGGGCCAGAGTTTCGCTCTGGTGCAAGATTCCCATGGTGAATGCCTTCGGTTTTGGTGACTTATTTAATCTGTATGCCCATACGAGGGGGTCCCCAAAGTTTACAAAGGCCCTACATGGGATGGTGTTGACAACGTTATGTTACATTTGGAGGGCCCATAATGACGTGGTATTCAAAAGTGTGCCTTGTTCCATCTAGAAAAGCGTTGCGGAGATTAAATGTTTATGTTTTATATGGACCAAAACTCGGGCTAAGTAGGCGACTCTGGACTGGATTATTTGGAGTTCTTTTAACTTATAAGGTGGGTTGGTGGTTGTTATTGTTTTGGCCGGTTCTATTTGTTGGTGGTGTAATGTTTTTTCCATGTTGGTTGCATATTCTTGTTTAGTGTCCAACTAACCTTGGTGGAGTAAAACTTTGTAAACGTGCTTTTGATCACTACAAGTCTTTACATTCTTATATTTGTTTTATTTCATGTACTTCTTGCTCTAAGTAGATTGATATTTGTTGTTTTTGATTGACAAAGGTTCTCTAAGACCAATGATTTGTACTCATCTTGCCATTAAAGGTATTCATCAACGGTTGTCCAAGTGAAATTTACCGTTATTAATTGACAACCGAACCAACCAATTGTTCATAACCAAATAACCGTAACCAAAATAATCAAGAGTTATTTTTTTTTTCCAAATAGGTCCCATAATCATTAAAGGAATTTTGAAGTTTCAAACCCATTTAGTTATTGAAAGTTTTATTTTTATTTTTATTTTTTTTTGTAGCGTAAGGTATATGGGTGTCGGTAATAAACAAAATATATGAAACCAAACATGGAACGTGCAACACATAAGAAAAAATAACCCGCAGCAACGCGCGGGCATTCCTACTAGTTTATAAATTATATGTGACGCTCAACGACAACCACTAAGACTCTTATTATTGATTGAGCTCAGTCACTAACATGTATTTTAGATACTCAATCGCTACGCTACAATAGAAATACCTATCAACAACTCTAGTATACCTAATAGATAAGTACAGCAACGGACAAACACAAAACGCACTAACAAATCCTTATTACTTTCCGAGTCTAAGAGACTATTGATGTGTATAAGTATTAATAGCATTCAAGGTTAAACCACCCCTGATTTCTCCCGAAAAACTGCATTTCTTATTTGGTTCATTCATGTGTGTTTACACATCCAACTCAACATCCTCCTTTTTGTAGTTTTTATAGTGTTTAAATTTTCGTTAATAGTTTTATTTTCTACAAGAAATATAATAATTTCTGAAAGCTTTTGTTAAATGGAAGACAAAAAAACAACTTATATGTATTTGCGAGTACCATCTCAACTAATAACCCGTGCAACTAACTGATAATGTTGTACAATAAGAGATCTAAGTTGATGTATGATTACCTTGCGTTTGGAAGGTACCGTAATAGCGACTGTCGCAGAGATACAATTCCTCCAAGTTTTCTAAAGCAGCAAATTCTACAATACATGTGAAGTGAATAATCATTAGATCGACAAAAGGCCATTTTGTGGCGAAAATTAAGGTGGAACGAAAAAATGACATGCCATGAGTGGGAAAGTTTCCTCCCAAATCATTGTCACTAAGATCCAAAACTTTTAGTGAAGTAAGGGCACTCAATGAAGGAAAGATGCCGTTTTCAATTGAATTACTACTGAGGTCAAGCCTCTCCAGCTTCTTCAAACTTGACAATCTTTCAAGTCCTGTAATAAAATCTATTATCTATTAATATATATAAAAGAATTGAACATTGTTGACGTGGTGTGCAATGGTGTCCTCAACCTCTCCATGAAACTGCCACGTGACATCATAATTGAAAGATTTTAGTGATTTTGAATTATTTCGATTTTTTAATAAAAAAAGAAAAAGATAAAACCCTAAAAGAGATTGAGTTATTTTAGGAAAAAATAATTTAAAAAGAAATTTAAATTTCTCTCTCTCATATTTCCTCCCATAATTTTTAAACGTTAATATCTCTTATATACCAGATTTTTTAAAGAAAAAAATTACACCAAATTAACGAGCGTTTTATTATCTTTCCAACAAGTACCATAGTGCTATATAAAAAACGGAGAAAAAAACGACTATTTTTTGTGGGGTTTCGTTCATACAGGAAAAAAAACACAAAGTGTTCAGGTTATTCATTGATCATGTTTTTTCTTTTAAACCAGCTTCTTATCTACGATGTTGAAATTCAGCCCAATCGTCATGCTATCATTGGAATTTTACTTTTTTAAAGATGGATAGGTATACTTCATCAAGAGAAGATAGGAGAAAGAATCGTGTAACACTGCAACACATGGTGTTACCTTATAGCAAGGTTAATTTTTTATTTATTTAATTACAAGAGTAATAATTATTACTATTAGTATTAGTATTATTAGAATGATTATATTTTTCAACCCCGGGACCCTCCCGGGGTAATCAGCTAGTAAGTTATATATAATATTTCTTGAAGACAATAAAAACTTGCTGATAACAAAAGGTTGAACTGCATGATTGGATATATAGAAAATAAACCGTAAACATATGAACTTATATAGTTATATGCCATCAAATTTTTACACTTCTTGGTCAACTTAAAGGGAAACTCGATTCAAAATTAAGCTTTGCCTGAATATGATTCTGTTGATCATTTAAATAAAACTTATGTTCTTATTTGTCTATATGTAACTTATAGAAGATACTTGTATTAGTTTCTATGAATTATGTATGTATATAGAATAACCTTAGTTATAGGTATTTAACTAAGGTATTTAGATATACTAAGTAAAAGTAGTATGCAAATGGGTCAATATGGATCAAGGAAGGCTGCACATATCTAATGGGTCAAATGGGTCGAAAACAAGGCTGCATACAAGAACAGAAGTGATATACAAGATCTATCAGCAAAATAGAAAGTGTTCGAATATATACAAGGCTGCAAAATGATTAAAAAGACTATTATACCCCTAAACTAAAACGGTTACAGTTGGTTATGTTTGGCGGCAAAATTATCCGAAGAGGTGGCAGTTAAAAACATCATGACCGTTCGAAAATAACTAAGACAGGCACCTATTCGTTAGTATATATAGAACATGTTGTGTTTTGTAATAATCACCAAGATTGTTCCTAAAAAGTTCAATCCATAATATTTAGTTTCTGTCCGATAAAAGTGTCGATCGTATTCCTGATTATCATTGTTTCGTTGTTGTTTGTTCTTTGTTCGATAAATTGTTTCAGTAACATCTTTAATTCCGTTGTGCTCTTAATCATAAGTCCAACAAATCTGGTATCAGAGCCAGTTTGTTCACTGAATCAATAGGGTCCGAGGGGCGAGGCCCCTTGAATTCTCAAGGTCGGTCTGCCAGACGACTTATCCATAAGTCATGGTATCAGTTTCTAGGTTCGAAATTAAAGAAATGCAAAAGGTTATATAGTGACATGGAATTGATGAATACCTGTGGTGACAATCGTGTTGTCAATATAATTCCAGGACAAATTCAGACTTCTAAGCTCTTTAAAATGAAGAAATAAAGAAATATTTAAGGGCCAAACCCTGTCATAATCTTCATATACAATTGCGATCACGTTCTTCAACGCCAATTCTGCTACATGCCCGGTTGTGTCACACGTAACTCTCTCCCACTCACAACATTCACTATGATTAACCCAAGTAGGGAGAAGAGGATTCACATCATAGGTGTATGAATCATTAAGGGATGCTTTGATCGCTAGGAGTGCTATTCTCTCCTCTTCTACACAGAGAGCTTGTATCTGCGGAACCATGATACACGGTAACATCATGAATATTAACAACCATGATTTATGCTTACCTAAACACCAATCCTCCATTTTGGTAGCAACAGTTCTAATAATAGAGGTGATGGCTTTATATAGGAAATTAGGCACAAATAATGCTCAAATTCTTTTATTATTGGTTTACTGGCTGTTAAAAAGGAGAAACAATCCTTTTGACACAATTACAAATGCAACTTGCAAGTCACAAATAAATAGAGATTTTATGTTCGTATATGCTACGTTGGTCAAGTCAACGGTCAACTATCCATAATATGACACTTATGCTACATGTCCACTTTGTAAAGTGATAACAATCTATACCGATTCCGTTGGAGTATCAATCACTCCTAATCTAAACTATATTATAAAGTATAAGAGAAGGATGACATTAAAATCTAAGGAATTTATATGTGTGGGGTGGTTTTATGTGTTTTTGCGAATTGGAAGATTGTTTCATCGAACAAAACATGGCGGTTGATGGTGATGGTACGTGTTTTGAGGTCAAGGCATTTGTAACCTCTATGGTTGGATGGGTAGCCCAAGAAGACACATGGGTGAGACCGATTGGTAAGTTTGTGAATGGTGGTATGAGGAATGAGGGGGTAACACATGCACCCGAACACACAAAGGTGATCATAGGTGGGCATGCAATTGTAAAGGCATTGTGTGGGGGTTTGAAAATTATGTATTTTGTTGGGAATGATGTTAAGGAGGTAGGTTGCGGTCTCAAGGGCATGGGGCCAATAGGTTATGGGCATAGAGGAATGCGCTAGGATGGTGCGCATGAGGTTGTTGATGGTTCTAATTTTACGTTCAGCTTTGCCATTTTGAGAGGAGGTGTGAGGGCAAGAGAAACGGAAGTGCATGCCGTTTGAGGTGCAAAAGGTATGGAATTGGTTGTTGGCATATTCAAGACCGTTATCACATTGGAGTTGTTTGATTTTAGTGTTAAATTGGGTTTGGACAAAATTATTAAATTTGGCGAACATGGCAAAGACGTCAGATTTATGGACAATAGGATATGTCCATAAAAAATTTGTGAAATCATCCAAGAACAAAACATAATAACGGTGACCCCCGTTGGGCACAATAGGGGAGGTCCAAACATCACTGTGTACAAGATCAAATGGCATAACGGTACTTTTATTAGAAGCAAAAAACGGAAGTCTAGTGTGTTTACCAAAAATACAAGCACTGCGAACTTTATTGTTCAAAGAACCACAGTTAATAGAACTAGAAGTTTTTAAATTATTTAAAATAGCCGGGCCTGGGTGGCCGAGGCGTTGATGCCAAATGTCTTGACAAAGAGCTGCATAGGTGGAAGCAGAAGTGAGGTTGGTGATGTTGGACGGGCTGAGAGTGTAGAGATCCCCCGAGCTATTGCACCGTAGAATAGGTTTCCTGGTCTGAAGGTCCTTCACAGTAAAACCATAGGGGTCAAATTCGACAGTTAAATGGTTGTCAGTTGTAAAGCGGCGAACAGAAATAAGGTTCTTAACAAGGTTAGGGGCATAAAGGACATTGTTAAGTTTAAAGGGTGGGAATGGTGGTGGTAAGGTAATGTTGCCTTGGCCTAAACCGGAATGGTTTTACCATTCCCAACAATAATGTTGCGAATAATGCTGGAATTAAAAATAGAGGGGAACTTATCAGATTGAGGAGACATTGTACCTGTTGCGCCAGTGTCCATGGTCCAGGATGAATCATTAGGATGAAGTGCCAAGTTGTAGAGAGCATGTGCTATATCCGTGGGCGAGTAGTTGGCGGCATACGACCGAGCAGAAGAATTTTCAGCAGGCTTTGGGCCTAATAGCCCAGCAGTGGGGTTTGGCTTAGTCTGCTGGGCCGGTGCTGGCTGAGATAGGCCTAGCGAGTAGTTGGGTGGGGCTGCCGAAGGAGTGTAGGAAGGGTAATGGGCCTGAGATGGTGGTGCATATGGGCCTAATGGATTGGCAGGGTAGGGGCACGGTGGGAAGGTCCAATTCGGCCAGGGGGTAAACATTGGGCTATGTTGTGGGTTTCCGGTCCATGGGGGGGGGGGGGTTTGCCAAGGGTTGGATGGTTGCCAAATATTTTGTTGAAAACGACCCCGACCGTAGGAGCCACGACCACGTCCACGGCCTCGGCCGCGGGAGTGATCGGGTCCTTCCGATGGAGTCGAGTTCGGGTTGTCAGAGGATGGGTTCGAGTTGGTGGTGGCGGTGTGAATGGCAGTTCCGGCTGATTGAGCCGAAAGGGATGCTTGGGTAATTTTTTCATCTTCAATTTGGCAAAGTTGGGAGCGGGTGTTATAGAAGTCGGGTAGAGGTTTAGTTTGTTGAAGGATAAGTTTGATGGTTTCATATTGATCGGTTAGGCCGGTGAGGATTTGCATGACAAGTTGGTTTTCCGTGACATTGGCTCCTGGACTAATGAGTTGGTCATAGAGGAGTTTTATGTGTTGGCAATAGGAGGACATGTCAGAAAAACATTCTAAGCGGGTATTGAAAAACTTGTTTTGGAGGGCTATGGTTCTAGTGGTTTGGTTACCTAGGAAGAGGTTTTTGAGGCGGCACCAGGCATCATAGGCGGTAGTGTTGGTAATCACGATGGTGTGGATGAGATCTTGGGTGATAGTGCCATAGATCCATTGAAGGACTATAGCATCTAAACGCTCCCAAGACTCTTGGTAGGTGATTTTGGAGGAAGATTCGGCTTCCTTGGCAGCCGTAGTGGTAGTGGGAGGGACACAGGGTAAAAGCTGATCATAAACATCATAAGCTTTGCAGTGTATGATGAATAGTTCAGCCCAAGTGTTGTAGTGCTCAGTTTGGCGATAAGAATAAGGGGGATAAAGTTCTTGATGTAGGTAACAGCTACAACAGGGTGTATGGAAGACATAGTGGAGAGGAGTGGGTGACTACGAATCAAGGAGGGGCTGGAAAAAAAAGTCGAAAGGTAGCAGAAGGTTACGGCAGGAAGAAAGAAAAAGAATTGGAAGATTTAGGGTTGTGGCTTTGATACCATGTAGAAGATTATGGTTCAAACCTTGAGTATTCTCATTCAATAATAACAATATTTATACATGTTGACAATCCCTTGAATTATGGAAGGGATAATCATTATCATAAATTACATAATAATCTACTAAATATACAATTATATTATTATATTCTATTAGGTACAACACTAAATGAAGTTAGTTAGGGGGATAAAGTTGTCTTTTTAGCAAATACTAAACAAAGTCATTTTACACAGATAAAAGAGTTTTTAACTAATTATAATTACAAGTGGTAATGCAAATCTATATACCTTGTTAAAGAAACTTGATGAATAGATAAATTTGGGGGGATATAGGAAATGAGGGAAGACTCAGGGCCACTTGTGGTCAGGGGTTCGATTCTTGATCCCGCCAGGTTTTACCGGTTCACTACTGTCATGCATTCGGGCGGGTATGTGGGTCGGGTTTTCCCTGGAAGCGGGCTGTCAGGCGAGCTAGGGGCTTCGTGCGTCCGGGGTGGGCCGGGCTGTGCCCCTCTCTTTGCCACTGGAGGGCCGCGTACGAAGTACCCGGCATTGTTTAGTTGGCCATTCGAAAAAAAAACATTAAGATGGCATACCAAGAGCCATAGTGTAATTTCCTAATTTTTACCCCATTTCTTCTCTTTACGCCCCTAATGTGCAATATTTGATGACAATTGTACAAATGATTAATGCACTCATTCTAGATCATTGTTTTTGAAAGCATTCATTTATTCCGCTTTCAATGCCAATGTCTCTTCCATATCCCCTCACTTCCACCTTTTATTTATTAACCTTTTGAAACCCACAACCCTATAGTAACCGCCCACTTAAAAACTAATTATTGTTTCATAATTCCATTTAAAGACTTAAAGAGTCGGTGTGGGATGCCAATTACCAAGTTTCAACTCCATTTGGGGTCATACCAAAGCCAACATCAAATGAGATGTTTGGAGGTAACATCTTGAATCACTTGTTTGTTTAAGCTTATCCAGTCTAAACTATTGCATTTTTGCATAATTTTGTTACAAAATTTGCAGGTTTGATGCTGGGAGAAAGTATAGATGTTGATACATGGTAAGGGTTTGATTAATTTGATTTATGTGAATGAGAGAGTATAATATTATTTTCCCTACCATTTTATTTTTTATTTTTCTGTAAAGTACCGACTTTTATAGTATGCGTTCAACAATATAGAGTTTCTATGATTTTATTTTATTTGAATTAATTGTTTATGTCTATAGTGTGCATAACTTGATTTATTGGTTGGTATTATCTACATTGAATGTGTTCTCTTTATCATTTATAGTACCAGCAACAACAGCTACTTCCATGTTCTTTTTAGATGAACCATTAGTCTTTTCTTTGTTTATTTTAATCAGGTTTACACCTCATAGTTCCGCACTTAACCAGGCACTATGGTGTATGGTCCATAATATGGAGTGGGGCGCAAGCCTAATACATCTCCAAATTTCAAAAGTTATTACCTCAACTTGTAGAATATCATTGTTCTTTAAATTATGGTTAAAGAGTTCTATTTATAAACAATTTTATGAAGGAAGCGAAATATCCTTTTCTTTGCAATCTTTAATAGCTTCTTACTTCTTATGGCGCGTTTCAAATCGAATTCTATAATAAAGAAAAAACATAAAAAGTCAAATTCTACATTCTTTATTTACAGTTGTGAATCTAGCCGTTCACATATATTGACATGAGTTATCAAGTTATGAAACTTTCAGGGTGGTTTGACCGATGGAAACAAGACTTGTATATTAGGGAAGGAACTTCCTGAATCTTGGTTGTTGGATCGACTTACGGGTCACCCGACAATCACGAGCTTTAATACTCAGAGTGCGGAATCCTCTGAATATGTTTGGATAACAGAAACAATGAAACAATGATGAACAAGTAATCAACACACACAAAATGGGTATCATTAAAACAGAGCACATGTGTTTACAAAGATTATCTCAAACCTTCAGACCTTGGGATGGGTGTTTGGGGGCTGTGTGAGGTGACAACTAATGATTAGGGTAATGATTGGAAGCTTTTATACCCCTTCTACTCGTGCAGACTTCTATAGGCGAGTAGGATTCCTATCCTACATATAATATAAGCGAGTAGGCCTATACCACATATATTATAGGCGAGTAGGGCCTATCCTACATATAATATAGGCGATTAGGAATGTAATCACCCATAAGAAAGTTGTATCGCCTATAGCATCAATCAACCCCAAAACGCTTACAAACATGCCCAAACACCCTAGAAACCGTCCAAATATCTAATATACTAGCCTAGGGACATCATGCACTAACAGACTCCCCCTTGGACCAGGCTAGTATACGTACAAAATACATAAGAAACAAAATTTCAAAACGTAGCAAACACCTATACAGACAACTGAAACAAAAACAGACAAAACTTGACAAACAGCAACATCTTCAGTCTTCAACTTGACTCCGTCCTGATCCTCGTAATTCTCAACCAGTCACATCCAACATGAACTTTGTAAGCATGACAGAAGCGAATCACACGCTGAAACTTGATTGCTTGATTTTCTTCGTCCTTCAGGTGCTGGATGGGATACAGGAACAGTGTCTCGATATCTTTCTCTTAGCAGTTTATCAACCACATTGGATCCCAAATCCTGATCTTTCTGCATAGCTTCGGAGAGTTATCCAAGACGATCACGGCTTTAGTAGTAGCCGCATCATAGTTCCAGAATCAGAACTTCGGAGAGAAGTCTTGTTCTATAGGAATAATTGGTATCTTGGACACGCATTCTGGTGGTTTAATCTTGTGTTCCCAAATTTGACTTTTGGTCTTGGGATGAAGCTTGTTTGTCTTGTATGATTTAGGATACTGAGGCCTGAAAGAGTTCCATTTCTTCCTGCTTTCTCTTTATAGAATGTTGTAAAAACTATCCAGGCTAGCGCTTTTAGTGTAATACAAGGGAAAGTCTAATCGAATCAGATCACGAATGTACCAGAATGGCAGACTAAGGACTTTTAGATATGGCTTGAAATAGAGTAGTCTTTCCTCCCATTTGACCCCCAACATCTTGGTCTGACCAACATAGGCCCAAATAATTACATTCCAAGACATATTTGATAAATGCTTCTTGAAGACAGAAGCTTGGACATGACCTTTCTTTTTCTTAAGCTCATCAGCTGATTTATACCATGAGGAGCACAATCTCATAATCCGCTCTACTCTAGTCTCTACCTCAACAGGGATGGGAGTCGGATTGGCTCTGAGCTTTTCTTCAACATCCCTCATCATATCCCCAGTGATTTCCGGAATCCCAGTGGTGGAGTCATCAGCAAGATACTCTGGTGTTTCCACTCGAGTTCCATTATCCATCTCTACATCATTGTTTTCTGGATTAATTTCTGGTGGAGGAGAGTTGCTTGCATCGGAAGATTCTCCGCGTGACAAGCCATAAATCTGCTTAAGATCTTCATCAGATAGCTCAGGGCGTATCTCTCCTTCTTCGAGTTCGTCTTCCAGAGACTTCATTGGGGCTACAGGATTTCCATAATCATCATACAAGAATAAATTCATCATTGGTTCTGCAACTTCAATCGGGACCTGTCCATGCTTGATATAATCATTCAATCTCTTGATCATGTCGCCAAGAGACTCCCCCTAGCAGAAGAACCTGCTGCGAGATCCTTGTCTGTCCTGTCGTGGTCCTTCTTTTGTTGCATCTCTTGAGTACCTGACGATGATCTGCCACCACCTGTGGCTCCAGGATCACCACCTGCATCATCACCTTTACCATTACCACCATCATCTCCATTATCATCATCATCATCTTCATCATCATCATCATAACCTTCTTCCTTATCATCATCTTCTTCTTCTTCAACTGTACCAGCTCTAGAACTCGAGGCACCAGTGAGCCTTTGGTGATCCTCAATCAACTTGTCCACCCTAGCCCTTAGTTGTTGGTTTTCTGCCTTATATTCTTCAATTCTGCGTTCATTGTTGGCATTTGCAACCTGAAGCTGACTATACTGTGATTCAACATTGGTAAGTCTAGCCACAATCTCTTGGTTAGACTGTACTAGCTGTTGGTTTGATTCCACAAGCTGCTGATTTGACAGTTGAAGTATTCTGTTAGAGGCTTGCAGCTCTTTGTTCACCTGAATAGATCAACTCTAACATTGCCCTTTCATTATCTTTAATCGTTGAAATTTTACCTCTAAACTCAGCATTCTCACGCCCCTGTGCAGTTACTATAGCAGTCAACTCACTAACCTGGCGCTGAAGTTGTTCATTTGAAGCCGGTGCTGAGGAAGAGGAGGGCTGACCAGCTGTGGCAGAAGAAGATGGTCGTATCTGATCTTGTAGTTTCTTGATGATGTCACCAATCGGATTTGATACAACTTGAGAGCTCGTCGCTGCACCAGTAACTGATACTGGCTCAGTGAAGATTACTGATGCGGGCATCGATGTGGTGACACCTGCAGACATAACTGCACCTGCTGCTGCTGTTGCTGAAGTTGTTGTCATTGTTGCTGCTGTTGTAGTTGTTGCTACTGTTGCTGCTAAGGAAGATTGAGTCTCAGGAGCACGAAATCCTTCAGGAAGGTTCACATGTCTAGTCTTCTTTGGTGTTTTCTCTGGTAATCTGTGAGCCATTCTTTTCTTACCCCAACTCTCTTTCCCCTTTATCTTTTGTTTCGTTGAAGGTGGAGTACTCAACTCTGCATCTATATCAGCAATATCAATGCCTGGAACCACTGTGTAAGTAGGATCCTCTGCAAGAGCTTTCTTCTCTACCAATTCTTTCTTTCTCTCAGCCGCTTTCCTGGCTCGAGTACCTAGGGAGTCATCTTCTGAGTCATCTGATTTTGTTTCACTTCTAATTTCAACTAGGGCATCTTCATCAACTAACCCCTTTCCTCTAGCAGACTGAGAAGACTCTTGGTCTTTCCCTGTAGTTGGTGGATCAGAAGTTTCCAAAACATCCGTTTTTAGCATGTCATCATGTGTAATACCATCTTCAGTAGTGCTGCTTGGGATATTTGCACCCAACTCGGCTGTATCTCTACCAATATAATCACCTTCTTTGAATATACGCCTTTGAACCTCCATGTCATCCTCTAATCACTGTTATCATGTCTCCACCTAATACCCTGGGGAGCTTCATAATCTTCTTTAGTCAAATGCCCATAGAAACGTCTGTGTGGTGGATACCGTGCCTTTGGTCTGCTCTTGTATGTCAACATTCTCCCAATTTCCGTTTCATCTATGTTAACCAACTGGAGACGCCTCGTTATTGACTAAATCTGGTACTTGGTGATCGATGATCATTTATAAAAAGCGAGGATACACAATAAATGGAATCTTTGTTGTCTTCGACTGAATCACCTCCTTCAGATGGTGCATAATCATTCCGGAGAAGTTGAAACGTTTGTTCAGTGTCAAAGCAACTATTTCAGAAGCTAGCGTGTCCCTGATTGCATCAAAAGTAGTCTTTCTGGGACCAAGGCACTTTAGGACAACATGAGTAAGATACTTAAGCTGGGGTGGCAAGTTACTCGTCTGCAACATCTTCTGCTCTCTAACATCTCCATGATATCTCATCCGTAGAAATCCGCCTCGAATCAGAATAGAGTCAAATACTATGGGATCAGCTGACAAATCATTGAATTGTAGTTCTTCACGCATGAAGTCTTCGGAAATAAACACCTCCTTTTGGTGAACAAGACTCTTGATAACCACCGGCGATGCATTACAGTCAACCACTGCGTTATGATAGAACTCGCGTAGGATGTCTGTGTATGCTGCATGTCGTGTAGATATAACATGATTAACCCTCGAGCACTTCAAAAAGTCAATAACGCCTTAAAAAACTTTATACTTGTCCTTCTTGACCGGACCAAGGAATGCACAACAGTTATTCTCAGGAGATGTACCCTAATCCATGATTCTAAACACAACGGCAAACCATTAGAACATCAAAATGATAAAAATCCACAAAAACGGACAAAACGGTCTACATTTGGTCGAACAGCTGCTATAGGCGATTAGGAATCCTAATCGCCTATAATATGAACGAGTGCAGCCTAAATGCTTAAAGTTATACACGAGTACAACCTACTTGCATGAACAGTAACGCTAGTAGGTTGTGTAATCGCGTGTATTCAAAATTGGGGCTTTTGATTTTGTGATGATATTGTTAAAAATTTTGGTACAATAAGATCCTACATAGGCCGATTATCAAACCCTCATCAACATTTTTCATGAACAAACCTGTTTTAATGGTAACCGATCAAAATCACCACACCTAGGGTTTTGGTTCTTAAAAGTGAAATTTAACCATTCAAAACAGTGAATTTGGGCCTGAAATTTGGAGGATATAGTACCTTGTTGGTGTAGAGTAAGATTCTAAGTTGAAAAGGAAATGGGGAACAAGGTTTGGAGACGGATGATTAGAGGGAAAACACTTAACACTGTGGAGAGTTTTGAAAATAATGAAAGAAATTTTCTAAGGGTTGATTAAATACATGGTCCTAATCGCTTATCAATATGCACGAGTAGGTGTGTATTCGCTTGAAGTGACAAGCAATTGTATCCTAATCGCTCATACAAATACACGAGTGGAGCACTCTAATCGTCCGTCTCTAATTTCAACCTATTATGTGACATAGACGGCTACTCGCTTATAATAATACACGAATAGCATGTAATCGCTTAAAAGAACAACCGATTACAAGGTAATTGCCTATACATAAGCGAGTAGAATCATAAATGTGTCTATTTTCACATAAATTACCAAAATGCCCCTGCAGCACCAAAGTTGACAATTTTGACCTTTAGAAGGTTCAAAACACTTATTTTTCACCCAAAATTAACAAGTGATCCAGATTTTGCTCAAAACGTTCAAAGTTTTCATTTTTCACCCCGGTACTTAAGAGAAAGTACGGTTATGACCCGACAAAAATACAAGTTTCGATTAGTTGACTTTCTGGCATTTTATTTTTGAAGAAGTAAGATTATAATGGATTAGGATTCCAACATCGGCAATCAAGAATGATTAATAGATAAAAACTAAACATAAAATAAACAAAGATAGGAATCATATCAGCGTACGGACTATACTGCCAGTATTGTTGTCCACCTAAACTCAAAATCAAGGTTTATTGCTAGACACTTTAGATACGTTACGGTAATATTAAGACTGATTAAAGGTGTTTCCCGCACACGTGACATATTCCCGCATCAAGGCATGCACACAGCTTCCTCGTAACCGATGAATAAGCTGTTATCATCCGTATTTACAAGGAATGGACTCAGTGGTGATCAGGTCTGCAAGAACGCTGCAGCAGATAGACCAGTGAGATCCAGAACAAGGTTCAAGTCAAATACCATATATTGATTTTTCAGTACAACGCTTTAGGTATATGATTTGATACCTTAGAGCGATTATCTTTGAGAATAGGGTTTTGGCATTTATGATTTTTTTGCTCTTAATGAATTCCTAGACGTCTGATTATCAGAATGTATTCTATTTTTGTTTTTCTTATCTTTTTCTTTGGGAATGACAAAGAGGTGTCTCAGTTGTAGGCTGCGAACCCAACGTACGTCACTTATTCCACCCCATTTTTATCCTGAGAGACGTCCAGTTCACCCCAGATGTACCAACCTCTTAAAGACTAGAAACCTCAGATTTTGGCATTCTATCACCGAGATTTAGGTTTTTAGACCATATGCCAATGCGACGTTAATCCACACAATTCTCAGTTGATTTAGGTTTATATCACCGTGCCGAATTTGGATTGATTTTGAGCCTACTGACACATCATTGTAGAGGCTACTTATCGATTCCAATTCTTTTAAAATTTTAAGAATTCAGATAGTACAACTGATGAATTGATATCATTTTCCCCATTTCACCAAAGAAACTCATTTTTTCCTTTTCTCATTCATTTTTTTATCATAATTTTTTTTATATTTTTGATTTTCTCATTTTTTTTATTTTTGAAATTTTTTGATGTTTTTGTATTTTTTTTATTTTCTCCCCCTAAAAATCTAAAAATTTGCAAAAAGACAATATTTTTGGATTTTTCTGATTTTTGAAGAAAAATATAAAAAAAAACGAACTTTCCGATGTGGTTTACTCAGATTTTCCCAAAATGCCTTTTACCTTTCAAAGATAGTCAAATTTAAACTTGTCAAATGATTTGGTAAAATTTTTGGCAATTCGGTAGTTAGTGTGGACATAAATAATCACTGGATCCTTAGTGATTGTTATGGAAGGTACACTATCAATAAGAGGATGGAGGTGATAAGAAAATACAAACCGTAGTCAAGCATGTGTGTTAATGTATCCAAAGACAAACCCGGAAACAACAGCTCAATGCAGCTACCTGATTCGGCTTCGCAGGTTGCAGGAAACACATGTGACGACCTCCCAAGAACTGATATCCACCTGTTGCAGATCCAGCTTCAATATTGTAACCACCATTGATAAATTCACTAAAGTCAACGAGATCCAGCTTATCGCCATTAGGGTACCATAGACCTTTGGTTGGTAATCCTTTAGATAATGAAGGAACCGTTCTGCAGCAATCACCCAGTCCACTCTTATTCATTACTGACATCCGTTGTTAAGTCGAAACACTGGGTCTTTAATTATTCTCATTGGGCATTTTCTCTCCTTTCTTCTTCTTCGATAACAATTCCCCTCCTTGATTGTCTAAGGTTACATATCCTCCAAAGATATAATAGATCAATTTACCAGAGCGATATGACACCTAATTTTGGCTAAGATTCCCCACTGTCAACAATCAAATGACTGCTGATAGTTCCTCCTGGAACAACCTAAACACTCGTTCAAAGATTAGTTCTGGAGGGGGACCCAGGCCTTGACCATCTCTGGTCGGCCTAGGTCATCAATCATAGGTATCTCCATCCATCTATCATGAGGGGTAGGTTTTTTCTCATCAACAACAGTTGATGTAGATGGTGCCAACGAAGCAAATAAACTCACATATGGTGCTTTAGCTGCTTTTGGCTTTCAAATCTGGTCATGCCTAGCCTTTACAAGTCTTTGCTTGACAGATTTGGGTGGTACCTGAGACTTCACCTTTGGGTTAGCTGGAGGCTTTGCCCTTTGGTTAGTCTTTGGACCTGCTTTTGGGCCTCCCTTGGGTTTTGCAACCTTAAGTTGGGCCTTTGAGCTTGGTGCCTGGTCAACTTTAGGGCATGAAAACATGCAAGCAATTCAAGTCGAACCTGTAAGTTTATTTTTATTTGTGGTTTATCTTTTTTTATCCTATTAATGGCTATGAAGTTTACTCTTATCACTTTGCGGATGTTTCATTGATCAGAACAAAATAGAGCTGCAAAACGACTCGAAGTTTAATTTGATTTCATGTCTAACTTAACGGCAATGTTGTTTTCTCCGGTCCAACTTTAGGTAGCAATGTAGCTGCTTTTCGGGACTGTTTTGTTGCAATTTTGGCAACTGGCCTGGACTGGTTTTTGGCATGGAATTCTTTTTTTTTTCTTGATGATTTTTGTTATGTATATCCAAGTTAGGTTTTTAAGGTTATATAGTAGTAGATTCTTAATGCTATCTTCTTATTCAAGTTCATATATATTTGAACTTGGCATATACCAGTTTGACTCTTTGTAAAGACATTTGTACCTTTGACATATTACTTATATCACATGTGGTTATATCATATTATGAACATCGTTTTACGTAACATTTTATCTTTTAATTAATTATGTGTCATACATAAGCGTTTAACTTCGACCTAAATAATTGACAAACTAACATAGGCAAGTATTGTGTTGCAAATTGTCGTTGCCACAACATCCTCTGTATTTATTTAATTCACTAATTTGATCAATATTTTATTCATTAACTATGTTAAAAGTCACCTCTTCCTCTTGGGTCCATGTAAGGAAGACTGTCATCCTAAGTGTGTACAAAAATAACATAACACTACAAAAAAATGCCATTTAGTGGCACACATTTTTAATGGCAGATAGCTTTTGTGTCACTGTTTTTTGTTTTAGTGGCACTTTGAGTATGCCACATTATTTAGCACACACTTTTAGTGGCATTTAGCATTATTGCCACCAAAATTTAGGTTTTAATGGCATTTTGGGTATGTCATGTTTGCTTGGCACACACTTTTAGTGGCATTTAGTATTTGTGTCAGTAAAGTTTAGGTATTTAATGCCACATTGTGTATGCCATAATTTTTTATTCATTTATTTTTTTTAAGACAAAAATCACTCAACCATAATACTTCTAAATTTACACCATGCCCAAAACTTGAACTTGAGTCTTCCTAAAAATAAGTTTTTGCTTCTTACAACTAAGCTACAATCTAACTGGCTTATGCGATATTTTCTCGACACACTTTTATAGTGGTATTTCGCATTCGTGTTAATTAAATTTAGTACTTTAATGTCACTTTGTGTGTGCTATATTTGCTTTAGATTATTGCGTTTTGAAAACGCAGATAATCAGTTTTTAGGCTACCAAAACACAATAATATATAAGCAGCTTCACCCATATTTTTCCTAAACGCATAACTGTTTTGAATAATCAATCCCAAACACCCCTAAGTCGTGTAGGATTAGATTGCGTTTCGGTAATTCATATTAGGTTCGTAAAGAGCAATAATATATTCTAAGTGACAACTATTGAACAATATTAGCATAATTAGCCATAATGATCCAATATTGACCCTAATTAACTTATATCGGCCATGTATTTCATAGACGTTACTTGCTCTATCACTATATTATTAAAATCTATAGTGGATGTATATACTATAATCATATTATACCATTTTTTTCTTCATGTAAAAATCATAAATTTTGTATTTTTAGCATACATAAAATACGCACGCTCAAAAAAAGTATTATTAATTTAGTAACGGATTATATGCTAATCAAATATCGATTTCACTCCTAAATATATAAACGTTATTATAAGAAATATTTGTTCCTACAAATCACACAGGACCGATAATCTTGTAGTCGAGTTAAATATAAGGTAAAAACAAGATTTTAGGTTTATATTATAACTAGTATTTTACGCGTGTCGCGCGTTGCAGCGACAACCTGGTGCCTCACACGCGAACATACCATCATTGTACAAAGAATAACACTACATCATATGGAATTTGAACATACCCAAAGCGCATTACAATGCATCCTAAATGGTAGAATATTGCGATTTTCGTAGGCTAATTGCGTCAGGATAGAGTCCGGCCCACACCGATTTCATCTTTCGGCCACTACTGATCGAAAAAAATTAAGTCCAACCCCCACTAATTCGAGAACCAAACTTCATTGCCGATCACAGCTAAGAAAGCATTTAGCTATTTGAAGATTACCGTAATTTATAAATTACGTGATAACAAACACATTTATTAATTATTTTAATAACGATAATAGGCAACGTATTAGTAAGTAAAATAATTTTGCAGTCAAGAGAAAGAATAGTCCAAAGAAAGAAAGCTCCCAAAAAGAGGGCAAAACAAACACAAAAAAAATAGAGCACTGTAGCGTGAAAGCGACATTTAGCTACAGTAATCATGTCTTACAGGAAATTTTACCATTTGTATCTATATATAATAAGTAGAGAACGGTTCTTGTATACATTGTTCTTATCTAATTATCTTACAAATAGCTCTTAGCGTGACAAGTGAAGAAGAGTATTTTTTTTTGAATTTTTTTTCATATTGTTAAACATGTAGTTTACTACTAAATCTAAAAAAAATTAGCGTAGAGTAATTACGTAATTACTCCAGTGTTACTACTGTAATTACTCTAATGACGTACTTACACTATTTTTTTATATTATTCATTTAGAAAACATAGTTAAGTAGGAAAAAAAATTCAATTTTTTTTTCTCCCTTCATTTCTCATGTTTAATAGATTAGGCCTATTTGCATTTATCTTTACTCATAATAAATAAATTTATAAACTGGAGAAAGGGTAATTAATTTTATAAAATCAAAATTTAAATTGGGTTCCTAATTGCTAATCGCTATACGATGTGGTGGCGAGTGAATGACCCGTGGAGCCGTTCCACGCCAGCCCACCATACCGTACCAAGCGTGGAATAGGACGTGGGGCACATCTGTTAGAAATTTCCACAGGACTGGGGCAACATCTAATGGTTGATGTGGCGTTCATTTATTGGACTATTACTTTTGTGCTTTGACCGTTTCACAACGGCAGCTTTGCAATTAAATTCATTCTTTTTTTTTCTTAATTAATTTCAAATTCAATTATAAAAACTATTGCCCCACAGTTCTCATACCCCATAAAATAACCGTCTACATCAACGTTCCTTTTTAACCCACCAAATACCCCACCTTTCGAAGATGATTCGTTGGACTGAAGAAGAAGATCTTGCTCATTGTGCGGCGTGGTACCAAGTTCACAACAACCCACCACGTCGGGGTTCGACTTGGCCTCACGTCCTTAAAGAGTTTAAACTATTGGTCAGGGGCGAAGGTTTTATAGGGCCAGGAGTGGCCCTGGCCCCCTGTTTTTTGGCGCAGTTGTGAAAATTTGCGATTTTGTAGGTAAATTGAGCCCGGGTTAAGTTCGGCCATGAGAAAAGAGGATAAATTCGATTAGTTAGAAGTATGTCAGCTGCAAAAAGTAATAGTGCTTCTTTTACAGCTTCACAAACTATTGATAAGCTAACGAGTGTTGTCAATGCTATGGCTACCATCATCCAAGAACATATTCCCAATGCAAATTTGTCTTCGGTTTTTAGCAATATAAACATGCAGGTAATTACATACATGAACCATTTTTTGGTTTTTTATGATTACATATTTATGTACTATCATTTATATCGTTTAGGTCCTGAATATTGGTTCTTTGGTTCCTAACAACTCTTTACGAGTTAACGAAATATCATCTTCAGGAAGTCATAATGATAACGGTAATTACTCTTAACTTGTTACTTTTTAACTACCTCGTAATATTAAATGGACGTGCTTATGTTGTAATCTTTCTATGAAATTGATCATCCAAAACTTTCCCTTTTACAGGGTAAGAAACACGGTTGGACAATTGATTTTGAACTTCTTGTTGACCTTTCAATTAAGGTAATATGTTGGTTTTTTTGTATAGTTAGGTGTTTAGGCTAATTATAAATGGCTGCATATTATATTATATGTTGGTTTTTTTGTTAAATTGTTAGTTGTTTCGGCCATTTGTTATACACAATTTTCTTTTGAATTAAGAACAATAAGTTTCATAAATTAAAGAACTTTGAAATTTTATTGAATCAATACTAATGCTTATTTATATGGTTGATGATGACAGGGTAGATATCATGAGAAGCTTTGAAGCCAAGTTTTATGATAGTGGAATTCTTTCCCAAAAGAATGTTTTGACTTTTTGTGTAACTATTTGAAATTTGGGATATGTTGCCAACGTTTGAAATATGGTTCGGATTGAATTTATTATTGAAGTTATAATATTATGATTTCTACATTTACAGTTTCTATCAAAAAAAAATTTTTATATTTAAATTGTAAATAATGTGATTGTTGTGATATTGTTATGTGGCACTAAATAATACACATATATATAAGTAGAAGCTATTTTTACCGACACAAAAGGTTTTTCAATATTGTGGCAAAAAAGTGCCGCTAAAACTAGTATAAACATGTAACTAGAATAAGTTTTTAGAGGCATAAAATATGTGTCACAAAAGTCTTTTCTATACTGTAGCAAAAAAAAAAGTGCCACTAAAGCCCTAAAAGCTTTGTGCGGCAGATTAAAAAAGTGTCACTAAAAGGCTTTAATGTTAGCGCTTTTAGTGACACTTGTTTTGTGTGCCGCCCATTCCTATAAGGGTCTTTAGTGTCACTTTTTTGTTTTCTTGTGACACTTTTTGTGTGTCACAAAATGGCAATTTTTTTGTAGTGTAAGTAAGTACCCGTGGCAATGTGCGGACATTCCCGCTATTAATATATAATCACCTAAAACTAAGTGGATAATTGATTATTCAAATTAATACATCACCCCACCCAACAAAACCCAAATTAAAGGACTTACGGTGCATGATCATCTAAGAATTTCTTTGCAAGTCATTAATTATCATGAAGTGGAATAACCACTAGACCTTTCGTATCCCAAGGCCCCCTTTCATTTCTCTCACGCGACATACTAACATTCACACCTCTATATCTCTCTCTTTATGCAATGATCAAGCAATGATCAAACAATGAACTTCTTCAAGGCTAAGGAACACAAATCGCTACTAACGACCTTTAGTCCAGTAAGTATATATGAATCTTTTTATATCTTACTCGCTCTTGTTCAATTTCTATTGACAGTCTAGTGATTTCTTGTGAAATTCCTAGACGCTTTCTCATGCTCTTCGACATCAGATCGTCTGGGAAGCAATACCCAAAGAGTTGTGACATCACTAAAATAGGTAACTTCACATTTTCCCAAATTTTATACACTTCTTCACCAACTTTTATACATCTCTTCTAATTCACCTCAACTTTTTTATATATTTCTTCATACATTTTTTTAAAAAATGAACCCATACAACAGAGACTTTGACCCGAACAACCCATACAACTACATCCCGAACCCGATACGCCACCGGTTCGTCCGGTACCAACCCGTCCACCCATTCCATCACCTTGTCCCAACTACGCGGGTTATCTTAGTGGGCAGATTTATCATAATTTTCCATTTAATGATTCCCTCGTTCCTAATTTTCCTTCACAACAACTCACTCCTTTAACGCCACCGGATACGATACCCGAAACACAAGAAGAAAATGTTGTGGGTTCATCGTCCGGTAAAAGAACTCACAAAAAGAAGACGGTGGAGGAGAAAGCGGTGAACGCCGCCAACCTCAAAAGTGGACAATCGCCGAAGAGGTTTCCATAACGCAAGCTTGGATAAGCGAGTCGGAAAACTCGATTCAAGGTATTTGTAATATTTTTTTGAACATTATATATATTTTTTTAGACATTATATACTTTTTTAGACATTATATATTGTTTAAGACATTGTATATTTTTTAAACATTATATATGACTAACGGATTTTTTATTTTCTTATTGTGTAGGAAATAATCGCCACAAAGCCGACTATTGGGACGACATAAACAACGTGTTCCATAAGTTGATGGATCGAGAGGTCTATCGATATAACGATAGTCTCTCGTCCAAGTGGACGGAGATAAAAGGGCGGTGAATGCCTTCAAGGGCCATTATTATCACGCTAGAAATTATCCAAGAAGCGGTGAAACGGACGGTGAGTACCTAGCTAATGCGCTAAAATCTTTTCACGAAGAGATGGGCATGGACTTCAAGTTTTTGCATTGTTGGGAGATCGCGAAAAACCATTCAAAATGGGCGGACGTCCCCTCTGCTTCCAATTTGTCAAAAAGGACAAAAAAAATTCATCTCATAACCGTTCGGGTGAACGTGAAGACTTGGATGCAATTAACTTGGATGATGACGACTTCGACGAGGAATTGAGTCGTCCACCCCTCGGTGATAGAAAAGTGTTGGTGCACGATGTCCCTAGGCTAGTATATTAGTAGTTTGGACGTGATTCGGGGTGTTTGGAGGCGTGTATACGCATTTTGGAGGTTTTGGGAGGCTGAGGGCGATTAGCAGGTGGCTGTACACGATTAGGGCCCTAATCGTGTTGGGCTTTTGGCGATTGGGCCTGGATTACAGGCGATTAGCCCATAATCGCCTGTCTGGATCCTTCCTAATCGCCTATAAGCAGCTGGTCGTACCCGGGTGGTATAAATACCCTCATTCTCAACCCTAGACCTCAGTTCTTGCCTCACACACCATCCAAACACCCTCCCCTGGTCATAGACGTCTGATTTGATCTCTGTAAACACTCGTGCTCTGTTTTGGTGATTAATAGATAATCTTTTGACCCGTGTGTGTGTTGTGATTACTCGTTTCATTGTTTCAATCTTCGTATCTGTTATTAGAACATTCTAGAGGGATTCCGCACCACTAGGATAAAACCCGTGATTGTTGGAATACGCGTTCGACGGTCCTAACAAGTGGTATCAGAGCCGAGGCTCTTATCACGGGTGTTTTAATAACAAAAACGAGCAAAAACAGGTTGTTTTTGGTGTAAAAGTCTGGATTTTTAATCAAAAACCTGTTGTTAGTTTGAAACTTTGAGTTTTTATCAAAAACCCATATTTTTCAAAATCGTAGTGTGTGTTTACGGTTAAAAACATGAGTTTTTGATCAGGTTTTTCTCTAAAACTATTTTGGTAACTTGTCTAACAATTTGGGATCAAAATACAATGTTTTAGATAAGATTTTGAAGCAAAATAGGTGATTTTTGAGCAAAAGTGCGGCTGCAGACCAGATCAGGCGATTATGCAGGCATAATCGCCCAATACCTTCAGACGATTAGGGTTTTAATAGCGAGTAGGCATACTCGCGTCTACTGTAGCACACGAGTGACACTAATCGCCTGTTCCTATACACGATTAGGTGTCTAATCGCCCATACTGTTCATGCGATTAGCACCTAATCACGTGACATCCCCAATCGCCTGAAAACTCCTAATCGCGTAACTATTCACTAGCAATTAGCCCTAATCACGTGTAAAAAACCCCCAATCGCCTATATTAACTAGCAATTAGCCCCATAATCGCCTAAAAGGTTCTGAAACATAAAAATTGACTAAGTATTGGACTTTTAACATACGTTAACATACCTTAACATATGGCAAACCCTTGGGGACATCTGAGTCAACCGAGAACTCAGTATAACCAACAAATGAACAACCAAATGAACAATCAAGCAAACGTACCCACGAACCCTTGGCAGTTCTCAGCTGAATGAAACGCGCAACGGATGCAACAAGCGCAAATGCAAGCGAATGTTGCCGGAATCAATCCGTGGGCGCTAGCTGCTCAACAGCAGGCAATGAATGCGAACCCTTGGGCACTCGCAGCTGCTGCTAACTCTCAGACACACCATCTGTCGTCCGTTCTTATCAGTGACTTAGAGACGGGTAGTTCTAACCGAGCACCGAAACTGCAATATATGGCAGACTACCATGGATGGAAGGGCAGATTTCAGTCACATGTAGAGGGTATCGATGGCTTAGTATGGTCAGCTATCGAGAATGGGTACACAAGGCCGTTGGTTGAAAATTCTACTACTCCGGTCTCAATAGAAGACATGTCTGAAGAACAGAGGAAGAAGTATAATTATGAAAAGAAGGCGATGGCAGCGTTGAAGCAGGCACTTCCCAAAGACATTCTTCATCAGTTTGCGCAGTGTACTACTTCGCAGATGCTTTGCTTAGCGCTTGCTGAGCGTAATGAGGGGAATCAGAAGACGCGTAAGGTGAAAGTGGATCAGTTGAAGAAGGAGTTCGAGAACTTCACTGCGATGGGAAATGAATCACTGAGAGATCTGACGGCTCGATATTATCACCTGATGTCCGAGATGTATCAGTATGGGGTTGTCTACACTTCAGCAGAACTTGTGGAAAGATTTGCAGAGGCGCTTCCTTCACACTGGCATTAATGGCTGGACATTCAGAAATCCAACAATGTTTATCAGACACTCTCCATCAATGAGTTCGTGGCCGAGCTGGAGAACAAGGAGATCGAGGAGATCAGGAGAGCTAATAAGCCGCCCGTTGTTCAGAATCCCAGTATCTACTATGGGAATCCAGCTCAGGATATCAGTGTGGGTGGATCCAAACCTCAGACTGCGTTCATGGTTAATCCTGATCCAGTCTTTGCGTTTGACAACTATGGACCCCCATCTGATGTTCCTCCACCTGTCTTTCCTTGGGGTCAAGGAAACCAGTATCCTTCTAATTATAATACTAACCAATTTGGTGTTAATCCGTTTGCTCATCTTGCAGCACCAGCTCAGGCAACTTCCAACTTTGGTGGACCTTCTTCGTCAGGGTTTGGTGGTGCCTCATCTACTAACTATGGTGGATACGGAGGTGCTTCTACGTCAAATCAAGGTGGCTATTGGACCAATCCTGTTGCAGAACAGCTGAACACTTCGGGTTTTGAGAAGGTGACTGTAGAGTTAGCCCAAGAACACATGGCTCTACTGTCAACCTTGGTCAATTCCTATAGTGGATTAGTTGCAGGGCAGATCGGGAATCCTTATCTTACTCAAGAAGATTATGCCCAGCTCGACAAGGATGACATGGATCTGATATACATCCAGTGGCACTTCGCTAGTGTGGTGAGACGTGCAAAGGATTATATGGATAGAACTGGAAGGAGAGATGTGCTGATCAACAACAACACTAAGTTTGGGTTTGATAAAACGAAGGTCACCTGTTACAACTGTGGCAACAGAGGACACTTTGCCAGAGAATGTGATCGACCTAGACAACAGGGAAATCAGAATCCCTTCAACAACAACAGAGGCAATTAGAATAATCAGAGGCAGCAAGCTCAGACACAACCAAATCAAAATGCTGAACGAGCTCTTGTCCCAGTTAACAATCAGAACCAGAGGCCTCAAGCAAACAACAATCAAGCCCTGGTAGTTCAAGAAGATGAAGTATTCAACTGGAATCACCTCATCACTGGTGAACAAGCTCCTCAGGGTGGTGCAGCATGCTTTGCCCAAATTATGTCTGATACTCATGAAGAAGTTGAAGAGTGTCCAAGCCAGTCTGAAGCAGTTATTCCTGAAGTTGAGCCTTTGGATTGTGACTCCGACTGTGATTCTGATGAAGGGGTGGATCTGGAGGATTTGTTAGCTGAAGCAGATGCCTTGATTAGCAAAAGGTCAATACTTGTGGATGCTGACTGTACAAAGAACAACCTTGCTGATTTCTTCGGATCAGTGAAGACGGGTGCTCATTATGCTTTGATGGCCCTTACAGAGTCGTCTAATCAGGTATGTTCTTCCTCCAATTCAAAATCTGAATGTGTTGATTGTGGCAAGCTTAAGTACAGAATTGATGTCTTAACAGACGAAAATCTGAACTTGAAAGTTGACTTAAGTCAATGCCAAGAGAGCAATGAGATTTTGAGAGCTAATGAGAAAGCCCTCAAAATCACCATTGATACTCTTAAGAAAGACTCCACTGAGTGTGATCAGCTTAAATTCAGAATCAAAGAATTAACTGATGAGAATCTGAATTTAAAAGCTGATGTAGGTCCATTGCAAAGGTCAAATGATTCCTTAAAACAGAAAGAGAAAAATTTTCTTAATACTGTTGAAAATTATAAGAAGGATGTTTCTGAATTGTCTAAAACCCTAGCTAACAAGCAAATTGCTATCAATAATTATATAAATGAGGTTGAAGACACTAAGAAACATTTGGCCATTGTCAACTGTGACTATGAGAAGATCAAGAAGAAACTTGAGAGTTACCTGAACTGCAAGTATGTTCTTGATCATATCATCGAACACTCAGATAAGGAGAGCAATTCCACCAGTCCCAAATATGCTCAGTGTCCTCCTCCGGTGAGATTCGAACATCATCACAATGATATCTTACCGAAGGAAGAGTTTATGGACTTGGCAGCAGAAGCAGCTAAAGCTGCAGAAGCGCCTAAAGTGATGGAAGCAGTTAAACCTGCCAAAGTCACTAAGGCTGCTCCTCCTGCGCCTAAAGTGACGGAAGCACCTAAACCTGCTGAAGTTACTAAGGCTACACCCACTGCTGTTGCTGCCAAACCTGGTGAGATTGCAGATGATGCAAGTGTCTGCGAGACAGACTGTTCTGAAGATGAGCTTGATGAACCAGAGAGGTATGCACCGGTGAAGGATGCGGATATTCCTGTCCAAAATCACATTCTGTGTGAGCCTGAACCGAAAGTGCAAGCCCTTGCTGGTAAAACAATCAAAGTGTTCTATCAATTGAAAGGGTCTGATAAAATCTATGCTGATGAGGAATTTCCTTATAAGCACCTGGCACCTGGTCTTGTTGGTAAAATCTGGCAAGAGTCTACCATTACAATTGAGAAAGAACAATGGGGACATGGGAAAAAGGGTCAGGGTAATCAGTCCAAAAGAAACAAGAATAAAAATCAGAAGAAGAACACTTTGAACCCCAAAAGTCAAGCTCAGGAAAGTTCTCCCAAGAAACATGTTACTCAGTTTGTTGGATCATCAGGCAATGAGTTTGATAATTATCCTAAGACAGACTGGCAAAAAGAATGTCTTAAGGATCTAAAACACAAAAACACCTTTGCCACGAAATCCAACAAAAGGAGTAAGGATGTTAATACTCCACCTTTTGAGGAGTATAGATCCTGTCACAAGTGCGGGGTTCATGGGCATTTAGTTGCTGCTTGCCCCGAATTGAGACGCAAGAGGATCGAAACAAATGATGCTCCTAGTTCTAGCAACTCTAAACCGCCTGTTTCTCCTAAGCTTTCTGAGAAGCAACAAGGTAAACAGACAGTTTATGACACTCGTAACAAGATTGCTATGAACCAAAAGCCAGTTGATGGCAGGGGTCCGCAGTCGAGGGGGAGCCAAGATTCCAAAAAGGTTCAAGTAGCACCTAAGCCACAAGCACAGGCTGCAGCTAAACCTCAAGGCACCCCTAACACTGCTCCACGTGCAGTTAAGTCTGAAGTGGATCCAAAGACTATCCCACCAAAGGAATCTGAGGCTGGACCTTCTAGCCCCAAGGCAAAGAAGAAGCCCAAGCCAAGGAGACCGGGAAAGACTTGGAGACCCAAGTCACCAACTAAGGAAGGAGGATCATCTGTTAGTGCAGAAACTGCCGGACCATCGGAAGCAACACCAACTCCTAACGGAAAGTGGGTTGACTTTCCGACTTTGGATGTAGATGTTAAACCCAAGACCGTCAAGGCTTGGGTCCCCCTTAACCACTAAACTTTGTGTGTCGTGCAGGGAGTTCCACAGGGCCTTATCAGCAGCCTATGGATTGTTGATAGTGGAGCTTCTGGGCACATGACAGGCGACTTATCTCTACTATTTGACATCAAGAATATCAATGGGGGATATGTTGCTTTTGCTGGTAATAAAGGGGGATACATCACAAAAGAAGGCAGTATGGGAAATGGAATCGTAAGCTTTGAGAAGATAAGCTATGTGAAACAGATAGACCACAATTTGCTGAGCGTCTCACAGATCTGTGACAAGAAATACACAGTATTCTTTGATGACAATGCTTGCTTCATTCTGAAACCTGGCTTTAAGATTCCGAAACAGTGGATTATGATCTCAGCTCCAAGAGTCAACAATTTGTATGTTCTGGATATGAGTCAAGCCGTAACAGCTAAGGGGGAGGTCACTTGTTTTCTGTCTAAGGCTACAGAGAAGGAATCTATTATGTGGCACAGACGAATGAGGCACATTCACTTGAGGAAGATGAATCATCTGGTTCAGAATCAGCTTGTGAAAGGTGTCTCAGTCAAAAATTTTCATCTAAATGACGTCTGTGTGTCATGTAAGAAAGGGAAGCAGAAAAAGAAATCTCACAAACCTAAGAAGGTCAACTCAGTTAGTATGCCTCTCGAGCGGTTGCACATGGATCTGTTCGGCCCAGTCAATCGTAAAAGCAAGAATGGAGATTTGTACTGTCTGGTTGTCACTGATGACTATTCAAGGTTCTCTTGGGTTGTATGCATGCAGCATAAAAGTGAGACTTTTGAGTTTTTGAAGAATCTGTTCACCAAACTAGAAAACATCTATGGGCTGAAGATCCGCAGGATTCGAAGCGATAATGGAACAGAATTCAAGAACAATGCTATGGAGTCACTATGTGCAGAAAAGGGTATTCATCACGAATTCACAGCGCCATACACTCCTCAGCAAAACGGGGTTGCAGAAAGAAAGAACAGAACTCTTATTGAGGCTGCCGGAACAATGCTCGCAGATTCAAACTTGCCTGTCATGTTTTGGAACGAGGCAATTTACTGCGCGTGTTATACTCTAAATAGGGTTCTTACGGTGAAGAGGTTCGGCAAGACTTCTTACGAACTTCTAATCCGGAGGAAGCCGAACTTAGAGTTTCTGGAACCTTTCGGTGCTCCATGCACAATGTTACATCCCGATGGGAAGTTTGGTGCAAAGGCAGATGAAGGTTTCTTTGTTGGATACAGTACTCCTAACAAGAGGGTATACAACAAAAGAACCAATAACGTTGAGGAGTGGCTTAATGTCGATGTTCAACGTTACACTGTCAATGCGCGCGGTGCTGGACCCGATTGGTTGTTCGACTATAAGAGTTTGTTCGATTCTTTCAACCTGGATAATGTTGTGGATGATGCTGTAGTGCAAATGTATTACGAGTGTGAAAACGCAGCTAGCTCTCCGCTAATGCGTCCGATCGTGGTTAATGCACCTGCGCCTGCCGCATCTGATGCTTCTACATCCATGGGTCCCCCTGATAAAGCCGCAGCAGTTGAAGTTGAGGAAGTCTTTCAGGAAGCGTCAGAGGTTATGGAATCTTCTTCAGATGAGGAATATACAGAATCTCGGGAAACTCTAACTGAAGAACTGGCTGGAAATGGTGAATCTGCCAATACAGCTCCAGTTCCTCCTACAGGGAATGATCAAGCTGGTCCTTCTTCTTCAGCAGCTCCTGGAATTGGTCTACAGATCGATTTCTCCGGTTTTAATTTGCAACCCGCTGCTCCCTCTAGTTCAAGTGCCGCTGAAACGAACATCTCTCAGGGACTTGAAAATCTCAATCTGCGGTCGGATGATCCAGTGCCGGCACATCCGGAATCTCGGATTCACGACACTCATCCACTGCAGAATGTGATTGGTGATCCGACTGGTAGAGTGATGACACGTAGTCAGCTCAGGAATGCCAGTCCAAGTGACAACTCCGCTACCCTAGCTCTTTATTCGGAGATCAGAAAAGTAGGTCATCAGAACGATTGGTCTTTTGCTCTATATGTGTCTCAGGTGGAACCGCGAACCGTCCAAGAGGCTTTGAGAGAAGAACCATGGATTGATGCAATGCAGACAGAGCTTCAGCAGTTCCAAAAGCTAGGAGTGTGGGACTTAGTTGACTTACCCCCAGGCGCAAAGAAAATTGGAACAAAGTGGGTCTACAAGTGCAAACGGGATGACCGCGGGGTAATTATAAGAAACAAGGCTCGATTAGTTGTCCTCGGCTTCCGCCAAATCGAAGGAATAGATTACAACGAAGTATACGCTCCAGTTGCGCGCCTTGAAGCTATCCGGATGTTCTTAGCTTACGCTTCGTACAAACGGTTTAAGGTGTATCAAATGGACGTGAAAAGTGCTTTTCTGTATGGTGTCGTTAAGGAAGAGGTGTATGTTTCACAACCTCCGAGGTTTGAAGATCCACTGCATCGTGACAAGGTTTACAAACTGAACAAAGCGTTGTATGGGCTTCATCAGGCTCCGAGAGAATGGTATCAAATGCTCAGCAGCTATTTGATCTCCAATGGGTTCAACCGTGGACTCGTGGACTGCACCTTATTCACCAAGGAAAAAGATGGTGACCGTCTGCTGGTACAGGTTTACGTTGATGATATTATATTTGGGTCAACTAATAAGGTTTTGTGCAGGGAATTTGAAAAATTAATGCAGGATAAGTTCGAGATGAGCTCGATGGGGGAAATGCAATTTTTCCTTGGCTTGCAAGTAGATCAACTTGAGTCGGGGATCTTCATCCACCAGACAAAATATGTTGCTGACATCTTGAGCCGGTTCCAGATGGAAGACTCTACTGCTATAGCCATCCCTATCCAAACCAATCACGGGATCGGTCCGGATGAGAAAGGACAAGCCGTTGATTCCTTTCTTTATCGAGCAATGATTGGCTCGTTGATGTACCTCACAGCTTCAAGACCCGATATTATGTTCGCAACCTGCCTGCTGTCAAGATACCAGTCCAGGCCGAAACAGTCCCATCTGGTTGCCGTGAAGAGGATCTTACGTTATCTAAAGGGTTGTCCGACCAAAGGTCTATGGTACCCTAATGACGATAAGTTTGATCTCGTTGCTTATAGTGATGCTGACTATGGCGGATGCAAGAAAGACGCAAAATCCACATCGGCTGGATGCCAGTTCTTAGGAGGTCGGCTAGTCTCGTGGCAATGCAAGAAGCAAGCCTCTGTGTCCTTATCAACTTGCGAGTCGGAATACATAGCTGCGTCCAGCTGTTGCTCCCAGGTTTTATGGATACAACAACAAATGAGAGACTACGGTTTGAAATTTCTAAACATTCCTATTTACTGTGATAATGAGTCTGCTATAGCGCTTGCTAAAGACGCGGTAAATCATTCCACGGCGAAGCATATCTATGTTCGGTATCATTTCATACGCGACTGCTATGAAAAGAAACTGATAGATATGATTAAAATCCACAGTGACTACCAACGTGTCGCTTTATACACCAAAGCTTTTGATAAACCTCGTTTCGAGTATCTTTTGGTTTTAAATGGCATTAAGGAAAAGCAGGATTAGATCCTCATTGGCAATCGTTTTTGTAAATATTTTCTTCAAAAACAGAAAAATCCAAAAATATTGTCTTTTTGCAAATTTTTAGATTTTTAGGGGGAGAAAATTCAGAAAAATACAAAAACATCAGAAAATTCAAAAATCAAAAAATGAAAAAAATGAAAAAAATGAGTTTCTTTGGTGGAAATAGGGAAGATGATATTAACCAATCAGTCGGACTGTCTGGACCTTTATCATCTTAAAAATATTGGATCTGATAAGTAGCCTCTACAATGATGTGTTGGTAGGCTCGAAATCATTTCCAAGCTCGGCACGGTGATATAAACTTAAATCAACTGAGAATTGTGTGGATTAACGTCGCGTTGGCATATGGTCTAAAAGCCTTAAATCTTGTTGATAGAATGCCAAAATCCGAGGTTTCTGGTCTTTAAGAGGTTGGTACATCCGGGGTGAACTGGACGTCTCTCAGAATAAAATGGGGTGGCATAAGTGACGTACGTTGGGTTAGCAGCCTACAACTGAGACACCTCTTTGCCATTCCCAGTAAAAGAAAAGAAAAACAAAAAAATAGAATAAATTCTGATAAGGAGACGTCTGGGAATCCTGTAAGAGCAAAAAGATCGTGAATGCCAAAACCCTATTCTCAAAGAGAATCGCTCTAAGGTATCAAATCATAATACCTAAAGCATCGTACCGTGAAAAATCAAAAATGTACGGTATTTGACTTGAACCCTGGTCTGGATCTCTCTGGTCTCTCTGCTGCAGCATTCTTGCAGACCTGATCACCACTGAGTCCACTCCTTGTAAATACGGATGACAACAGCTTATTCACCGGTTACGAGGAAGCTTTGTGCATGCCTTGATGCGGGAATATGTCGCGTGTGCGGGGAACACCTTTAATCAGCCTTAATATTACCTTAACGTATCTAAAGTGCCTAGCGATAAAACTTGATTTTGAGTTTAGGTGGACAACAATACTGACAGTTGTTGTAGGATGCTTATTGGTAATTTTAATCAAAAACTGATAGTATAAGGGTTCGAGTATAGTCCGTACACTGATATGATTCCCTAACTATCGAAACTCGCAAAAATATGATAGTGTACAGTTAGTTGTTTTCGCGTTTTCGGTTATTTTCTATTTTAACTTTAGTAGAATAGCTATTCTTGATTGCCGATGATGGAAACCTAATCCATTGTAATCTTACTTCTTCAAGAATAAAACGCCGAAAAATAAAAAGGATAACTAATTGAAAACTTGTATTTTTACCGGGTCAAAACCGTATGTTTTACCAAGTACAAGGGTGGAAAATGAAACATTTTCAAGTATCTGAGTCATCGTCTGAGTCGCGTGTTAAATCGGGTTGAAAAACGCATGTTTTGAACCTTAACGGGTCAAAAATGCAAGTTTTGGTGCTGCAGGGGCATTTTGGTAATTTGTGGAAAGGGTATATGCATTTAGGGAGCTAATCGCTAGTATGGTTAGACGAGTAGACCCTAATCGCTTATCTCTACACGCGTGTATACCCTACTCGCTTGTTTGTATGAGCGATTAGCTTTTAGGCTTCAGTCATGCAATATGTGTACAAGGCTGTGTCACCATAGCGATTAGCCATAATCGTGTGAAGTCTGAAGGCGTTTAGGCTCTAATCGCTACACTGTAGCATGCGAGTAACCCTACTCGCCTGATTATTACATGCGATTGTGTCTTGGTATAAAAGGGACACTTGGTTATTTTTCTTGTTACTCTTTTCAAAACAAGAACACACCCGACGTTTTCCCTCTATACCAGCCCTGAACGAACTATTGAAAAATTTTCCTTTGAGCCTAGAATCATAATCAACAACATCAAAGGTACCTATTCCTCAAAGATCAGATCCAAACAAAGTGTTTTAAAGGGTTAAATCTTTGGTTTTTAATACGAAACCCTTGTGTTCATAAAACCGTTGATTAATCTTTAAAAGGTGTTTGTTGATGATAAATCTTGGTTAGGGTTTCTTAATCGGGGCTTGGGGAATGCGTTGGTGCCAAAACTTTGATCTAAAACACGTTAAATCAGGAAGCCCCAATTTCAAACCATAAGAACCCTAGTGTTCATAAATTGGTCGATTAACGTCTGTAATGTGTTGGTTGTTGATAATTCTTGTTTGGAGGGTGTGATTATCGGCACATTTAGGATAATTTGATGCCAAAAATTTGATCTATAACATCTTAAATCCAAAAACCCCAAAATTAAACTTCTAGAACCCTAATTTACTAAAACCCGTAAATTGGCACCTATTTTGACCGGTTAACCATTTCATTTGATGGGGGTTCTCTTATCCGGTTGTAGTAGGGTGCAATGTGATAAGGATTCCAACCCAACTTGACCCACTACAAGACTTGGCAAAGATTGGTGAACAAGAGCAACTGTTCACGCGATTAGGCATCCTAATCGCATGAACAGTGCACACGAATAGGGAACATTTCTGCTAATCGCTTATAAATACTAGCGTTTGTCCTAGATTCGTGTAAGGGGTATGCGATTAGCAATGCTAATCGCATGTAACCCTCTGTTGACCAAAAATTTGTCAAAGTATTGTCCGTTTTTGTCCGTTTTATCATATCTTGACCTGTTTTTGATGATCTTGTCGTGTGTTTGCCTTATAGAAATATGCAGTACGGTACGTCAGAGAAGCACAACTGTTTGGCATTTCATGGACCAGTAACGAAGCCAGAATGCAAGCGGTTCGAAGGCATCATCGAGTTCTTGAAGCGCTCGAAGATCAAGTATGCTATCTCCAAAGAATATGCGGCCTACAAAGACATCATTCGGGAATTCTATCGGAACGCAAGGGTCGACAACAGCACAGTTCCAGCGACTATCAAAAGTGTTGTGCAACGAAAGGATGTCGTTATCACAGAAGACTTAGTTCGTGAGATTCTGAGATTTGAAGATGATAAAGACGATCCGATCGTGTTCGATTCTATCTTGATTCGTGGTGGATTTCTCAGGATGAAGTATACAGACGACGTACGTGCGCAGAAGATGTTGCAAAAGGGTTGTTTACCTTCAGAGATAAAATACTTAACGCACGTTGTGCTAAAGTGCATCGGCCCTCGCAAAGGTACCTTTGATGCGATCCGGGACACTTTGGCATCAGCGATTGTTGCGTTAACGTTGAACAAACCGTTCAACTTCTCTGGAATGATTATGCATCAGCTTAAGGAAGTGATTGTGCAAAAACCGACAAAGCACTCTTTCATTGTTTATCCTCGATTTCTGCAAATGATCCTTGACAACCAGATTCCGAATATGGTGAAGCGTGTTAATGAGTTACTTGAGATAAAGAATATAGATGAAAGTGAGTTGAAAAGAATGCTGCAATACAAGAACAAGCCGAAGGCAGAATACCCACCAAGTCGGCGATTGTATGCATTCCTTGCAAGAGAGAACTATGAGGCACCACCTGGTAATAGGTGGAGACACGATGACAGTGATTCTGAAGACGATATTCAGGTTCATAGACAGGTGTTTAAAGATGATGATATCATTGGGAGACCTACTGTGGCTTTGGGTCCCAATGAACCGGGCAATACGGGTGATGCTGAGCATAGACGCGATGATGACATGTTTGATTCTGCGTCTCTGGATGTTGATGCACCATCCAGCTCAGGCAGGGGAAAGGAAAAGTTGGATGAAGGCCCGGTTAATATTGAAGACGTTGATGATGAAGATGACGACTCAGAAGCGACAGAAGATGATTCACCAGATGTACTTAGTTTGGAAGAGGATAGAGCTCGCGCAGCCGAGGCGAGAGATCTTGCAAGGGATCCCACTTTCACTCCAGGAGGTGATGATCTTATTGCAGATATCGATGCTGATCTTAGCACGCCTCCTCCTCATAAAAGACAGAAAACCAAGGCAGCGAAGGTTGGTAGGGGTCAAAAGAGGATGTAAGAGAAGGTAGTTGCGCCTGAAAAGACTCCTAAAAGATTAAGGGGAAGACGTGCAGCTTTGAACCTTCCCGATACGTTTGGCTCTCCAATTTCTTCTACCACACCAGCAACAACAACAACAGCAGCAGAAACAACAACAACAGCAGCTACTTCTTCAGTTCCATTATCTTTCAGTGCAGCTATGCCTGCGGGTATTACGATGTCAATGCCTTCTTCGGTAGTCTTCACTGAGCAAGTCTCAGCTACCGTTGAAGCGACAGGTTCGCAGTTGGTCTCTAATCCGGTAGGTGATCATATCCGGAGACTGAAGGAAGCAGCAAGAACCACAGCAGCTAAACCTTCAGGCCAATCTTCCTCTTCAACTCCAGCTTCCAATGAACAACTCCAGCGAAATGTCAGCGAACTCATGGCTTTAGTTGCTGCACAGGCGCGGGAAATAGCTGAGTTAAGAAGCAAGAACGCCCAGATCGAAGAAAATGAAACGGCGATGCTTGAATTGATTGGCGAGACTATTACTGCAAATACAGATCTGAGAGCTACTGTCGACGCACTTACTTTGTCTAATCAGCAGATTCTGGAGTCGAACAGGCAGCTTATGGAATCACACCAGCAGTTGATACAATCAAACCAAAGTGCCTTGGCGAGACTAACAGGTATTGAAGGGAAGTACAATGACCTCCAGCTCGCGAATGTGAGCAATGAGCGCCGAATCACCAAGTACAGGAAACAAAATACAAGATTGAGGGCTAGGTTGGATGAGTTGTCTGGAACTCAGCCTAGACTCACTGGTGGTTCAGAGGCTGGAGCGAGTACGGCTGGTGATGATGATGAGGATAGTGAGGAAGATGATGATGATGAAGAGGATGATGATAAGTCTGATGACGATGATGAGGGTGATGGTAAAGGTGATGGTGGTGATCCTGGAGCCACAGGCGGTGGCGGATCATCGGGTGGTTCAGCAGAAAGACAGACAAAGAAGCGTCATGATCGTCGAGGCGATGATCCCGAAGCAGGTTCTTCTGCTCAGGGGGAGCCAACACCTAAGATGAGCAAGATTCAAGAACTTCGTGAACAATTGAAGAAGAAAGCGATAGTTCAGGTTGAATATGTTGAGCCTTTAAACTGTTATTTTGCTTAGGATGATGAAGGCAACTTGCTCCCACCACCTGCCATGCCTGAGTATGATCTGGAGGAAGGCGAGATTCCACCTGAGATGACACCAGAGGACATGGCAAAAGTATTCGGCTTTACACCTGGAGAATCTTCCAGTGCAAGCCAAAGTGTCCCTCCTGAGTTGCATCCAGAAAATAATGAGGTGGATCTTGAAGATGGAACCAGCGTGCCAACTCCTGAGTATGTTGTAAATGAGTCGGGCGCTGGAATTCCAAATATTGACGAGGAGATGGTACGAGAGGCCGAAGAAAAGTTAAAGACTGACTCTGCTGAAGTTCCTGATGAAGTTAAGATTCGACAGGACAAAATCAGAGAGCGCTATCCCAAATGGTTTAAACCTGAAGAGAAGAAAAAGCCGGTTGAGCGAGCCTCCGTCTTCAAGAAACGATTGACGAAGATGTCTGGAAACGTGATAAGCTGAGCGTATATCAGTCACACAAAGATGTTGGGGGTAAAGTGGCAAGAAGGTATACTGTACTTCAGGGAATACAAAGACATTCTGAGCCTGCCGTTCTGGTATATTCGTGATCTTATTCGTCTTGATTATCCGTTATACAAAGAGAAAGCTCCTCCACTTTCGGGTTTTTACACTAAGCTGAAGCGAGAAAGCATAGAGGGATGGAAAGAACTCGTGCCTCAGTATCCCAGATCATACCCAACAGACAAGATTCATCCTTTCACATTAAAGCCAATCTGGGAGCACAAAGTCAAGCCACCGAAGTGTGTTTCAAGGATTCCCATTATCCCAGTTGAACAAGACTTTACCTCGAAGCTGTATTATTGGCACTATGATGCAGCAACTACTGAAGCGGTGATCGTCTTGGGCAACAGTCCGAATCCATGTAGGAAGATAAGGATTTGGGATCCTATGTGGTTGATAAATTGCTCAGAGAAAGATGTGGAGATGTTGTATCAGCAACCAATCATGCATCTACCTGTTGAAGCCGATCAAGCTATGAAGTTTCAGAGAGTGATCCGGTTTTGCTATGCTAACAAGGTTCATGCAGGTTGCGACTGGTCGAGGATCACAAGGGTCAGAACAACATCAAGCTGAAGATAAAGATAGAAGATGTTGCGTGTCATTTTGTTTAGTTGTTATTGTTTTTTCTTATCGAGTTTGTAAAGTTTGTTTGCTTTTGGTATGAACGATGTCTTTTGGTTATTTCTGTACGTATACTAGCCTGGTCCAAGGGGGAGTCTGTTGGTGCACGATGTCCCTAGGCTAGTATATTAGTAGTTTGGACGTGATTCGGGGTGTTTGGAGGCGTGTATACGCGTTTTGGAGGTTTTGGGAGGCTGAGGGCGATTAGCAGGTGGTTGTACACGATTAGGGCCCTAATCGTGTTGGGCTTTTGGCGATTGGGCCTGGATTACAGGCGATTAGCCCATAATCGCCTGTCTGGATCCTTCCTAATCGCCTATAAGCAGCTGGTCGTACCTGGGTGGTATAAATACCCTCATTCTCAACCCTAGACCTCTGTTCCTGCCTCACACACCCTCCAAACACCCTCCCGTGGTCATAGACGTCTGATTTGATCTCTGTAAACACTTGTGCTCTGTTTTGGTGATTAATAGATAATCTTTTGACCCGTGTGTGTTGTGATTACTCGTTTCATTGTTTCAATCTTCGTATCTGTTATTAGAACATTCTAGAGGGATTCCACACCTCTAGGATAAAACCCGTGATTGTTGGAATACGCGTTCGACGGTCCTAACAAAAAGTCTTAGTTTGGGAAATATTAAATGATAGAAAAGTCTTAGTTTGGGAAATATTAATTTGTCTACATCTTAAAGAATCACATGTCAATGTTCCACCACCCACCTTATGGTGGAGTGGTATGGAGGCTCAATGATAGAAGACTCATGGCTGAAAGGTCATGGGTTCAATTCTTGAGAGCGCCGGGTTTTACCAATTATTCTATTGTTGTGCTTTCGGGCGGGTGGATAGTCGGGTTTTCCCCGGATCTGGTGGACTTAGTGAAACCAGGAGTTCCCTTAAATGTCTGGCTATGCCGGGTGGAAGGGGTCCTGATTTGACTGAGTAAGGACTCCGAAGGGAGTTTTTAGTGAATTTCTTTGGCCGTTAAAAAAAAAACATGTCGATGTTCCTATGAAAAGGAAGTTAAGGAGATATGTTACCTTGAATTTGTATGGTACCATAATAACCACAATTAGAAAGATCCAATACTTCCAAGTTTTCCAAAACTGAAAATTCAGAGATATCTGCAGAAGTCGATCAATCTTTAGGGGGTGGATGGAATGTTTTTTAGAGAATGGAATCAATTGTGAAATGGGTGATTCCATTCATTTAACCAACCAAACAGACTATTTTTCATTATCTCGTAATGATCAATTACATTCCCCGTTTTATTCCATCATATCAAACGCTACCTAAACGTAACTAAAAGGATGGTAGTGAAGATATACTCAAAACAAACCCGTCAAAAATACAATAATTATACTTTGAATGTCAACCAGCGGCAAATCTAGAAAATAAAACTATGGATAACATTCAATTTTTTTTTGCCGTAGTTTCATATAATGTAAACGAAACAAAGATAGCAACAAGATAATCAATAAAGTTAAATAAATACCTAATAGATATTTCCTCTTCGGTTTTTGAACACTTGAAATCGAGCCAACCGAATCCAATGAAGTTGCCATCGAAGTGACTCAAGTCGACTATACTTTTGAGTTCGGCGAAGAGTTTGAGTATGTTTCGTTGTGGCAAATGTTACGCCCTAATTATATCTAATATAATGTTTTAGTCTTGTGTATTGTTAATTTATGTTTTTTATGTAATGTTTCAGTTATATAATGGTGGTTTTTATTTAATTTAATGGTTTAATTATTAAAAAAGACAAGTAAAAAGATTTAAAAAGGTAAATCAAAAACTACGAGTTGGCGCTATCACGGACCCACTGTCCACGCCACCACCACCCCGCCGTTCTTGCTTCATGCCCCAACAATAAGGTGGATCTCACATGTCGTTTCATGCCTCCCACAAAGGCATGACCAGTACCATAAAGTCTAAAAAAAAGTAGATAAATGATGCGATTGATTTAGTAGAGAAAGAGTTACGTCCGGTTAAAACCATAAGATAGAAAAAGAGAGTATGTTTAACCAATAATGTATTCTTTGTCAAATAGACATCAAAGTCAATGGCAAATTTCCACATACAGGCCTACCATATAGAGTTCGACTCACAAGACTTAGACTACATGCATTATGCTTGGCAAGTCAAATTAGGACAAATCCTCATACAGCAATGTTTTAGACTTTTTAGACTTTTAGTGATAACATCATGTTGGAAATAAGCTGTAACTTCTCAACCATTAATACAAGGGAAAATGGCCAAAATAGCCCGTTGACCGGGCGTTTTGCACAAATAAATTTCTGACCCCTCTTTGGAGAGACGGGACACGGCTCCCAACGAGCCTGAACCCTCTCCCGAGAGGCTTCCCATTTCAGCCAACAGAGGACCGCCACGTGTCGTTGTTGATCCCGAGGCTGTCCCGTCTCTCTCCAGACGGGTCAGAAGTCAACCGTCTCTCTCCCCAGACGGGTCACACTTCCCCATGCCGTCTCAAACCGTCTCAAAGTGTTTCGGGAACCGTCTGAAGACGGGTCACATTTTACAATGGGGACTCGCCGTCTCCCGAGACGTCGTCTCGGTGAGTCCCGATGGTTAGACCGACGCTTCGGTTGTCCAGGTCACCACCTATAAATACCGTGTCCCGTCTCCCGTCAGACCATCCAAACCACCACCACCATCTAACAGTAGCAGCACTATCCAAACCACCACCACCGTCTAACAGTAGCAGCACCACCACACCACCACCACCGTCCACCACCACCGTCTAACAGAAATGGCACCGCAAAGATGGACCGAAGAACAGGAGATTGCACTTATTTCAGCATGGCACCACGTTGAAGAAAGCACCCACCAAACCAACAAATGGTTTCGTATCCTGCACGAGTACAACCGGCTGGTTGGAGGGTCAGACCGGACAACGGACTCTCTTAGCCAGAAGTTGAACGATTTGACCACGAAGTGTCAAATCTTCAACGGGTACCACAACCGGACACTTCAGTTGGTACCCCCTGGCTTTCCCGAAGACACGTCAATTAGACACACCAAAAGACAGTATAAAAACAGGGAGGGCAAAGAATTTAAACATTTGTCCGCCTGACAAATGATGAGAGATTATCTTAACTAGTTTATTTGTAATCAAATTTTATTTATGTTTTTTATGTTTTTTTTATTAATGTTTATTTATGTAATGTTTATTTATGTTTTTTTTATATAAAAGTAAATATTTCATTAATATTACAATAACAATATTATTACAATAACAATAAACAAACCATATTATTACAATAACAATAAAAAAACTATACTATTACAATAACAATAAACAAACTATACTATTACAACAAACTTCCTAAATTTACTTGCTAAGAACTAAGAACTTTGTTTGAATGGTGTATGTGCGCTTCATAGACAAAGAACTCTTCTTGCAAATAAAATAGACTACCACATTGTACATGCAAATTACACGGGTTAACCCACCCGCAGATGCAACAACAATCCAAATAGCCGTACGCAGATGAAACAACAATCCAAGTAATCGGACAATATTTTCGTAAGCCGGTAGGCTTCGGTTGGGAAACCAAAAAACGTCATTGGTTTGGAAGATGAAAGGTTTGGGGAGGGTGGTGGGTGCAAATTTTGTTAAGTGAAATCGGGTATTTATATACACTAGTGAGACGGTTCAGACGGTTCCCGAGACGGCTTGAGACGGCATGGGGAAGTGTGACCCGTCTGGGAGAGAGACGGTTGACTTCTGACCCGTCTGGAGAGAGACGGGACAGCCTAGGGATTGGAGACGCCACGTGTCAATTGGCTATTGGCTCTAAAGGGAAGGATCTTGGAGACGGTTCAGGCTCGTTGGGAGCCGTGTCCCGTCTCTCCAAAGAGGGGTCAGAGGTTTATTTGTACAAAATGCCCGGTCAACGGGCTATTTTGGCCATTTTCCCTTAATACAATGCCTTTTTTTGTACATTTTAACACACAGCTGCTTGTTTCCTTAATTAAGTCACTATGAAAACCTTATTGAATACAGAATACAAAATCATATAAATCGATCATAATCCCCTATCTAGCAAACCTGAGATTGTATTGATAATTCTATATGACATTAAAGCGTCAATTAATCACGAAAGTTAAACAAAAACTGAAAGACTAGTTTGGTACGAGGGAATGGAATGGATGAGATAACGGAAATTACAAGGTAATGGAATGGATCATTACTATTGCATGTTTTGTTTGGTTGCCATGTGGGAATGAATAAAATCGGCAAAGTTAGAAAATCGGCGGTGAGTGGCGGTGGTGGGTGGTGGTTAGTGGCGGTGATGGTGGGTGGTGATATGTGGCGGGTAGCGACAGTGGTGGGTGGCGTCGGCAGTGGTGGAAGTTGGAGGTGGATGGCTGTGATGGTGGGTGGCCGATGATGGTGAGTAGTGGCGATGGTGGGTGGTGGGTGGTGGTTGGTGGCGGTGATTGTAGGTGGTGGTGTGTGTCGGTAGTGTGGTGGTGGATGGCGACAACGATGGTGGGTGGTGGCGATGGAGGCAATTGGTGGAGGTGGATGGCGATGAGGGTGGGTGGGTGACGATGGTGAGTAGTGGCGGTGGTGGGTAAAGGAAATTGTAGTGAGTGCCGGTGGCAGGTGGGGGAGGCGGCGGTGGGTGGGTGATGGTGGTGGGCAGCATTGGTGGTGCTGGATGGTGGCTGTGGTAGGTGGGTGATGGTGGTGGGTAGCAGTGATGGTGGGTGGGTGAAGGTAGTGTATGGCGGTGACGATGGTGGTGGGTGTTACCAGCAACGGTGGTGAGCGATGGTGGTGGGTGGTGACGGTGGTGGTGGGTGGTGGCGACAACGGTGTATGGTGGTGACGATGCTGGTGGGTGGTGGTAAGTTATGGTGTTGTTACTAAAGGGTGAATGAGGGAAGTAATGAAAAAAAAACATAGGGGGTGGATGGAATGTTTTTAGGGAACGGAATGCATTGTGAAAAAGGTGATTCCATTCATTTAACCAACCAAACACACTATTTTTCATTATCTCGTAATGATCAATTACATTCCCCCTTTTATTCCATCATATCAAACGCTACCTAAATGTAACTAAAAGGATGGTAGTGAAGATATACTCAAAACAAACCCGTCAAAAATACAATAATTATACTTTGAATGTCAACTAGCGGCAAATCTAGAAAGTAAAACTATGGATAACATTCAATTTTTTTGCCGTAGTTTCATATAATGTAAACGAAACAAAGATAGCAACAAGATAATCAATAAAGTTAAATAAATACCTAATAGATTTTTCCTCTTCGGTTTTTGAACACTTGAAATCGAGCCAACCAAATCCAATGAAGTTGCCATCGAAGTGACTCAAGTCGACTATACTTTTGAGTTCGGCAAAGAGTTTGAGTATGTTTCGTTGTGGCAAATGTTACGCCCTAATTATATCTAATTTAATGTTTTAGTCTTGTGTATTGTTAATTTATGTTTTTTATGTAATGTTTCAGTTATATAATAGTGGTTTTTATTTAATTTAATGGTTTAATTATTAAAAAAGACAAGTAAAAAGATTAAAAAAAGTAGATCAAAAACCGCGAGTTGGCGCTATCACGGACCCATTGTCCACGCCACCACCACCCCGCCGTTCTTGCTCCATGCCCCAACAATAAGGTGGATCTCACATGTCGTTCCATGCCTCCCACAAAGGCATGACCAGTACCATAAAGTCTAAAAAAAGTAGATAAATGATGCGATTGATTTAGTAGAGAAAGAGTTACGTCCGGTTAAAACCATAAGATAGAAAAAGAGAGTATGTTTAACCAATAATGTATTCTTTGTCAAATAGACATCAAAGTCAATGGCAAATTTCCACATACAGGCCTACCATATTGAGTTCCACTCACAAGACTTAGACTACATGCATTATGCTTGGCAAGTCAAATTAGGAAAAATCCTCATAAAGCAATGTTTTAGACTTTTTAGACTTTTAGTGATAACATCATGTTGGAAATAAGCTGTAACTTCTCAACCATTAATACAATGCCTTTTTTTGTACATTTAAATAGGGCCGCAAACGAACTGAACTTTCAGCGAACAGTTCATGAACCGTTCGGCGGTAAGTTCGTTTGTGTTCGTTCGTTTAATAAATGAACGAACACGAACAAAAAATTTCGTTCGTTTAGTTAAACGAACGAACATGAACAATGGTCGCGTTCGTTCGTTTATGTTCGTGAACGTTCAGTAACGCGTTCGTTTGTGTTCGTTTGTGTTCGTTTGTGTTCGTTTATGTTCGTTTGTTTAATAGGGGTTTTGATTTTTATAACCTTCTTATATACTTTTATATATATAAATTTTACTCAAATAAAAAAGTAATTCGATGAAAGTTTATTTTGGGTAGCTTAACATAGACTTTAAGTTTAATATGTGAACTTATTTTTTTTGAGACGCTACTTTATTATGTTTAACAATATTATGTAAATGTTATTTTGGGTGGCTTAATGTATGTGAATTCGATCTTATTCGAAAGTTAAAATATGTTCGTTTGACCGCTTCTGTTCATGAACACTTTTATGTGTTCGTTTGTGTTCATTAATGTTTGTTTGTGTTCGTGTGCGTTCATGAACAAAATTAACAAACGAACACGAACACGAGCGTGTTGGGTTCAGTTGAGACCACAGTTACCAGAACAAAGACTTTTGGTAGCTTATTTTGTAGTTTGATAGTTAGAGGACTAGTTATGTAATTCTTTGTTAGTTTATGTGTAAACCCTAGAGTGTGAACTTAAGGGAAGGGCCCTGCGCACTTAATTAAGTGCGCAGGCCCATCAGGTGCTCACTATATAAAGTTCACTCATATGCACACTCTAGGTTAGGGTTTTTGGTTATCTTTCATTACACAAGAATTCATCTGGTGCGAACTTATTGTAAACTCCATGGTTGTTCACTGCTGAATCTTTAATGGAATTATCTCTTTATGTTTCTTGTGTGTCGGTTCTTACAATATTCATCTAGTTCTTTGCTTGTCTTGATTAATCAACTAAAACACCTAACAAATAGGTGTTTCTAGTTGATAACAATCTTGTGCACACTTAAGATCTAGTATTTTGGGACTACAATTTGGTATCAGAGCCTCTGTGCTCTAGATTGTATCTGATTAAGATACCAAAACCCTCAATTTGTTAATATCTCTTTGTATTTTTATAACTTTTCAAGTTTTTATTGAAAAAAAAAACCATCTTTCTTGCTTCTGATTTCTCGTATTTTGGTGTTTCTAAGGTGTTAAAACGTGTTTATCTCAATTAGGAACATCATTTGAGCACTTCAGATGGATTGAAATAGGCTTGGATGAGTTTCTGGAGTGTTTAATATCATTCAGACGATTCTGCACACTTATTTATGCGAACTTAGCTCATAAAACTGAGTACTTGTTTCTTATTTCTGAGTACTTGTTTCAAAAGTTGAGTACTTAGCTCATAAGTTGCATACTTATTTCTTGTTCTGTGCACTTAACTCAAGTATTGATGTGCGCACTTAACTCATAAGCTGTGTACTTATTTCTTGCTGTGTGCACTTAACTCATAAGTTGCATACTTATTTCTTGTTTTGTGTACTTAACTCAAGTCTTCAAAATCGTGTGCACTTGCTTCATCATACTGTGCACTTAACTGCGCACTTATAAGTACACACCTGCATACTTAACTGCGCACTTGTCTAAAAGTGTGTGCACTTGTGTCTGTGTGAGCACTTAAATCTACACAAGGCTTTACAGCTTTCTCTCTCCTGGCACCACAACTAGGGTTTCTGCATACTTATCTGGAATTTCTAGTTGAACTGCGAACTTACTGAAAAGGGGCATTTTCTGAGCACTTGGCTAGGGTTTCTGCGAACTTAAAAATCTTAAACGAGAGTTTAAGTGTCTGTGTACTTATACTAGTACGCAGGCTGATCAGTCAAAGACTGAGCACTTGTGCTGCTCTGACTTGGCTGAACTGCGAACTTAAGCCAGAGTGTGTGCTACAGGGACTGCGCACTTACAGGAGAATCAAGAACTTATCATCTTTGTTTCTTACTATTTCAGGTGTCTAAGGAACTGCGAACTTGACTTGCTGCGTACTTATTGACTGCGAACTTGTGGACTGTTTTAATTTTTTTAAGGACTGTGGACTTAATTTTGGACTTTAAACTTTAAAATCAGAAAATCAAACTTAAAATCAACCTTAATCAATGGCTGGTAACAAAAACAACTTAACCATGAATCCTATAACCCAAGCTGAACTGGAAATTGGAACCATAACCCACATTCCCAAGTTGAAGGGTGTGGAAGATTATGGAACATGGAAGAATCGCATGAAAGCCTTCTATTATGTGAATGATTTTACCCAATGGACCTCTGTTCAACTCGGACCACACCTCCCAATGAGGACCACAGAGGCAGGAGAGGTGTTCAACACTGATCCAACTACTTATACACATCTTGACAAGCAGTTGATTCAACGTGATCACAAAGCCTACCATGCTCTTACCATGGCTCTGTCGAATGATGTTTTTAACATGTTCGAAGAGTATACCACTGCTCAGTCTCTGTGGCATGCCTTGTGTGACTACTATGAAGGAAATCAGGACATGATTCAGAAGAAGCAAGACATGGTTCAAAAGGAGTATGACATGTTTGGAAGCATTCGTGGTGAGAGCCTGACGTCACATATCGACAGGTTCATGAGTTTGTTGACAAAAATGAAGAAGGCTGGCATTCCTGTGAACAACCGTAATTCCATCAAGAAACTACTCGACTCTCTTCCAAAGGAGTGGAGTGTTCAATGTATGCTCATTAAGAAAGATTACTTGGATGCTCATTCCACTCTGGCAGATCTTATAAACACGCTAAAATCATTTGAAATGGACATCACAAAGAGAGAGATGAATCAAACAGTGTCAAAAGTTACTCCAAGCAGCTCTCTAAAGAATCTGGCTTTAATGACTCCAATTGGACAGAAGGCACTGGTGGTTGAAGACTTTGGCTGGGGAAAGGAAGCTGTTGCAGCTAAAGCAGATGTTAACAAAGCATTGATGGTAACGATATGCACCAAATCCGCAAATGGTGTAAACTCTGTGGAAGGATCTTCAGTGGGAGTGCCAAAAGGAGGAATGCAAGAGAGTGCGGGTCTGAAGAGTGTGCTGATTGCTGAGAAGAAGAAAGATCAGACTGGAGAGGAGGCTTTGATAGCTGAGAAGACACCCACTGAGAAAGCAGCTGAAAAGATGGAAAGTGCACCCAAGAAAGCTGAGGAGAAAGATATGGTAAACATTCCTCTTGAAATAAAATCAAAGCTGTGCTCACCTAGGTGCGTTACAGCTGTTGCTTACTGTTTGTCACACAACAAAAGGGTTTTGAGAGAAATGGATGATATCCAAAGAATTAACTCTGAAATGAAAGAAAATGAGTGGGCATATCAGCGAAAGTTGAATGCAACTCTAGCTGAAATGCAGACTCTAAAAGAATTTGTTTTCAAAAAGGATTTTCTAATAAATGACTTAACCTCAAAATTAGAAAAATCTAGAAATGAAACAACTCGTCTTCAAATCATTATTGACAAATGGAATGTAAGCAAACAGGCTCATGCTGATATCGTTGATTGCTCAAGGCAATCATTTGTAAAAGATGGAATTGGGTATAAGGATAAGAATGGAATCGAAAGATCACTATTCTTACCCTTGAGCCGAAGTGAATACATACCCATTCCAACACCTCATCCTAAAAATGATCTTTTTGAAAACAAATGTGATGAATCTGAGTCAAATGCTAACATAAGTAAAAGCGATGCAGATGTGACCCAACAAGGTCGGGTGGAAGATGATGAGAGTTGTGGTGGGCAGACAATGGGGTTAGGACATCCAGGTGCCAATTACTCCACAGTGAATTGGTTCATCTGGAACAATGAAAAGTCTAAAAACAATTTGATTTCGGATGACTGTAATACTTTAATTAATATGGATGAATGTAATAGTTTATCTAGGATGGATAACTGTAATAGTTTATCTAGGCCGGATAACTGTATTAACTTGACTTCTAAACTAGATTTAAAGGGTGCTGTGGCCCCTGATGATAGGAAGAATCCTATCAGACGTTCAAATATTTGTGTTAATGATGTTATGCCTGTTTGTGTTGATCTTAATGCTGCATTCTCTGATGATAAACATACGTGTAAACCACCTATGTTTGTACCAGAACTAAAGTTTAACAGGTTTGGGAAATTTCTCACTGAGGAAATCCCAGAGTTTATCCCTTCATCCACAGATGTATCAGGTTCTGAAGAATCACAAAGTGAAACAGGTAACTCAAGTTCTGAAGAATCACTAAGTGATACAGAGAGCAACATCAGCATACCTGACTGCAACACAAATGAAGAATCAAGTAGCAGCAAGGATGAATCATGTTCAAGAGAAAGCTCCTGCTCAAACAAGATCAAGAAAAGAACATCACAATCATCATCATCCAGATCTTCTCCAAAGATCAAGCCTAAACACTCAAAATGCTTTAGATATGGAAAAGAAGGAAATGTGGTCAAAAAGTGTCATTTAAAACCTAAACCACAAAATGATGTCAAAACTCAAAACTCTTTTTCTGATCAGATCAAAAATCTTCAAGAAACAGTAAAAAGTTTTGTTAAAACCACACAATTTTGGAAGAGAAAAGAGTCAATGATGGGTGAAAATCACGATAGATCAAAACTAAAACAAACATGGATTCCCAAAGTTAACTAAATACATGTTTTGATCATCTTTGTATAGTATTATTATTTTTTTTGTAATTTTTTTTTCTTTTGAATAAGCTGCATAAATGGTTGATAGCTCTTATGAGATATATGTAGCATGTTGATAGGGGCGCGTCAAGGACCATCAGTGAATCCCCATACAAATCGATCCATGACTGGATCATTGATGTATCTCACCGCCAGCGGACTAGACATCATGTGGACAGTTGGATGCTGTGCTCGTTTTCAGTCAAATCCCAAGCAATCTCATGAAACTGCAGTCAAAAGAATCTTCCGCTACCTCAAAGGAACACCAAAGCTTGGTTTATGGTATCCTAAGAGTGATAATTTTGATTTAATCGCTTACTCTGATAGTGGTCATGCAGGTTGTAGAATTGATAGAGAATTTGTCTCTGGTGGTTGCAAATTTTTGGGGAATCGGCTTGTATCTTGGCAAAGCAAAATGCAGATAATAGTGTTTATCTCCACTGATGAAGCCGAGTACACTGTTGCGTCCAGTTGTTGATGTCAAGCTTTGTGGATCCAAAATCAGTTGCTGGATTACGGTTTGAATGTCATGAAAACCCCAATCTTCATTGATAATGATGCTTGTCGTGACATCGTGAAGAATCCTATCGACCATTCTAAAACACTACATATTGAGATCAGGATTCACTCTATTCGCGATGCTCACGATAAAGGATACATTCAAGTGTTATCCATTGATACTGCTGATCAAAAGGCAGATATCCTCACAGAGGCTTTTGACGAAACTCGTTTCCTCCAATTGGTCACTTGGCTGGAAATGATAAATCTAAAAAAAAAAAAAAAAAAAAAAAATCCTATTTTCATACAAAACAAGATTTTTGGGGGAGAAAGTATATCTCTATTGCAAAATTAACAAGAAATGATAGGGACTAATCATATTTTGTCAGCATGTGAATAGGATCCAGAGGATGTTGCGGCTTCAAGCAACGACATGTCGGTAGATTCAGCTTGGAATCGAGTAAACTGCTAATAGGTGATTAACAGAATAGATCTACATGGAAAGCTGGATTCCCACTGTGTTTTAGGTCTGCACAAGCTGAGTCCGGTCATACACAGGTTGAGAGATCAAAAGACACAGAAAATTTTGTGCATATGTAATCAAAAGACACCTAAGTGTGCAAGCTACCAATGCGGGGCTATTCAAACAAATGAGCAACAAAAGACACGCAATGTTAGTGACGTGCAAACATATAGATAGCTCAAAAAGCAATCAGATGATCATCTTCTCTGCTTATGGGAACATAGACCTGAAGCTCTCATCATCTGATTGACATAATGATCATCTTCTCTGCTTATGGAAACATAGACCTGAAGCTCTCATCATTATATCTCAATAAACCTTGAGGATTGGTAGGCTTACACCTAGCACAAGTGGGGTCCACTAACTTTCCGTCAATATTACCAAAACATGATAAATCTCATCACCAAACGTATGTTGAAAGACGAGAGGCATGGATTTAAGTGGACAAACATACCGACAGTTTTTCTTGGGCTGCAGCTATCCAACGGAAAGTTGAAATGTGATCTGGCAGGTATGGTTAGTATGATCTTGTATGCAAAAGGTGAGAAACAGTTAACCCCTCCTTGTTGTGTTTGTTTTTATTAAAAAAAAAACGTACAAAATATAAAAAGTTTAGGGGGAGTATTAAAATATGTGTTAGAATGTGAGATGTGTTTATTGCATATAATCCTGATCATCATCCAGTCTGTGATCAAGAACAGTGCAGGGGACGAGATTGTGAGATTCTTCGATCTGGTAGATGTATTCATGTTTTATCTGTTAGAGTTGATGTAGCTGTTTGGAAACACAATCAGAGTTGGAGCCGGTCAGACACTGCTGGAAGAAGGAATGGTATTTCAAAGAGCAGTAGATCCTGCTAAAGAGAGGAAGCTGGAGATGTTAGAAGTTTTGGAAATGATCGAGGCTGCAGACAAAGAGAAGGAGCTTGGAGACAAAGACAAGGAAATTGCTAACAAAGACAAAGCTGACAATTAAAGAAAAGCAGCCAGAAACTCTGAAGCTCCAGAAGTGATAGTTCCAAAACAACCAGTGCGGGTAAAGCAGGAAGAAGGTGAATCGAGTGATATCTCGGTTTGAAGCTAACAGATGAAGATCTGGTATCTGTGGTCTAGGGGGAGTATTGTTGGGTTCAGTTGAGACCACAGTTACCAGAACAAAGACTTTTGGTAGCTTATTTTGTAGTTTGATAGTTAGAGGACTAGTTATGTAATTCTTTGTTAGTTTATGTGTAAACCCTAGAGTGTGAACTTAAGGGAAGGGCCCTGCGCACTTAATTAAGTGCGCAGGCCCATCAGGTGCTCACTATATAAAGTTCACTCATATGCACACTCTAGGTTAGGGTTTTTGGTTATCTTTCATTACACAAGAATTCATCTGGTGCGAACTTATTGTAAACTCCATGGTTGTTCACTGCTGAATCTTTAATGGAATTATCTCTTTATGTTTCTTGTGTGTCGGTTCTTACAATATTCATCTAGTTCTTTGCTTGTCTTGATTAATCAACTAAAACACCTAACAAATAGGTGTTTCTAGTTGATAACAATCTTGTGCACACTTAAGATCTAGTATTTTGGGACTACAGAGCGTTTTCTTAACAAACGAACACGGACAAAAAAATCTCGTTCGGTAAGTGTTCGTGAACACATATTTTCCTTAACAAACGAACACGAACAAGGCTTTATTCGTGTTCGTTCGGTTCGTTTGCAGCCATACATTTAAACACACAGCTGCTTGTTTCCTTAATTAAGTCACTATGAAAACCTTATTGAATACAAAATACAAAATCATATAAATCGATCATAATCCCCTATCTAGCAAACTTGAGATTGTATTGATAATTCTATATGACATTAAAGCGTCAATTAATCACGGAAGTTAAACAAAAACTGAAATACTAGATTGGTACGAGGGAATGGAATGGATGAGATAACAGGAATTACAAGGTAATAGAATGGATCATTACTATTCCATGTTTTGTTTGGTTGCCATGTGGGAACGAATAAAATCGGCCAAGGAATAAAATCGGCGGTGAGTGGCAGTGGTGGGTGGTGGTCAGTGGCGGTGATGGTGGGTGGTGATATGTGGCGGTAGCGGCGGTGGTGGGTGGCGGCGGCGGTGGTGGAAGGTGGAGGTGGATGGCTGTGATGGTGGGTGGGCGATGATGGTGAGTAGTGGCGATGGTGGGTGGTGGTTGGTGGCGGTGATTGTAGGTGTTGGTGTGTGTTGGTAACGTGGTGGTGGGTGGCGACAACGAAGGTGGGTGGTGGTGACAGCGGTGGTGGGTGGTGGCGATGGAGGCAATGGGTGGAGATGGATGGCAGTGATGGTGGGTGGAGGTGGATGGCAGTGATGGTGGGAGGGTGACGATGGTGAGTAGTGGCGGTGGTGGGTAAAGGAAATTATAGTGAGTGCCGGTGGCTGGTGGTGGAGGCGGCAGTGGGTGGGTGACGGTGGTGGGCAGCGTTGGTGGTGTTGGATGGCGGTAGTGGTAGGTGGGTGACGGTGGTGGGTGGCGGTGATGGTGGGTGGGTGAAGGTAGTGGGTGGCGGTGATGACGGTGGTGGGTGGTAGCAGCAGCGGTGGTGAGCGATGGTGGTGGGTGGTGACGGTGGTGGTGGTGGTGGTGGGTGGTGGCGACAACGGTGTATGGTGGTGACGATGCTGGTGGGTGATGGTGGGTTATGGTGTTGTTAGTAAAGGGTGAATGATGGAAGTAATGAAAAAAAACATAGGGGTGGATGGAATGTTTTTAGGGAACGGAATGCATTGTGAAATGGGTGATTCCATTTATTTAACCAAACACACTATTTTTCATTATCTCGTAATGATCAATTACATTCCCTCTTTTATTCTATCATATCAAACGCTACCTAAATGTAACTAAAAGGGTGGTAGTGATGATATACTCAAAACAAACCCGTCAAAAATACAATAATTATACTTTGAATGTCAACCTGCGACAAATCTTGAAAATAAAACTATGGATACAATTCAATTTTTTTTTTTGCCGTAGTTTCGTATAATGTAAACGAAACAAAGATAGCAACAAGATAATCAATAAAGTTAAATAAATACCTAATAGATTTTTCCTCTTCGGTTTTTTAACACTTGAAATCGAGCCAACCGAATCCAATGAAGTTGCCATCGAAGTGACTCAAGTCGACTATACTTTTGAGTTCGGCGAAGAGTTTGAGTATGTTTCGTTGTGGCAAATGTTACGCCCTAATTATATCTAATTTATGTTTTAGTTTTATGTATTTTTAATTATTGGTTTTTATGTAACGTTTTGGTTATATAATGGTGGTTTTTATTTAATTTAATGGTTTATTTATTAAAAAAGGCAAATAAAAAAATTAAAAAAAGTAGATCAAAAACCGTGAGTTGGCGCTACCAAGGACCCACTGTCTACGCCACCTCCATCCCGCTGTTCTTGTTCCTGCCCCAACGATGAGGTGTGTGCCACATGTTGTTCCATGTCTCAAATAAGGGCATGGCCACACCGTGGAGTCTAAAAAAAGTAAGATAGATGATACGACTGGTTTAGCAGAGGAAAGGTTACGTCCGGTTAAAACCATAAGATGGAAAAAGAGAGTATATTTAACACGACCCATAATGTATTCTTTCTCAAATAGACATGTAACTCAATCGCAAATTTCCATATACAGGCCTACCATATTGAGTTCCACTCACATGATTTAGACTACTAATGCTTGATAATGCACTATGCTTGGTATGTCAAATTAGGACGAATCATCATAAAGCAACATTTTAGTGAAAACATCATGTTGGAGATAAGCTGTAACTTTTCAACCATTAAGAAATCATCATAGAGACAATGCCTTTTTTTTTTTTTTTTACATTTATGCACATAGCTGCTTGTTTCCTTAATTAACTCACTATGTTATTGAATAAACAATAGAAAATCATAAAAATCGATCATAATCCCCTATCTCGCAAACTTGAGATTGTATTGATAATTGTATATGACATTCTGTTACGAAACAAATGGTTAATTAAGAGATAAGAGTTATGGATAAGAGTTATGGTTATTTTCAATATCAATAACTCCTTCATTAGTGATCATCCAGTTGTTTAAGTACAATTAGGGCTGTACACGAGCCGAGTCGAGCCGAGCCAGGCCCAGCTCGAGCTCGAACCTAAACCGAGCCAGCTCGGCTCGGCTCATTTTTCTGATCGAGCTGAAAAGTCGAGCTCGAGCTCGGCTCGTAAATGTTCGAGCCGAGCTCGAGCTGGCTCGAGCCAGCTCGATATATATATTTTTTTATTTTTTTACAAATATTTATTAAATAAAAAACAATAAAATTAAATAAAATTACACATAATCATGTATTTTTTTTTATTTTTCTAATTTATGGTTTATTTATCATGTATATTTTTTTTATTTTTCTAAATTACACAAGCCTAAGTCGAGCCATATGTCGAGCCATCAAGCCGAGCCATCAAGCCGAGCCACGAGTCGAGCCATCGAGCCGAGCCATGAGCTGAACACCCCTGGCTCGAGCTTGGCTCGAAAACAAAACGAGCCTCTTCGAGCCGAGCTTTTTTCGAGCGAGCCTCGAATCACGAGCTTTTTGTACACCCCTAAGTACAATCAATACAAATGGCTAGTTACACTTGCAACCTTCACATTATACTATTATTACAAACTAGGGGCTTTGACGGGTGCGTGATGTGCACCTTGTGATGTTGTCGTTCCCAAAACGTAAACCCATTTTCTCCCCCAAAATCCATATCGATATCTCTAAACCCGTTATTTAATCTAGAATTTTTAGATCAAACACACCACCAAATATTGTTGTTCATCAACAAATGTAATCAAAGTAAACAAAAGAACATAGCTTAAGATGATATAATAAGAACATACCAAAGTGAACCACTAAAGTACGAATTAAAAACAAAAGATACAATCGTCAAAAAAGGTACAAAAAAATAGATATCTAAATATTGGAGATGGTAGCATTAAATGATGAGAATGTCAGCAAATAAATCACCAAGATACCTTCCAACTTGCATGTTGTTGTTGACCTTTGTATGCGTGACCTTTGTATGCGTGACCTTTGTAGCAATCTTGGCACCAAAAGCCCATAAATACTGCTGAAATATGCACCCATGAAGATACAGGACTGTTGCCCAGAACCAAATAAGCACAAAACATACAGCTAGGGGAACTCCTTTGATGACATATCACATACTCCCACTGTTCGATTGATCAGAGAGTTTTTATATTTCTGTGTAAAACTTGTGTATTTCAATGGTGGAAAAAGGGCCCAATAAATAGGAGAACAAGATACAATAATAAGGAAATATGGTTGGAAATAATGGGCTAATTGATTCTAACGGCTAAATGATTTGTATGCAATCTCTCAAATAAGGTAATGATGAGAAAAGACTGATCCTTGATTTCCTTTTCTAACACGCCCCCTCAAGTTGAGTAGTGGGATCTCCGATGCTCAACTTGTTAAGACAGCTATCGAAAAAACTTCCGTTGACAGCTTTGGTTAAAATGTCTGCGAGTTGATCTTTTGAACGTACAAATGGAAGTTCTACAATCCCTGCTTCGAGTTTTTCTTTTATAAAATGTCTATCAATTTCTACATGCTTTGTACGGTCGTGTTGAACAGGATTTTCTGAAATTTGTATGGCTGCTTTGTTATCACACATGATCTTACTAGGCTCAGTTTGTGGAAACCCAATCTCTGATAGAAGTTTGCGTACCCAAAGAACTTCTGCTAATCCTCGTGCAATGCCTCGGAATTCTGCTTCGGCGCTGGATAAGGCGACGACCTTTTGTTTTTTGCTTCTCCATGTTACTAAATTTCCACCAACTAAAGTAAAGTACCCTGAAGTCGATCTTCGATCTTCTTTGTTTCCCGCCCAATCTGCGTCTGTATAGGCCTGAATCTTAAGGTGTTTATTTGGCTGAAACAATATACCACGACCTACAGTCCCTTTGAGGTATCTTATGATCCTTAGAACTGCATCCATGTGACTAACTTGAGGTCGGTGCATGAACTGACTGACAACTCCTACTGCATATGCAATATCAGGACGAGTATGCGAAAGGTATATAAGTTTGCCCACCAATCGTTGGTATTTTTCCTTGTCTGCTAATTCTTTTCCTTCTTCGGTGCACAGTTTCTGGTTGGTCATCATAGGAGTATCAACTGGTTTACAGTCAATCATCCCTATTTCAGCTAGGAGGTCTAGGACATATTTCTTTTGGCATATGAAAATTCCTTGCTGAGACCTAAGGACTTCAATTCCAAGAAAGTACCTAAGCCTTCCTAAATCTTTCATTTCAAATTCGGTGAATAGATTTGTCCTTAACTTCTTTATTTCTTCTTCATCATTACCTGTAATAATCATATCATCAACGTATATAATTAAACAAGTTACAAATTTACCTCTTTGTTTAAGGAATAGTGTATGGTCAGAATTGCTTTGTCGGAAACCATATCCTTTCATTGCTAATGTAAATCTGCCAAACCAGGCCCGAGGGGATTGTTTAAGGCCATAAAGAGTTCTTTTTAACCTACACACTTCCTTGGTTTTGAAGTCCTTTGTGAATCCTGGGGGAGCCTCCATGTAAACTTCTTCTTTCAATTCTCCATGTAGGAATGCATTTGTAACGTCAAACTGATGAAGAGGCCATCCTTTGTTAGCAGCGATGGAGAAGAGAACGCGGATTGTGTCAATTTTAGCAACAGGGGAAAAGGTTTCGGAGTAGTCAATCCCATACGTTTGGGTGTAGCCTTTGGCTACGAGTCGAGCTTTATATCTTTCAATGGTCCCATCAGGTTTGTGTTTGATTGTAAAGACCCAACGGCAGCCTACCGGTTTCTTTCCTGGGGGAAGATCACATTTTTCCCATGTATTATTCCTTATGAGAGCTTTCATTTCTATTTCCATAGCGTCTTTCCAATTTTCAGAATCCAGGGCTTGTTCTACCGAGGTTGGGATTTGTTCATTATAAAGGGAAGCGTTAAAGGCTTTGGCTTCCCTAGATAAATTACCATTGGCAATATTAGCCATGGGATATCTGGATGACTTTGCCTCTTTTTCTGGTGAGTACCGTTTTGGAGGGACCCCCCTATTGGCTCTTGGAGGTAGGACATATCTTTCAGTTATTTCTTCTTCAACATCTTGTTCCTCCTGTTCTTGTACCGGTTCTTCTTGCTCTTGTATTGGTTGTTCCTGCAAATTCTGTTCTAATGCTATCTCATTGTTGTCAGTTTCAGTGTTAGTTTCAGTGTTTTGAGTTTCTTCTATCTGAGAGTGACTAACCTCAGTATCTGGACTAGGGAAATCTTGGTTAGTGGCACTAACGGTGGGAGAATCAGATTGTGAGGAAGTAAATGACTCATCTCGAGTACTGTGATTAACTTCTTCTGACGAAGGAGTCCATTCTAGCCAACTCAGGGTGTCATATGCTTTCTCCCCCTGACCACTGTGTTGGGAGTCATAAAAGAATTTAGTTTCAAGAAAGTCACAATCAAGGGTAGTGTACATGTGTTGTCGCTTTGGACTATAACATCGGTATCCTTTTTGATCGATACCATAGCCAACAAATACACACTTCTCAGCACATGGGCCGAGTTTTCCCCTGTCATGTTTAGGTATATGAGCATAGACAGTGCATCCAAAGATCCGTGGTGGTAATGTAAGAGGAGGAGGGATTTTTGTAAAATTAGACAAAGCTTGGAGAGGAGTTTTCGAATCAAGGGCTTTAGTGGGAAGACGGTTGATTAAGTACGTGGCAGTGGAGACTGCTTCGGGCCAAAAAAACGTAGGGACCTGAGATTCAATTAACAGAGCCCGTGTGATCTCTAAAAGAATACGATTTTTCCGTTCAACCGTGCCATTTTGTTCAGGGGTGTATGGGCACGTTTTTTGGTGGACAATACCTTTTTCTTGACAAAATTGTTTCATGGAACTGTTGATATACTCTCCTCCATTATCGGATCGAAGAATCTGAATATTAGTCTTAAACTGTGTTTGTATCATGGCATAAAAAATCATAAATTTCTCAAAAACCTCATTTTTGTGTTTTAAAAAATAAATCCATGTCATGCGAGTGCAATCATCGATAAAAAGTACAAAAAAACGAAAGTTTTGTCCCCCAATAACTTCAGCAAGTCCCCAAACATCAGAGTGGATAAGAGAAAAAGGTGAAGCAGCTTTTGTATTATTTAATTTATACGTCTGTCTATGACTTTTAGCTAAAACGCAAGTTTCGCACTTAAAATTATTATTGGAAGGAAAAAGTTTTGGAAATAAAAGATGTGAATAACCAATAGAAGGGTGTCCTAATCTCCTATGCCAGAGCCAGGCTTCCCTATTTGTTGTTCCATGAGCAAGCATCACACTTCCTGGTTGAGTCACTTCATCTACATAGTACAATCCTGACCGTTCAGTGCCACGCCCAATGATCGTTCCCGTCTTAATATCTTGGAGAATACAAAAAGTTGGATGCATCAAGACGGTGCAATTTAACTCTTTTGTAACATGACTAATGGATAACAGTTTATGTGACAAGGACGGAACGTAAAGACAGTTTGAGAGTTTTAAAGTAGAAGATATCTCAATTGTTCCTCCTCCTTTGACAGGAACGACCCCCCCATTGGCAGTTTTGATGTGGTTGATCCTAGGGGTATTTGGTTTGATAACGTCGGATAAATCATATGTCATAGTGTCAGTTGCACCACAATCAAATATCCAGGATTCATCCGGGGTTTCACAATTTTTAGCCATATTGGCTTGTGATTTCCCAACACGTCCCCCCGTTTTAAAACATTTAGAATTTTTACTTTTATTATTTTTATTTTTATTCTTCCTAATAAAATTTTGAGTTTTATTATGATAATTTCTTTTAAAGAGTTTGTTACTGTTAGTTTTTTTAAAAAAAGTGTTGTTATTTCCTTTAGCTGAAACATGGTTCCCATTAGTTTTGTCAAAAGATTTTAAGGTGTCACTAACTTGGCAAGTATCATAAAGTCCTAATTCTATAGGGGAATCTTTTAGCAAGTCTAACAATTCACAATTAAAATATTTAGGATTCAATAATGAGGGATCTGAGATTAGTTTCTCAGTCCCATTACCTTCCCCGTCGACCTCTGGTTCTCCGGCTAAAACAACACCGCCAAACCCACCACCGCTTTGATGCTCGCCGTGCCTGCCAGAATCTTCGACATGTTTGGCGGCGACTGTTGCTTTCCCTTCATCTCTATTACCTTTTGTGTGACCATCACTCCACCATTCGGGGTAGCCAACAATTCTGAAGCATTGATCTTTAGTATGCCCCGTCATTCCACAATAGTCACACTTAAGATTGGATTTATCAATTTTGGGTTTGAAGGAGGGGTGCCCTTGATTCCTGGCCGCAAGCTCCTGGGCTTTGCCATTGTTGTACGTGGTTTCGAGAGCATCCCACAAAGCTTTAGCTGTGGGAAAATCGGTCAGGTTACTTGTCAAGGTAGGTTCGATATTTTGTATCAACCATGAGAACACGACCAAATCATCGTGTTCCCATTGGTCATAATTTTCGTCGTTTGGTTTCGGTGGAGCCGGGTTTCCAGTTAAGTGGCTCAAGAGATGTTTGGATTTCCCCCATATGGCTACTCGAATCATTCGAGCCCATAGGGCATAGTTTTGGTTATTTAGCTTGAGATTTATTTTCAAGCTATCGGATAGGTTTTGTTTATGGGTTTGATTTTGGGTGTTAAGACTATTTTTGAGAAGGTTGGTGATCTGTAGAACAAGATCATTGTTGTTGTTGTCGGCTGAATCACTCATAGTGGCTGGACAAAAAATTGAGGGCTGAAGCGATTGGTAAATGATGAGCCGGTATTTCGAGCGGGTTGATTTTAAGATCGTGTACACCGCTCTGATACCATGTTCGATTGATCAGAGAGTTTTTATATTTCTGTGTAAAACTTGTGTATTTCAATGGTGGAAAAAGGGCCCAATAAATAGGAGAACAAGATACAATAATAAGGAAATATGGTTGGAAATAATGGGCTAATTGATTCTAACGGCTAAATGATTTGTATGCAATCTCTCAAATAAGGTAATGATGAGAAAAGACTGATCCTTGATTTCCTTTTCTAACACCCACTCCTACCCTTCCGTACACATTCCTACTAAATCTGAATACATTGCAACAGTAACCTAGTAATCCCATTTCATCATGAAACAAAAAACATTATGTATAATATGAATGTGTGGTGAGAATGTTTTGCAATTCACCTTAAATTTTTACAGATACTAAAACATGCCGAGTGTGCCTAACCCCGTACTACCACTCAAATATCATAAACTAAAAGTTTGTCTTTACAAACCTGAATAAGACTCGAATCATCGCTGCAAGCAACTGCCATATCCAAATAACAATGAACAACTCCAACGACTGCTCCACACCGCCACAATAACCGGCTACACTTGTTCAACTATTAAATCATAAAACAATAACAACAAATAAACATATAAAACCAAAATAAGTCAAAACAGGTAGGACCACAACGGGATCACACTTGGTCTACAATCGGCCCTGGATCTCAACTTTGACTCTAGCGAATCATCTGTTAATTGCATCTTCTTCTCATCCAAAGATTCCAAAACTTTTTGGTTATGTCATAAAGTTTTCCTTGTCCTGCTTCAACTATAAATTTGCTGTTGGTGAGAAGCAAGTCTTCCTCATTCCTACTGCATCATTCCAGTCTTGATGAAGTAATGGCGGGTGAATTAGTAGAATTTCAAGAGGGCACAGTAGGGATTGCTCTGAATTTGGAATCAAAGTATTTTAGATTCACTTATTAATGCAATATTTATATAAAAAAATGTTTCTGGTCTAACAAAGAACTCATATTTACAAACAGATGTGTTTATATAATATTATAAACAAAAAGGTATGAAAATATTACCAGAAGCGAAAAGCATGAGCCCAAACCAATGGTGAGAAACCGACCCATATATGAATCTGAAAGAAATGCACCCAAAACAGGAGCAAAGTTGGAAGCAGCAGTCTAAAGTTTTTTAATTTCGCCGCACGTCCCGACCCGTTCGCAGCATCTTTTGAACACTTGCAACAGAGAAATTGCCGCTGCTGTCCGCCTCCCAATTCCAAACATGTTTAGCTCCTGAAAAGTCGACCTGTGACAGCATCACAGCCACATCTTGCAGTTCGGATATTAGTTCAACTGTAGTCGCCTCCTCAGCCCAATCAGCGCGCAGTAGTTTTTGATTCCCATCAGTAACCTGTATTATTTCATTCACAACACAATTTCTCTTCCTTTCCGTGGCATAAAGTTGCAATGTACAAGTGAGTAGTAATATTATTGCGCCACGTATATATTTGATTATTATTATTATTATTATCATCAGTTTGGGCGTTTCTTTTGGGAAAGTTGTAGACAACACTAACAATTAATCCGGAACCTCTAAATGTTCAGATACAAACAATACCTTTGCGAACCTTCGCATTGTGATGAGTTGAAGTCAACCCCTGCTTGCTCACAAGACACAGCCAATCCAGCCTTCCCCGATGCCGATCTTTGTTATGGTAATATAATCGCTGCACATAATCATATTAATAAAATTATAGCCATTTACATCAAACACCATCTCCAATAGATACCAATACAAATTTCTTCACATTCTACTTGAAAATAACATATATCAGGTAGCATAATATATTATTTATACTCACACAGTCATATTAACTCTCTAAGAGTGAAGAGACAATATGTTGTATGGGATGATAAAGACCAAGCAGACATTACACAAAATGATTTGAACTTATACCTTCGAAGCACAATTCTTCTGCAACTAAATGATGAATATGAGAGGTACCCTTGAGTTTCAGCATTGAGGCTTTTTCATTGCTCAACGAACATGTAAGAAGGTGTTTAGTTATACTTCCACATACACATATCTACATACAAAAAAAAAGTTCAACTTTTTACCTACAAAGATAGTTTATTTTACATAAAGATTATGAATCACTATATGCTAAGATAGAAGAACCACCTTTGTAGTTTTAATTGGACAAACAAAATAACAAAGCATTGGTTGCCAAATAAGAGATGCCTAATTCACAAAAAAAGCTCTTCGGATCAAAAAGCAATCAAGCATGGCCATGAAGTTATTACAAAAAGATGTTTCTTTCATTACTATATAGTCTCTGACAGATTATGAAAGGTTGCAAAACTATAGATCATTTCGAATCCATCTTCTTCTTTCAATTTCATTTAAATATTCATACAAAACCGGTCTATATTTTGATCAAATGTGATTGTATGGACATAATCTTGTAAAAGGAAATAACCTGTTACGATCAAACTTATTAGTTATAAAAATTTGAATTCGTATTTTACACGTTTAGTACCAACATTGTTCTAACATAGCCCTTCCTATTAATGGCTTTCAAACATTATTTTTAAAGCATCAAACTCATGATCTTATAAATTTTGAACTTCTGCAGTCCAAATTAGAAAATTTAACTTTAAAAGTCAAAATCCTATTCTAATTTTAGACTAAGATTTTGAATGACAACTATGCTTCGAATTTAGTAAATATATTGCACTTTAAATCTCACTACTAAATTGTAAATGAATCCTTCTTATACATGGTCTCGATTTAGTAAGCAAATTTTGTTTTATCAAGCATAGAATATACCTTCTTTGATCCTTTCTAAGGCTTCAAACATCAAAGAGTGGTTTTTGACTTGCATTTTTCAATTACTGCACAAAAAGAATAATTTTACTTCACATCACTATCATTCAGCAGATTCATATTTAATCTTATCTTCTCACATCAGCCATGGAAGAAGACCGAGTTCGAACGCCATCTATCTTTATCTTAATGTTGATACGCCTGGTTTTCCATCTCATGGTAATCCTCAATGCATAAATGCATCATCACCTTCTAGCCTTACCAGCAGTTTTAACAGTACCCAAAAACGGTCTCGGAGTAGCAATAGGAGCCGACCTAGAAGGTCGGTTATCAGGCTCAGAGGTACACAATAGGTTACCACGTAACGGCTGCTAGGAGGTTGCGGGTAAACGACAACCGCCATCCGTCCTTGCCACGCCAAAGCTACGACAGATACCAAATTTTTTGTGGTGTGCATGAACTCATCATAGCCCACAGAAACACCAAAAAAACATCAACGAAAAGCCCCAAATTATTATAGCACGCGATAAAAAGATAGCTACGACAAAGATGGAGTCAGGGTCTCAGGCAAGCAACTGACAGCCATCAAGGACCCATTCCTCAACAAATAAAATGGTCATCGAACGATCCAACTGTGCAAGTCAGCCGACAACAACAGATTCGGGGTCTCAGGAAACCAAACGTTAGCCATCATCGACCTATTTGTGGTGTGCATGAACTCATCATAGCCCACAGAAACACCAAAAAAACATCAACAAAAAGCCCCAAATCATCCTAGCACGCGATAAAAAGATAGCTACGACAAAGATGGAGTCAGGGTCTCAGCTCTAGCTTTAATTTACCGGCTAGTTGTTTCATAGCTTTAATTTGAGCCACCAACCGAGCGCAAGACGCCTATGATAACATTAGTTCTATATAGGCTTAGACTAACTCATGACTGCACGCAATAAACATAACTGCCACGCCAACAATTAATAATCATCACAGGCTATGGTGCGATGCAGATCATCAACATCGCCATAGGCTCAGGGCCGCTACGGCTGCAACCGAAGTTGCCAGCCAAGTAGCAGACGACCATCATCGCCAAAGCGATTTCGACGGTTGATGACAGAATCAACGTCCTCATTAGCCAACCAACGACAAACCTTATAACAACACAAAAATCCTAGAAACACTTAAAATGGTTAGAAATCATATCGCATTAATAAATAACCCAAGGGTAAAAATAATAGTGATAATAGTTATGCAATACTCCTTACCTTGATTAAATTCGAGAGCAAACCAAACATCCAAGGCATCGCAAACAAAGCTGAAACAGCAAAATCAACCATTTAACAAACTGATTTAAGGCTTTCATACAAATATCATTATTATTTATTTGTAGTGATAAATTTCACTCGACTTATCTTTTTCTCTTAACAAATAAAAACCAAAGAAAAAAACAAAATGGATGTGTAATTTAGGGCATAAGTTACTAAGTTACCTGAAAAAAAGTCAGACCTGCTAATTTGAGATCCAACCCTACACCGCCACAGTCCCAAGGCGCAAATCACCCTAAAACATCACAAAAACCCCAAACAACTCAGATCGGTAACATGCAGCAATAATAAATATTGAAAAAAAACCCACCTTTGTATATTGTTTTCAGGTTGAAGACTCAACTTAGTAGTGCAGAGGATGGAGACGGTGGCGGCATGATAAACAGAGCAACCACTTTAAAAAAAACCAAAAAAAGCTCCTCAAACCGGTGTTTAAGGTTAAAGACGAAGATGATGATGATGATGATGATGGCGGCGATGACCTTCAGAGATTGTGTAAAGGGTGTCTCAACAATCGTCTGATTTAGAATTAGAATGAAGAAGAAGCTTTGTTGAAGAACAGATATTGAGAGAGAGAGAGAGAAAAGAGGTGTTTCAAGCGGTGGAGGACGTGTGTTGAATGAAGTGGTAGATGAGCTGGTCATTAGCTTAATAAAAGAGACATAAATAACAGATTAATTACATATTTGCCATCATTTACTGTTTAAATCAAAAGCCTTGTTATTATTATATAATGACCCATTTAACTATTTGATACCTAACACATTCAAGCATCAATTAATTACTAAAGTTGAACAAAAACTGCAAGACTAAATAATAAATATAATAACTAACCAATGGTACATGTTTACACAAAACTAGTGTGTTTAAAGGCGTGCGTTGCGCGCCTTATAATTTTGTCGTATCCAAAACACTAATAAGCTATTATTAACCAAGTAACTAACAATTTTCATACCATAATTTAAAAACGACATCTCACACAAACATAATAACATGTTGTGAATAAAAAAAAATGGAGTCACCTCTTGCCCTTCCCATGCTTCGAACCTAAATAGATGTAGTGTTATTACATCTAGCATTTATATTTATAATGCAATACTATTTTATAAAAGCTTGTAAAAAGCTTATTAACTTATACTAAAAATAACACATAAAAATTTGACTAACATATTCAAACTCAAATAAGTCATTAGGAATACATGATGACTTTAGTTTAAAAGTACAACAATTAAATAACTAATTAACATATACTAAAAATATTACATAAAAATTTGACTGACATATTCAAACTCAAACAAAAGAGATAGGCATAGTCACATTAGTGACTGACTCAGTCATTAGCAAAACCAAATAATTGTTAAAGAAGATAACATGATGACTTTTAGTTTAAAAGTTATTGTATATATAATAAAAGTTTACGGTTAAAAATTACAATCAGACAAATGTTGTGTTAATAAAAAACAACGGCATGGTTATTGGGTTAATCAAGAGCAACATCATGGTTTCTATGATCCTTGCATACAATACAAACTTTTCCTTCACATCTATTGGTGTCTCATTAGACGAAACAATAGCCAACATGAGAAATGGCGTATATACGTTCGAAGCATATTAGAGAATATACCACAAAATCAACCAGTTAGTACCACGGGATGGTAAACCTATACCACACGTCATTCTTTATGTTTTATGGTTTCATTTAGAGTATTTAACTACTTTTTTTACCATAGACTAAAATCTTGTCTTCTGCTTTAAGTTTTCAGTATGCTCCTACATCACTTTATATTTTCTTGCATGCTTTCAATATCAAAGGACTTCCACCAAAATAATTGTCAAACAAGAATACATAATGACTATTAGTTTAAAAGTTAGTATATGTAGTAAAAGTTTACAGTTAAAAATTACAATCAATAACAAGCAACGTCATGGTTATTATGTTATTCAAGAGCAACCTCATGGTTTCTTTGATCAAATGTCATGGTTTCTTTGATCCGCGCATACAACACAAACTTCTCATTCACATCTTTAGGTGTCTCATTAGACGAAACAATCGCCAACATGAGAAATGGTGTATATATGTTCGGAGCATATTCGGGAATATACCACAAAATCGACCAGTTAATACCACGGGATGACAATCCCATCCCACATGCCATTCTTTATTTTTTATGGCTTCATTTAGAGTATCTAGCTACTTTTTTTACCGGATACTGAAATCTTGTCTTTTGTTTCAAGCTTTCAGTATTCTCTTGCTTCACTTTATATTTTCATACATGCTTTCAATATCAAAGGACTTCCACCAAAATAATTGTCAAACAAGAATACATGTTGACTTTTAGTTTAAAAGTTATTGTATACGCAATTATAGTTTACGGTTAAAAATTACAATAAGACAAATATTGTGTAATCAAAAGCAACGTCATGGCTATTGTGCTACAAGAGCAACATCATGGCTATTGTGTTAATCAAGAGCAACCTCATGGTTTCTTTGATCATATGTCATGGTTTCTTTGATACGCGCATACAACACAAACTTGCCCTTCACACCTATGGGTGTCTCATTAGACGAAACAATCACCAACATCATAAATGACATATATACGTTCGGAGCATATTAGGGATTATACCATAAAATCGACCAGTTAGTACCATGGGATGGTAATTCATCTAGAGTATTTAGCTACATTTTTTTCCACAGACTAAAATCTTGTCTTCTAATTCAAGTTTTTAGTATTCCCCCGCATCAAGTTTTATTTTTTATTCGTGCTTTCAATATCAAATGACGTCTACCAAAATAATTGTCACACAAGAATACATGATGACTTTTAGTTTAAAATTATTATATATGTAATAAAAGTTTACGTTTAAAAATTACAATCAGACAAATGTTATGTTAATCAAAAGCAACGTCATGGTTATTGTATTAATCAAGAGCAATATCATGGTTTCTTTGATCAAATGTGGTGGTTTCTTTGATCCGCGCATACAACACAAACTTGTCATTCACATCTATGGGTGTCTCATTAGACAAAAAAATCGCCAACATAAGAAATGACGTATATACATTCGGACCATATTAGGGAATATAGCATAAAATCGACCAGTTAGTATCACGGGATGGTAAACCCATCCCACACGCCATTCTTTATTTTTTATGACTTCATTATAGTATTTAGCTACTTTTTTTTTACTAGGGACTAAAATCTTGTCTTCTTCTTCTTCTTCAAGTTTTTAGTATTCTCCAACATCGCTTTATATTTTCATACATGCTTTCAATATCAAATGACTTCTCTGACATATATTGTGTTCAGGAGTATTGCTTTTAATCATTATTTTTCACTAATGTTTTTTGTATTTAGAAAACCCTATGGTGTCATCTATTGTTTCAACCTGTGGGTTAATTTTACACCGCATGATATTTATTACAAACTTACAGTGTTATTTTGCTATAACATCTACACCTACTTTTTACTAAAATTGTATGCCCTTCAATCATATATTACACATTATCAGTATGTTTGTATAATGTACAACACTAACAACCTGATTGACCAAAAGCAAAAGCCAAACACAATGCAGACCTAATGTTTTTTGTATTTAGAAAACTCTATGGTGTCGTCTATTGTTTCAACCTGTGGGTTAATTTTACACCGCATGATATATATTACAAACTTACCATTTTATTTTGCTATAACATCTACACGTACTTTCTACTAAATTTGTATGCCCTCCGATCATATATTACACATTATCAGTATGTTTGTATAATGTACAACACTAACAACCTGATTGACCAAAAGCAACAGCCAAACACAATGCAGGCCCGCCGCAACGCGCCGGTTCCTGCTAGTTACTTGTAAAGGAATTAAAACTTGAATACCAGAAAATTGGGCCTTTAATGTGGGCCGAACATGAGGCATCATATGTGGAGTCCAAATTAGAAAACCTGAACAAATATTTGACTTCCATGTTGAGAAGCCCATACCAGAAAAACTTGAAACCTAATCATTGATTACTATTTGGGTTGGGACCAACCATAGCCTAAAACCCCAAGAGTACTAAGCATTTGGCCTTTAGCTAAAACAAGCTTGAGACAACTATAAAGCCATCGGTAACAACTACATTTTCGAAATTCAAGTTCTAAGGCTAGCCGGGGTGGTCCGTGATGGCCACCCCGTGAAGACGTGAAGCCGGCAAAACACCGCCCCTTCGGAAATTTTCATGGCCGTGACAAAAATATCCGTGATATACATCACGGAGAACAACAAAACCATCCACCAAATGCATTCTTGTTTTATTACAAAAAGTAGGTGGGTGGTCCCACCAACACTCTCTCTCTCTCTCTTGATTTTTATTAAAAAATAGTAATGTGTGTGATTGAATGAGGTGTCACAAGGTTATTGGGTGTGATGGTTATAGTGATAATTGTGAACACCATCACATGGGTTTAGTGATGAAATGTGATAAAATAAGGTGATACAAGATGATTGGGTGTGATAGTGTGATGAGTGTGATAAAAGGGTGACCACCCCTTGTGGCCTAACAGCCATACCCAGTTTATACTAAGGTATCGGGTACTGAAGAACCTAGGTTCAGGTATTAAAACAACTGGTTATGGCTATTCAAAATAAGCATGTATTGGCTTTTTTTCGGGTATAAATCACGCACGGTTTTGGGTACGAGTATGTCACACCATGCCAATGGCGGAAACATGTGGCGCGACGGTTCAAGGGTATAAAGTCAAGATTAACACAAACTATAAGTAATTAAGAAAAAGGGATCATTTATTTAATACGTCGAAACAAGTTTTTAAGTTTACATATCCATAAACCACATAGTTTAATACAAGGGTGGAGGTTTCTTAAATATATCCCAACACTATGGGAAATAAAAGTGAAACCCCTCCAAAATATCCGACGCAAGAGAGAGATCCCCGCCCCAACTAGCCACGTAACCCTCCATCGATCAATTACCTGAAGGATATGTTAAAAATCGTCAATATATAAATATTGGTGAGTTCACAAGTTTTAGTTTACAAAACATCACTTTTTGGGAAATAAACAAAGTTGTGACCGTTGTAGGAGTTGCAAATTCCTACAACCTACTTGAGCCCATAACCAAATCAAGACTAGCAATGCCCCACCCCAAGTTGTTTCTCAGTAAATAAAAACTTAATTCAGAATATGAGAACCCCAGGCATACGCCGATGCATAATCGACACTATCGATTAGGGGTGGGCCTTGTCAGGCACCAATAGTACTATCCCAATATTCCTTTGGTTTCATTTCCTTGAATTAATGGTTACAGTAGCGGGGACTCAACACCGAGTAGCGATCAACTACTCAAGTAATTCATCCTGTCACACATTTCCCTAACATAACTTTCCCCCAATAAAAACAGTAAAATGGGGCCGTGAAACTCACCTCAAGCAAGTGCGCAAATCCAACTAGAGAATAGTTCGTCCTAGGTCAACACCTACAAACGTCCTAGACGTATAAGTCACTAAGCCTATAGTGCGTGTGTTTCGGCAAGTTGTACGTCCGACTCCCAAACCACTATTTAGTCCAATTCCCCGTTTAATTAAACGTGTATCCTAGGCCTGTTGGTAATGGATTACCCTTTTTACAAGTTACACTTATATTTCCATGAATATTAATTAACTTGTGTAATATTGTTCTCGACTCGACTCACTTGACGTATAATTATTTTCCCATTAAACAATTATACTAAGATCTTGTCGATCGATATAATATTTTAACACTCTCGACTCGACTCACTTTACCGTATATTTATTTTCCCATTAAATAAATATACTAGGATCTTGTCGACTCGTCATAACGTTTTCCACACTCGACTCGACTCGACTCACTTTACCGTATATTTACTTTCCCATTAAATAAATATACTAGGATCTCGTCGATTTGATATATATATATATATAGGGAATGGATATTGAGGAAACCCATCCTTATTCGGTAAACTCTGGAAACTCTGACTTCCCAATATTTTTTTTTTTGAAAAAAAATAGGGCAAGTAATATACATGATTTTAAGCATTTTGGGCCAAAAAAATTAAAAAAGCGCCGAGTATTTTTTTTTTAAAATAAAATAAAATTTTGACTAACACATGTTAAGTGCTAATAACAGGTGTTAACCATGTGTTAACTATATGTAAACAGTAGGCGTTTTTTATTTTTTATAAAAAAACCGTTCGGCGCTTTTTCGATTTTTTTGGCTCAAAATGCTTAAAAAAATGTATATTACATACCCTAAAATTTTCATAAAAAAAAGTCGGGAAGTTAGAGTTTTTAGAGTTTACCAAATAACAAGGGTTTTCTCTATATACTTCCACTATATATATATATAGGCTAAAGGGATTCTACAAACCCTTCAAAATGAAGAAACTCCCACAAACCCAATGAGTGGACCACATTGCTACGCATAGTCCATAAACTTTATTGTTTTTTTATTAAGCAAAGGTTAATTTGGTAATTTAGCACACCCCACCACATATATAAACCTTTCTTTCTCTCTCCCATTTCAAATTTTCATATTCCTTCCCCCTTACCCTCTCCCCTCATCCTCTCTTTCTCTGAGTTTTTTTTAAAGCTAAAGCACCCTTAACCTAGAACCACCAACACCATCATCGTCATCTCCAACCTCCAACACTATCATCGTCACGTCATCAGCATCATTGTACAGCCAACACCACGATCGGTGGTGACCGGGCAACACCGTCGGAGAAGCCCACCGGAGAAGACGACCGGAGAAGACTATCGGAGAAGACGACCATGTATTTTGATGTGTTTGTTTATTTCCATCTTTGTATCTCCTTCCATGTTGCTTTTATGTTTTATTTTTTTACTAAGTTGGAATCAAATCTATGTTCAAGTAATACTAGTCTCCATAAACCCACTTGTTCCCTTTTCTTTTTCCCAACTGATCTCTATATTTTTTGTTTGTTTAATGACCCCTGTTTTTGATAAAAACACAAATGTGAACAGAACAGACGCAAGTTTAGATAATAATCAAGTTTAGATATTTTAGTCATTCTAAATGACCCCTGTTTGTTAAATTCTATTTTTGATAAATGTCCACTGTTTGTTAAATTCTATTTTTGATAAATTATAATAATCAAGTTTAGACTTTTATTAATCTTTTTTTTTTGTAATTCAAACCATGGAAAAAGTTTTTTTTTTTGGGTGATTGATTATGGAAAACCACTAATATAATATAAAGTCATTTAGGATTAGAACATAATAGTAAAATAATAGTAAATTTTCTGAGTGTAATCGAACACTTATATGTCTTTGGAGCCTAGCGTTGAGAATTCAAGTTAAGTTATGGTGTTTTTATCGTCTATATTTTCGTATAATCTTTGTGTTTAGTTAGACTGTTACGTGTGTAGCATATCCTTTTTTTGCAGCCAAATTATGTTTTCTGTTTTCTAGCATATGAAACTCTGTTCTCTGTTCACTACAGACTACATAAGTGTTATCTGTGTTTTTCCTGTTACACATGTAATACTCGTGTGTTCTTGCACCATGTCTGTCTATTTTTTTTCTTTTCTCATGTATGAGTTTTTTTTATGTTACCTATGTCTTATTTACAGAAAATGTGTTATTTGTTTTCAGAATGAGTTTTCAGAACGTTGTAATTTGTGTTTTCTATGTGTTTAGTTAGGGTGTTTTTCTCTTCTATATGTCCGTATCATCTCTGTGATTTTAGTTCTTAGGGTGTTTTTTTCTGTGTTAAGGTCGGGTGTTACGTGTGTAGCGTATCTATTTTGCAGTCAAAGTTTGCTTCTAATTCAGCAAAAAATGTATGCTGGGTGCAGAACACAGAAGTTTGTCCGTGTTTCCAGAAAAAAAATAAAAACCTGTTACACATGTAACACTCGTGTTTTTTGCACCTTTAGTTATAGTTTTTTTTTCTGTTACGTATATGTTTTTAATAGAGAATAGTTTTTTTTTCCTGTTTCATATTTCCAATGTCAACATTTACTCTGCTATAACATACGTTACATGTCTTGTTTTTAGTCAAAGCATGGATTCCAACCCCAGCACTCCGCCTTGGGAGGTTTTTGAGGCCCGTCACCATCTGATCCCAATTGTACACAAGTCACCTCAAAATGAACCGGACATTGCATTTGCACATGAACCACCCCCACCGGTTGAATTGGATATCCCTCCTGTTGCAGCCCAACATGAACCCGTCTCCCCCGTTGCCCCAGACATCCCGCCATTAGAACCGGTTATACCCATAGTGCAGTCGGACGATGGTTTTGTAAGCAACGAAGATTTCGATTGGAATGCGGCCTTTGATTACGTTTTCCTCGAAGAATATCCGCCACCAGAAGACTATATGACACCGGAGGATGATGTGCATGATGTAATTCACACACCTAAATGGATTGTTGGTTACGAATCAAACCCAGGGGCTGAATATCAAGAACCATATGAACCTAAATTTAACAAACCTGTGCTGCCAGTTACGTCTCAGGAAGGTGGGCGTATTAGGGCAGAATGGGAGGGTATAGGTTATACCGAGGAACAGTGGGCTTTTTATGCCAAGTATGGTTATCGGATGCCGTCTGCTACTGTTGGTTGCAGTGCGAGATGTCAGGGTTATTGCATGCATGGGTGGGGTATGAATCTTTAATTCTATGTTTTGTTGTTGATACAGTTTCACTGTTTATATATTTTTTGAGTAGTATGTTTTATGCGGATGAACAATATGATGTATAGTTTTTTTTAGTGGTATGTTTTTTGCAAGTTTTTTGTATTGTCATGCAATGCAGCACTACTTAACAAAAATGACATCGGCTAATGAATCTTAACATATGTTACAAACCTAGAACAGTTTCATTGTAATATAATTTTCATGTTGTCAGCTGAATCTTAATTTCATATGAATCTTAAAAGTAGTGAATATTAAAAAAGATAACCATATGGACCTTTTGTTACGTATGGAACAACTCTGGTGCTGGTACAATAAAACCAAAACAAACATGTTGTAATAAAAAAAATTAACAGGTTAGGATTTTTTTAAATTAATATAAAACTGTCGTGACGGATTTTACGTACGTAACAACACTGGTGCTGGCACAATAATATGATTCTGTGAATCTGATTATGCTTTATTGATAAATAAAATAGTTTTTTTTAATCATTAAAAATCTGATTTTGTCAAGAAAAAAGTGTGAGGGAGAATGTTGGAAAGAGAAGATTAGTGAGAGAAAGAGAGAGAGAGAAGGATGATTGATTTGATGGAGAAAGAAGAAGGTGCAAATTACCCTTCTAATCGTTAGATGATTTACGTTATTTTTCTCCAACGAATAAATTTCCAACACTTAGGAAAGTGTTATGTATTTTCACCCAATTTATATATTTTAAGTCCTTGAAAATATATGTTCTCATTTTCTCATTAGTCGTAATAATACAAATACTTATTTGTTCGTTTTTACGTCGTTGTCCGTTAACACGTCCAAATCCGATTACTTAACATATATATATATATATATTGTCAATTTTTCCAAGTTCCAACAATATGTGTCCATGAAATTAATCATCTTTTAATTCCTACACATTTTACTTGGAAGTTTATAAACACATTTGTATTTTTAATACCAAAACTTGGTTACTTTTATATATAAAATGCTCCAACACTTTTATATTCCCATTTATATAAAAGTGTTCAATATTTTTATACAAGTTTCTACCAAGTCTTTAATTTATCTAACATTTTTATAAAAACCTTTGTTTTTATATATTTCCACATGTTAGAAAATCTATATTTTTATAAAACTCCATTTTATAAAAATACACTTTTATATAAGATATATATGTATATTTGCTATTATTTACAAATTAAAATCAACCTTGGAAAGTTATCATTTTACACTTTTGACACCAAACTTTTCAAAGTTATATTTTTAGATACAAGTTTCTAAAAATATCATTTTATGTCCCTCAACTTTTAAAGTTATTAAAATAGTCCTTTAACTTCCAAGACTTACATTTTCTTCTCAATCTTTCAAACATGACAATTTTCTACTAAATTAGTAAACTTTATTTGATCATCTTTGTCATGTTAGTTTATTTTTATGTTCCAACACTTTTAATAGTCTATAATCATCTTATTAAGGATAATAATAGGTGTACTTTGTGTATTTTGTCCAATATGTCCAATTTACATTTTTCAAGTGTGTAGACTTTGAAGATGTAAAGTTTATGTAACTTGTTTTCTAACCAAATCAACACCATATATAGTCTTAGATGATTATTTTATGAAGATTTAAACCACATTTAAGGTTATTCAAGTTCCATTAACAAATCTTGTTTAGATCATCATCTCATTTAAGTTTTTGTGAACTTTATGAAACTACAAGAACACTACATATGTCCATCACCATTTTTGGCCCTTATCACACAATTATAACACCATTTTAGTCTTTAAAAAGAATATGTTTTATCATGTAAAGCCTTAATAAGTTAACCCATTGTACAACTTGCTTCTAGATAATAAACATAAACTTTTAAAGACAAGAACAAGATCAAGAATACTTACAACTAGCACAAGGCTAGGGAAGCTAAAAATACTTAATTTTGATGGGGTTTCATGTGTTCTTCCTATGTGGTTAAGCTCCAAGCTTGAAACACACAATTGGGGTTTGGAAAATGGATGTTTATGAAGGAATTTGGAGTGTTAAAACTTGAAGAAAGTGTGTGTGTGGTTGATGGTAGTTCACGGCTCAAAAGGAGAAAAGAGGAGATTTTTCTTTGTGTTTTGATCAAGTGTTGTGTCTTATGATATATTATAACCTTATCATATCTTCAAACAATCTTCAAAGATCACAAAGATCTAACATTAGATCTCAATCCCATATATCATGGATATGTTTTTACTAGTGTGATCTTTGATGGATTACAAGAGGGTGTTTGAGCCAAGTTTTGTCAAGGAAAAAGGAGGATATGTATAATCTTTCCAAGTACTTAAAATCTCATATAATATTTCATCAAAATCCCTCCCATGCTTCTCATGATCTTTTGTAGATTGTTGGTACATAAAAGAAAGATTTTAAGCATGGTAAGGGTTGGGCCGGTTTTGGGGGTAGGTTTAGTGGGGTCCACTTAGCGTTCGGGTATTAATCGGATTTTAATTACGCGTTATTTGGACATTATAATAACCTCAAATAACCCTTAAACATAATCTAGTTTAAGTGTTGGTTAGTTAGTTAGGCTTTCGTTGGTTGAAATTATAAGTTATGCGTACCGGGTGCGATACGCGCACTTTATTTTTTACCGGGAGATTTGTATGTAAAGTTTTCACTTATGGTTTTGGAGTTTCAAAACACATTATATTTTGTGAAAAATACCCTTTATTTTATATCCTAGGTGTCTGGGATCCTTTTCGTTTATTTAATTTATACCGGGTAACCACCAACGTCCGTTCCGGACAACTTTATTCCCACATGATTCCATCATGCTTCAGTATTAAACGTGTGCATTCCTATGCATCTTATGAGGAATTTGCTATTCTCTAAGGCATCAGTTAAACAATTAACATGAATTTGCGCTTAATTATGTTAATTACACATTAATTAATTAGTACGGATTTACCTTGATTTTGCCGGTTGTCACAGAGTATTTGATCCTTACCATACGGATAGGGTTGGGTTCATGTGTATATAAAATCCTGATACAAAAAACGCATTCCGTAGTTGCTTTACCTGTTGATCGAATATAGTTTTTTCATTCTAAAAAAGATGGAGATGTTTATATGACATAGAAGAAGCCGAATTCACATACTTAAATAAAACTGAATTTAGCAATGTTTTCAGAATCGGACCGGAAGTTGAACCGGAGTCTCCAGCGGTTCACCAGTCCGACCGGTCCAACGAACCCGCCCAAAACATACCAAAACCCCAAAAAATAAAAACAAATTAAAAAAAAAACCCGGTCTGACCCTTAAATCCCGGTCCTACCGGGAAATGAACCCCCAGCCGGTCCGGGTTGATAAATTGGACCGCCATTGTTTTAATGGCCTATATCATCCCCTAAGCCCAAATCTTTGAAATCAAAATTCACATGATTACTATCCAAAGTCCAAACCATTACTAAAGAAGTTGAAGCGTTATATAACAATTTAGGTAATGTAGCCCTCTTGATTTTATAATCATCAACCCCACTATGGATAGGTGTTTCCAAATATTTACAGCATAACATTTTTCTGCAGTTGACACTAGTTGTATAAACATCATATTTGTTTTCGGAGGTGAATATTCTTCTCGAATTAACAGCCCATTTTATTCTGAAGTAATTTGTGCACTCAAACAGTTTGATGAAAGGTCGAAGCTCTCTATATATGCTCACAAGATTTGGAAAAGAACTTAGCATGGCTTCTGCGATTTGACTGTGAGACAAGTTCTTCTTTTGTTAGATTGTTGCAAAGATCCCACCTTTGTAGGTATTGACTTGGCTTTTTCTTAATAACTTAACTTAGAGAGATCGAAAGTTGAATATGGTGAAAAAAAGTTGAATGTACTGTAAAAAAGTTGAATTCGCAAACCACATAACCGGTGGTTAAAACTTAAAAGTCGAATTATAAAAAACGTTGCATTTAAAAGAAGTTGAATTTAACAAATTGAATGGTAAACTAATTTGAATAGAACATATCGGATAATTTGTTAAAATTATACTAGTTGAGTTCTCTTGTTCGATCAATAATTACCGTTTCACCATAAAAAAATTATACTCCATTCTGTATCTGGGTAGAAGATATTATGACATGCAGTGGCGCATCTTGGATTTTTTTTTCTAGTGCATTCACTGGTTTTAGATACTCTAATTTGATAGAACTGGACATAATAAATTTCGGTTCGGTTTGACGGTACGGGTCGAGTAAAATCTGTCACATAATAAAAAATATGATATAATAAATAAAGTTAAAAACAATGCATTGGGGAAGGTTAACCAAGAACCACTTGTTTGGAGGTGGAAGCCTTAACCATACAACACTACTTCAACTTTGTTATGGGTTCATCCCGGTATTATCTCTGGTTCACGCCATGTTCTTTATATGGCTCTCTACTAAAAAATCGAAAATTCGTAATCGAGTACCGGGAGCTCTTCACTTAACTCCGCCCCTGGTGATGTGTGTACGTGCACTAAAATTATTCATCTGTGTAGAAGATGGTGTTCATACATAGGATGATTTGGTGTTCATATGTAGGAAGGTTTTGATTACAAAAAGAATATGGTCTTACTTTCACTTTCATATATTATCATACATACATCAAGACAGAATATTACACAAACACATATGACATATGCATACAAAACTAGTTTGCATTTATTCCAACACATTCTCAAATAGGTATACTAGTTACGGAAGATCATAGAGGGTTTCCTAACTAAATCATGAAGGAAGTAATAGCATGTAAACATACATTCTTCAACCAACTCTAGCCATCTTCTACGCCAGTACGGATTGATGTAAATAAGCGCAGCAAATCCCAACATGAAAACAAACCACGTGGAACCGAAACTTCCATAGAATGATGCCATATCTATATCATACCAACTTCGATCAGTTCCTTCTTCAGCTGATGGATGAGTCATTTGTGATTCAGTGACGCATTTGTTCTTCAAGGGTTCTCCACAAAGAAGCGGGTTTCCTTCATAGCTATCCTCGGTAAAGGTCAAAAATTGTGCTTTCCATTCTGGGAGTTTACCGGATAGGTTGTTATAAGAGACATTGAACACTTCTAAATACTTCAGTTGAATCAGCTCTGATGGAACTTTGCCTGTCAAACCATTAAATGAAAGGTCCAAACTCTCTATGTCTATGAGATTTGATAAGTTCACTGGAATAGGTCCAGTTAACTTATTATGAGACAGGTTTAAAGTGAGAATATGGGTTAATATCCCTAGTTCCGGTGGGATTTCACCTGTAAGTTCGTTACATGATAAGTCCAATCCTGACATGTAATCAAGGATCTTACCTTTATAGGTTTGAGCATTTCTTTTTGTTGTATATTCAGCATCATCTTGAGCTTCAAACTGATCCACACCTTCACTAAAATCAGAAGCATGTATTGCATTTCTTTTTGTTGGATAAGAGGCAGGAACATCAAACCGAAACCACATGTCTTGTATGAAAACAAGTTCTTTGGGTCCAGTGTTATAATGTAGGCATCTAGGTATTAAACCGGAAAGGGAGTTACTAGATAAATCTATGAAACTCACATTAGTTAATTTGCACAACTGCCTCGGAATAGAACCACTAAAGTTGTTGTTTCCTAACAGTAGAATCCTTAGCTGGGATAGGTCACCCAGAAAATTAGGAATCCTACCGGAAAGGTAGTTGTGGCCTATATCTAAAGTGAAAACATTCGTTAAATTACGAAATGTATTGGGTACCAATCCAGTGAATTTGTTGGATCCCAAATGAAGATGTTTCATAGATTCCACATCTAAACAATATGGAAGAGGCCCTGAGAAAAAGTTTTGTGAGATATCAAGAAACCTGAAAGAAGCTTTTCCACAGGGAAACTGGCCACTGAATCTGTTATTTCTCACTCTAAGTTCATCTATGCTAGAGGCATTGCTTATCCAACTAGGGATGGTACCTTTAAAAAGGTTATCACTAATATCCAAAACCTGTAGACCTTCCCATATAGTGTATTCCCCAATGTTATTTCCAATATTACCTGTGAAATAATTGTTGTCTAATTGAAGGACTTTGAGACCACCCAAACTTAAGTTTCCTGAAAGTATCTGGCCATGTAGTGCATTCTTTGATAGTTTTAGTATAACTAATATAGAGGTATTTGTAACCAATCCTTCTGGTATTCTTCCTGAGAAATTATTTTGAGATAAATCGAGTGTGCATAGTTGACGCAAATCACATATTGAAGAAGGGATAACACCATTCAAAGCATTGCTGGAAAAGTTTAAAAATTCTATATACGGAATGAACTTTTGTATATCATTATGGATAATACCAGTGATATGATTTCCAGACATATCTAAAGACTTCATATTAGCATTCAAATACTCCATACGCAAAACACCTTGCAATGAGTTGTTTCTTAATTTGAGAAATTCGAGCTTTGTATTATTCTTAAGCAACCAATTCGGAAATTCTCCCTCCAAGGAATTATGGGACATGTCTAGTACTTGTAACTTGTGTTGGTGAAGTAGAAAACTAGGAACAACACTTCCTTTAAGCTTTTTGATATTCCCATTAGGTAGCACAAGAACCTTCAACTGGAACATTGGAATCCAACCTATAGGCTCTTCTGTCTCCACCTCAAGTTCTTCATTGCCTCTTTCAAGTTTAAAAATCTCAAGCTTCGTATGATTAGATAATGAGCTGAACGAGAATGAGCCTTCAAACTTATTAAGACCAAAGTCAATGTACTCTAGAGATTTGAGATTAACAATCAGAGATGGCGGAAGTATTCCAGTGAATTGATTTGAGGAAATATCAAACATCTTAAGTGATGTTATATTAGCGGTCAGAGATGGAAGAAGCATTCCTGAGAATTGATTTAAAGAAATATCAAACATCTTAAGCGATGTTAGATTAGCTGTTAGAGATGGAAGAAGCATTCCTGAGAATTGATTTGAAGAAATATCAAATGTCTCAAGATATGATAGCCTATTGAAACATTTAGGCAGGTTTCCATCAAACATGTTGTAACTAAGATCCAACTCACGAAGATTCTTTAACTCGCATAACCCTGTCAAAGTAGAACAAGTTATTGTTCACCATTTAATTATTATAATGCAACAATCTTTTAGATAACTTACCAGTGGGTAATGATCCATTGAGCATATTGTCACCGAATGCTAAGGCTTCAATAGAAGATAATGATTTAATTGTTGATGGGATGCTTCCAATAAAATAGTTAAAACTCAAATCTAAGACTTTTAGATGGGGAAAAGAAGCCAAAGCTATATGAAAGACAACAAGAGAGGTTTGTAAACAAGGAGTTCGTGATTTTTGTTTCACCACAAAATCAAAACATTCTTGATAAGAAATAAAAATACGTTTAACTTTGAAACAGGAAAAAAAAATGCACTTAAAGTACATGAACTTCTTATTTAAATATTAAAATGTGAACACAACAAAACATAAGATTCAAGATGAGTGCCTAACTAATAAGTTTCGTAGCTATCGCATCAGACTTCCAATAATAACCCGAATGTTGGAAGCCAAAATTAAAAGTTTCATTAAACGATTTTAAGATATTATAAAACATATGATGATTATTTACAATAAAATTCAAAAGCCCAATGTAATTATGATTTTCGTAGTAACATAATTACGAGGATTAACAAAAACGAGATGACAACACCACCACCCACTAAACCTCCACCCGTCTGAACCACCACCACCACACGACTAAACCTCTACCTCCGACTGAACCACCCGACTGAACCGAACCACCCGACTGAACCGAACCCACACCTGCCTGAACCACCACCACTCGACTGAACCAGACCTAGACCCGACTGAACCAGACCCATACCCGACTAAGCCACACCACCTACTTCACCACCGCCTACACCTACGTCACCCTCATCCTGTAACGGTCACCTTTTTTTGAAAACCCCCAATCGCCCTCCACTTGTTTCTAAACCTAATCGCCCCTGCCCTTGGTTTATTACCCAATCGCCCCCCTCTGTTTAAAGCTACTGGCCACTGTTTAAAGCTACTCGCCCCCACTCTCTATGCTACTCGCCCCTGTTATCACTGTCCACCGAGAAAGAAAGGAATGCAGTAGAGGAGGCAGCTGCCATATTGGTCCCAAATAAGTTTGTTTGTGGTTGTGGTTTGTTGGATGTGTGTTTAGGGCATGTTTGGGATTCCTTATTTTACCTCCTTATAACTTATCTCCTTAATCAAGAAGGAGATAAGGAGAAAATAATGTTTGGGTAATGGGTTGAAAAGGAGTTTTTGTGGGTTGAAAAGGAGATAAGTTATAAGTAAGGATTTGTGACTTTTGAGATTAAGGAGATAAGGAGGTGGAAAAGGAAATAAGGTGATAAGGAGAAGTTTAGCCAAACATGGCCTTAGTTAATTTGGTGTGAATTATATGGAGATGTTGATATCAAAAGGAACTAGTGAATGGTGCTATGTAGGATGAAACTAGATTACTTTAATGGATTTAACATTTTTATAAATAAATATTACTAATAATAATAATTATTATTATAATTTCCTTGTTATGGGTGCGTTCGGGTGTGAGAGAGTAACTGTTGTTGAGGTGACGGGTCCCAACTCAGTCACGGGGAAGTGGCCTTGCCCCTTTAGAAATTACCATTCGTGCAAGGATGCTTTGCCTGGTACAGGGTTATTCTAGACTTCTTATGCATTTTTAGCAAGACCATTTCAATAAGAAAGAAAGGAGGGAATTGTTAAAGGGACAGATTGCTTCAGACTTGGACCTCTACACAGATGTTGTAAATGCCCTGCGGATGCTTGGGAAATGGCTATGTGGGGGATGTATGACCCTGCATGCCCTTAACCGCTATTGTCGTCACAAGGATGTTGTGCATAAGTGCACGTTAGGTGCAGGAAATGCCATTCATTAATTGTAGGGATCCCTCAGCCGTGTAGGCCGCCTACAGAGCCTGAGAACGTCTTGTCTACACGGGTGGTGGCAGATGTCGCTCTCCTTGAGCGCATCCTCGCGCTCCCCCTCTCCACTGTCAAGAGTATTCCGCCTGCGTGTCGTATGGCGTTTGCGCAGGCTTTGTCACTGGGGCTGCGTAAAGTGGCAGATGCCCCAGGGTCTATTGAGGCATAGGTTAAGCTTCTGTTGTTGCCTCGTTGCACGTTACGGGCGGTCAAACCAGCCTGTAGGCAAGAACGCAGATCTAGGTACAGGAAATCGCTTCAATACAACTCCATTATGTGAGCCTTAGCGGATTGGAAAGATGGGGCCGTCTTTGAGGAGCTCGTCAAGAACCTCCTTGATCTACCTGCGGAGGGGCTTTCATGTAGGCCTAGTGAGCAGGATAATGATGGGGTGGGGGCAACATTAACCAATGCCTTCCAAAAGTGGCAGATGGGCACTACACAGCTGCGGTCAAGGTCCTATGTTCATCAGGGGTCGCGCCTCTTGGGGAGGCCACTTTGAAAGCCTTGATTTATAAATACCCTATTGTGGACCCTCCGACCAAGCCTTCCGCCATGCCATCTGAGCCAGCTCTACAGGTTGACATTGATTGTGCGCTGGCGTGTATTAAATCCTTCCCGAAAGGGACCTCTTGCGGGAAGGATGGTTCGCGGGCTCAACATATCTTGGACGCATTCTGTAGCCAGGGGTCCCCCACCACGTCTGGGTTGCTTAAGTCCATCACAGATGTTGTCAACCTGTGGCTTGGGGGGCTTTGTCCTTCTGAACTGGTGGAGTTCGTTGCCTCCGCTCCATTAACCCCCTTGTTAAAGCCCAACAATGGAATTAGACCTATAGCGGTTGGGACTATTTAGAGGAGATTGGTGTCGAAAGTCGCTATGCGTAAAGTGGGTAAGGAGATGGTTGCGTATCTAGGGGATTTCCAATTTGTGTTTGGGGTCCCTAATGGGACATAAGCAGTGTTGCACGGTGCCAATAGGTTTGTGAACATGTTCATTCTGATGGTTCCCTAGCTATGCTTACTGTTGATTTCTCCAATGCTTTTAACGTAGTTGACCGTACGACCCTTCTCAGGGAAGTTCATTGTCGATGCCAATCCATTTACCCGTGGGTGCAATTCTTGTATGCCTGGCATGCCAGGTTATACGTGGGCGATACTCACATTGGTGCTACTACTGGGGTTCTGCAAGGGGACCTCTCGGCCCATCCTTTTTGCATTGGTCCTTCATCCGCTTGTTCTCCGGGTGTAGGAAGCCTGCTCCCTCCCTTTCCATGCTTGGTATCTTGATGATGGCACTATTATAGGTAAAACTGAAGACGTAGCGAGGGCACTTGATATTATTCGATCTGAAGGGCCGTCTCTGGGGCTTATGCTTAAAGTGAGATAAACTAAGATTTTTTTGCCGACGTGCAAGGTTTAGCAACAATGCCTGATTTATTTCCTAGTGAGATAGGTAGGCCCGATCGAGGGGTCAAACTCCTTGGGGGAGCTGTTATTCGGGATGCATGTTATATATGCTCTCTAGCAATAAAAAGGGCTTTGCGCGAGGTTGAACTCATGGAACACCTTCCGAAATTAAGAGACCCTCAAAGTGAGCTCCTCTTACTGCGCTCATGCATGGGGGTTACTAAATTAGTGAAGTACCATAATGTGAGGCACTTGATGCAGCATAAACAGATATGTTTTAAAACGCAAGGTAAAAGGTTAAATTATTTGGTGTAGAACCAGTCTACTTATCACAACAATAACAATTAGGCTTTGTTCTGGTTCAAATATGTTTAAACGCAAGTACTATCAACCCAGCAAATTAGTACAGACATTAATACTAGACTTGTTCTGGTTTAGACATGTTTAAACGCAAGTAATAATATCAAGTGTTTACATTTAGACGCAAGTACTATCAACCCAGTAATTTTTTTAAAGTATAGCAATATGGTATGGAAATGAAAGAGGATGAAAAGCTTGTTTTTATGGTGTAATTTAAAAAAAAAATGTCGTATGAAAAAGTTATGGCCGTTTTAAAAATGGGGTGGAAGTGTGATGATTTTTTTATTATATTTTAAACATGTGTCACTTCCTTATTGGCTCTTGGAGAGGTCTCGGAACCTGTGAGCCGACTTTCCCAAGAGATGGGAGGTGGCTATTTTGGTAAATTGACCAAGTCAATGGCCAATTTGGTGATTTTCCCATTTGTATTTGTCTTAATATAAAGAGCATTGATTTTCATCAATTCGCAAATAAAATAAAAAAAAACACATACAAATCATAGCCACTTCATCAACTACTTTACGACAAAATGCTTACCTTCCATGGGTAATGTTCCATTGAAATCATTCCACTTCAAGAGGAGGACTTGCAGGTAAGGCATATTAGGTACTTCTGAAATCACCGGTCAAGTCAAAAATTAAAATAATTAGTAAAAATAAGCTCTTAATGTTTCCAGTCAAACTAGTAGATTCAGTAACCATAGAAGTAGATCAGCAGTATCTGCTTATGTTATTTGAGAATTTTGAAATAATGTTTGAACACATCAATTAACATACCATTTGCAAAAAGTCTTCCTCCTATATAACAAGACTCCGATGAAAGATATCTTAGGGATGGAAAAGCAGCCATGGACCTCATGATGTCATCCTTGAAGTCGTTCCCTCCTAGATTTAAGTGTTTCAGTTTGCTCATGGTACCTGATGAATTGATCATACACGTGAAAGAAAGCAGCACGCTCAATTAAGACATTGTCAGATGAAACAATTCTAAAACTCATCCCAATATGCTAAGTAAAAGATGCAATCTCGGTTTGTAAATGTCATGTTGAGGTTTTCTTAAATGTAGAGCTCAGGAGAATGTTTATGAGGTTGTATTGGACCAGTGGCGAAATGTATCTTTCAAATATAGTGTCCCTACCCCAAGTATCCAATATTATAATGCAGAGCAAGAAATGTTTAAAATAAATAGAATTTGAAAACAAATTTTAACAACTTATATACCATTTAATGTGAGTGATTTGAGGTCACAATCGCTCAAGTCAAGTTCCTTTAACTCTTTCAAGGAAGAGAAATCTGCACAAAAGACGTTTTAAGTTAATAAATATTAGTGAATATGAGATTTAATATTTTAATTGTATTTTTAACGATGTGGATATCATAAGAAATTTACATGCCTTGCATTGAAACAGAACTTCCCAATTTTCCAGAAGAACGACTAAGATCAAGAGTGTTGAGGGATGGGAGAAAACTTAGGCATGATATGATGCTCGCGTTGAAATAGTTACCTCCTCCAAGAGATACACTCCCTAGTCTTTCCAACCTCATGAGACTCTTACAACCTATACAAATAACATGAGAAGGACCAAGGTCTTGTATGTGTAATAACAAATGAATTATAGAATAAGAGGCACAAGGCACTTAACGTTTTCATGATTCTTTTTACCTTCAGTGCTTGGTGTCATGTTGAGCTTGTTAGAACTTAAATCCAACTTCTTCAGGTTAGTTAAATTACTTAACTCTGTAAAAAAAAAGTTAATAACACCAACGCATTAGATGCATTATACAATTTTTGTTTTTCCACCATCTCATGTTTCTGTTTTAAGTTTGTTTAAATTAAACTTTTTGTTATTAAGTTACAAAAATGTGCAACCTCCGCCCTATTTTAAAATTTATTCTTTTAATTAAAGACGCTCCTTGTTAAAAATATAAGTAATTTTGTAATTCAAACCTTTGATAAAATGGTTATAAATATTGGGCCAGATATGTACTTTTAATATGTTGGGCCAATCTTATTTCATTATACAGGTTATGGGCTTGTTTTATGGGCCTTATCAGCTGAGAGTTTGTTATGCTTGTTCAAGATAGACGCCTGAGATTTACTCATAGTTATCGAGTTGTGGAATCTTCTGGAGCTCATATATAAGGATTATTATTTTTTCTTTCTTTCATTATCATTACCAGTCATTGTATTCTCTCTCATTTGTATTGTTTTCTTTCTAGGGTTGTTCGTCTTCATCTAGTGATTAGGGTTTCCTATCACTGTAAGTTTGTATTTTTATTGTTCTTTAGATGTGTCAACTGATTTGTTTAATTAGTTGACATTATTAGACTTTGTATTGCTTTTTTGAGTTCCATTATTGTAGAACTCTAGGGTTTCTAGGGGTAATCTTTGGGTTTGTTAATAATAGATTTTGTCACCATTTTCTTCTTGCTATTTCTTGTGTCTTCATGGTTGTGTGATTGTGGTTTGTATGAGAGATATTGTTATTACTGTTGTCTTAGGGAGAAGGGGCACAAGGCCCATGTAGCCTCATCTTAATCAATCACACAGTTCCACGTGAGTTTTACTCTAAAGTAGCCTAAACACTGGAAATGCCATAGCCTAAAGTAGCCTAAAACGATTTTTCTTTTTTAATATTAATTAAGTAAAAAAATAAAACCAAATAAACATTAATTAAATAAAATAAAATACATGCAAATACAATAAAAATACGAAACATAAAAAAAATTCAACTAAAAATATTAAAAATTAAATTACGCAACGTCGTTGGATTCTTCGAGATATGGTAGGTCTTGAGTTGAAATATGTTCGACTAGGTCAATGCAAAGTTGGAAATGTGTGTGTGGATCCATAATTTCACGAAGGCATCCTCGTAAAAAACGGTTGAACAATTGGATCCCTAATGTGGATCGGCGAGAAGGCATTTCCCTAGTCTTGAAGGATCATGTTATGCAATATCATGCATGTATACGCCACAGCTCTAATCTTGTCCACTATGTAGGCACACATGGGTCGCTTTAAAATGCCCCCATTTCCCCTTAAGAGCTCCAAACTCTTCCACTTTTTTCATTTGGATCCATTGGATGTGGAAATGTTTTCACAAACAACGCTCAAGTAGGGAATATCCAATCGGTTAGATAGTATCCACGTTTATATGTGTGCCCGTTGACAATAAATGGACATTTAGATGCCGTTCCATTCCGTTCATTTAGAAAAATAGGAGAAGTTTGGAGAACATTGATGTCATTGAGTGAACCAGGCGCACCACAATAACCATACCAAAACACATATCCTGTGACGCAACCGCCTCGAGTACAACCTTTGGGTGATTGTAGTTGTCTTTCGTAAATGTTTTTTCAGCTCTCTTAGACAATTCCTCCATTCTAGATGTATACAATCAATGCTACCCATCATGCCAGGAATATGACGTTTTTTGCAACATCGTGGCTCGTGGGTCGACGCATAAACTCCTCGCCGTAAGTTTTAATTACGACATTGCAAAAAAAAATAAAGGGACTCACGTGAAGTCCTTTCAGACATGCACAAATACTCGTCGTACTCATCCGGTGTGTTACCGTGTGCAAGTTTTTTAATGGCAGAAGTGATTTTTGAATACGTGTATAACTTTTATTCATCCTGCCATCGCAACCCTCTTGAAACCATGGATATTTGGCTACGATGTCATCAACAATTTTTAAAAACAATTGTTTTGACATACGAAACCGATAGTGGAAATCATCATCATTATATTTGTGTTCAGAAAGAAAATAGTCATTCATAAGGATTTGGTTACCTTTTTCGCGACCACGTTTAACGACTTTTTTTAATGACAACGTGTCTTCCTCGTCAACTTGCTCGTGCACATCTTAAAAAAAAGATTGCTATCGTTTGAAATATCGTCATCCGACTCCATTGGTGGAAATCATAGGTAATTTATTTGCCATTTGAAAAGATAATTGTGAAAGTGTGAAAATTTAATATGACAGAATGGTGTGAAATTTTGTATATGAGTTGTGTGTTTATATAATGTTTAAATTAATCGTTTGAAATATCGTCATCCGACTCGTACCGGTTCGGTACGAGTACCAGGTACCAAATATTGATCTGTAAATAAATAATACCTGACACTAAATAATAAGGGGTTTTACAAAAAAAAATAATAAATAAAAAGTTGAATATTAGTGCACGTTAGCAAAAAGGGGCGGTACATGTTAGCAACATAGGTGGTGCACAGTGCAAATTAGACTTTTGACACTATTAAAGTGTCTTCCTTAAATAAGTGCATAGTTCCCACGCTCGCACTCAGCAATGGACTAACCTTTAGCACCAGGTCTCAGTAGCAGCACCTGCGCTAAGTGTTGATGGGTTGCTAACATTGTTTATTTTTGTTTAATTTTTGTTAGGATTGTTTCAACTCTATAAATATAAAGGTGTAGGGATAGGTACCTAATCCCAGTGTGGATAAATAACCCTAGCCCGTAAAATGAATTTCATAAGTAACCCGCGGAGCACTAATCCGCGGAGACAAGCCTGGGAACAGTAAACTTCTCCCTCAGCATGCGTGATCTCAATCGCACAAGGTAATAACATCACGCGCTAAGCCATATCCATGAGACAATCAACCTACCGCGGAGCTAATCTTGCGCTTGCTAATCAGTTCACGCGCGAGATGATGTCAGCCCTATAACGTCACAAATGGAAAGGAATCTCCGCGCGTGTATATATGCGCGGAATATTCGTCCAGCCTCGGCTTTTAGTACGAGGCACGGACGATCAAGAATTAAGAAGATTTGGTCAGATCTGGACACGTCCTGCGCCAGCCAATTAGCGACACGTGTCAGGAGTGCTCCAACAACCGCTGATAGGGAATAGTGACATGATTGCTTCCACCATGCTGGTGTGAACAGTACTGGTCAGAGTACTGTACAAGCATGTACGTCGGCTGCCAGACTTCACGTCAGACGCCAGCAAGTAGGTCAACCATGATGTGTTAGAGTGAAGCGTCGCCTGCGCCCAATCAGGAGGCGCCACGTGGATCTTCTGTAGACCAGATCATATTTTCTCTCACATCAGCATTAATGTTACCTGATTCCCGCCATTTTATGGGCTGAAGGCATCTGGGCCCAAGTCAAGGCCTAGATCAGTTACACCATTTCTTGGGCCATTCCATTCGGCCCATGTCTTCCCAATAAAAAGGAGACTTCTTCTCCTTTATAAAGGATTGGTTACTTCATACAAGAACTAGCATATAGAAAATATTTGTAACATCTTAGTAATCTCCAAAGCAATAATATTCTTCTCTTTACAGTGGACGTAGGTCATTCTTGACCGAACCACTTATGTTCTTATATTCTTACTTTCACCATACACGACACACATACTTTCTCATCTCCTTGGGTTACGGTTTGTCCACCGGTGTGAGCGAAGGATTGTACCTGAGCGAACACACGTGTACAAACCCAACGGTGTTTAATTCTAAGCACCGTTATACTCGTTGTTTCTTCAAAATGTATCACTATTAACAAAACACACAAGAAAACGTTTCGTACACAAAAATACTCCAACACTCTTTGATCTTGTCTACTCTTCATTTTTAATGTATACCTTTGAGTTTTTAGAGTCTTTCCCGATAGTACCAATTGCTTATGCTCAAAATTTGGTTTAAGGGCATGTGTTCAACACGATCCTCAACCAAATTCTTTTATGTCTCATACTTTGTTTTTTTTAACCTATTTTTTATTTCGGTTGTAATTTTTTCCATGTAGTTTAATGCTTTCCATTATACTACATGTAGTTCAATAAAATTGTTTTATTTTATTTAAAATACTAACTGTTGATTCAATTCAATATCGACCAGGCATGTATTATATGATAGAAAAAGTCTTAATTTGGGAAATATTATTTTGTCTACAACATAAAAGAATTAGATGCTCCAATGAAAAGGAAGTTAAGGTGATATATTACGTTGAATTTGTAAGGTACCATAATAGCCACAATCAGAAAGATCCAATACTTCCAAGTTTTCCGAAACTGAAAATTCAGAGATATCTGCAGAAGTCGATCGGTCTTTAGAGTGTGAACACATGTTATAACATAAAATTAAGAGGTTAGAAAAATAAATAACGTGCCATAAGTAGGTGAGTACTGATATCCATTAAAGCTACTGAGATCTAAAGTTTTGAGCGAAGTGAGTGGACCCAATAACGGAAATATGTTGGTTTCAATATTGTTAGTGCTCAAATTGAGTATCTCTAGCTTGTTCAAACTTGACAACCTGTCAAGGCCTGGAAAAAAAAAAGTGAGTTATTATGTTTATTGATATCTTGAAGTAAACTTATCAACTTAAAGGCACCCTTGAGTCTTGACTCCTTGAGTCAACAATTAAGATTTTCATAAATATGAACTAAAAGTTACCTGTGCTCACGATCGTGTGATCAATAAAATTCCATGACAAATCAAGGCTTCTCAACTCTTTGAAACGAAGGAAAGGAGAAAAATTTAACGGCCATCGCATGTCATCGTATGAGTACCTATCATATTCTCTCAAGAACATGTTGCTCAAAGAGAGGCCTGTGATATGCCCGGTGGCTGTGTCACACTTTATCCTCTCCCAATCACAACAATCACCATGAGTGATCTCATGGTCAACCCAAGTGATGAGAAGCTTGCTGACATCAAAACGGTATGATAACTGGTGAAGGGAGGCTTTGATTTCGAGTAGCGCCTTCCTCTCATCTTCAATACAAACTCCTTGTAATTGTTCGAACATGAAAACCAATAATATTAATAGTAATAATTTATGCTTGCTTAAAGACCAACTCTCCATTTTTTGTACGAAAGAGAAAATGATTAGATTTGTAGTAGTGTGCCCTTTTTAGAGACGAAGAAATATTTTGTGATTTTCCAGTGAGGGCTTTGGCTATTAAATAGAAGAAATATTTTTAACAGAATATTCTAACTTGCTATAAAATTATGTCGTGTTACTCAAGCTAGCCAATACTTTTCGCCCCCAAAAATAGATAAGAGTATTTGCTATCAAGTACTGGTATCATACGGATACCGTAATGAACCGCTACCATACCAATAGATTTGGTACCCACTTTTTTAAAACTTTGGTACGGATATTTTCGATATTGGTTCCGGCTCGGTACCAATACCATATAGAGAAAATATTTTGTAATGAATACCGCTACCATGACATTACCACACTACTAGAAAATTGGCTATTTGCTACAAAAGTTTTCCTACGGAAAAAAATGCGTCATAATTTTTGACAAAGTTGATACGCATTTGTGACGACAAAAAAACTCTAATTTTTTTTAACAAATTTGCTACACAATAGAGACAAATACTTAGGAAATTGCATAGGAAATGGCGTAGGAAATGTGTCACAAATTTCCTACACCATATATTCGTAGGAAATGCGTTGAAAATTGCGTAGTAAATTTGTAGCAAATGGTTTCTGACGTGGTTTTTTCTAACATCAAGATTTTGTTGTAAATGCGTAGCAAATTCACGAAATCTTGATTTGCTACGCATTTATGATGAAATCTTGATGTTGTAAAAAACCTCGTTGGAAACCATTTACTACACATTTACTACGCAATTTTCAACGCATTTTCTACGAATATATGATGTAGGAAATTTGTGACGCATTTATTACGCCATTTCCTATGCAACTTCCTAAGTATTTGTGTCTATTGTGTAGCAAATTTGTTAAAAATATTAGAGTTTTTTTGTCGTCACAAATGCGTAGCAACTTTGTCAAAATTTGTGACGTATTTTTTCGTAAGAAAACTTTTGTAGCAAATAGCCAATTTTCTAGTAGTGCCATACCGGTACAGTATTGAAGCAGTACAAATGTATCGAAAGATTCGGTACGGTATTTAGTACAGACTTTTTTGAAATTTCGGTATCAGTACATGTTCGATAACGATCTCATCCTTGTATTAAAGTAAGAATATAATATAATATTTTTATCTAGAAATAAAACGTTTATGTACATATCTGATTAAGGGTATGTTTGGCAAAACTAGTTGGTGGCTGGTAGCTGAAAGCTGGAAGCTGGTAGCTGCAAGCTTTTTAAATATATTTTGATGTTTGGCAGAGTAGCTGGAGCTTTTAATAAAATGTATAAAATGACTAAAATGGACATAATTAAAAACTTGTAAAGAAGATTTTTATTTTATTTTTAAAATAGAATGGATATTTGTGTCATTTACTAATTAAAAGCTTGTAGCTAGTAGAACTTTTTCTTAAACGCTAGTACTAGTAGCTTTTCACTGTAGAGCTTTTTCTCCAACCTAAAAGCTTCCAGCTCCTTCAACCAAACAAGACTTTTTATTGAGTAGGAGCTTTTTCTTAAAAGCTCCTTGCCAAACATACCCTAAATATAGAAATAGGTTCACCTTCACGCATGATCATCTCATTGAGGTATTGAAATTAAATTAAAATTTGAACTGCAGAATTGCATTGGAATATAAATCACTTCCATTTTTTTTTAAAGAAACAGCAAAACTACCAAAATATATTTTTCAACAGGTAAAAAATTTTATGATCCAGATAGTTGGTAGTGAACGAAGGATACGAGTGGGTCTTTTCCAGTTTCCTTGCTAAAATCGTGATGCGGAGTCACTTAGATCATTTACCCACGTTACATGCCTTATTCAACCAAAACATACCAATCCCATCGACACACGAAGTCGAATAATCTTTTTTTTTATCGGCAAAGATTACACCAAATTGTCTAAACTACTCCCTGTGGGATTGAACCTAAAACCTCCGACTGAGCCTCTATCAAATAAATTATCCTCACATTAACACAAAGCCAACTCGAATAAGTATGTGTCAATTTAGAGAAGTCTCCTCGGTCAACCACTCAAAAGCAAAGAATCAATACGTGGATTTGTAACATGGGCTCATGGGCCACTACCAGGAGGCATTGGTAAATATATTTAAATTGTCTAAAGTTAAGATGGTATACCAAAGGTTTATTTACAATTTTCTAAATTCTACCACTTTTCTTTTCTAAATGCCCATAGAAGATAATCAACTTTTATATGAAAATGAAACTCACCCAAACTAAATAAACACACGGGATAACAATATTTTTGAACAAATTTCATATAATGGCGATGAAAGATAATAATTTATATTACCACAATATAGTGACTAAAGTCTTACTAGAGTTAAAGTCAAGCTAACCAGAGCACCTTTTTTTATATCATTCAACGCAGTCATTTTTGTTTTCAATTTTAATCATAATAATTACGTGAAATTAGGCTCTATAGCTTTTATTAGTTGATTAATTTTTAGGCGCTTTATGATAGATTGATGATATCGTATATGTGTCGTTCATTAGGTATCGGTTAAAGGATTGCATGTTTGTTTGGAAATTTTAAGGTTGGTGTAGTCTTTTACTGATTTGCTTTGGTAGAAGAAATTCCATGGTCTGAAAATTATTATTTCAAATATATACAAGTCCATTCTTTGTTCTTGATGATTCAGTCTAGGTGAACAACTCATCTTCACGAGTGAAACGTACTCCAATTACCAAAAAAAAATGCCTAATGAATCATTGTCTTGGATTACAAACTTGTAGATGATAATTAGTTTAGAAATAGTAAAAAAAAAGGCTCAAAAGTGTCTTTTTAATGAACAAACGTACAAAACCATATATGCTACACCAATTATTAACAAAAATGTTTCTAGTCTACTTGACCGACCAATTTCAACATGTACGCTAACATTTTTTGGCCTGTTAACATCTCTTAAAGATGTTATAAGGATGCCTACTCCCCCCCTCCCCCCCCCCTCTATATATACACACACACATATCTATTAGTTCTTTTTTTGGTTCAGTTTTATTCCAAATTAGAGAAATAATAAGCGTTGGAGGTAAAGAATTCAGTGGGAGGCAAGAACCAAGGTAAAATTTCTATGACCTTTATCAGTTAATTTTTTTCATCTATTTTCAGTTTGAAGTTCATATTTTGTATTAAAAATGAAGAAAAGAAAGCAAACCTGAAGCAACTCAGAAAGAATTTGTTATTTAAGGCAAACCCAATGCCAAGCTTCTACCATGAGGGTCCACAGCCAAATGTTGCGCAAAGAAGGTAATTAATAAATCATTTAGCTTCTAATGGTTTGTTAACACATATATTGTTGTCACTACAAAGTATTGATTATATTCATACAAGATCAATGTGTTCTACTTAACTAAACAATTCTAACGAGCATAAAGTCTCCCAAAGTCTTATCTCCGGTTCATACAATCTCGCTAAGAAAAAAATCCACTATTAACTTAATGGGTGTTTAGATGTGCTTTTTCCAAGTTATTATCTGATTATTTGATTTTGGGTATTCAATATAACAATATCACTTTTGCAAATACATATGTGAACGATCCTTAATTGTTCAAATTTTTAGGTGGAATTGTGGAAACATCCTAACTGGAGCCTTAGCTGGAGGAGTGGCGGCTGGGGATATGTAGATAGAGGTTGACCCTATAATTGAAGGATTATCTACCACCATGTAACTTTCGAGTTGTAAGTAATTACCATTCATTTGAAAGGTACTTGGATATTTAGCTAGAGGTTGACCCTATAACTTTTTTATTGTAATTGACACATTAATTAATAGTACTTAGTGTGCACCCTATGCGCAATGGGTTCACTTGTTGCCAAGATACAAGGGGCAAAGGCGTCATTTAACCCATAATTAAGCATAACCATAACTTGGCTATTTGCTCATATATGTATATTTATTTCTATCCAAATTGAACTTATCCTTTTTTTTCTTTATAATGTTTCTCTTCCTCATCAAGATTGCCATGGTCTCAACATTGAAGCACAAAAATCCTGTTGAGTTGTGTGGAAGGAAATACACATGTTTGGCTTATGAATTTGCAACCACGAGATCTCTATATGACATATTGCATTACATGAACATTTGTTTGCACTTTTGTTTTGGTGTTTAAATTAACTGATATATAAGTTGAAATATAATCAGTGTTGGGTTTAAAATCTATATAATATGTATATAGCATGCAGGTAGGAAGGGTATGCAAGGAGCATAATTGAAGCCCGTGCTTGATTAGGTGCAGTGGGTAAAGATTTTTGTTTATGCAGCAAAGGGACTGGATTATTTGCATGAAAAGGTCCATCCTTTAATAATTCAGAGATATTAAGTCTAGCAATGTGTTGATATTTGAGTATTTAAGAGCTAAGATTGCCGATTTTCAACCATTCAAAACAATCACCCCGATATGGCTGCACACTTGCATTCTACTCGTGTTTTTTGAATTTTTGGCTATCGTGTGCCATAATAATACTTATATTATAAACTCTTTTCATATATATGCATCTACCCAATGGCAAAGTGGACGGGATGGTTCGGCTCACCGGCTACATTGGGCAATTTTTTAGATGTTGGGTCAGGTTGGGCAAGTCTATTACAAATCACAACTTTTAATTTCTAAATGGACAGTGACCTTCATATGATAGTGTACACAATATCATATTATTACTACATGCTTGTGTCATGTAAATGAACTTTATCATTTAGCAAGGTGTCTTTAATGGCATGGTTATGTAGATATGCCATGACCGGACAGCTTACACAAGAGTGATGTTGATGTTCATATTGGTCTGTTACAGTAACATACATGTGGTTTATTAAGATTTGCTCAATACTGAGTACATGATTTTTGTGGTTAACTGCAATCAGTTGTAAGTGACGGTGCACATTTCTTTTGTTTTCTTTCTACGAATAGTTGTTAAGACATAGTGTGCACATTTCTATTCTTTTTACGTAACTTACGGCAAAAAACCTAAGTATCAGAATGATGAATTGGAACCTATTTGTGGATCCCGCTGCAACGCGCGGGTAAACCCACTAGTATAAAAGTGTGGGGTAATGCTCCAGTCAACTCAGCTAGGTAGACTTTAAAAAAACGGTTTGGGGAACCGACTCAACCCGAACCGGTCTGGTCCTAGTATATTTTGGACCGGGTTAGGTCCATATTGAACCCGACGGGTCCCAGTCTGAACTAAACCAGTTTATGGAAGAACCGGTCCTGAATCGGTGTGGACAAATTTGACCCTTTTTTTATCGTTGGGATAAGAACTAGCAATTTTTGATCTTTTTTTCACTGAAAATCACCATTTTGCCACCCATAGTTTGTATAAATAGGTTTCAAATGTTTTGGGTTAATCACAACACTAAAAAACGCAAAAAAAAAAAAAAAAAAAAAAAAACACACACAAAAATGCAAAACTCGCTCCCATATACACTTGTTTTTGTTCGCTTTGTTTCTTTTGCTATTTTACTACTTCATTTCATGGCTTCATCAAACTCATCCATTACCGCTTCCTCAAACGATCTTACTGTTGTTCGAATTCTTGAGACGACATGAATCCTGATCTTTTTGGTGAGGAAAACGGCTTTTTTTACTTGTGTCCTATGTCGAACGGCACTCAAAAGGCACACTGTAAAAAGTTTGGCATACTTATCCAACTAAGTACAAACTCCACCTTGAGAAATAATAAAGTTAAATATTGCAAGATAGTTAAAGTTAATCCGATTGATAGTGCTTTTAAACTACGATTGATACTCAAAGTCATATTAACAGATAGATATAATAATTGAACAAATAATTTTAACAAAATTAGTCAAAAACACATAATAATACCTTCACTGTCGTCCATAACAGAATCCGCCATTGATTTATGGTGAAAAACAACTAAGAAATCAATCACAATAATATAACCCTAACAATCACCTTAAAACACAAAGATCATACTCGCGAAATGGAATGATTGACTTAACAGAATCCGCCATTGATTTATGGTGAAAAGCAGCTAAGAAATCATTCACAATAATAAAACCCTAACAATCACCTTAAAACACAAAGATCGTACTCGTGAAATGGAATGATTAACAGTGTAAAACCCGTAATATATTCAAATACATGATCTTAAATTGTGCGCAAATAGGACCGGGGAATTGATGATTATACCCTCCCGCCTAAAACGAGCTAGTATGTGGCATGGCCCAATACGAATCATTCTCATCCTTTCTATGATTTTGGGTCTTTGTACAGAATCTGCTCACTTTATTTATATACATTGTCTTATTTGAAATATTTTTTTATAGTGATAGTGCTAAATGTAATGAATTAATAGTTACCACATAGATACCCGACGAGTTTTTGTCGGGTATACCATATAAGTAATTAGCCGATAAAAACCTGACGGGTTTGAAACAGGTTTAGAACAACTTTATCTAACCGAGTTTGGGGTTAGATTACCTAAACTCATCCCAAGCCTGACCCATGTCAAGAACCGACACCAACTTTTCTCTTTCACTAACCATGGGACCATTGTGAGTGGCGAATGTTGCCGTAGTGACTATGACCAATGATCTAAGAGGGAGTGGCCATCGAGACTCTGTTGTGGTGGTGGGGGTGAGTTTGTTGTAGAGAAAGAGAGAGATATAGAGAGAGGAAAATAGGTGGGGTTTACCAAAGGATGTTAATGAAGTTTAGAAAGGGTGTGGCAATGTTTGAGACACTGGCAAAGAGGTCAGAGAGAGATGGTAGGTAGTGTTTGGACTATGTCAAGAATCAAAATGGAGTAGACGCCTGTCTATAGTGAGCATTGCAGAGAGACTGTGAGAGAATGCCACTTTGCATTGTTTAATTTTGTAATACTAGTAGGGAACATGTGTTGTAGTGAAGTTGATAATACATGGAGGGAACATATATGATACACATAACGGTTCTAACCCTCGGTTACAAAGGGTTGATTTCGTGGTTCTTCTAGGCCATATGCGTTTATTGCTCACCCCCAAAGTTGGCCCAAGGGGGAATTAACGCAAGCAATTGCCTTAGAAGAAAAGGTGATTTGTAGATTTATTAAATTATATATTATTTGTGATGAACGTTTTGATTATAATGACGTTGCATATTGGTTAAAAAGCGCATCTTGTACCCTAATAAGTTTTGAAACAGACCCTGGATTTTCACTTCGCTTTTGACCCTTGGTTGAACTGGCTTTGTTGCTATCCACTCATATTTGTCCCTCTTGTGGTGATAAGATTACATTATATTGATAGCCAGAAATGTGTTAAACTTTTATTGTGCCTCAAAATTTGCCATGACCACACAAATGGAAAAGCCTTATTATGCTTTTCTCTATACCCACGTATCGCATCATTGAAAATATTTTCTTCATTATATCCACTAGGCAGGTTCGATTTTATTTGGTTATAATAACCACTAAATTCATTGCAAACTTTGTTTATTTTTTTCCACTTCAAGCTTATCAAATCTATGTCTCGATACGGCGGTTGTTGCATGAACATGTGGAATTTGTCTCAAACCTCCTTCCAAAAACTATCACCGGATTGGTTGGTGCCTACATTTTATAGAAATTATTACATTTCTTTAACAATACGTATTTTAGTAAGAAAAATATATATTAGTAAAAAAATGTAACTAATATGTAACAAATAATTTTTTATACCAACAATGAGACATTTTGACGTATCAAGCCATGCCTTCACCATCGCTTCCTCTTCGACTTCGGTCCACTACTTCGCTTTGGTAATTTTGTCACACGGCGATTTCTTACTTTTACCTTTTCTTTGGGGTGACCTAACTTGCGTTTCCGGAATGGTTTGGTTTCTTGATCATCAACATCCTCGTCGAGCGGGTGAGACATGCCTACCAGTGGTGGCAAGGGAGGTGATTGTTTTTGTTGCGTTGGTTCAGAAGGGGTGGGAAACGAGTGTTGCAAAAATTGTTGCTGATCGATTTCATTTGGTCAGTCAAAAGAAAAGATTAAGTAGTAAGTGGAAAGTAAGGTCGTCTTCACAGGGAATCAGTTGAAAGTCGTAGATTTTATCTAAGTTAACTAATGTCTAATTAATTGCTTTCTTTAATTGGTTTGATTTTCTAAAGAAAATGAATTTGACCGAGGTTTGTAAACAATTATGGAAAAGAAGTAATCACCTCTGGAGTTTCGGTTCAATGATTCACTCAAACTTGTTTCAATTATATAGATACCACATAGACATGGCCTTTTTTAAGATTTAATTAAGTGATAAGTAAAGACAAGTTTTTAATAATAACCTATGCAATCTACTTACCAAATCATATGTGCGAAAGACCCACCCAATGATCAAACTGCTCACAATGCAAGAAGACTGAATGTGAATGATAAAAGACACGTAATTGCAATAGACAGTTCGTTTAACTTAGTTAAATCAGAAGTAATCTTCAAAACATGAAAAGCAATCCGAAAGTACTAACAAGAATCTAGTTTGAGTTTCACATAAATGAACCGTCCACCCAGAGGTGATTACAAAGAGGATTAGCCGCTCATCTTCATCATAGGATCTTCAACGGATGATTAAGATGATGATTGCATGAAAAGATTGATTTGATTGAGGTTTGGGATGATGAAAAGTGTATTAGGGAGCTCAAAAATGGCTAGGGTTCAAGATCATTTTAGTGCATACCAGCGCTGGTTATTGAAGTCTGGCGCAGTCTTGCACCTCCACCGGTGCAGCCTTGCGCTGATTAACGGTACGTGTCCGTGTTTGCCATAAAATCTTCGCTATAACTCCGTTTTCTTCGATTCTTGCGGCCACATCTTCGTATTTCAAAGATCTATCACATCATCATTTGAGATCTTCAACTAAAATCCATTTGGTTTCTCAAAAAATATATCCAATCCGCTCCAACTATCTGCAATCCAAATCAAACTCAATGTAACCATGTTTTATGATATATTTCATTTAAAAACACATAATTAACTACATCTTAACACGACAATCTACCCTCTTATCGGTTGCATTTGCATATATTGTTGCATATGCATTTATGTTAGACTTAGTTGGGAGAAAAAATTTGGGCTTTGTTGGTAAGGAAAAAACGTCGGTGGTACTTGTTGCGAGAGAGGATGATCATGTACCGGGGCGTAGCATCCGGTCGTAAACGACATTGTATTCGGGTTTCAATTCTGGTTATTTGGGTTGAATGGGTCCATGAGTTTTTTAGAGTAGAGTATTTTTTTATAAAAATTTAAGAGAATTATGTTGAGGTTGAGAGAGATTTTGTAAAAAAAATAATAATAGGATGTATTAGTTTAATAGGTTGAAAAAGATTTTTTATTTTTATTTAAATTCAAACTAGCCGTTTGAATCAGTAAATGCCCCAACGTTCATATTTGGCCCGTCTCAAATGTCCGGGTTTGGACGAAAAGCATGATCCGAGGTCGGGAGGGGTGGTGGGGGGACATTCACCATGGCCCGGGACGTCCCCCACACCCATTAGCCTAATAAAAGAGAAGTTCCATACTAAACTAGGTTAAGATAGGGAAGTAAAAGGATCGCGCATATAATAAATATATATAAAAGAATTGATGTAGGCCGCCTACGGAGCCTGAGAGTGTCTTGTCTACAGGGGTGGTGGTAGATGTCGCTCTCCTTGAGCGCATCCTCACACTCCCCCTCTCGACTGTTAAGAGTATCCCGTCTACGTGTCGTATGGCGTTTGCACAGGCTTTGTCAGGGGGGTTGCGTAAAGTGTCGGATGCCCCAGGTCTATTGAGGCATGGGTTAAGGTTCTGTTGTTGCCTCGTTGCACGTTACGGGCGGTCAAACCAGCCTGTAGGCAAGAACGCAGGCCTGGGAATAGGAAATCACTTCAATGTAACTCCATTATGCGAGCCTTAGCGGTTTGGAAAGATGGGGCCGGCTTTGAGGAGCTGGTCAAGAACCTCCTTGATCTACCTACAGAGGGGCTTTCATGTAGGCCAAGTGAGCAGGATAATGATGGGGGTGGGGGTAACATTAAGCAATGCCTTCGAAAAGTGGCAGATGGGCACTACACAGCTGCGGTCAAGGTCCTGTGTTCGTCAGGGGCCGCGCCTCTTGGGGAGGCCACTTCGAAAGCCTTGATAGATAACCACCCTATCTTGGACCCTCCGACCAAGCCTTCCACCATTCCATTTGAGCCAGCTCTACAGGTTGACGTTGATTGTGTGCTGGCATGTATTAAATCCTTAGCGAAAGGGACCTCTTGCGGGAGGGATGGTTTGCGTGCTCAACCTATCTTGGACGCATTTTGTGGCCAGAGGTCCCCTACCGCGTCTGGGTTGCTTACGTCCATCACAGATGTTTTCAACCTGTGGCTTGGGGGGCTTTGTCCTTCTGAAATGGCGGAGTTCATTGCCTTCACTCCACTAACCCCCTTATTCAAGCTTGACAATGGAATTAGACCTATCGCGGTTGGAACTATTTGGAGGAGATTGGTGTCGAAAGTCGCTATGCGTAAAGTGGGTAAGGAGATGGCTGCGTATCTAGGGGATTTCCAATTTAGGGTTGGGGTCCTTAATGGGGCGGAAGCAGTGTTGCATAGTGCCAATAGGTTTGTGAACATGTTCCATTCTGATGGCCTCCCTGGCTATGCTTACTGTCGATTTCTCCAACGCTTTTAACGTAGTGGACCGTACGGCACTTCTCAGGGAAGTTAATTGTCGATGCCCATCCATTTACCCGTGGGTGCAATTCTTGTATGCCCGGCATGCCAGGTTATACGTGGGTGATACTCACATTGGTGATACAACTGGGGTTCAGCAAGGGGACCCCATCGGCCCCCTCCTTTTTGCATTGGTCTTTCATCTGCTTGTTCTCTTGGTGCAGGAAGCCTGCTCCCTCCGTTTCCATGCTTGGTATCTAGATGATGGCACTATTACAGGTAAAACCAAAGACGTAGCGAGGGCACTTGATATTATTCAATCTGAAGGGCCGTCTCTAGGGCTTATGCTTAATGTGCGAAAAACTGAGATATTTTGGCCGACGTGCAATGGGTCAGCAACAACGCCCGATTTATTTCCTAATGAGATAGGTAGGCCCGACCGAGGGGTTAAACTCCTTGGGGGAGTTGTTAGCCAGGATGCAGGTTATATACGCTCTTTAGCAATAAAAAGAGCTTTGCGCGCGGTTGAACTCATGGAACACCTGCCGAAATTAAGAGACCCTCAAAGTGAGCTTCTCTTACTGCGCTCATACACGGGGGTTGCTAAATCAGTGTTCGAGCTCCGGACATGTCAGCCAGAGCATGTTAAAGAGGCGGTGTCCATTTTTTATGCAGGCCTTCGGGAGGCGGTTGAAAGTATTGTTGTCAGTGGAGGGGCACATTTTGGGGACCTCCAATGGAGGCTAGCATCCTTGCCTATGCGGCATGGGGGCTTAGGGATTTTCACGGTAGGGGATGTGTCAACATACGCCTGTGTAGCGTCGAGGGCTCAGTCGTGGGGATTGCAGGACCACATCTTGCGAAGTGCTGGTGTGATGGGGGTGGATTCTGACTACACCCTCGCACTTGGTAATATCAAAACAGTTCTTCCGAAAATTGATATAGGCGGTTATACCGATAAGGAGACCGCCCCCAAGAAACCTCAACAAACCTTGGCGAGTGCTCTTTATGGTAAACACGTGCAGACTATGGAAGGGCAGTTTGATATGACGCCGCGACAAAAGGCAGTGTTTGCATGCTTTCAAGAGGCTCATGCCTAAGATATTCTGACTGTCGTGCCCATTGAAGGGCTTGGGCAGCGGATGTCGGCGATCGAATACGAGTCTATTCTCAAATACTAGCTCATGATACCTCTGTTCCCCTCGGTGAACCATGCCCTATTTGCGAGCATGTCTGGATAGATTTGGCGAGCATGCGCTCCCCTGCAAGGAATTGCCGGGGTTTAAGTACCGCCATGATTTGGTCAGAGATGTTCTATGGGACATGCTTCGAAGGGCGAGGGTCTTAGCCAAGAAAGAAGCACCGGTCAATTTTCTGACGGATCCGCGGGATGGGAGATCTACCTTGCGTCCTGCGGATGTTCTTGTGTTTGGATGGGCTGGGGGCAAACATGCTTGTGTTGACTTGACAGGGGTTTCCCCCTTGGTAGGTTTGCGAGACAGCGGCTTTACACCGGGGCAGGCAGTTTTGAGGGCAGAAGCTAAGAAGGTCACTAAGCACGAAGCAGCCTGTTTAGAGAATCAACATGTGTTCCTGCCGTTTGCTTTTGATACATTTGGATCTCTGGCCCCTGAGGCAGTACGATTTATGAAACGAGTTCAGAAGGTGGTCCACAGTGACTCGCAGAGCTCTAAGAATCAAGGGTTTGTGTTTAGCAGGATAGGCTTTGCGATCCAAAAGGGGATAGCGGCACAGCTTGTTGCCCGCTTACCCACCATCTAAATGTAACTTGTTTTGTCTTGGTATGAAATAAAATAATTTTACACAAAAAAAAATTAAATATTTATTTTAAATCATATATAACTAGTGTGATACCCCACGCGTTGTGCGGAGGTTATCTAGTCGATATCGATTAACGGAAATGACAGTTGACAAAACAGGGTTTTAAACGGAGTCAAAGGAAACCAAGGAATATGGGAAACAAAGTAATAGGACTTGTACTTACAAAAAAAACAGAAGCACAAAGCAGCAGCACAAAGAACATAGATGTATGCACCTTACAACATCAAACTTTAACTACATTATAACTTGGAATATAAACTTTGTAACCATCACATAAACCATCCCTTCAGGCTCAATACTATCACCCAGAAAACATTTAAGTCTTCAAAATTGAAGAGAAAACCACAAATCAAAACCTGAAACACCAATAACACCTACAGCTCTTAAAAATGGCCAACTTTAAATTCTCCATTCCAAAACAATAGTTAACAATATCTTACATTGAAAATTAGAAAAGCCAAAAAATCAGGCGAACAACCGGCCATCACCAAGAACAACCATCATCAACACAATCGGAAAACCTGCTCAATCAACCCAGAATCAACGTTTTAAAACTCTAACCCCATCACATAAATCTGAAAGAAAATCAAGTTACGTACCTGTTCATGAAGATAAGATGAGGCTTCCGAGACGATGGTGGTGGTGGCGGCGTAGTAGGTAGGGCATAACAGTCAATGGTCGTGGCGGAGGAGGGGGGTTCCAAGCTATTTGTCACAAACGCCACCCAAGATGACCATAGACAACCACCGACGACGCGAACAGGTCACGGTTTAGGAGAAACGTGGTGATGATGAAGGGACGTCGGCGGCGTTGCTGGTGCCACCACCTGTAAAAACCCCCTTTTGGTGATGACGACGCTACGACGGAAACCTTCGGTTCCACAGTCACCCAAAGCCGTAACCAAAGAAAATGGAGCTTGTATAGGCGGTGGATGGAGGGGCGAGCAAATCAGGTAGAGAGGATAGAGAGGTTGAAGAAGCGGGTGACATTAGGTATATAAAAGAGTGAAAATTACGAAAATACCCTTGGGGTACTCTTGCCTAAGGTGTTGTCATTTAATATATAGAGTAATCTTTTCTCCTCCCACAAACCCTAAAACCCCTTCCTTCCCACTCACCACTCCTACCACCACCAGCGCATTACATCTTCTTCACCGTCAATGATATTATTATTACCCACACAAAACCTAGGTTTTCTCTATTATCTGTCATCACGTCTTCAAAACACAACATAACAATATGAACTTCAAAATCCCTACACTTATTCGAATCTCTTCAAGCTTGAGGTATTCCATCGTTTTGTTCTTTTTTATTATTATTGTGGAGGATCCGAATCTAGAACTTGCGTCTAATTTGAAAAATGTTTCTGCACCGAATTCGTATGGAGCTGTTGTTCTTGGTGGCTCTTTTGATCGGTTACATGATGGTCATCGGCTTTTCCTCAAGGTTTTTGTCATTAATAATAATATGTAATATGTATTTGTCTATTTCATGTGAATCATGTCACGCACTTATTTTCTGAGTTGTGGCTGGTTATTGATATTTTTTTGTTTGAATTTATTTAGTTACTAATTTATCTAACATTAGGTTGACTTTTAAGTTTAGAGTGTGTGTTAAGGTTGAATTAATTGAATGAAGTGTGTATCTTTTAGGATATATATAGATCTTTTTTTTTTATTTGGGTTTGAATGGATTGTGATTGCTTAGAGGTTAAATTGAAGGCGTCGGCTGCTAGTGGATCAGGTTTTAATCAAATTCTTGGCATCAAAGGGGCTAAGCAACAAACTGTTAAGTTTTTTTATTTTCATATATTTGGTGATTAATTTATTAGGAGTTTGAATAAGTTAGCGTTAGTTATGATCTATGGTTGTTGGGTTAAAGAGATCAATCAAGCAAGCCCTGAGTTCTAGGCGATTTGGAATAACTGATGTCTCATGCCAGTTAATATTGTTAGCAGCGAAGAGGAAGAGAGTGGTGGAGCTCTATTTTTTTGATGCTTGATCCATTGTAATGGCTCATTGGCTTAAAACGGCTGAAGGTATACATCATTCACTTTATCTTCGTTCTACTTCTATTTGTCAACCCGGGACGCTCCCGGGGTATAATATAATTGTATTGGAGCTTTTGCAAAACATAATGAATTCTTCATTTTTTCAATACTTTTGTTATGTTTTCTTCTTTTATCATTTTTTATTAAGTCATATTAGATTTTTCAATCCCGGGACCTTCCTGGGGTAATCAGCTAGTAAACACATATAGTTGATGCTTTAATTAAACATACTTACGTATGAGACTGGTCGTATTCATATTTTCTTTTCGAATAGGCCTACATAATTGATCTAACAAGTAATAACCACAACTTTTTTGTAGTATGAATAACGCACAATGCTTAATAACTGTAAGCCAATGGTCAATTGGATGGCATCGATCAGTGTCGTCAATCCCTCTTGTCCCTCTTGTAGAATTTAAGTTGCATTGCAAATCACTCTCAATATTTCTTGACTTTCTAATAACTTTCTGTGGTTTTAAAACTCCAAAATATATTGACTGGTAGACTATTGGAGTTTTGTTTTTTTTCAAAAAGAATTGAAGTGTTTTAAATAACAAGGAAAAAGCTGATTAAATTATATTACAAAATTTGAGAATTTAGTTTAAAATAAGTAGCAAATGTATATCATTAACCAAACACATTACGTGCACCAACTTTAAGTACACATAAATAATCAATTTATCATAAACTCATAATCACTTCAATAAAATCATAATATAAATACACAAACCATAATCATACCATGAAGGTGCTTATGGTACATCGACAACAACTTACAAAGCCGTTACTTATGTTTGGGCTAGCTTTATGGCTCCGTGCTTATAAATGCCGGTGTCCATATAAAGAAGTTTATAAGGGAAATTTTCTACAAAATAGGGGTTTTACCAATAGTTTTGAACACGTTTATGGAATGTTCGCTATTTGAGAATCCCATTTCAAATCATTGGACATTTTGAAGTATGAAGCCATGCCTTCACCACAACCTCCTCTTCGACTTCGGTCCACTGCTTTGCTATGGTAATTTTGCCATGTGCCGGTTTCTTACCTTTACCTTTTCTTTGGGGTGGCATAACTTGCGTTTCCGGAATGGTTTCTTAATCATCAACATCCTCGTCTAGCTAGTGAGACATGCCTACCGGTGGTGGTGAGGGAGGTGGTTTTGTTTGTAGCATTGGTTGAAAAGGAGTGGGTGACGGTTGTTGCAAAAATTGTTGCATTTGCATATATTGTTGCATATGCATTTGTGTTGGGCTTAGTTGGGAGAAATCGTTTGGGCTTTGTTGGTAAGGCCAAAAAGCCAGTGGTACTTACTGGTGGTGGTGAGGAAGGTGGTTGTATTTGTTGCGTTGGTTGAAAAGGAGTGGGAGACGGTTGTTGCAAAAATTGTTGCATTTGCATATATTGTTGCATATGCATTTGCATTGGACTTAGTTGGGAGAAAGCGTTTGGGCTTTGTTGGTAAGGAGAAAAAGCCGATTGTACTTGTTGCGAGAGAGTCGGATCATGTACCGAGGCATAGCACCCGGCTGTAAATGGCATTATATTCGGGTTGTTTGGGTTGAATGGGTGCATGAGTTTTTTAGAGTGGAGGATTTTTATTATTATTATTTTTTTGTATAAAAATTTAAGAGAATTAGGTTGAGGTATATATATATAGGGAAAGGATATTTTGGAAACCCACTTGAGTTGAGAAAACCTTTGAAAACCCATGTAAAAAACCATTATTTTTTTTTGAAAAAAAAAATAACCAATGTAAAATACATGTTTTTAAGCATTTTGGGCAAAAAAAATAACAAAAGCACCGATGGAATTTTTTTAAAAAAAAACAAACAAAGTTGCTAAAAAAACATATGTTTTCAGCTATTTACCTATGTTTTAAGCAACTTTGTTTATTTTTAAAAAAAAAATCTCATTGGCGCTTTTTTTATTTTTTTGGCCCAAAATGCTTACAAACATGTATTTTACATTTGTTATTTTTTTCAAAGAAAAAAATTGTTTTTTTACATGGGTTTTCGAAGGTTTTCTCAACTCAAGCGTGTTTTCATTTTATAATTGACCTATATATATATATGATGGAATATATTGGTTTTATAGGTTGAAAAAGATCTTTTTTTTAATTCAAACTAACGTTTGAACCAATAAATGCCCCCAACGTTCATATTTGGCCCGTCTCAAACGTTCGGATTTAGATGAAAAGCATGATCCGGGGTCGGGAGAGGCGCTGTGGCACATTCCCCATGAGCCGGGACGTGCCGGGGACGTCTCCACGCCCATTAGCATAATACAAGTGATGTTCCACCACTAAACTAGTTTAAGATAGAGAACTAAAAAATCGCATAAACACGTACAACTGATGCTTTAATTAAAAATTCTTACGTATGAGACTGGTCATATTCATGTTTTCTTTTAGAATAGGCCTACATAATTGATCTAACAAGTAACAACCACAAGTTTTTGCATTATGGATAACACATAACGCTTAGTAAATGTAAGGCAATATCAATTGGATGCATCGATATGCGCATAGATCTCAAAATTCACAAGAATTCAACAGCAGAATTTAGTTTTAATAACAAAATACATTTACGAAAATAATGATTATTCACAGCTATCTTCGATGAATCAATGGAAAAAACAACTCGATTCATACCTGCACAATCATTATTCACAGTCATCTTCGATGAATCAATGGAAAAAAAAACTGTTTGGAGATATAACCGAAAGAGAACGGACTGATTTAGGATTGATCGTTTGAATTACGATCGAAATATATAATAATTTCAAAATATAATCTCAATTAAAAAGGAATTTGAAGTCTTTGATCCTTATATAAAAGAGTTAAAAAGATGAAACTACCCTCGGTGAAAACACGTGTGGCAGACTTCGCACACTTCGCACATTTTATATACTTTGTATTTGAACTGGTACATGTGTGTGTGTGTAGGTAGAGGATTCGGTAGAAAAATTGGTTTGCGTAGGAAGTGTAGGAAAGAGTTACAACCCTTGAATCAAATTTTTAGATTAGTGGCTTATAGGCTTTATATACCTTTTTGAAATATCATAATCCCACTTTTTTAGCAAAAGCATGTGATTAATTATGAAGATCTTCAACCCAAAATAACTCAATATCCATTGTTTTCTAGTAAATTCACATCTTTTCTTCTATTTCCATTCCATACGATCATCAACAAATTATTAAAATCCATAAATCAGTAGTGTTTTTAAACAGGTGTGAATCAATAGTGTTTTATATAAAATAACAAGCATTTTCACAAAAGGATAACAACATGAGTGTTTTTTAACAGATATGAATCAGTTATGTTTTTAAACAGATGCGAAGCAGTAGTATTTTTAAACAGAGGCGCATTAGTAGTGTTTTAAACAGACACGAATTAGTGGTGTTTTTAAACAGATGCAAATCAGTAGTGTTCTAAAACACTGCTAGTATGAGGTTTAAAACACGCGTAAATGTTGGATTGAAGATGACTATAGAAGATGAATAAAAACCCACGCAAAAGATATTGTGGGTGCACTTGCATTTTCTTTTTGAAAGATGAATTGATTTTGAATGTAGGAGATAGAGAGCCGTGAATATCTATCTATATAATAATTGAGGTCACTTGGGTTGAATCAAGGCCTTAGAGATAGCCTCTAAGATCCAATTAGCTATATGGAGCTCCATGCATCTCTCTATAAATACCATTTTCTTTGTTTTTTTTTTCATTCTCCACAACATACCTCCCCTTTTCTTCCTAACCAAGCTTTCAATCTTCCTTCTTCATCTTGCATCCTTTGTTCATTCTCCACAACCGATTCAAGGTAATCATCCATCCTACTCTTCTAATGTTGATTCCTAATATTATAATATTGACTTCTCTTTTATTCTTAACATTATTAAGAAGAACTCAAACGGATTTAACTTTCTTTCAACCTAAACACTAAATAACGATGACTAATACGTATACTAATAAAACGATTTCTGAAATCCGTTATATACTATTTTCAAACTTACTTATTCAATTAATATTACGGATTTATGTAAATCAATGTTTTGCTCAGTTTTATTCATTTGAATCTTTGGGTCATTTGATATTATTTTTAAAAGTCCGTTAGGATGATGAATAGATACATATAATTGTCATCAACATTTTTTACATATATATTGAATCGGAATTACATATGTATTTGAAAATCAGGATTTGATCCGAAGACACAAACGCTATTATGGCTATCACAATGGTTCTTAGTTCTTCAAGGTTTTGCATGACCATGCGTCAATAGTCTTGGTATGTTTCTTATTTTCATGTTCATATGCCTAATTAATTTTTAAAAATGATTCTTTATTTTAGTGTTGTTTTTAACGTGTCAATCCACACCGTGCCAAATGCCATGAACAAATTTCTGTTGTCTAAAAACATACACAACAGTAACGTTACAATTTCCACATACGAAGGACAATCTTGGGTGGTCTGATTTTAATTGATCGATGATGTTTTTTGTTTTACAAATGGTTGGTCTAATAATGTAAACATTCTAAATTTACTATACAATTTTTTTTTGTAAAGGTTTGCTGTGATTGAATGGCCTGATTTGCTTCAATCAGAAGATATTTCCATTGGCGAATATTGTGTCTTCAAATGGTGTTCAATCCAGCACAGGTTGTTTGTTACTAAGATTGCAGCACAAAAAGTCATTGATTTTGAAATTTAAATTACGATTTTTTATGTTCTTAATGTAATTTATTTGAATTATTGATTACGATTTTGAGGTTATTTATTATTTATTGTCATTAATAATAATTGACCGAATTTAATGTTATTTATTACAATTTTTTTGACTAATTAATTTATATTACTATTAATACGAAATTCGGTTTACCATAATTGCTCTCATTTGTTTTATTTTTTTTATAAATTATTGTTTATGAATCAATTTAACCCGTAATTTAGGCTTACCATAATTTATTGACCAAATTTTTGTCTCATTAAATTATATTACTATTGACCGAAATTTACCATATTTATTAGGATTGTTTAGTATTATTTATTGTCATTAATAATAATTGACCTAAATTTACCATATCTATTACGATTTTTTTGTCTCATTAAGTTATATTACTATTGACCGAAATTTGCCATATTTATTAGAATTGTTTAGTATTATTTATTGTCATTAATAATAATTGACCTAATTTTACCATATTTATTACGATTTTTTTTGTCTTATTAAATTATATTACTATTGACCAAAATTTACCATATTTATTATGATTATTTATTATTATTTATTGTCATTAATAATAATTGCCCGAAATTTACCATATTTATTACGATTTTTTGTCACATTAAATTATATTACTTTTGACAAGATTTCACCATATTTATTACGATTGTTTATTATGATTTATTGTCATTAATAATAATTAACCGAAATTTACCATATTTATTACGATTTTTTGTTTTCATTAAATTCGGTTTACTATAATAGCTCTTATTAAATTCATTTTTTGTCTCATTAAATTGATTATGAATCAATTTAACCCGTAATTTAGGTTTACCATAATTTAATGAGACGAAATTAAGTTTAATACGAAATTATTGTTAGTAATTATGAATCAATTTAATCCGTAATTATGTTCAATTTAATCCATAATTATTTAATCAATTTTTTATTCTGGGTGATTGATTATGAATCAATTTAACCCGTAATTTAGACTTACCATAATTTATTGACCGGATTTATGTATGACTGATTATGAATCAATTTAATCTATAATATGAATCAATTTAACCCGTGATTTAGGTTTACCATAATTTAATCTCATTAATTTTTTACCCAATATAAACTTGAATGCACTAACAAATTAAATTAATGAGTAATATTAATTATATAAAAATAATTGTAATGGACATTTATGTATATAGGTGGATTTTATAAAACATAAATTTTTTTTGTTAATAGCATATAACCACACTAATTTTCCGTAATCATATTAATAACAATGTTGACTTTTCCTACTAAATATCGTCTTGACGTCAATTTAAAACATCAAATATAAACAATTGTAGACGAATCTTATTTTAGAAGTTATATTTATGTATCTTATCTCCCAAAATACTAAATATAGAATGGTAAGTAATCATTTTACTATACAAATTTAATAAATTCAATAAAGCATTCAATTGTATATTATTCAAAATATAGAATCAATTTCTAAAATTAGCACACTTATTGAAAAATATTTTTTGCACTAATTATTATTCACAAAAACGTTTCATACCTAAGAATGGTAGGTTACCATTTACAATAAACTTTAGTATTGATCCATTAACGTTTATTATTGTTGACCGAATTTAATTTTTATATTATGACTTTCTTTTAATCAATTGTCATTAAACGATAATCATCAAAATCATTTCAATACGTGTGCTAATTTTAAGATGTCAATAATAATTTGTAGATAATTGGTAAGACAATTTGAAACGCGGATGTTTTAATGTCATTGATTTGAATGATAATAAGTTTCACGACTTTCCTAAAATCAGTTATCAATTACACGATTAAAGGAATCATGGCGTGATTTTTGTATGAATAAATTTATTGTTTGAATCGATTTTTAATCTTATTTATTATGGTAACTTCTTAAGATTTTTAATCTTATTTATTTATTATGATTTTGATGTTATTTATTAAGATTTTAATCTAATTTATTGATTATTGATATTACCATTTTTACGACTTTCCTAAAATCAGTTGTCAATTACACGATTAAAGGAATCATGACGTGATTTTCGTATGAATAAATTTATTGTTTGAATGTCTCTGTAATATAATATTATTTATATTTGTATTTTACGTTTCATTTTATGTTTATGTTGATTTGCATTAAAATTTAAATAAATATAAAATATAATTTATATATTTTAGCTTCAATAAACATAAAATTTAATTTATTACACAACGTTTGTGGTTATACAATACATTGGTATATTAACATTTAATGTGTATGTGGATTTTCTATAATTTACGTTTCATAAAAACATAATATGGCGTTATAGTAAAAGGGATAACTTATAACAATAAAAATCTCTATAATATTTATAGATTATTTTCAAATCTGACATGTTATGGTTGGGTATGCCATTTTTTTTTTGTATAGTTGGTTTGGAGTATAATATGGATAGTTATTTTGTAATTTTTGTTTGGTTTGAATCCTGATACCTTTGAAGTAATGGTTTATGTTGGTTTTGCATATTGTATTAATAATGAGTTTGTAATGTTTTCGTTTGATGTTAGTTATAGATATTTTATGAAGTGAATTATGTTTTTTACTTTCTTTTTCCTTATAATTATCGTTTACTTCGTCATGTGATATTTTGATTCATGATATGTTTAAAGTACTAATTAAATCTGATGAAGTTATTTTGTTCTATTTACATATTTTGTCACTTTTTATTTATCTTTTGTTCTACACGTGTAACAAATCATATTTTGTATAAATCGTTTAATTTCTTTTAATAATTTTTAGCTATGTTTTGTTAAACTATATTTATTTACTTTGAATTTTAATGTTCATTTGCATCCTGTTACAATAAATATGTTATTGTTCATTTCATTATTTGTTTTTAAATCACATCCAATCAAACATTTGTTGATTCATATATTCATTATTGAGTAACATTAAACATTTTTATGATATTTTCTACGCAACAAAAATTCATACGAGTTGTCTTACGTAAGTTTCAATAAATAAAATTTGCATATTACAATCTTTATAAAATAATTTTCTCATTTAACTCAGAGATGTACCGGGTATACACCCGGGGCTCTAACCTAGTTATTATCTATAACAATATTTAGATGTGAGAGAGGGCCATGAATCTAGGAGCATTAAAACTCTAAAACACTTTGATACAAAATGAATTTAATATCCTCAATTAAAACACATCTTGACGATCTTACCCTTAATTCCTATAATATATTAATTAGATTTTAAACACATCCCATCTTTTAATCTCTACCATCTATCTTTAAATCTAATGGTTGAAAACACTTCCTACACAAAACTATTTTCCTAGAGTAACCCATCCCTAAATATATATAGGAGAAGGTTAATTTGAGAACACATATATTTTGTTCGAACCGCGAGAATATTATCTAAAACCATTGAAATTCAAATTTTCTTTTTACACATGGCTTTATTATAAAAAAAAGTAATGGATTTAAATAATCCCAACTATTGTTATTGGCCAATAACTGTCCCACCTACGAAAATAACCACTAGCGGTCCCAACTTTTAGACATTTTGCTCTTAATGGACCCCCTTAACACACAGTAACGTCATTAGCTGAAACTCACAATTCTAGGCAATTATTCATGGGATTTGAAAGAGGGAATCGAGACGATGATATTGGTATGTTCAATTGCAGAAATAAGCATGGTTCGTCGGTTATAGGTTGATGTTCTCCTCGGATGGGATGACCGGAACCGACGATATAACCATCGAACCATGCTCATTTCTGTAATTGAACATACCAACCTCATCATCTCGATTCCCTCTTTCAAACCCTGTGAAAAATCGCCAAAAATTGTGAGTTTCAGCTAACAGCGTTAGTCTGAGTTAACGGGGGGTCCATTGAGAGCAAAATGTCTGAAAGTTGGGACCGCTAGTGGTTATTTTCGTAGTTGGAACTATTATTGGCCAATAGTCAATAGTTGGGATTATTTACATCCATTACTCCTATTAAAATACAATCTCAAAAACACAATTTACGCGTAAAAAATTAAACGTATACGAAAATGTATTGTTTTTACACATGTGTAAATTTACTGTTTATACATGTGTAAACTGTTTCATTTACACATGTGTAAAAAGTTAATTTTAGACTGTTTTTGCTAGAAAAGATGAATTATTTTAGATAGCAAATTCATTTTTAATGTTATATTTTAATTATAATTGGGTTTGTATTGAGAAAAAAAATGATTCTAATTGGTTTCCTCATTTGTTCTCGTGCTTCTCGCGATATTTAGCGTTCGCAAGATAACTTCCCATATATATATATATATATATATATATATATATATATATATATATATATATATAGGAGAGTTCAAATGAGAAGCAAAAGTATTATAAGAAGAAAAAGAACAAATTAAAACCAATAGAAATCCTTCATATAATAATCTTATTTAATGTTAAATAAATGATTATTTTTTTTGTAACCCGCTAAACTAGTTAAATTAATGAAACTCGTATTTCAATTTCAAAATATTTTCTTTCATATCAGTCCTAATTTACAGTGAAGATAATTTCGATATGTGTAAGACAAATGTAGGTTAACTTTCTATATGTGTAGGATTAACGTATGATAACCTTTATATGTGTAGGATAAAAGTGTGATGATTTCGATATATTTAGGATGAATTTTGATATGTGTAGGAAAAAATTTGATAATGTGTAGGATAAAGTGTTAATGTCTAATTAATTAAAGAGTTAAAAGTATTTAATATTTCATTTATTCTTTTTGTTCTCACAATAAGTTTCTTCTCATTTGATCTTCCCCATATATATATATATATATAATTAAAAGCACTAAAATATCCACTCATATAAAAAGGGAAAATTACATAAGGGTAACAGGTAGACGGGCAACAAGTTGCGCCGCCACCCCTTTCTGGATAGAAAACCCTAATCTACTAAAAACAAATTCCCGTCCCTTGGGGGGTCGAAAAGTTTATTATGGACCACCCGCTGAGCTTTTGTCAAGAACCGAACTGCCTTTGGTGCCAAGGAGGTCAAAAATTAATGGCATAGATAACGGCATATGTAGTACGGTGATGGTTGTTTGTCTTTTTTGGGTTTTGTTGTTTTGGACCTGATTAGTTTGATTATATCTAGTGTTGTGTGCATTGTAGTGAGTCAAATCCAATAATCGGTCTCTAGTAGTCCCACACAAATCCAATAATGGGTCTCTAGTAATGAGTCGGATCCCATTATGAGCTTCTGAAACCTGAACCAGACTCCAACAAAGGCATCTGAAATGGACAAGATCCGGATGACAAGTTTCGGATAATGCACCAAATCAGATGAAAAGTCTTCTCAGCTTTCACTAGATCCTTAGGTAGGATTCTGGTAATGAACCAAGTCCATTAAGGGTTAATCTATACTACATTATAAAGAGCTAAAGATAGCTAAAATAGTAATTTTGCATGCCTTTTAAGATGGCATTTAAGAGTCCCATGCTTTAAACCCTAAATGTCATGTAAATTTTTCCCAAATTACCCCTATTATGCATTAGCCGCTTCTACCATATTACCAAACTAAATCAGATCTTTTCACACAGTTATAAATTGATGATTCTCCAAATAAATTGACATTTACATCAGTAAAGAAGCCATAACTTCACATTTAAAATTCTTTGATCGAGCCATCAATTCGTATATCCACATTACTGAAAACGTCCATTCAATTAATCAACCACATATGAGACCTTCCAGTGACATAAATACAACCCAACCACTTCAATTTCTTATTTCCTTCTATTTAGAGGGTGTTAGGGATTGAGTTTCAAAACAACTTATAGACTTGTTGGCTTTTCCAATAAGTCAATAAGCACTGTCTGTTTTGACTTTTGGCTTTTAATTGTGGAAAAACTGTTTTTGAAAAGTTAGAAATCCTGGCTTTTGGCTTTTATCTTTTGGCTTTTAGAAAAAAATTACAAATTTACCATCCATACAACCAATATTCACAATAAGTTAAGCGAAACACTTAAAAAAACAATCTATTGACTTTTTAACGTTTCTCATCCCAAAAGCTAATCCAAACACTTTTTTTAAAACTCCTTTTCAAAAAGTCATAAGCCAATAAGCACTTCTGACCAAAAGCACTTTTGCATTTCCAAACTCAATCCCAAACACCCTCTTAATCGAGTTACAACCACAATGCAACGACGGGTTTCAACCCACAAACGCCATGAAATGGGTTTCGTCTCTTTCCTCGGAAGGCGCCTCTAGCCGTCTCTTTATCATCTCTACTTGGCAAATGTTCGTCATCAGTCTACCTTTAGGACCACCTTGTCATCTCACTTTTATCTATTTCCTAACAATGTATCAAATTACGCCTCTCTAGATTTACCATCGCCATGATTTCAACCTAATTTTGTAAATTTTGATGTTGATAGTCTGATTAGTGTTAACTAATGTTATTGTTTTATGGATTCGTTTGGCTTTTGAAATTCGTTGATAGTCTGGTTTACCTTTTGATGAATCAGTATTTTTCGTTATTTAGCCTGGGAGGTCATATCAGACATTGGTTGATTATTGTGTTGATCAATTGAGATCCCTAAAATTTTGTTTTCTGACTTCATTGAAGCAGCTCTTAAACTTACAGTAATAATGTAATTCTTATTTCTAAGTTTTACTATGTCTTTTTTTTCCATAGGAACCACGGATCAGGGTTGGGTTATTCTACAAATGCTACAAAAAATGAGAAGGGTGAGAAGCCACTAGAAAATGACATGTGTCAAAGGATTAAACAAGTGGGAGGGGTAATTTGATCAAAAAAATATGCACATGCAAGTCACATGTCATTTCCACCTTCATTATTAAATGTCCGTAACTATTTTATACATCATCGTTTTTAAAAAAATATATATATACCATAAAATCGAGCGTCTTTTTATCTTTAATATGAGTACCATATTGTTATACTTTCGAAAAAAAGTCAAAAACCCACTTGCGTAAGACACAATGGAGTGTAAAACACAATGAGCAACAATTAAATATAGGGTATAAAACATAATCAACAATCTAATAAAACACCATGGACGACATACTAAAGACACAATGAATAGAAGACTAAAATACAATGAATACATTTGAAAAAAAAAAGTTGAAAACCTAGTTGCGTAAGACACAATGGACGACATACTAAAGACACAATGAACAGAAGACTAAAACACAATGAATACTTTTGAAAAAAAAAGTCAAAAACCCAATTGTGCAAAACACAATGGATGACATAATAAGGACACAATGAATAGTTTTGAAAAAAAAAGTTGAAAACCCAGTTGCGTAAGACACAATGGTGATAACGTAAAACACAATGAGTACCAACTAAATGTGCAATGAACAATAGGGTATAAAACACAATGAACAGTCTAATAAAACACAATGGACGGCATACTAAAGACACAATGAACAGAAGACTAAAACACAATGAATAATAGACTTAAACACAATGAACAACATAATAAAACACAATATACACCTAAATACAAAACTCATTTGCGTAAAACACAATAAAAAGCATACTAAAAACACAATGGACAAAGTTAAATCATGTGTAGACTAAAAAAACATAAATAACATATTTATAAAGCACACGTGTATACTACAACACAATGAACGAGCAGAAGACACAACGGAGAATAAAACCCATTTAACACAATTTTTTTTCAATTTTAATGTAGCAATGTGGTACTCATATTAAAGATAAAAAAACGCTCGTTAATATGGTGAATTTTTTTTTGAAAAAAAAAATCGTATGAGTTATAGACGTTTTAAAATGGTAGGGGAAATTGACATGTGTATTGCATGTGGAGAGAGAAAGTCAACAAATGTGGTTTTCCTTTTATACCCTTCCTCTAATTTATTATTTATTTTTTTCAAACAAACTAATCTCAACCCTTCAAATATATGATCAATGGATCACAATCCTTCTCTCCCTTCCTAAAAAAAGTGTCTTGTGTATTTGATCCTAACCCCCACGGATCATTATCTGATATTGATATGTCAACTATATTTTCAAAGGTCAATGCAGTAACTTTTAGGTGCTATACGACTCTAACATTATGTGTTTTTTTTAATATTATTATTTTCCCTATAAGTTACTGTGTTTCAAATGATATAAAAATTTTGTGCTTTACAGTTAAACAAACCATGTTAATGTCAAAATTATTTTTAGAACCTTACACCGCAATGACAGAGACATCATTTTTATCTCTGTCTAATAACGTTAATGTCACGAAATAATGTGTGTAACGAAGTAAAAAATGTGTAATGTCATGTGCGGGCACCACACATTAATGTAATCATCGTACACCTTACCGCAATGCTTAAATAGGTTACACTGACTTAGAGAGGACACGTTGAAATACGAGTTTTCATATGGTTAACACATCACATATTGTGTCACAAGCTTTAAACAACTAAAACGTCGCCGCTGCAACACGCAGCCTACGGCAACAATCTAGTTAAAATAAAATATTAATGATACTTCATAAAAAAGGACTCATAATATTTCATGAAATATATATCACAATTTTGTTATCAAGACAACTGTATTTCCAATCACACAACCTTTGCTTTGTGGATACGGCAAAATACTTGGTAGGTCAACAAGTCAATGGTCAATTTAGACGCATTTGCAGTATTCTGGAAATGGTCCATTCTTGACTTCTTGTAAGCTAAGACTATCCGTTGTGGTTAAAGGTGAGTCATGACTCTATACTCTAATATTGTGTCATGTAGGTGTCGATGTGGCACTGGCTCGCGACAGCGGGCTGGTAGCTTGATCCTGTTGTGGCTAGAGGTGAGTGGGTCATATTTTTACCAAATTAATAAATATAAAACATAAATAAATAATTTACATATAACAATTTTTAAAAAATTACATTAAAAAAAATAAACCCATCTTATAAAAAAAATATATAATAATAAAACATTAAAACCTATCTTCTTCTCCAGATCTCTTTTTCTTCTTCTTTCTTCCTCTTCCTCTGTAACTTTTCCTTCACCACAATCTTCTTCTTCTTTGTTCCTCGCCTCTGTAACTCATCTTCATCATTTTCCAACACAAAATAATCAAAAATAAAAAAAAAATAGAATAAACCTCATTTCTCCTCGCTAGCCCACGCGATCCGGCTCACGTCTGCTCGCTCGCACTGTCGTTAACGGGTAGGTGTTGTGATTCCAGCAATCCACGTGACTCATAAACTCGCTCGCGCAGGCTCAGTCGCGCACCATCACGGACAATCTAAAAAAATGTTTCAACTTGTTGAGAGATATTTATGATCACGGAACAATGTTTGGGAAGGAGATTTACTAGTGAAATTTTTTTAGTCTGTACGTTTTCGCATTAACAAATGAATGTTAATGCGAAAACCTTAATATTGGCGTTTACAAAACCACTAACCATTTTTCTCTCAAATTGGACACATAAATAAAAATTGGAAAATTGGATTTAAGTACTTTAAACTATTGTTCGCCAATATCACTCCAAACTATCACTTTGACTATCAATACTCTTAACTTTATACTTTGTTTGTTATGTCACCCTCATTTTGGAATCAAGGTCAAGTTAGGGATGGCAATGGGTCGGGTTTGGGACGGGTTTAGGTAATCCCAACCCCATACCCGATTAGGTATTCTTGTCCCAAACCCGGCCCAAAACCCGTCAGGTTTGTGTCGGGTAATTACCCATCGGGTATCGAGTTTACCCGCGGGTTTCGGGTAAACCCATTAATTTTAAAACTTACTCATTGAGTACATCCGACCAAAAACCCGACATACATCTATTAGGTAACTATTAACCAATTACATTTACCATTATTAAATGTATAGGTAAATGATGACAATGTATAAATATAAAATATTTAAATCATATAAAAACAATCAAAGACATAAATAACAAATAGTATACACTAACATTTTGGTAATTTTAGCACAAGATGACAATGTAGATAGACAATTAGATATATTATGCATACATATTTAAAAAGATATATTAGAAATTATATTGGGTATCTAATCGGGTAAACGGGTATACTTTATCGGGTAATCGGGTCGGGTAAACGGGTATATCATCAAATCCCAAACCCGTCCCAAACCCGCGAAAAAAATAAAAACTAATCCCATACCCGGACCCATACCCAATTACCGACCCCAAACCCGTCCCAAATGTGTCGGGTTTCGGGTTTACCTATCGGGTTCGGGTTTGATTGCCATCCCTAGGTGTTTTAACACTAGTATTAATAGTAAAACAATAAGTCATGAGGTGACAGTCTTGACTTCTTTATGTTGATAGTCGTCCATCACTAATTGTCGCTTGATATCACACCTACGTCACAATGCAACAACTGTTGTCTGACGTATGCTCATCACCTCACCAGCCTCAATCTAAGCCTCATCCTTGGACATTGGGATCTCAATATTAGTGTTATCATCGGACATTTTGACCTTAGTTGTCACCCGACAATGAAAACATCGAAGGAAACATCCCCAATTTATACTCGTCCATATTATTCTTCGCTCGATTCTCGCTCGGCGCTCGCTCGGAAAATTTGCGCTCGAAGAATGCTCGTTTGGTTTTCGTCTCGATTGTAAACGAGCTGCTCCGCTCGGTTCGGTTTGTAAACGAGCCAAGCATGAGCAAAGCTCCGTTCGGATCGGCTCGGCTCGTGAACAGCCCTACCAACCACTCATATTTCTCTCTCTTGTTGAAATTAGATTGTATTATTATACATTGATGGATAAATACTTCCGTATCTTTGTTTTTTTTAACACTTAGTTCAGTGGAAATTCTTGTACAACATTAACCTAGCGGTCCTAAGTTCGAATCCTTACCCACACACCGGTGTCCTTCTTGCCTAAGCTCAAACCGTCACAAGGAATTTTTTTGTGGTGTGCATGGATCGAACATGTGACCTACCCTCATGATGGGTACCTCTAAGAAAAACTCACCCTACCCCAAACCAGCTGGACTTGAGATTATTGGTCCATATCTTTGTAATTTGTAGAAGTTATCTTGTCCCCTACTTTTTCTTTTTATTCTCCTTGATTCCTTCCTGGTGAATGGGTACACATACAGTTTTCTTTCTTTTATTTGAAATGGAGGACTCTTTCTCTTTTGTTGCATGTTTTTCCAATGATGCAATCACTCTAAAATATTAAATGAAAATTACCCTTTTATACCACTATGACTTTTGGAAGTTTTAGTATGTCAAAATTTGACTAGTTTAACCATCTAATAAATTTAGTTTCATAAATTGTTTCCATGAAAGGGTTTCACTTCAAAATAATATTAGTATAATCGTCCCTTTCAAAATTATAGTTTGAATGTTACAACGATACTTCAATGACATTTGACAAATGTAATAGTCGATTGTGCCAAAATGGAAGAAAAAAATTTTTGGATGTTTATTTGACAGTCTAAATACGAAAAAAAAAAACAAGTAAATAAATAAATACAAGACATAATTGTGCAAATGGGCTTTAACAATACTAGGGCATGTCCCTATCGACCATAATGCGAAGGGAACTATAACTTATATACTTGTTTGTGTATACACATGAGAAATTGGAGCATAATAAACTAACATGTTTAGATTAAGTTATATAAACAAATAAGATAAGCAATTAACTCTATAGGACTATTGAAACCCAAAACATATAATCAAGTGCCGAAGATGACATTAAATCCGGTAATGGAGGATCGATGGTATCGAAATCAAAATGCTTTTGATTTCAATCCTAGATGATAATACCATACGCACTGTTAGGCACGGTTGAACTCCCGCTAACTGAACTTCCTAACCTGCACACATACAATTTAATCTAAAGCACAGACATATTTCATCTGGCTACAGGGGCGAAGGGTAATGGGGGCCAGGGGGTGGTCAGGCCCGCCCTGTATTTTCGCTCAATGATGGAATTTTACAATTTTCGTAGGTAATTTTTATATGCATTGAATCTTGCCCCACCGATAAGAAACAATTTGGGTCTCGTGATTTTCGGCCCCAACCACAATTTTTTTCAAATGTCGTCACTGTCAAGCTACACATATATACATGCCAAATTAGAACATAAACACATACGTTTTGACTTAAAACACAACACATGGATTTACCCCCCCCCCCCCCCCCCCCCCCTTAGATACTTGTTGTTTTGTTTATGATGCCGTTTAGCTTTCGTTGCGGGGAACATGGGTGATGGGTGCATTGGATGTCCATTTCTGTGGGCTTTGCAAAGATAAACGTTTTGTGGTGTGGCCTTCAAGTTATCTACTTGGGCTTTTGATGGCCTTATTTTGCTTAGTCATAATTTTGGGCTTGCCTCGTTTTAGTAGGTTTTAATAGCCACTTAGGTATGACTAGAAGTGCACAAAACCCCGATTTTAGAAACTGAACCGCCCAAACCGACCTGACCCATACGTTTTGAGACCGGTATTTATTGGGATGTTATTTAGTAATTGGTTTAGCCTAGTCTCTAGGACTTTAGTTATAGACTTCCTAAAGTGTGTTTTGGGTAGTCGGGTTTTTGAAACCTCGGAGTGTATGGTCCATAAATCCTTGTAAATGTTATTTATTCATCTATATATTTTTCTGGCAAAGCCATTTAAAACACACACACACATCTTTAGACCAAAAGTATGATGTGTGTTTTAAACATTTAGATTAAAACTGGGGGCGAACGTAGCTAAAACCTAGGGGTCGCGTCCATTATCGCTGGATTTTTTGCGCGAAGTGGATTTTTTTTTACTATTTTTGTAAAACGTTACTACTCAAATAAATTTTACGTTACTACTAAAATTAAATTTACGTTACTCCAAAAAAAATTATACGTTGCATTACTCGAAAAACTATTTATCGAACTCGAATAAACTACGTAACACATTCTAATTTCTAAACCCAAGTTTTTTAAACTCAAATAAAAACCCAACTACCCAAGTTTTTTAAACCCAAATAAAAACCCAACTACCTAGTAGCCCACCCAAAACCCATCCCAGCCACCCCTTACCCTCATCCCAGCCACCCCTAACGTTGTGTTCCCGAGTTAACTTAAGAGAAGAAAAGAAAGGAAATTGAAGGAAAGGAAAAACTTCATCAGCTAGTTCCCTCTTGATCTAATTTAAAGGGCGGTCTCTTAATTATTCTGTTAAGTTGCTACATTTGTATCATTTAGCATTATATGTGTGTGGTTCATCAATGATACCGGGCAGCAAGCCTCTCAACTGTTATATTTTAAAATGACGTTGAATGAAAATTCTACCCCTTTGTCCTTTCCATTGTGTTCATAACCCTCACCCAGCTACTCATGCGCCACCTCCTCGATCCACCACCACATCGTTGTACTCATACTAGCTCGACATTTATTAGTTCAGAGGTTTCCAAATAGCCCTAAGTTTATCCAACTACAGATTCTTAAACTGCTTACCAATCGAGCAAATCAACAAATTGGGCATGATACAAATAAAAACGTTTGGCCCAGGGTTTGCCAATTATGGAGCTAGAATTCTTGGTCCTAAACCTTAGCTTATCCTTTTACGTTATGTTACCGGGCTTGCCCTGGTGATAATAGCTAGGGGTGAGCATTTCAGCGTGTTGAAATAAAATGTAGTCATAGCATTTGAACAACCGCCATCATTCAAAGCTACAGCAACAATAAATCATAAAACAGATCGAAGGTAGCAACGTCGTTAAACAATGCAAACAACTTATTAAATGAAAATTGATTAGTTAGTATAAACCAATAACAAAGAAAAAAAATCAAGTTTGGTTTGGTGGGGATTGATTGCAAGTTAAACAAGATTGCCCAGGTGATGTGGGTTTGTATTGGTGTCATCGTGTTAGACCGATGAGGAGTTATGGGGGATACGTGTAACTTGATATTGAATATTCGAATCGGACATGAACCTATGTAAACCTTTTTTTTACTTAATATGAGAGTTTTCAGTGATTTAAAAAGTAGTAAAAATCGATGTTTACTGAAGCAGTTATATCATTATTTCTATAATCTATATTACATTATAAAGAGGGAGAGATGGGTAAAAAGGTCCAAAATGTCAAAGTTAAGGTGGCAACTTAAAAGTCACAAGTGTAATTCTCTAAACTTGACCACTTTTCTTCCTTTTATGCCCTTGTCAATGCATTAAGATGCTTGTACCATGTGATGCATTAAGATGCTTGTACCATGTGCTTTTAACAATTTTGACATTAATATTGTGCATTTAATTAGATGTTTTCAATGATAAAGGTATTGAAAGCAATCAAATGTTTTATCTTATTCTACACACTTTAATGAAAAACTATATCTATAAGCTATAATCTATATTACATGTACAATAGTTATGCCTTCTATTTTTAGTTGATTACTAACTAATTATCATTTTTTTTTAAATATGCATTGTGTAGTGAGACTGAAGTGAATAAGTTTGCTTTTCATTCACCACATCAATAAGCAGATTATAAAGCTAACAAAATGGTCATGAGTTCACTAACTATGGAGATAAAATATTCTCTTTTTTTTTTGAGTTTTGCTTGAATACTTTGTTCAAGAGACGTAAGACGCGACCTTATAGTTTCTTTAAGACGGCAGTTACCTAATGTTAATTATAATGACATTTAATCATTCGTAATTGATTGATCATCATCCGTTTCATCAATAAATTAGATTATTATTATTATCATCAACCATTTCTATTGAATCCGCTATTCTCATACTTTCTGAACAAACCATACCCACTAAAGACAATGGGTAGCCAGCGAATTAAGACGATGGTTTATTAATCATCAAATTCTGTAAATTCGCCGAATTCCCCACCGTGGGTTCAAGTTATAAACTTCATTGCAATAATAATATGTACGTTTGTCGTCAATCTTTCCACAATCTTTCTAATGGTAAGATATTCTCATTTTATATGTTATAGTCTTTGTGTTGATCACTTGATCATTTTATCAACTCAAAATTTTTGGATTTCTAATTCGGCATGTAGCCTTGCATGATCATGACATTGGCGGTACAGTCTTCTATGGAATATTCTATCCTTAGAAAGGTAAATCATTTCTTTCATTTATTTTTAACAATTAATTTAGTTTTATGTAAGATACAATTGGCCTTTGTTGCAGACCATAATATTGTAATTTCAGTTTGTTAACTTCAATAAAGAAGTTATTTTATGCAGGCATGATTTTTTTTACGAACACTAGAGGGCTGTCTACTTCCATGCTAACTTCAAAATCAAGTGAAGGCTCATTCCTCTCTGATCTACTATCCATAAAACAAATTTGAACTCCTGAACTTACTATAGGTAACTGCATAAAATCATCTCAACCCCCCTTCACCCTTTTAAGTATCCTAAATTCTTATTTACAGTTACCTAAGTGCCATATTTGTATACTTATTCCTTTTGTTGATCTACTTACCTGCTTTCTTACAACTATAGTAAAAGATTACATATAAGATGAAACAGAGGTTAGTGAAACATTTATATCTCAATGTAATAGTTAGTGATTACTTTTAGTAAATATTGTGTAAAATATTTCTTTATCTGTTCATAGTTTGCATAGCAATGATAGTTTTGCTAAGATCAGTTGACAAATTTTCCTCGCTTTAGGCCAAGATTGCCTGGTTTAAAATTAGTATCTATATGTTAATATGCAAAATGTGTTCTTATATGATATATCACTTAAGTTTTATTATTGCCGTTGTCTCTTTAATATGTTTAAGCATGTATCTGCTGTTTTTTTTTCTTTCAATGAATGCATTACTTACCTTATTGTTTTAAATAAAAATATAAAAATGTTTACTTGTAATCAAGTATCACAATATGCATATTATCAGCTCGCTGATCATTTAACTTCTAGAACTATAATTTTATAATTTATTGTTTGTGTTGCTATGTTCAACATTTGGATGGTAAGACATACTTCCAAATTGGAGTGAACACGTCAAACTTTGTCAATAGGAAATAAAGGGGGTGCAAAAGTAATGATATTATTCAACTTGATCACACGACACTTCACGAGTAGCTAAGTATTTTTTTAAAGAATGGTTTATTTGAAACAAAATGCTAGGTACTTGGTTGTACTATTAAATCTGCATTTTTGTGTTTTGTACATGAATCACATTGTTGTATTGAAAACTTATTTAGATCCCGCGGCAACGCGCGGGTTATCCTACTAGTATGATTAATTTAATAGTATCGAATTTATTAACTATGCTAAAAGTTTTTTTTTTAAAAAAAACACCTCTTTTTAGGACCAACTAAAGTTTAACATGAGCGACACATTTAGTAAACTAAAATTTTAAGTTAAGAATATGTGTAATGAGTTAACATTCTTTATCACATCAATCCAAAAGAATATGTGAAACATCGCCCTAGACATGAGGGTCCTCCATTGGCATGAATAAAATTAGATTGACTCCGACACTTGCGTTCTCATAGCTGGAAAATGTGTGTGCGTTTTATTACCCAATCACAAGCTTTCACCTTGATCACCATTCTTTTTTTTATTTATTTATTTAAAAAAAAAATACTTGAAACCCTTGTAAGACCATTAAGCAAATTAGCGAGTGTGAAACTCCTACGGTCCTACCTACACTACACATGTTAATGAGTGTGAAACTCTTACAATACGCTAATTAATTTATACAACTATGTTCACATTGTTTGGTAAGACCATTATACAAAGTATAAAAATGTTTATATTACCACATTAACTTGAAGCTTTTTATTCCAAGACAAAGAACAGAGTACTATACTTCACGTTGCCCACAGTACATGGGTTGTGTTGACTAATGGACATTACACGACGATCGGGTATCGTTGGGAAAAAGGGCCTCGGCTACATTTACAAGTTGGATAATATGTTGGGAAAACAAGGACAAATGTTGGCAAAATTGGCATGTAGCAACCCGGGTCCAGGGTCCAGACTATAGCCAGCCAGCCATACCGACTGACATGACTTGACCCAGACCTCATTGCTTCTGATATGACTTGACTGCACCTTCTCTTTCACTGCCTTCACTCCCCCAAACTTTTACCTTCTTTTAACTTTTAATTGGTAACTAAGGCTAACAGGTAAAGAGACGGGGCACACCCCCGTTCTCCACATTTTGCTATGTCTTGGACACCAACACCACCCCCCCTCCCATGTCCTCCCCCCGTCCCATGTCCCCCCGTCCCTTATGTCCTCTCCGAGACATTGGAGACGGACCAATCACCATCACCCACCAATGCCTCCACCAATCACGTGCCCCCGTCCTGGATACCAACACCGCCCCCTGCCCTGTCCTGCCCCGTCCCAAGTCACCTTTTTCCTACGTGGCAAGCTTTTCCTCGTCTGTATACCCAATAGCCTAATATACTTCAATAGTATATATCTTTTCTGCCACGTTTATCTTACTAATTGTAGTTCTTACAATATGTTTGTAGAAATCTAGTAATCCAAAATGGCCTATTCGTCCACTCTACGTTTGTTACTAGAACAATATGCTATAAGGAACCATTTACACTCTCGTAACATGCAAAGTTTTTTTTTGGATAAAAAATAACGACAATAACCTATAAATAAGGATATACGAGTCGTATATGTTTTGTTGAGTGATGTATCTATGTAAGACTCGTATATTTGTATACAAGTCGTATAGTTTATACAAATCTACTAGTTTTTTTCTTGTTAAAAAATCTACTATATTTATATACGAGTTGTATATTTCATTTAAACAAGGATATACAACTTGTATATTAGTATATGAGTTGACGAGTTGTAGAATTCATGTAAAAAAGAGTATTCAGCTACTACATTTGTATACGGGCTGTATATTTCATGTAAACAAGAATATTACAAGTTGTATATTTGTATACAAGTCATATAGTTCAAGTAAAAAGTTATTTGTGAGTCATACATACTTATATGACTTGTATACTTGTTTGTTTTTAACGGCTAAAGGTTAGTTACTCTCTCCAAACACTTATGTTTACAAATAATACACCACTTGTTTTGGATTGAACACAATACATCCCACTAAAAGGCAAGAGTCTCTATCAAGTAAGTTAGTCCCACTTAACAACTTATATACTTGTTAGAGCATTCACAGTAGCTATTCCATCTCAATCTCTATAATTATACTAAAAATCACTACCTTTATCTTTTCTTTTCTATTTAATAATATTTATTCTAAACGTTTATCATTACCTTTTATCTCTCCTCTACTCACAACCACTTTTAAAAATTTTAAAAAAGTAAGGAAGATGAACAATGTCTCCTCCAAATTTACTGGTGAACAGTGTCTTCTCTAAATATTTTATTTTTCCTCTACTTACAATCACTTATATCCACTCTATATAATATAGAGATCACACTCACACCATTATAGGGGAGCTAATGTGAATGCCGTTAGAGTGTCAAAAGATTGATGTTTCATCAAGGTTGTGCAATTAACCTTAGCCTTTAAATAACAAAGAAGGATAAAACACTAAAAATAAATGAGTTATTAAACTAAAACATAAAGAAAAATAAACATACAGTTTAAAATTTAAATCCTTGTCACATAAAGTATGATACCATCAATAACTATAGCACTTCGTAATAAATTGTTGGTATTTCATATTTAAAAATTTCCCTCCATCTCATTAACCCCTGACAATTTACAGCACTACTTCAATGGTGCACTTTAAATTGGCCCACCAGCCCATAACCCATATATAAACCCACCACCATCATTCTACATTCACCAATCTCCCTAATCATGTCTTCCGACTCCAATTCCCCTCCTACCACCACTTTTGTCCAAGCCGACCCATCCAATTTTCGGGCCGTCGTGCAACGCCTCACAGGCGCCACCCCCTCCCGACCCAATGGGTCCGAACCCGCTCACCGAAGATCAGAATTCAAACTACATGAACGAAGACAAAGTGCCGGGAAACTAGAGATAACTCTAAACAACGGGTTTGGCCCGTTTGGGATCATGTCGCCACTGGGGAGACAAAGGAGCTACAACAGTGGCGACATGATGATGTCATCACCCGTGTCCACATTGGATGTGTACGGGCGTGGGAGCCCACGCACGCCCGTGGAGGAGGAAGAAAGGGCAATTGCGGAAAAGGGGTTTTATTTGCACCCGAGCCCGCTTAGTACACCCAGAGGGTCCGAGCCCGAGTTGTTGGTTTTGTTTCCGCTTTACTCGCCTAAAGCGGATCCATCATCGTCTTCATCTTCTTGAACCGTTTCAAGAAGCAAGCAAACAAACAAACAAACGTATCCAGTAACATTTCCCTTAGCGGCATCTCGAATGTACCGATTATTATAAATTATTTAGTTAGTTTAAGAAGGCTTTTTTTTTTGAAAGGTAAGAAGGCTTATTAGTATGTTTTTAATTAATTTCATGTATTCTTTCCCCTAGTTATAGTGATTATTATTATTATTATTATTATTATTATTATTATTATTATTATTATTATTATTATTATTATTATTATTATTATTATTATTAATTGTAAGGAATGGTATTTTGGCCTAGTGGATTATTATTAGTTTTGATATGAGATATTTTCTATATTCCTATTGTAACATATTATGGCAAACCTTAAGTGTATTACTTTAATTACTATACAACAAATACAGAAAAGTTGTATACATATATGATTCTTAACATTTCAATTAAAATTAGTTTAAATTCACTCCTAGGGTCTACAATATAACAAGATTTATCATCACTATATGGAAATTTGCTTGTTAATTCTTTAATCTAATTTAAGAGGTATTTATATTGCAGAATGTTTTGTTAACTGAATTTTTTTAATTTTGATCATTTAGTTAATTAAACAGCTAGAGCTCTATTGAAAGTTAAATGAATAACTCTTATTGTTACAGTTTTATATAGTAGACATTATTCTTTTTTAACAACAAAATAAATATAAAGAAAAATATTGAGTGTCGGATGATGAATACAAAACACATTTAAATAATCCTTTTTGTCTTCAAATCTATTATGAAACATATACTTGGTGCTATCATAAATGATGTTAACAGTTTTCCCAAAATGTTTTGACTTCAATTCTATTTTTACTTTCTGATACACGACAACTTAATCTTTGAAGTCATGTCATATATAGTTATTAAAACTAGATCGGATCGGTCTGAAAATTGGAATATGTGACAATCCAATATAAAAAATAAATATATATAAAATGCATATTACATGTATACAACTAAAGTATGACATAGAAGAATAAAGAAAATAAAAAATATTAAGGATAAACCACAAATTTAACTACAATTTAATCAAAATATTGTTTACTTATAATATTTTCCAAAACAACGTACATTTGGATAGTGGGTAAGAGGACAACAAGTTGTGCTGCTATCCCGTTTTGAATCGCAAAATCTATCCTGCTAAATACAAACACTTGGTTCTTAGGTCTCTGAGAGTCACTATGGACCACCTTTACAATTTAACAAGGTAAAAACAAGTTTTTTTTTGAACATTAGGTAAAAACAAGTCTTCCACTCATTCTTGATTTATCTCAACTTTAAATAAACTAACAAAAAAACACAAATGAATTACAAATACAAATGCCTCATCTCTTTCACCCCTCTCTCCTTCAGTTGATGATGACAATGAGGAATATAACAATACTTGTTAAAGGGATTAATGCAACTCGCAACGATGAGGTCTACTACTCATGCTCATATATAATATCTAGATCCAAAATGTTCGCCATTGTCACTACTTAGATATGACACTGACATTCCAGGACAGTCATGATCAACACTTGTGTTGTCTTGCACATGTTTTTGTCATTCCACTGATGACTTTTTGTTGTCTCAGCCTAGAAAGGTTGATGTAACAATTTACGTACGACAAAGATAAATGTGTTCAACTATTATCTTGTTTATCGGTTAATCAACCTAGTTCAATAACATTACTTATACGGTGACGAGGTTGGTTTTCAATTTGACCGGTCTAACTAGAGGTGCACAAATCAGGTTTTTTTAATACCCGGTTTCGGGTATGGAACCGGTTCCGGGTAGGGTCGGGTATTGAAGGAACCGTTTCCAGTTCCGGTTCCAAGCATAGAAAACCATACCCGGTATACTCGGTTTCGGTTTTTCAATACCCGGTTCCGGTTTTTTCAATACCATGTTCCGGGTATACCAGGCATTGAAAAAATCAGGTACACTGGGTATTGAAAAAACCCGTGTATGCCGGGTATTAAATTCTTTTTATACAATCACATCCAATTAGGGTAGTGCGACTTAGATAATTATAACGCGGTTATAGAATTCTTTGAATGAGACGCGTCAATCTTGGGTTAAATGACAACCCCTCTTGAATCACGAAGTGACTCATTCCTTCCCGAACCGCCTCAACATTAAAATGCCAAATAGTCCCATCTCTTTGCATATACTTTTTGAGTATTCGGAAAACCCGGTTCCGGGTATTTAAAAAATCGGGTACAACCAGGAATAAATCGGGTCCGGTTTTTACATAGAAATCTATACCCTATGCGTACCCAGCGGGTAGGGTCAGGTACAGTTCCGTGTATAAAAAACCGATTTTTTTAATACTCGGTTCTGAGTTTTTTTTTCGGGTTCTAACTCCGGTTCAGGTCTTTTTATGCACCTCTAGGTCTAAACTAATCCATCCTATTTGTTTTTCAACACAATGTTTTAAGCACAAAATAACTTTTCTATCACATTAGAATACAAAAACTTTTAATTGACTTTAGCTTGGTTGAGATTATACTCATTGTTTGTTATAAAGTACATCAATTCATCATAAAGTTACATTTTACTGAAAATGTATATACACAGTCATGATTAAAAAAAATAGTCAATGAAGTCATGAAGAAAGTTTTTGAAATATTGAAGAACGTTAATCATTAAAAGGGAAAGAAATTCATGATTTTAAACTTTGACATGTAGTAAAAAGTTATATGTTACTTAAAAGATTATCTTTTTTTCTGTTTCACAAGATATAGAATTACTATTTTATTCAAGACACATTTTTATTTTGTAAAGCTTATATTCAAAAACATATTTATAAAAAAAAACCTTTAATTTGATAAATACTAGTTCTTTAATTGTTTGTATTTTTGGATTGCAAAAGAAATTAGATTTTTTTTTTTGAACAGAAATTTGGATCAGTGATGGACCACTTGAGTATTATCGTGCCACCTATGGAACCACTTGATCATATCCATCTCCACTGAGCAATAATGCCTATACACCAATTCATGAGGAAACCCAATAAATCTGGAAAAACTCCCTTGTAGGAACCAAACTCAGGACCAAACGTTCTCTAAGCGTTATCTCATCTCGAAAATGACACACTACTATAATGCCATGGCCAAAAGAATTTAGAATTGTGGGCTGGATTTTGGCGGGATGGAGTAAAGAGAAGGTAAATGATTATTTATTGTCTGATACAAACGTTATAAATGGATGAGAAATTATGAACCGTAGGATGTGTTGACAAAGTTTAGAGGCGCGTTGTGATGAAAGGCTTGGATTTGTGAGCATTTACTAACCTACTGTCAAGTCTACCGAATAATAATGGTCGTTCACGGTTCGCTACCTTAAATATGTCAGATTCTTCTATTTACCCATATCATCGGATGCTCCAAAGCACTTGTTCAACTACGACTCCAAACCTTGTTTGGACCAACCACAATTTTCAATTGTATTTATTATTAATAACCTTTTGATGAGGGAAAATCAACATCAACATAAGAAATATATCATGAATATATTTATGTTTTTAGAACTTTTATTGCATGCTCATACTTGTTTGTAAAGAACATTCATACATCTCTATAATCATAATCATAAAGATCATGAAAAAGAGTTTTTCTTTACTACAAACGCTTTAGCGTTTGTAAATGAGTAAGACGATATTCAGAATATGTCCATATGATATGTTGTGATGATGATTTCGTCTCCTTAAGTAGTGATTAACTCTTAATTAAGCTTACTTATATGGTAGTGATCACCAGGGACGGATATAACTAAGAACCAGGGGGACGTCTGTTACCCCTCGATTATCCTGGCGAAGTGGGAAAAATTTGTTTTTTAAGGTATTTTTATAAAATGTTACCCTAAAACAATTTTTTTGTTACCCCTTAAAATAATTTCTATAAAATATTAACTCTTGTTTTATTTTCTAGATCTGCCACTGGGGTCTGGGGATCACATATAACTTAATAATATCGTTTACTTATCGTTTCGTTTTGTTAATATCACATTGATCAACCATTTAACCCACCAAGTGGTATTGGTTACCAACTCATCTCATTAGGAGGTGGTGACTATGAATATAAAATGAGTGTAAGAATATTCAATCGATGTTAGCTTCTTGCTAAGAACCTTTTGGTTTAATAAACTGGTTCCATTTAGTCGTCACGAGCTCACATTTACTCTCTTATTCTCTTAGGGACTTGTGTCTCTAATCTTTATTTTGATCATGAATATTAAGGAACGTATAATATCACTTTATGTGTCTCTAAACTTAAATGTATGTAGGGGTATCTTATTCTAAATTGTTGGCGCAAGATTTATTATTAGGTCATGTTTACTCGATCAAAAATTATGTTATATCGATTTCATCTTACATTTAAGTTTTCAACTTGTTTATTTTTTCCATCGTATGTTGATTCTCAATCTTATTTGACATTTAATCATGAAAAATCAGAAGATATTTAATATTATTATAACTTTTCAATATCAACAAAAGAATGGTTTTTATGCTCAGCTTGTTTTTATAAAAATGTAAATATATTATATTTACCTTTTTTTTATTCAAAGATCCAAATTATTGAAAAAGGGTAAATTACATAAGGATGGTAGGTAGGCCGGCAACAAGCTGCGTCGTCACTCCTTTTTTAATAGAAAATCTCAATCTGCTAAAAATAAAACCCCGCCCTTGGGGGTGGAAAAGTTGTTGTGCACTACTCGCTGAAATCGAGCCAAAAACCGCACCGCCTCCGGTGCCAAGGAACCGAACGTGTCGAAGGCCAAGGGAACGAAAACATGCTAATTATCCTCACATGCTTTTCCACTTTCTTGGATTGAGCTCTCATGACTGCTTGCAAAATTTTTTTATGATATTTTCTACATCCAGTTCTATAATAACCAATACTAATTGAGTTAAATGCCAAAATGGCCCCTGTGGTTTGACCCAAATTGCCACTTTGGTCACTTTTTTGAATTTTTTGCCAAAACCACCCCTCAAGTATCGAAAAGTGCCAAAATGACCCATATTTAACTGAGTTTCTAACTAAGGATGGAAAGTCAGTTAAGACCATCCTCATTCACAACCAATCCAACCCAACCTTTTAATAAAAAACTAATTTCTCTCTCTTCCACCTATACAACCCAACCAAACCCAATTTTTCACTCTCATTAACAACCCAACCTTCACAATATTTTATAAAATACGTAAATAAATATGATTTATATTTTTGGTTATTTATTATTACATATTATAAATATAAAAAATAGTTAGCTTATGTTTAAAAAAAATAAGTTATTTAATTTAAAAATATTAAAAAGAAAAATGAACTCTGTTTTTAGTAAAATTTATACCGCCATGTTCATAAAAAAAAAACTGATCAACACTGTATTTTTATATTTTTTTATAATTGTTAATTAGTAAAAGTTATTAAATAAAATCAAGTTTTATTTTTAACTATTTAGGTTGAAGTAAAAAAGAAAAATAATAATAATACTATATCCAATACCATGGTGACACTTGTCCCCAACCATGTTTGCAATCTTGGTTGGTTGACCGATTTGTTCGTGACTTTTCCTTTAATTTTTCTTTTTTTTTAATTTCCAAATAGTGCCACAAACAAGGTTTGATTGCCAATGGGGATGGTCTAAGTATCAGGGGCATTTTCGTCATTTCATCTGTTCATCTTCTCCAACCTCCCTTCTTCACAGATCAACCCAACCCAACCCTCTTATAACCTCCCTCTGTACATACATACATACCCATAAACATAAACCCCTACATACATAAAACAAAAACTTAAAACAAAAACATATAATCATCAACTAAAAAAAAAAGAAAGAAAAGAAAACCATTACCACCACGATCAAGAAGAACAAAAAGAGGCAGACCACCACCAGCAACAGCCTCTGATTTCAAAGAAAAATCAAAGCTTTCACATGCCTTCTGATTGGACTTTGGATACTTAACATACCCAGATAACGTTCTTCCATACTGAGGCACACCAAAGTTCCCAATTGCACATTCATATGTTCCTTTAATATTATCAAGTGACGTCACCCTCAAGCTGTTCTTCTCCACCACAAATCTACCCAAGCAAGATTCACATGTCAACAATAACCCAATTAATATTATAAAACTTGGTTTCGGTTTCCCCATAGTTTAGTTTAATTTTGATGGGATTTGTTGGTATTATTATTATTTTTTTTATAATAACCCCTTTAAACAGTCGGACTAGGTCTGGTCTGTCCGAACTTGAACCATATCACCACCACTTCGATCCATCGTCCCAGCCCCCTTTTAGCCTTGAAAAACGTGTGCCGCCCCTGTGCCGCCCCTGGTAGCGTTGATTGGGACTAAAACTAGTGATAAACAGGATAACAGACAAATGGGTGAACTAAAGAGAGAAAGAGAGGGTGAACTAGAGAGAGAAGGAGGTGGTAGCGGTGGGGATCGATGGTGGTTGCGGTGGTTGTCTCCGACGACTCTGCAACTCCGGTCACCATCTCCGGTGACCTGGATAGCAACAATGAATCAATGAAATGGGCAACAAGAAGAAGGTGTGGTGGGTGTTGGTGATTTAGATCTGTTAGTAGGTGGTGGTGGAGGGTGAAGGGTGGTGGTGGTGGCTGGTGAAGGTTGTGGAGATGGGTGGTGCTTATATTTGCAGAAGAAGAGGGGGGTTGAGATGAAATGACGAAAATGCCCCTGATACTTAACTGACTTTCCATCCTCAGTTAGAAACTCAGTTAAATATGGGTCATTTTGGCACTTTTCGATACTTGAGGGGTGGTTTTGGCAAAAAATTCAAAAAAGTGACAAAAGTGGCAATTTGGGCAAAACCACAGGGGCCATTTTGGCATTTAACTCAATACTAATTTAACATTGGTTCTCTACTATTTTTTTTAAGATTACTTTCTTTTATTCGGAAGTTGTCATACCCGCACTGCAAGCCCTGACCCTCCACTTCACCCAGACTATGTTGTCTTATCCGGGTCCACGTTAGAGGCATGTGTGGGCTGTTAACGGCTTCCACCCGGAAACCATACCGGGTCAGCTTAGGTTCAAGCTCCCTTCACCAAGAAAGACCAAGCTCTCTCCATCAATACCTAATGTCCCACAATTGTTGCCCGTGTGGATTGAACCCGGGACTCTCCAAAGGAAAGCCCGATCAAATACCAACTGAGCTACAATTAACTGAAGGGCCTCTCTTATTTTGTTAAGTCACACTTTTTAATGTTACATTTCTCACTTCTCACAAGTCCCATAGGGGTTGATAAGACTTGTCGCAAGTACAATTGTACACTGTCCAACTACATTGCTATATATCCACCTCATAATCTTTTTGTAAATAAATCTTCTTTTTTTTTCTTTTTCCTTCTAGATGTCTCAAAACCGATGTTTACACTTTGATATGTTACATTTCTCAAACCTCACAAGATTAACGATAGAAATTATAGATAACATCATTAAGTTGGTATGCCACTTAGTTTAGCCTTTAGCTTTCAAAGTTCAAATCTTTTAACTTTAAAAACCCCAGTTAATTTTAACTAATGTTAGTCCTATCCATCAATCCGCTAAACCTAGTAACCAAATCCACGACCCACAAAAATTTAATAAAGAAAGACTTGTTTGCCTATCAAACTGGTCACTGGTTCAACCGTTGATTGCCTAGCTTATACATAATTGCTAGCCAAAATATTTAAACATGTGGTACCCTTTAACAAATTTATATAATATTTTATAGAAGAACAAAATAATAGCCATTTCAAAAACCATAATATATCACTATAAAAAGACACTAATATATCATGTGGCTGCACTATCTCTTGTGATTTTAATTGTACATGCTAGAAACCAGAATAAGGCCCTCTTGCCTGTTAAGACAGTCCTGACTTCTACAACCTAGGGCCGGTTTGAACTTGACTGTCGTGACTGGGCCCTTTTTGTAATAATATCAACAAACAAGGTATAAAGGTTTATTAAAGGGGATGGGGCGCTTCTCGGGTTAGCCACGGGTACCTCACGGTAACCTCACTATCAGCACAGCAAAAGGGCCGCCGGTAATGCTAGTAGTGAGTCCATGACGGTAAACCGTGTGTTTAAACACGGTTTTGAAACCGTGAGAGTTTATTATTTTCATTTATTTTAATTGTTTTCAATTAAATTCTACTGATATCAAAACATAAATAAAACACACAAAATATAAATATATTAATATTAAAATATAAATAAAATACAAAATATTAAAACATAACTAAACATTACGCAACAATTGACATGCTCGACATGGTCGAAACTGTTGCGATATCAAGCCGCATAATCGACATGCGTGCACTCAATTGCCAACCCCTCCTCAATGCAGGGTGCTCCCTCAATCAAGGTGTTTGTGTAGAGGGTGCTCCACCAATCACATTTGTCGTTGAGATCGGTCCACTTTCTTTAGAGATTTTCGATCGTGCGATGGTTGACACCAACTTGTTGGTTGAAGCCTGCTAATGAACGGTCCTAGAACCTCGTATCCCCACCCAAGCGGCAGCGACGGTGTAGTTGTTATAGGGCAGGGTCGTTCCTTGCAACTTGGTAGCACACTACCAAGACGATCTCCTCCTCGTTCTAACACGTCATTTTTTTAGTGTTTAGAGTGGTAATCGTGGGCAAATGTGAATTTTTAGATACCCACAGTTGATATTTATAGCCCTGTGAATTTTTGGATACCCATAGTTGATATTTATAGCCCAATTTTCTACTGTTTAAAAAAAAGTAACTGTTGCCAATAAATTCTAAGCTACCATTTCAAAAAAAAAAAAAGTTTCTGCCACCGTTTTTGTCACCGTGACTGCAAATCATTGGAAATTTGAATGCAAAATTAAATGTGAAAAGATTAAATTTTATATATATTTATATAAATGAAAAATACATGTACATTTCAGTAAAGTGTTGTCTCCAAAAAATTGTTTCAGTGACTTGATGTGAAGAGTTACTAAGGTTATGGCTATTAATAAAATTAATATATAAGAGTGAATTCCTATTTGAGTCCATGCATTTTGTTTTAGGATTATTGTGAAGAGTTACTATAGTTGGACCTTAGTAACTCTTCAAAATAATCTCTTAACATTGAATACTGAACTTTGAAATCACCTTCCATCTTATTAATTGTCATAACCTTTGCCCTAAATGTCTTTTGTAAGCTGATTTGGATCTGACTTTTTTTCTGTAATTGATCTTGAAGGGATGACAATGGAATTATAGGGTTCCCCTTTAAGATCTGTTCCACCTCTATTGCAACAGTGCTTACAGTATATGATCTAACGTGTCTTATTTGAAGACAGTTATGACCATCAAAGAATGTTTTAACACACTAGGGGGAAGTAGGTTTAGTTGTGGATACATGCAAGACCTAGTCACATGTGGGTGTTAGGAACCTTATCTCAGTGTGCTGCTTTCTTTGGTGTTGGTGGGTTTATTTAATGTTTGTGAGCCATTGTTTGAAGATTCCCCTGCTTTTTTTTAACTAATTTGCCCACAAAATTCACTTAACTTACCAATTTTCCCCTGCATACTATATAAATCTGGATTAATTCTATGACATACCACACGAAATCTGATTTTGTCATCTTCCTTATAACAAGTTGCTTCTAGTCTCTAAAGCGTGCTTCTTCACATCATTACCATCAGCATTAACAATTTTACCAGCAGTATTAACATCCTCAACATCTAACCATGGGAGTGCAAGTTGTCTTCTACTTGAACAAGCTCGTTTTGATCTGGGATTAACATTACCTACAAGTGGTGGTCCAACATCACCAATCTCCTCAATTACAACACCAGAACTAAGTTTTGGCAACATGAAATACGTGTCCAGTTTTGTAAACCAATGCTCAACATACACTTCAATCAATTTTATCCTATGCACATATTGACGCATGTCAATGACATCATGATCAGATCCAAGGGCTCTAATACCGTCATCTAAATTTTCATCAGGAATCTTATAGCGATAGAAACAACTTCATCTTTTGGATAATGTAACATCTTAAACATGACATTAAACTCCATCATTGAAAATTCATCTGCATCTATCCTATCAAAGTAGTTTATTAACCATTTGCATATCTTCAAACCGATTTTTCCACAAACTCACCTCCATGGAAAACTTGGATGCAAAAAATTGTTGGCTACCTAAAATCAACAAAAAAATGGGGAATTTAGTTTACTATAAATAGAATTTAGGGATTTAGGTTAACAGATGGGAAATCAGACACTTACTGTATTCCTCATATGGATCAAAATGCACGCTGCACCATAGAGAGACCACAATGTGAAACCTATCATGCTTGATCGTTTTGTTTGTTTAGTGGTTAGGGTTTATTTTTGGGGGATTATGTTTGTGATTATGTTGTAATGGAAAAGAGTCTTGGTTTAAATGGGTTAGAGATAAAGAAGAACCTGAATTGACTAAAGTACCCTCACATGTATTACAAGTAAGGGTGAGTTAACGGATTAGATGGATGGAGTTAGATTTTATGACTCAAATCATAACAAACTTAAAACACTAGGATTTAGAATGTTAAAAATGAAAATGTTGGACTCAAGTAGTTAAAATCAACAAAACACAAGGACTCAAATATGAATTCACTCTTATATATTAATTTCTAAAAGCCTCTCACATTTCATTCCTCATATTTAGCTAAACAATTAAATAATAGAACTTTATTCTTTATATATTATGTATTAATTTTTTCTATTTCTTCCACTCACATACATCTATAAAAAAAAGTATTAAAAAAGACATGAGGATCAAAAGTTGGAACTATATTTAAGTGCTTGCATTGTTTTCCTATAAAATACGAGGACGGGGATGGTATGTAGAGGCATTTATGGGGATGAGATGTGAATGCTTTAAAAGAGTTGACATGTATTTTCAACTTTGAGGTTTGTAGTTTTTGTCACATCCAACCATAAGGTGATTTCTTTTGTTTTGTTTTTGTTTTCATTTTCTTTACAACCACAACCTTATATTTGTATTTTGTTGGTACTTTCTTTCAATTTGCTAATTTCATTTTAAACTAACATTAACGATCTTTTTGTTATTGACTAACATTAACTCAGGGGCCCAATATGAACAGTTTACATATTAGTTTTGTTTTTATTTCCTTTTTTTTCTTTAACCAGTGGGATTGTCCGCGCTTTGCGGCGGGTGCCTGACTTATATCAGATAGGATTACGATATCTAATACGAACCAACCCATTACAGGTTCCTAACATTTTCATTCCTTAATACTTGCGCGATGTGGGAGTGGCACAAATTTATAACACAGACGACTTGTCACTAAGCATGTTGTATATGTTTCTATAAACTTGAGTGTGATAAGTTTTTTTATTCATTGGTTGAAAATAGGGACTTAAATATTAGTACTATTGAGCATCACAAAGGTGACCATCATAACCAATTGTTGGCATAAGTGAATAAGGACCATAAATTGCATAATCATAACCATACATATCACCGTAAACCCCATGTAGCAAAGCTATTGCCAAATGTTACCATCAGTCTTTAAAAACTGGATGCTATCAACAAATCACAAAACTAATTATACCAAAAAAATAGAGTACATGTAATATAAAATCTGGGAAAAATTACAGAAATGGTCCTTTATGTTTACCTGTTTTTTCAGTAGGTGTCCTTAAACTTCAAAAGTGGTGAGAATCGTCCTTTATGTTGTAAAATATTTCAAGTCTCGTCCTTTAGCACTAACCTGGTTAGATTTTTTGGTTAAATCCAGTCATGTGCATTGCACATGAGGGTAAATTTGTCTTTTTACTCTTTTAGGGACTAGTTGTGTAATTAACTTATACTTTTGGTCCAAAATTAAAAAAAACAATTACTCTCTCTTCTCTCTATCTCTCTCTGCCACCATCATCTACCATCACCACCATTGCCCCACCTGCCACCACCACTCCACCCACCTTCTTCCAATTTCCCTAACCATGAAATGGGTCATTTTGGGTCGATTAATACAAGCCCTTTGATAAATTATCGTTGTCAGATCTGTTATAGGGATAATTAACCAGATTAAAAAGGTAGGGTCATAAGGCACTTGAATTTGGGGCTTTTGATTTTAGACTGATTTTGTTCAAAGTTATGATACCAACAGATCCTCTAGGGGCTGATTAGGAGACCCCAACTCACATTTATCATTAACAAACTAGATTTCAACCTCAATGAGCACAAGCACGAAACCTAGGGTTTCGGCTAAGAAGAAGCAGATGGCAATTCGATTTGGGGAAGAAGAAGCGGTGGGGGTGGTGAGCAGCAGGTGGGGGTGGTGAGCAGTAGGTGGTTGTCGAAGGTTTCAGGTGGTGGTGGTGGTTGTTTGAAGCAGGTGGTTGTCGAAGAAGCAGGTTAAGAAGAAGCACGAAACCTAGGGTTTCGGCTAAGAAGAAGCAGGTGGTTGTCGAAGGTTTCAGGTGGTGGTGGTGGTTGTTTGAAGGTGATGGTGGTTGTTTGAATGTTGTTTGAAGGTTTCAGGTGGTGGTGGTGGTGGCAGGTTGGTGGTAGAGGTGGTGGTGGTAGTGAAACCTGGAGGTAGAGACATGATGAACCCAGTCGTCACGGGTCATGCAAAACCTTTTTAACCTAAGAAGATAGGGTAAGCAGGGTATATCGAATCCACGAAGAGCATGTGGTTGGTTTTACGCTAAGTGTTTGTTCGCCTATTTTACTTATAAAATAAATATATAGAATACAATTATGAAGCTTGCTAGTTTATCTTTTTGTTATTTTATAAAAGTGGTGATAAAACTAATCTAACAAAACTAAGAGAAGTGTAACTTCCGCCCGGGATCCTACTCGTATAGCTAAGCAACCTATTCGAATTAATCACAAGAACACCACATAGACATGGCCTTGGGATGTTTGTTTTGGACTATTAACTAAGGACGATTATCATTGCTAACCAAACAACCTAATAACTAGGGATGATTTTCTATACCAACCGAACAACCTAATCACAAGGACTAAGGACGATTATAGGTACCAACCGAACAACCTAATTATCCTGTCACGATAACTAAGGACGATTATGGCATCAACCGAACAACCTAATTAACCTGCTGTAAGATAACTCATAACATATATCACGCGTATACTATGATGCAAGACCAAAAAACCATACTTCAATATGTTACTGACAAGAAACTTAAACAACGGTAAATCCAAACCAAACGCAAGTAGTTAAAATACTAGTTCGTACATAATCAAAAACGAGTTCAGAATACAAAACCAATACAAATATTCACCCGGGGAAAGTCACCGAAGCTCAGCCGCGTCTGCTTGTCATCACAGGCTCGGGTTCACCTCTAGCATCTTGAATCTTCAACATTTGAACGTGGTTTGGCCGGAAATCACAACCCTAAGGTCGTGGGTGGTGACCAGAGGTCGGGGGTGGTGGTAGAATCGGACCCCGAGCTCCATGGCTGATTGCAGGTCTTAAACTCGCGGAGAAGATGGGCCAAGTGCGATCACAGGCTGGAAAGTGAAGAAAACACGTTTTTCCCGATCTGGACGCTGCCGCGGACCGCGGAGGAGTTAGCTAATCTCCCCGCGCTCCGCGGGGAATATGATAATGAAACCTGATCTGGGAACACGCCGTGGACCGCGGAGGAGTAAACAATCCTCCCGCGGTCCGCGTGGGAGGTTTGTGTAAGGAAACTTTGTTTCCGCATCGTTTTTCATCCATTTCGCGCGTAGGTTCCCGTTCCGACTCGTGTACTCTCGCTTAAGGCTCGTAAAATAGTCTTTTTAGCATCATAAGCGTTTCTTCCATGATTCTCGCTAATGTAACTAACTCCGGGCAAATCTACACACAAATACACACAAAACAGACGAATTAAACTATAAAGATGTGGACCTTTCGGCCTCACATCACACCCCCACACTTATCTTTTTCAGTCCCTGAAAAACACTACAATATATTTTTTTTAACAAACATAATGTGGTCGTTCAAAGATGTCCTACTCAAGATTCAAAATCATACCTTATTTGTGACAAGCATTAGATGTGTTAATTCAACAAGCTTAATGTATAGATTTTCCAAAAATAGGATTATGCTAGATTAAGTTTAACATTCTCTTGAATTCATTTATATGCAACACACCCCTCGCAATCTTCACTCCTCTCGGTATAATATATGGACTAGCAGAAAATGTGCCAGTATTTTTTCACTCAAAGACCAAAACTGAAAACTTGTTACTATAAACTTGTATGACAATCAAACTTAGTAATAACACACATATATGTAAAGGACTTGTGGGTTTTGGGCTTTGGGTAAAGGTAGGAAATAGTGGGTAAAACGGTTGAAAAGATAAAATGGGTGTAACCGAACTTCGCTTTTGATTCTTTATTAAACAATAGAACATGTTGTCAAACTCGACTTATAATACAACACATATTTTTCTTTTTCTTTTGCTTTTCTTTTCTTTTCTTCTTTTTCTCATTTTCTTTTCTTTTCTTGCAATAATAGACAAAGATACAATACAATATTCACTTAGGATCTCATAACAGTTTGGTAAAATTGTTGAATGGTTGGTTGAAACATATGGTTTTAACAAACGAGAGGTTTAGGCTCAAAATTGGCGACTAATGGTTATATTTTGGGTAAACATGGTATAACACATAAATTGGTGTAAACGAAAACGGTATCCTAATTTGCCTTTAGCATTTAGTGTAAATTCACATAGTATGTATCAAATCACACAAGTTTTGTAACAAAGCAACAGTGGCCTACACTCAACAAACGAAATATATATGTATGTGTTCAAATGTAAGTAGGCTCAAAATCTCACCAATAATGGAATTAAGGTTACCGATATGTGCATATAATTTGTTTTCACTAGCTTTCTAAACTTAATCATGTAATTCTAAGATTTTTCTTAAAAAATACTTGTTGAAAACGGTTCATATTACCTATCACAACTAAACCATGATTAAGAATCTATAGGAAAGACAACTTGAATTTGACCGTGACAAAATTTTAAATGTTTGTTTTTTCGTATAAAAGGTGTATTTAACAAGGACTATTTTTTTTTAAAAAAATTTTAGAACACACACAAACCATCCCCACCCCCACACTTAAACAATACATTGTCCTCAATGTAGAAATAGAAATAAAAACTGAAATAAGCAAACCAAAAAAAAAAAACTAGAACGACTCCCCTTTTTATGTGATAGTGTATGAAGCCGTTTCTTTCAAAATTTCCATCCTGCTTGTATAGCATTTCGTTCGCAAGCAAAGTAGATGATAGTTCTTTTCTTGAGCCACTCCTTTGTTTATCATCACCCGAATGGAGATTGAGTACGGGTTAGAGTCCCAAACTGGATCAAAATTTGAACCTGGGCTGAAAAGTGAACAATCTGAATTAAGCTCTGTGTCGCGGACCGCCTGGGATTAAGAAAATCCCACGCGTTCCGCGCGGATATTGATAATTCGTTTTTTTTCCTTGGTGTCGCGGAGCGCCTAGGAATAAATAATTCCATAGCGGTCCGCGACGGGGTAGAAAAATCCTGCACATTCAGCTGCTGTACAGAAGATGTTTCCTGCAGTTTTTCATACCCAACTCCTTCAAAAACTTATCCAAAAACTTATAATTCACTGCCCACAAGTATGGTTCACCTATATATCAATTTGCGGCTAATCTGTGCCTTCAAATGATCACAAAAAACCATTAAAACAAAGAATCACACACAAATAAAAACAAACACACAAAAACGCCAAACACACAAAACATACACAAATTAAAATTTAAACTTGGGGTGCCTCCCAAAAGCGCTAAGTTTATGGGTCTTCAGCCGGACCTCACCTCATATATCTTTCAAGGTGGTCTAAGCGCGCATTTGCCTACCGAGTTTCCAATGTATGCTCGGTAGTTTACATGCCAAATAAACAGTTGTTTAAAGGTTGGCATGTGGATTAGGCGCTTTGGATTATTGTGGAATTTTTTAGCGACGAATCGCCAAATATCTTTAGTTTCCACCTTACGATCCTTTGTTTTTATTTGTTCCTCCTTGGTTTCATTAATTTCAATTTTGGATACCATAGGAGGAATGGGACACATAGGGATTGGCTCATTTTCGGGTTCTTTGAAAAATGTTATGTTTTCATTAAGATTTAAACAACCATTTTCATGTGTAGGAAAACTTATAACATTTTCAATTTCATTAACCACAACCTCATTAGTCAACTTATTTTTTTCATTTTTAATTTGGGCTAAATCCTCTTTCATTAACCGTACCTGCTCAGCCATGATTTCATATGCTCGCAAGTTTGCTCTGCTTTCTTCTTTTAATTTCACCAGCAAGGCTCTTTCTTTTATTTGAGCAAGTTCTGCAGCCATGTGAGCCATCTGTCTCTCCATAGCTTGACGAGCTTCCCTTGCCAATTCTAGGTCTTTCCTGAGCTGTTCCATACTTTCTGTGGATTCTTGCGGTTCTTCATTTGTGTCCTGAGGATAAAAATCATAATACCCATTATATTCTTCTTGGTAACTTGAAAATGTCTCCCTTGCGGGTTCATCATATTCATAGTCCCAATTTGAACTGTAATTATAGTTGACTTGGGGTTGATAGTTATCATGGCGTGGTCTTGCCCTATAACCATAATCCCACATTTCATCCCAGTATTTTGGATTACTCCAATATACTGAGCAATCTTCATCTCTATGGATTCTCCCGCAACAAAAACAGTGAGGATCTATCAGTGGAGGTCTTGGACAATCTTCGGTCCAGTGGTTAAAGCTTCCACAATAATAGCATGACTCATTTTCATCATCAACCCAATCCATCGTGTTCTATTCCTGCAAAGCAAAAACCTGCACAACTAGAACACCCAAAGTGAAATCTAATAAAATTAAATAACACTTTGATATATATATATATATATATATATATATATATTTTAATTTTTAATTTTTCTACTTTTTTTTTATTTTATTTTATCTTTTTAATAAAAATACAAACAAACAAACAATTAATACAAAACCAAGCGCACTAGCTCCCCGGCAACGGCGCCATTTGATGAGCCCTTAGTCACGGGTCATGCAAAACCTTTTTAACCTAAGAAGATAGGGTAAGCAGGGTATATCGAATCCACGAAGAGCATGTGGTTGGTTTTACGCTAAGTGTTTGTTCGCCTATTTTACTTATAAAATAAATATATAGAATACAATTATGAAGCTTGCTAGTTTATCTTTTTGTTATTTTATAAAAGTGGTGATAAAACTAATCTAACAAAACTAAGAGAAGTGTAACTTCCGCCCGGGATCCTACTCGTATAGCTAAGCAACCTATTCGAATCAATCACAAGAACACCACATAGACATGGCCTTGGGATGTTTGTTTTGGACTATTAACTAAGGACGATTATCATTGCTAACCAAACAACCTAATAACTAGGGATGATTTTCTATACCAACCGAACAACCTAATCACAAGGACTAAGGACGATTATAGGTACCAACCGAACAACCTAATTATCCTGTCACGATAACTAAGGACGATTATGGCATCAACCGAACAACCTAATTAACCTGCTGTAAGATAACTCATAACATATATCACGCGTATACTATGATGCAAGACCAAAAAACCATACTTCAATATGTTACTGACAAGAAACTTAAACAACGGTAAATCCAAACCAAACGCAAGTAGTTAAAATACTAGTTCGTACATAATCAAAAACGAGTTCAGAATACAAAACCAATACAAATATTCACCCGGGGAAAGTCACCGAAGCTCAGCCGCGTCTGCTTGTCATCACAGGCTTGGGTTCACCTCTAGCATCTTGAATCTTCAACATTTGAACGTGGTTTGGCCGGAAATCACGACCCTAAGGTCGTGGGTGGTGACCAGAGGTCGGGGGTGGTGGTAGAATCGGACCCCGAGCTCTATGGCTGATTGCAGGTCTTAAACTCGCGGAGAAGATGGGCCAAGTGCGATCACAGGCTGGAAAGTGAAGAAAACACGTTTTTCCCGATCTGGACGCTGCCGCGGACCGCAGAGGAGTTAGCTAATCTCCCCGCGCTCCGCGGGGAATATGATAATGAAACCTGATCTGGGAACACGCCGCGGACCGCGGAGGAGTAAACAATCCTCCCGCGGTCCGCGTTGGAGGTTTGTGTAAGGAAACTTTGTTTCCGCATCGTTTTTCATCCATTTCGCGCGTAGGTTCCCGTTCCGGCTCGTGTACTCTCGCTTAAGGCTCGTAAAATAGTCTTTTTAGCATCATAAGCGTTTCTTCCATGATTCCCGCTAATGTAACTAACTCCGGGCAAATCTACACACAAATACACACAAAACAGACGAATTAAACTATAAAGATGTGGACCTTTCGGCCTCACATCAAGACACGGTGCCAGGTGGTGGTGGTGGTGTAGGGTTGTTGATTGCTGATGGTGGTGGCAGGTTGGTGGTCAAGGTGGGGGTGGTTATGAAGAATGTAGGTGGTAGTGGTGATGGAGATGATAGAGACGAGGGTATAACTGTCATTTGGCCCTAATGTGGGTCCACATGACTAAACTTAACCAAAAAATCTAACCAGGTTAGTGCTAAAGGACGAGACTTGAAATATTTTACAACATAAAAGACGATTCTCATCACTTTTGAAGTTTAAGGACACCTACTGAAAAAACAGGTAAACATAAAGGACCATTTCTGTAATTTTTCCTAAAATCTGCCAAAGAAAACAAAGCATTAAGAGCTGAATATATGCCTTCCAAAAAAAGAGCTGAATATATTAAAGATTGTTAATTTCAAATCCAAGATTGTGGTTAACTAAAGGGTTTACACATTTCTTTAAAAAAATACATTTTTTATCAACTTTAGAATACCCTTTTAGGCAAATCTTTAACCTCCACATATAGTCCTGCTCTCAATAACACTTATGATGAATCTATTCATATACGAGTCTGTTTACCTTTTTATTATTCAAAGGCTCATTTTTTGTGTTTCTGTGTGATCAGACCAGTGTGCCAAACATCATACAGCTGTGCAATATTTTGTTATCTTTTTAAACACCTAATTGACTAAAAGATTGATATCTATGATGTGTTGTATTGATTTAGGTGTTTTTCTTTTGTTGCCTAACTATGGATCTTAACAGATTACTAAAGTTCTAAACAGCAGCAAAACAGATTCAAAAACATATTCAGAAACAGTTTAAAAAACAGATTTAGAACTGATTAGTAACACAGAATCAGTACAAACATATTAATAAAACATATTCAAAACAAAAGCATTGATCCAAAATAGAAATTATAAGAGAAACAGTGATCCAGAACATATTCAAAACAGAAACAGAATCTGTAAATTAGATTAAAAACGGAACAGAAATAGATTCGTGAATTCCAGTTCAATGGCATCGGATTATAGTTCAATTGGATCGCGAATTTGGAGTTTGTAGGATCGATGAACCATGAGTTATGGTATGGCGTACCACTGACAAACGGTACGTTGTTTCACATGCGTACAATACTAAACCGTATTCCAATTCGGTACGAAACGAACCAATTCGAAAATCGGCCCTTCCTAGGCGAATTCTGTGACTATGGTTTATAGTATATCAAGGTGAATCTCCAGCATAGTATAAGTAAAAAAAAGAGATAAACCGTATTCCAATTTGGTACAAAACGAACCAATTCGAAAATTGGCCCTCCCTAGACGAATTATGTGACTGTGGTTTATAGTATATCAAGGTGAATCTCAACTAAACTAGCATGGTATAAGTAAAAAAAAAAAGAGATAAAAATAGAACTCGTTGGTGGTGCGAACCTATCTAAATCTGTTTTAAGGTGACTATAAGTCACTTGATTGATCCAAATTGACCCATTATCTAATTTAAGTTGACCCAGATAAGAGACATATTCATTAATAATACTAAAACACGCCCAACACTTACTACAATACATCCATCTAACATACACATACACACATAAACACAAGACGCATTGTCACAAACTTAATATGTTTTCATTGCATTCAATCAAAAAAACAATTCAGACCTAATTATGACAGCACATTAAATCACAACAAAAGATGAATTTGAACGGGTCAAAACTGGAGCAATCTTTCTGCTAAAGAGGATGTATTGAACTCATAATTCATTGGATACTTTTTATGAAATCGATCAAAGAAAACAAGTTCTTACCTCAAAATTGGATGATAATTCATGATTTCTAAGCAAAATCGATGAAACTCCATGAACCCTAGTTGCGTCTGATGGTTCCTTACGATGAAAGAAGGAATGTGTAGGAAAAAACGGGATATGGTGAACGATGGAGGTGATTAGGGTTATTTAAGTTTAAATATTTTAATATTTCTTTGTCCATATTCACTATATTTGGCCTCTAAACTTCTAAATTTATACATATAAGGTATAAAATTAGCATTATATCTGCATAAATTTGAAAAAATATATATAAAAATCCAATCCGATTAATCCCTAGTTGGTACCCCCCACCGGCCGCCTAGCGCCTAGCGAGTTCTACAACAGTGGTGCATACTCATACAAGATCACTTCATGCATTACTCTATGTATGCTCCATAGATCAAATGCAAAAACAAAACAATAATGTCTAGAATAATATCATTACATGATAAGTTTTTCAATTAATGACGTTAGACTAATCATTGACTACAGGGTGTGTTCAACTTACGATATTTCATAAAGTGATGACCAAACCATCAAAACTGAATGGGGGTAGACTCTGATACATATGCATCTAATTATGCTCCAGTGGTTGACCTAAATACAGGACTTGGAATCGTGCTCTTGTAGACCCAAACTTCAGAATGTCAAGGAAAAGTGAGAGTTTGTGGTAACTTTCAGAGCTGAAAATGCACAAATATAAACAATAAAAGAACTTGGAAGATATTACTAGAGCCTTTTGATGAAATTGGACTGCAACACTACAATGACAAACCAACTTTAATCAAACATTCTTGATTCGTTCAATCAAAGACTCTTGTATAAACTCAATAATTAAAATCCAATTCGAAATAAATTATACACAATCACATGTGACATGACGACCGTAGAATGATACATGGGCGACAAACGTAAATTAGAACATATTAGGGTTTGATTGGAAGTTTTTATATGGGGCGAGCATGAGAAAAAGGAAGATAAAAATGTATTCCAGCAACCATCAGTTTCTAACGTATGGATTAATTGGTACCATGAATAAAGTTAAGAACACAGTCAATAACGCTTGGAATCATCGATCTGTGATATGTAGCCATATGATAGCGTTTTAAAGAATTTAAACATGTCCGTCTATGTTAGGAGAGTGGAAGCATGAAACACATGTTCTACATTTAGTTTTAAGACTTGTTTTATTATTATTATAGATTTTTCAGCTATGTGGTAGCATAAATTTTAAAAAGGGTACAAAATTGACTTATAGTTTTGAGTAACATTTGTGTAATTTTATGGTTTTCACGGATTGCATATAACATCTACATTTAACTATGCTTCTTGATGTCATCTTATATTATGAATTCTCTAAGATCTTATATGATATGATGTTAAACTTTTCAAATGTTTTAATTCTTTTGATACCATCACTAATTACTTTTAATAGGTTAAACAAGTTGATTTAATTGTTGTATTAAACTTGTCTTGGCAAGTAAATGAAATTACAATTTTACCCATTCAAAACCCATTATATACAAGGTTGTAGAACTCGTTAGGCGCTAGTCGGTCGGTGGGGTACCGACTAGGGATTAATCGGGATTAATCAGGATTAATTGGGATTAATCGGATTGGATTTATATATGTATTTTTCCAAATTTATACATATATAATGTTAATTTTATACCTTATATGTATAAATTTTGAAGTTTAGGGGCCAAAGGATGGGGGTTAAATATTAAAATACCTGAACTTAAATAACCATAATCACCTTCATCGTTCACCATATCCCATTTTTCCTCCCATTCCTTCTTTCATTGTACGAAACCATCAGACCCAACTAGGGTTTTTGGAGTTTCATCGATTTTGGTTCTAAATCATGGATTGTCATCCAATTTTGAGCTAAGAACTTATTTGATTTGATCGATTTGCTCCAGTTTTGACCCGTTCGAAATCAATTTTGACCTAATTTTGAGTTTTTTAGGTCCGACAAGGACCAGCTTGGTCAGACTAATTGGTGATTAATCACGATTTTTACATCACTGGACCGCCACCGATTAATTTAGTGATTAGCCCAAAATTAATCAGTAAAGTGGGGACTAGCGATTAATTACCGATTAATCGAGATTTTTACAACCTTGATTATATAGTACTAGAAAGAACCCACGCGTTGCGGCGGGGCTGCACTGTGTTTGGCTATTGCTTTTGGTGTGTAATATATGATCAAAGGGCGTAAAACTTCAGTAGAAAGTAGGTGTAGATGTCGAGTAGAATAACACGTTAAGTTTGTAATAATATCATGTGGTGTAAAATTAATACACAGTTTGAAACAATAGATGACACCATAGAGTTTTCTAAATACTAAAAACATAAGTGAAAAATAATGATTAAAAGAAATACTCCTGAACACAATATATGTAAGAGAAGTCATTTGATATTTAAAGCACGTATGAAAATATAAAGCGATACAGGAGAATACTGAAAACTTGAAGAAAAAGACAAGATTTCAGTCTCTGTAAAAAAGTAGCTAAATACTATAATGAAGCCATAAAAAATAAATAATGGCGTATGGGATGGGTTTGCCATCCCATGGTACTGACTGGTCGATTTTATGGTATATTCCCTAATATGGTTCGAACGTATATACGTCATTTCTCATGTTGTTGATTGTTTCGTCTAATGAGACAACCAAAGATGTAAAGGAGACGTTTGTGTTGTATGCGCGGATCAAAGGAACTACAACATTTGATCAAAGAAACCATGATATTGCTCTTGATTAATACAATAACCATGGCGTTGCTTTTGATTAACACAATATTTGTCTGATTGTAGTTTTTAACCGTAAACTTTTATTATCTACATAATAATTTTAAACTAAAAGTCATCATGTATTCTTGTGTGACAATATTTGGTGGAAGTTCTTTGATATTGAAAGCATGAATAAAAAATAAAAATTGATGCAGGAGAATACTGAAAACTTGAATCCGAAGACAAGATTTCAGTCTTTGAAAAAAAAAGTACCTAAATACTCTAAATGAAGCCATAAAAAATAAAGAATGGATTGTGGGATGGGGGTTCGCCATCCCCTGGTACTAACTGGTTGATTTTGTGGTATATTCCCTAATATACTCCGAACGTATATACGCCATTTCTCATGTTGGCCATTGTTTCGTCTAATGAGACACCTATAGATGTGAAGGAGAAGTTTGTGTTGTATGTGCGGATCACAGAAACCATGACGTTGCTCTTGATTAACACAATAACAATGTCGTTGCTTTTGATTAACACAACATTTTTCTAATTGTAATTTTTAACCGTAAACTTTTATTACATATATAATGTAACACCCCGCCCCTCTCACCACCAATATTGTCCGCTTTGCCTATCCAGAGCTCACGGATTTGTTTTTGGGTGCCCAAGTGGAGACTTCCCAGGAGGTCACCCATCCTGGGATTTCTCTCACCTGAGCACGCTTAATTGTGGAGTTCTCCTCTCATCCACTAACATTAAGCCCCAAAACGCGTTGGTGATTTAAGAGGCAAGACATTACTTATGAACCAAGGATCTCTCCTGGCCACGGCCGATGTGGGATTTTCCTGGGGTGTCACATATAATAACTTTTAAACTAAAAGTCATCATGTATTCTTGTTTGACAATTATTTTGGTTTTTCTAATGAACGAGTCCATCACGAATGGGATGATGTCTATCTCTTTTATTTGAGTTTGAATATGGTAGTCAAATTTTTATGTATTATTTTTAGTATAAGTTAATAAGTTATTTAATTGTTGTACTTTTAAACTAAAAGTCATCATGTATAATTGTTTGACAATTATTTTGGTTTTACTAATGACCTACTCAGTCACGAATGGGACGATGCCTATTTCTTTTATTTGAGTTTGAATATGTATGTTAGTCAAATTTTTATGTATTATTTTTAGTATAAGTTAATAAGTTTTTTACAAGCTTTTATAAAATAGCATTGCATTATAATTATAAAAATAAATGCTACATGTAATAACACTACATTATTGTTTGTCATTTATTACACTACATTATTAAATGCTAAAATGTAGAGGGACAATATTGTAAATGAGAAATTATTCATGCATTAACACTTGTACCAAATGCAAAAACAATGTTTTTATATGTCTTAAAATTAAATGAAAATTACTATTTTACCCATCCAGAACCCATTATATAGTAGTATAGATATAGATACTAGTGGGATGCACACGCGATGCAGCGGGGCGACATATATTGCGGCACATAATGAAAGTTTATTGTCGCGCGATGCAGCGTTGATTACAATTTACAATGCAGCAATTGTTTTTTGTTAGTTTATCAATTCTCTCATGATATGTTGTATAGTACTTTTGTTAATTTTCTTTCTCATATGATCGTTATGATCTATAGATGTCATGAGCGTTACATATCATAATTAAATAATAAAAAACGCACGAATAACAAAATATTAGCCATAATATAGTACGTAATTTAAAAATAAAATTCGAACACACAGATAGGAAAATATCAATCATGAAGATAGTAATTTAAGAATAAATCCCGAATGTCAACCAACTGCATCGTAATGAAATCAAATTTTGTCACATACACCAACTACATTGTTTAGCCACCGGTCTTCATCGTTGAGACTCTCATAAAAAAAGCGATCGAGAGTTTCATCTTCTTATATCACTACTTCATCTTCCTGTTTCACTATTGCATTTGTTGAAGGGTGAGTTCCTTTTATCTTCTTTCTCACTGTTACATCTACCACAACAGTTCAAGGCACTAAAACGTTATAAAAAACTAAACTATACAAAGCATGGTTAACTTGCCGAACTCTATTTATTTCCCTTGATGTTATAGACCTAAAACACTATAAAAAACTAAACTATACAAAGCATGGTTAACTTGTCAAACTCTATTTATTTCCCTTGATATTATAGACCTAAAACACTATAAAAAGCAAAACTATACAAAGCATGGTTAACTTGCCAAACTCTATTTATTTCCCTTGATGTTATAGATCTAGTAGTTTAGTAACAAAGAAAAGAAAAAAAAAACTTGAATTCTATGAATAAAACCGGCTTCCAACTTGTTACTATATTATTCTAACACATTACTTTTAATAAACCCTTAATACTATTATTATGGTTGCCTTTTGGAAAAAAAATGGCATTTTTGATTCTATCCGATGTAAAAGTGTTCATGAACCAAATTTGATGATAATGATCAGAATTAAAAAACATAACATTATTAGATATTGATAAATTATTAAAGTCATTAAGAAGTTTTAACGTGCACGAATGAAGATGCTTACAAAATTTGTGTTTCAAAGACGTCACAACGCTTTGGGTATTGTTTCCCATACAGTCTGATGTCAAAGAGCATGAGAAAGTGTTTTAAGATTTTCGTGAAAATCATGAGATTATCAACAAAAGATGAACAATAATAAATAAGATATGAACATATTCATATTTACTTACCGCATTAAATAAGATCATTTGGAGTGTTCCTTCACTTGATCATCGCAGAATATTAGGGAGAGAAATGAGATGGTAGTAACTATTGTGGGAGGAGAGTGAGAAAAGTGAAAGGTTGGCATGTATATTTATTTACTATTTTCCATAGGACCTAAGAGTCAGGGGTTGGCATTAGTAAGGAAGAAAGTTTTAATGGTTGTGATTACATATTTATTTAAAATTTAATTTAAAGATTTGTACAATGTGCATTATCATTTGTAATTACTTTAAATACTTAATATTTAAGTAAAATGATTATTTTCTCCATTTCATCTAATTTAATACTCGTGTAGAAAGCCCATTTTGCCCCTTACTAACCTCGCTTAGTTCTTGTACCATAAGCATAAAATGTTGTAATTACCCGAATGACGGATGCCGAGATTCATCACTTTTTGAGCCATTGAACCGACCTAAAAGTAACAATGTAAACCTGGTGAAAATTAAAATGATGGGAAGAACCCTAAACCGGGTTGTGACACCCGGCAAATTCAGGTTAACAACGTTGTCTAGATTAAAGTCTACCTTAGCGAGTCACGCGTATATTATACTTAACTGGGTTAGTTGAGTCGTGTTATGGTTCGGGAACTGTTATTTTAGTCTAGAGGATCGTTAGATATCAGTCTAGAAAATCAGTAGATGTCAGTCCTTAACCAAGTGTACAAAGGGTGACGATTCGTAGAATCGTCAAAGCATTGGGAACATACAAGTCTCGAGTCCCGGGAATTGGTGAACGAGTGTGAATGTGTTTGTTTGCAAGTATTACGTGTTTACAATCATTATGTGACTTGTCGGTATGTGAAAATGTGTTAACATATGTTAAAACGGGGTTTAACGCGCAAAATACGCAGAACCAACCCCTATAGGCGATTAGGGAGGGCTAATCGCCTATATGTTAGGCGATTAGCAGGCTAATCGCCTAAAGGGGTGGTGATTAGCAGGCTAATCGCCTAAAGGGTGGCGATTAGCGGCCCTAATCGCCTAAAACTGCTGCATAATCGCCTGCAACGTACTTGACGACTAAAAACGACTATAAATACAATACTTGACCTCCTAAACTTCATTATAACAACCCTAGTCGTCCCACAACTCGCCCCAACACACACAAAACCTCTAGAACACGATTTTTGATCAAAACACACGATTTCAAGCCTATTACATCAATCTATCATAAACCCAAGGTGTGATTTTCATTCATGCAACTTTAATAATGTTTTTACTCAATCCCTAATGGTCCAGACCTGTTTATAAACGTATGTGCCTTCTGAAATTCGTTAAAAACCGTTGTTAATGGGATTCTAGCTATTATGCATGTTGTATGTGTGTTTATAATTAAAATATAGGGTTTTTGGTGATTCAAGAATGATTGCTAACATGATTTTTAGGTAGTTACAGATTGATGATGATAGCATGTTAATGAGATCTGAGTAATTGCTCATTAGGGTTTCGGTTATGCATGTTAATATGATGTTTCATGCTATGTGTATTGTTTTTGGGATACATGGTTGCATTCAGGGCTGATAGAACGAGGTTAAACGAAGGATTTCGATTGAAATATGTTTGATATGGTTGTTTGATTGATATTTGATGTTTACACACGTTCTGGGTTTGATTTGGAGTGTTAAACGCGCGAAAAACCGGAACAGCTGGGTTATTGGCGATTAGCAACCCTAATCGCCTAAGCTTTAGGCGATTAGGAGGCTAATCGCCTGCTATGGCACCCTAATCGCCTAATAGCTTAGGTGATTGGGGGCTAATTGCCTAAAGGTGCATGTCTTATGACCCTAATTGCCTAAAGATGCATGTCTTATGACCCTAATTGCCTAAAGATGCATGTCTTATGACCCTAATTGCCTAAAGATGCATGTCTTATGACCCTAATCGCCTATAAACTCCGGAATTGCATACCACATGACCCTAATTGCCTATAGTATAGGCGATTAGCATTCCTAATTGCCTGTTGACCAACGTAATTGCTAGTTGACTTTTCCTAATCGCCTGTATTGCTGCTGTAAGTGTATTTTAGCATTCCGGGACCTGATTTGACACCTAGGAACATGCTAGGAACCCCGTAACATACCTAATAACGTAGTAACATGTGCTCGGACTTATTTATGTGATACGTGAACTATGTGCTAGAACTTGTTGGACTTTAACGTATGTTAAGTGTGATTGCATGATTGTATGTTTGAGAGTGCAAGGACAACACGGGGAGTCTCGGGTCACCAATGGGATGTCGGGTCTTGTACATTGGGTTAGTTTAACAGTCACAGTGTTTTCAAACGAACTTGGTTATGGTCTGGACACCTAGGGACTAAGTAACCTACGGGTTATTAGTCTAAGTACTTGTAACTGTCATATGTTAGGTCGCCGCTTTACGGGGCTAGCATAGCTTGCTGACTTTATTCGTATTACGAAGTAACGCAACCTAAGGTGAGTTCACGGCCCCACTTTTAACTGGTTTCACTTTTCGGGGGAGAAAACATGTGTTAAACTAATGTTTTGGTAACAACTGTCATACTATGGGTTTTCTATGGTTTACTATACGATCTTTGGAAGTCCCGGGGGGAACCATGAATGTGCGGGTTTGCACAACGGGGAAATGTGAATAGCGTTATTGGGAGTGACCAACCCCACTCGTCGGCTTGGAGGGCCGGGCGGGTGCATATTGTCTCAAACAGGAACAGGTTTACTATTCGGGCACAACATCTGGTTTGCGAGTTAGTAATGGTTTTCCAATCGTAGTAGTAACAAAACATACGCCTAGCTAGCGTACTTGGTTTACAATTGTTTATAGTATGGACAGGTTGAACTTGGTACTTTGATTACAAACCTGTGAACTCACCAGCATTTTTGTGCTGACGTAACTCTTACATGTTTTCTCAGGTCGCTAAGGTAGCACAATGGAACTAGGGCGCACGCGTCTGCACGGCGTCTAGTTAGGGTTGCATGGTTTTCGAACATTGAATAACTTGGTTTACTTTTGGATTATGTTTTGAGAATAAGCTTCCGCTGTATTTGGGGATTTTAAACTATGTTTTTGAAATTGCATATGTTCATTTAGAATTGTTTATTGTGATCGTTGACTTGGATCCTGGTTTGTCATGCGCCTCGCGGTAAAACTCCGCAAGTGGATTTTGAGGGTGTGACACGGGTAAAATAAGGTTGATAGGGAAAATCCTAAATGCAACCATGGGTTAGGAAACAATTGTAAAATCTAGGGATTTTAAGAGGGGTATGTATGTGTATAGTATGAATACATAATGAAGCTTATATTAAGCATAGAAAATGTTAAGGAAACTCAAAAGATTAAACAAACCATGTTTAAAACCTAATTAAGGCTATTGATAAAAAACCATTAAAGTAAATAAATGAGGATTAAATAATTAAACTAATGAATGATTGTTTTATGAAAGAAACCCAAAGGATTATTTCACTTAAATGTACCAAATACTATATGATTTATAGAGCTCCTTTACTCATGATGGTGTCAAAAAGACAAATTTTCCCATTAAATAACTTCACTAAGTTTTGTACCATAAGCATAAAATTTTGTAATTACTTAACTTTTACAGGTATCCTTCCTAGATGCTTTATAATATAGTGTGTATATCTATATATATAGTAGTATAGATAGATATGGATGTGGTCTAGTGGTAGTGTACTTGCACCTTATAAAAGTGGTATGGATTCAAATCATTGCAAATGAAAAACTAGGTGGCATTTATTAACGTGTAAAAAATGAGGATATATACACGGCATGTTGATTTTACACATACCCAACCAGCTAGCCTGAATGAACCCATTACCTGAAAATCAATTCAACGTATTCTTATCATGGTCAAGTAGGGGTGTGCATAAAAACCAAAAAAATCGCAAAACCCAAACCATACCCGTACCCGAAAAAACAACCAAATTGTGAATTTGGTTTTCAATTCCACAAATCTTTCTTCTGCAAATATAACCAAACCAAATCCACTCAAATACACTGAATATTAAATGGTGTTAAAAGGTTAGTGTTGTTCCAATTTGATCTTTCCATTATTATAGTGAGTAATTCATATGTCTTGTATTTGTTTGTTACATGTTGCAAGGTCTGGTTTGGACTTGTTGATAGTGTAGATAAAGTTTGTGGAGTTTGGGCTGGTAGATGCTTATGGTCCAGAGGAGCAGGAGTCCACGAGGAGCCCAGTACCAGTTCATAAGTCCAGTTGGTGAGAAAGGGAGAAAGGCCCAAAGGCCCACTGTTGGCCTAAGGCCCAGTGATTGATATTATATATCTAAGGGTTAATATGAACCGTTGAGATTACGATCCGTGTGATATCATTTGATTGTGTGGCTCTCATGTCCTCCTGATGTGTTTCTTCGTAGAACATTCCACCAGCTACTATATAAACATCTCTTCCGTCCACTGTACAAGTTTAATCAGTCTTGAGTTTTGTTAGGGTTTGAGTTGTATCTTTCACTTTCATCTTGATCATTGAGTTAGGGTTTCTATAATCAGATACGTCTTGTATCTGTATTAGAACTTGTAATCTTTTGTTGGTCATTAGATGGTTAGTTGGTAAAGTAGCTTAGGCCTTTGTTCAGATCTTGTTGTTCAGATCTGATAGTTGTTCTTGACTGGTTTATTATCTTTTGGGTTGGGATTTCATTCAATAAAAGTTTCTTTTATGTTCTTGTGTTTATCCATGTTTAGTAACAAATGGTTTAATCGACAAACAAATTGGATAAATCGACTATTAGTTGACTTTAGTTCTATTAAGCACAATTTTAATTCGGTTCGGCTAGGCTATCGTTAGGTCTATTTTTTTCTTTTCAAAATTGGATAAACCAAATAACCTTAATTGACGAATGCACCCCTAAGGTCAGGTACCAATTAGACCTTTGAACATCAAAAGCCTAAATAATCCGAGCCAATTAACCTGAACTACATTAGTTCAACTTTTGGCTTGGTATCAAGAATTCATGAATATACGTTAAAGTTCCAAACAGGATGAGGGTTATTAAATAATATGTGCAAACTCGAACTATCTGAATAACCTAACCCGATTAACCAGGTAACTAAACAGCCATAACTCGATAAACACAATTGTGATACGAATTGTTTATCAGATACAATATCATACATAAAAAAAAACTTGGATTAAGTTGACCCGAACTACCCAAAACCCGATCAAAACCTACATGGGAAACTTTATCATGATATCAAAAAGTTGTTTCAAAGGAAAATTGAGAAGACTATAACGGAATGATGTGATAAAAATCATCATAGTCATGCATGGTAATAATTAACATCTATTTGCATGTGCATAGTAGCTCGAATTTTGGGCCTGGCAGCTGTAAAGAATTCTGGGCTTAGGTCAATAAAGAATTTTGGGCTTAGCTCATAGCGATCTCCGTGTTTTTTTTTTTTTTTTTTTTTTTTTTTTGTCTTCTACACTTTGTCTCTTGGGCCTTGTTTGCTTTCATTGGACAAAAATAAGAATTTTGGTATTTGTTTTTAGACTTTTAGTTAAAACGACAAACCAATGTTTAGAATAAATAAGTGGTGCCTTGTATTGAATTATTAAGAGTAACTAGTGGGAATGCCCGCGCGTTGCCGCGGGTAATTATGTTTTTTTTTTACGCATGCTGCGTGACGAGTTTTATATAATTTATTTTCTTATACCAACTCTATCTCTCTCTCTTCCACTACTATGTCTCTCTCTAAAATTTCTTAGGCTAGTTTAGGTTAGGCGTTTGTAGTGTTTAGACTACTTTAGGCTAGTTTGGTGTTGAAATGACGTGGCACAGTTAGATTGATGCACCTTAGACTTATGGGTCAAAACTATGTTCACAACTTACGGGAGCACATTAGGCAAAGAAATCAGGTATGAAACTTGCCACCATATGTATTTTTCATAACAAATAAACAGTTGTTACCAAAATACCCTAGAAAATTCAAATAAAAAAAATCAACTGAAAGTTTAAAATTAAAAAATGGTTATAAGTTGATAGCACAAAGGCATATGCCTATGTACAACCTAAGACTCACACAATGTGTTTTTTTATGTCTAGAAAGCACTTAGAGCATAAACAAGAATAACACATAAATGAACCGAAGCTCTCTTTGATATGAATTTTATTTCAATAAAAAGGGGTAAATTACATAAGAATAGCAGGTAGGCGGGCAACAAGCTGCGCCGCCACCCCCTTTTGGATAGAGAACCCTAATCTAGAGAAAACAAATCCTCGCCCCTGGGGAGTCGAGAAGTTGCTGTGGACCACCCGCTGGACTCTCGTCAGAAACCTGATCGCTTCCGGTGCCAATGAGCCAAAAGTGTCAAAGGCCAAAGGGACAAAAGCATGTTGGTTATCCTCGCACGCTTTAGCGTGCTTTGCCACCTTGTTCGACTCTGCTCTAAGTACCGCTTGCCCCGGCACAAACCCACTTTCCCTGAATCCCGCTAAAGGGGACACACCCGTAAGGTCCACGCATGCGTGCTTCCCACCTTCCCAGCCAAACACTAGCAGGTCAGCCGGACGTAAAGTGGACCTCCCTTCTGACGGGTCTGTAAGAAAGTTAACCGGGGCCTCTTTCTTTGCCGCGATCCCTGCTCGTCTAAGAATATCCATTAAAACGTCCCGAACGAAATCGTGCCTGTACTTAAACCCCGGTAACTCTCTACAATGGAGGGCATGCTCCCCATATTTATCCAAACACGCTTTACGGCAAACCGGACATGTTTCATCATCCGGAAAAATGGGAATCATCAAACGATATTTAAGGATTGCTCTATATTCCACCGCTGACATTCGTTGCCCCAGTCCTTCGATAGGGATAACTGTTAGGAAATCTTGGGCGTGGGGCCTCTGTAAACATTCCATGACGGCTTTTTGGCGTGGGGTTAAGCAAAAATCTTCCCCCAGACTTCGGGCGATTCGACAATAAAGAGCATTCGCCAAGGTTTTCTGTGGCTTTTTGGGGGCGGTGTCTTTATTGGAGAAACCGCCAAAATCAAAGTCAGGGAGATATTCATGCAGGTGTTCCAACGCGCAAACATAATCTGGATCCGTGTTATCAACCCCGCTGTTACGTAAAATATGGTCTTGTAACCCCCAGGATTGAGATCTGGATGCCACAAAGGCATAAGTGGCTACATCCCGGGCCGAGAGAAGGCCCAACCCACCATGCCGCATCGGTAAGGTTGCGACCCGCCACTGAAGGTCCCCAAAATATGGCCCCCCACAAACTACAATATCTTCAATTGCCTCCCGGAGGCCTTTATCAAAACATGAGACAGCGCTGCCTACAAAGGGGGGCTGGCATGTTCGTAAGCCGAAAAGCAGCTTTGCGACCCCCATACATGATCTGAGTAGGAGGAGCTCGCTTTGAGGATCCCGCAGACGAGGGAGGAGCCCCATAAGGTCCACAGCCCGTGACGCCCTTTTAGTAGACAAATCACATATGAAGCTAGCATCGCGGCTAACTGCCCCTCCTAGCAGTTTGACACCTCTCTCAGGCCGTCCAATATCACTGGGGAATAGCCCTGGCCTAGTCTTCACCCCATCGCAGGTTGGCCAGAAAATCTCTGTTTTCCTGATATTAAGGTTGAGCCCCAATGATGGTCCTTCTGAACTGATGATTTCCAGGGCCTTAGCAACCTGCACAGCGTCCCCGATGATCGTCCCATCATCTAAGTACCAAGCGTGGAAGGGGAGGTTGCAGTTTTCCTGCACCTGGCGCACTAGGGGATGTAAGGCAAGGGAAAAGAGCAAAGGTCCCAAGGGGTCCCCTTGCTGAACCCCCGTGAAGGCTCCAATGCGTTCATCCCCAACATATAACCTAGCTGGTTGGGCATACAAAAATTTGACCCACGGAAAAATGGAGGGGCAATGGCGATGGACTTCCCGTAACAAAACAGATCGGTCAACTACGTTGAAGGCGTTAGAAAAATCAACCGTGAGCATGGCCAAAGAGCCGTCTGCATGAAAGGAACTGAGGAACCTGTTAGCGCTGTGCAACACGGCCTCTGCCCCATTGGGGATTCCCACCCCGAATTGGTAGTCTCCCAGGTAGCTAGTAACTTCTTTACCGACTTTCTTCATGGCTACTTTGGAGACCAACCTTCTCCATATGGCCCCCACAGCAATGGGGCGGATCCCATTATCGGGCTTTAACAACGGGGTCAGTGGGGCTGAAGCAATAAACTCAGCGAGCACCCCGGGACACAACCCCCCTAACCACAGATTGACCACATCGGTGATAGCGGAAAGCAGTCCTGAAGCAGTCGCCGACCCCTCCCCGCTAAGGGCATCCAGCAGGTGTTGAGCCCGTAAGCCGTCTCGGCCACAGGATGTCCCTTTCGGGAATGACTTCACACACCTGTAAACGCAGTCTTCATCCACTGATAATGCAGGGTGGGATAGAGGGCTAGACGGTAGGGTTGGCGGTGAAACAATGGGATGTTTGTCGATTAGGGCTTGCATGGTAGATTCCCCAGGTGGAGCTACCCCACTGGAGCACAACACCTTAACAGCAGCGGTGAAGTGCCCATCCCTGACTTTTCTGAGACATTGCTTGATATTTGGGTCAACTTCCTTGTCCTTTTCCCCCCTCCGTTGCGCTCCCCCACCATGCGAGACCTCTTCCCCCGTTTGGAGGAGCGACGTAACCAATTCGTCAAAACCAGAGCCGTCCTTCCATGTTGCTAAGGCCCGCATAATACTATCACATTGCAAGGACTTCCTGTTACCTGACCTCCGTTCCTGTCTAGAAGACGGAACGACCACCTTAAGAGTACATCGTGGTAAGAGTAAAAGTTTGACCCAGCTTTCAACAGACCCAGGAGAAGCCACTACTTTACGAATTGCGCCCGTCAAAGCCTGAGCAAATGCTAAACGACAACTTGGGGGAATACTCTTAACGGTCCGCACCGGGATGGAGAAAACCTGATCGAGGAGAGTGACATCCCCCACCACTCCTTGTTGGGACCTAGGATCACAGCTCACCCCAGGATCCCGAGGCCTTAGGATCCCCACAATAAAATCCCCATTCGAGCCAGACTTTCCAGAGAAGATGGAGACACCATCCGGGTGATGGCAACCCCTGCTAAGGGCATGTGTCTTCATGCACCTCCCACACAACCAATATCCAAAAACCCGCAGGGTTTCCCCCACATTTGTAAACATCTCTAAATCGCTGGAAAGCGCGTTTCTAAAGAAATCCTTTCGATCATCTTTAAAATGGAACTGCTGTAAATGTGAGATTAACCTGTTATACCCAGAAGACCCAGGTTTGCCATCTTTGCACTCGTGGAAATTTCTAAGGGGGCATAGCCACACTCCATTAGACGAGGTAGTAGCAAGACCCTCCCCAGAGGTGTCCCCACAAGCAACCTTAGAAGAGACCATACAAGAAAAATGTGTCCCCCGTCTCGAGATGAGAAAGAAATAAGGTACCACACCCCACCCAAAAGGACGAAAGAGGAGCAAAAGCAACCTATAGTTGCTCACGCCCCCCAGAAACCACTTTGATAAGGGGAGTTAAGCCATTATTATTATTATTATTATTATTATTATTATAATAAGTATTATTATAATTCTTAGTATTATAATCGTTATTATTATTAGTAGTAAGAATATGTATTATTATAATAGTTATTATTATAATTATCGGTTCAAAATAGGGGTTGAAGGAAACGGTCGAAGGAAGCCGAACGACGGAAACGGTTTTTGACAAGACGTCGAATGAAGACAGAGGGTCGAAGGAGGGAGATGGTGGGTCGAATGAAGAGAGAAGCCGAACGAAGAAAACGGTCGAATGAAGACACAAGAGGTCGAATGGTTCTCAGTTTCGATTTTGAAATCCTGACTAGCCGTTACAGATCTCGACTAGCCGTTACAGAGTGAGAGTGGAGGAAGATCTTGGCTGGATTAGGTGTGAAATAGAGGATTAAGAGTGTTTGATCGGAAAAATAGGCCGGAGATCTGCCGGAGATGGAGTTAAAAAAACTGCCGGAGGTGGGTTTGGATTGAAAGATGGTTTGGGTTGGAACCGATTGGAAGAAAATCAAAGAGTGGGGTTTAACTGGGTTCAAACCAATGCTTAGGGTTACAACTCAATTTCAATCATATGATTCAGGTCAGTTGTTGATTGGTTCTTGCGGAACTGGTTTCAATACCTATTTAAACCGAAAGATCCGAGCGAATTGGAAGCATTTGACTTTAGCTAGGTGGTTAATATAAATCATTCAGGTGTGAATTAAAACATATTTTAAAGTTATAATCATACACAAGTAAATGTGATTTCAAAGTAAAGTAAATTTTTTTTAATTCTTTTATAAAGAACAAAGCCCAAAAAAGACATTTGAAACTAACATAATGATAACCAAATTCAAACAGAAACATAAATAATAGATGAGATTTAGATACAAATTTGCAGACTTCAAAATTCAAACATACTATAAGGTGCCTAACAATCTGGTTGTACTTTTAGAATCTATAACTTCAACCCAAATGCCTAACAAAAACTGTTACATGGTCCTATTTTTATTACTAATGGGTCAAATGAATTATAGAAACATATATAAGTTATTGAAGGATTGTAATATCGTCAGTGATTAATAGATGTGAGTAGAGTGGGTAAAATGGGTTAATAACAATTCTTTCTATTTTGACTGCATACACTCTAGTGTTCTGTTTGTTTAAATTAATGAATGTATCCAATACGAGGTATCAAAATGAATAAATAATGGGTTATGTTTTTTTAAATAAAATGGTTGTAAGCAATACTTTGAGCAGCTTTCTAATCGTTCAATCCATTTTGGTTATCCTTTTAGGAATTTTCGTTTACATCGTATGAACCAACTATTATGCATCTGCATATAAGTCCGAAACAGTGTCTTTCTTTCATTTAAAATTTACAAATGTTTCCTGTGCTTTACACCTTCTCTTGTTTTCCTTTTGTTCTTTCTTCAACCTTATCTAATAAAAAGAAATGATTACAATTACAAGTTCAAGATCACAAGAAATTAATAGATAACAGAAGATCACCTGATCTCTTCACCTTCTAAATCATCTTCTTCTGCTCCATGTCTTAGAATTCCATGTTGTGATAACCAGGTTGTAATGTTATCACTCTCACATATTACTCTCTCTTTAGTTAGATTAGTAGTAGTTTAGATTTCCTTTAGCGTGATTGAGCATAATTTATAGAAGCAAGTAAGGAAAATACACACATAGTGTTAAGACTTACCATGATAACTCTAAAGTTATAGTTTGCTTCAATACGTATATCTTAGACTATCCGTTGTGGCCCGCGAGCGCTTAGCCGCGAGCCACAAAACAATCCACCTGGTTAGCTGGATCCATAACATGGTTGAGTGAGAGCCGGCGCGAGCTACTGGCCGTTAGTGGGCTCGCGTGTGTTAGCGAGGTCAAACTAGCCATTGGCAGTCAACTAGCCGTTAGCCAACGGCTAGTTGTCCTATTTAAATACAAAAAACTTGATTTTTTAACTCACCAAAACAAATCAAATACAATATTCAATCAAGCTACACTTCAAAAAATCAAGCAAACCAAAAATGGACTCACAATGGCAAAATTGCTACCAACCCACAATGGATTTTTTTGATGGACAAGAGTATGATGATAGTCCAACGAACGAAATCGAAGTTAACCTAAGCCAAATTCCACCGCTTTCACTTTCACCGGAGTTAGTCCCGGATACACAACCACCAACAACTCAAAGGCGAGGTGGTGGCCGAGGACGGACGGCCGGCCGAAGTGTTGCAAGGGGTGGTGGTAGGGTCGTGTTGAAGTAGTTTTTTTTTATTATTGTATGTGTTTTTAATTTTATTATTAATGAAAAATTTACGTTTATTATTTAATTTGTGTTACAAATTTAATTATTTTAAATTTAAAATAACAAAGTTTAAAAAAAATAAAAAGTAAATAAAAACCGGATAAAGTTGCTGCTCACCTCTAGCCACAACACCATCAGGCTAGCGAAATAGAGCTTTATCACCCTGCCAACTGGGCGCTTACGTGGCTAAATATGAGAGGATAAAGTCATTGCTCACCTCTAGCCACAACGGATAGTCTTACAATAGCCTTCATAACGCATGCTTTAGACATGAGAAATTGTGATCTTAACTCACTAATATCTAACGGTTAGATTACTTTTTTTTGAAAGTGTTGGATCAGTGGTCTCTTTTGACAATTAAGTTATAGAACACTTATGTGTTTGCAGTTATATCAAAGTTATTTGCACAGCTGAATGATAAATGTTCTAAGTTAAAATATCACTTTTACAGGAGTTATTACTCCCCCTTTACTTTAGCAGTTAATGAGAATCAAAGCAATTCAAAGTATAAAGCAGTAAATGCAAGTATTGAATGATTCTCAGATGTGAAATGGATAATAAGTTATAAAAGCTTTGAAGGATTTCAATTAAAATCAAGTGTACTTACATATCTAAAATAGTGAGATAAACCCATCTATTTATAGAAGAGTACAAACTATTGTGCTAAGTAATACAACATTATAATAAGCTAAGATAATGCTTAGGATAATGCTTACAACAGGCTGTAGCATTGAAACTTGTTCAAAGACTTTAACAAAACAATATAATACTAAACTACTGAAGTTGCTGAGTCGGTTAGAACCTTCTGATGTGAAAGTACTGATGAGTGACTGTGACAACCGGCAAATTTCGTACAACGATTAACGTGATTCTAATCATGTTTTAGAAATAATTAACATGGTTTAAGGTTAATTATGGTTAGTTGATCTAATATGAGTCCTACGATGTCCTTTGAAAGTTCGTTGAAGCCTTGATGCCTTTAAAGAAAGACTTCGCGTGTTTAACGTAACGAACTGACATCAGCAAAAATTTGTCAAACTGGAATAACATAAGCTTATTCTATGAAAATACGACACGTATTTACTATCGATGCGAACGGATGTGAAATCGGCGTGGTAAACGGCAAAAAACGCAGCGTTTTGGAGAACGCGGAGAGGAACTGACGTGGGATTCGAACGTCGAAACGCGTGGCTTTAACCGCTACCGAACTTCCGGAATAATTATTTATTATAAATAATGCTATCGGTTGAATTTCGAAAGTTATCGGATCATTTAAATGAAGGATAACACAACCGAACCGATTAACGCGATTTTAACGCGTGTGCCGTCTTCACGCGTCGGGTGACGAAAATAATTATTGAATTGCTCGGTCTGGTGTTATTTATGACTACGAACAAAAACCGAGTCCAGAAGCGATAACGGGCTAAAACGGAGCAGTTGGTACGCGACGTTGGGCTTGAAGCCCAATCCAAAAGCCCACCTATATAAGCTTATAACACTTCCAATTCTTCTCATTTCTCACATCCCTTCCTCTCTCTAAAAACCAAACTCTCTCAACTCTCTCTCTCTCTAGAAATTCCGGCGGCCGGCCGGCAGCATTCCGGCGGCCGGTCGGCGGCTGTCCGGCGGCGTTCCGGCGGCCGTCCGGCGGCGTCCGGCGAGTTTCCGGCGACCTTCCGGCGACTTTTTCCGGCGCGTGACACCCCCACCCCCACTAATTTCGACGCCCCGAACGCGATGGTGAAGGCCGTTTTCCCTAAAACGAAGCGGTTTGAACGTTGGTACCATTCCGGCGACTTTTCCGGTAAGCTCGTTTTCGAGTTTTCTTTGTAAAAACGTTTAGATCGGGTCTTTGGGGGACTTCTCACAAGTTTTCACGAAATTTCGTTCTCCGGCCATATTCCGGCGAGCTATTTCCGGTTGGTTGCGAGTTCCGGAGGGGCCGGAGTGGGTTTTGGTTGGGTTCCGGTGGCGCGCAGGTGGTCAGAACGGGAGTCTTGGTGGCGTGGGATGGTGGTGGTGACCGGCGGTCGCAGTTCCGGCCACGGCGGTGGCGTCCGGCGGCCGCAGGTCCGGTCAGTTTTGGGTTCGGGACTCGGGGCTCGGGTCAAGGTTGTGTTTTCGGGTCAGATCTGGTGCGGGTTCGCGTTAATGGTCCGGGTTTTGTTCGGGTCTCGTCAGATCTAGTCAACCCCCGGTCAAACGGGTCAGATCTGGGAAATTCGCTTACGGATCAGATTTCGAGCTCGGTCAAACACGAGTCAACTCCGGTCAAACTTTGACTCGGTCAACGCGTCGTTCGAGACGTGTCAAGTCACGCACGCGCATATCGGTATAATTTAATCGTGTTTATTTTCGTTACATTTATAAAGCGTATTATAAATATAAAACGACTAACTCGCGAACGAACCGATAAAAGTATTAACGAAAAGTAATATGAGATAATATTGGTATATTAGTCATGACTTGCGTTGTTGTTGGACTAAATTGATGGACTATACGTATATATATATATATATATATATATATATATATATATAAATAGTATGATTTATGTAATAGTCACAACGTATAAGTCTCGTGGATTAGAAATGCGGATAAATATAATGTCGTCTTTGGTTAGGTGTTGATTTTGGGAAATTGTAGACAACTTGTGTTGTCTGGTTTATACAAAAACAGAGGAAACTCTGCCGAAATTTTTATAAAATCCGAAGCGCGACAAGTGTGACATTATTGTGCGTTCTTATAAATAACTTTCCAAGCGCTTGACAAATGTAGTCATGTACAATCACGACGTTTTGACAAATATTATTTGTAACAATAATAGTCCATTCCGAGAAATATTTCAAACAAATATATAGTCTTTTGCTACCAAGCGTCAAGGATTGACGAGTTTTTAAAGGTTACTTGGTAACTAAAATATGTTTGTTGTTCGGATTAAAAGATGTATAAACGTTCGGATTTATTTGGAAAACCTTTTTATAAAAAGCAAAGTCTTGAGATTTGTAAGATACTCGGATTCGGGAAAAGAAATAACAAATGTTATTAAAAAAGGATTTTAATAACTATATTATATTTCAGCAAGGTATATTTTCCGAAAATAACTATACAAGACGATTACATTTATCCGATTTACGAGACAAGCTATGGCTCGGGATGAGTTATACGATTCGTGATACTAGTCCGACATAGTTTGCACGCGAATAGTAACAAGTGCGCGACTTGGGTACTATTTCGTATGTGAACACAGGAGCTATGATAAGTCACGATCGGTTCGTCGAGTTAAAACACTTAAAGACTCGGGTTACTACACACGAGTCAGGATAGTTGAATAAACTATCTTTTAACCGGAAATTAAGCTAGGTTTATATATGATAGACCTTAAGGTGTCCTTTATTGGTAATTAGGGCACGAGGAAGTCGGTCAAAGCTTTGGGCTTTATTTGCTAGCTAAGCATGGAAATTAAGGTGAGTTTCACGGCCCCATTTTACTGTTTTAACTGGGGGAAAGATATGTTTGTCAAAAGTTATCACATATTGAAATGTTTTCAAAGGTTAAAATGTGGTGAGTGGCATGATGAGTACTTGAGTTTTTGGTCGCCACTCGGGGTTGGGTCCTCGCTACTGTAACCATTAATTCAGGTAAATGAAACTGAAGGAATATTTGGATAGTACTATTGGTGCCTGACAAGGCCCACCCCTAATCGATAGCGTCGATTATGCATCGGCGTATGCCTGGGGTGCACGTATTCTGAACTTAAGTCGTTGGGTTCCGAGAAACGACTTGGAGCGGGGCATATTTATTAGTCTTGGTTTGGTTATGGGACTCAGGGGATTGCTCATCATCATAATTTGTAGGAGCTAGCTACTCCATACAAAGGCCACAAATGTGCTGGATTTGCATAGGATATAAAAATGTGCTGAATTTGCACAGGATATAAAAATGTGCTGGATTTGCACAGGATATAAAAATGTGCTGGATTTGCACAGGATGTAAAAATGTGCTGCATTTGCACAGGATGTAAAAATGTCGTATTTACGAAACTAAAACCTGTGAACTCACCAATATTTTATATATTGACGTCTTTTTAAACATATCTTTCAGGTAACTAAGTGCTGAACAGGTATGCGGCTAGTACGGTGGAATTTGGGATGTCGGACAATGGTTGGGGGTTTCATCTATTGTTACCTTCGGGTTGGGACATAAACGGAAACACCCCACTTTAAAACTTAATGTTTGTGGTTTTAAGTAATGTTTGAAACCAGGTACTCCTTCCCGACATCTTAATATAATGATCTTTTCTAATTAAATATAGTTTGTGTTAATCTTGACTTTGATATGCTTTCGAGCGTCGCGCCACGTGTTTCCGCCATTGGCGTGGTGTGACAGAAGTGGTATCAGAGCCAAGGTTATAGCGAACTAGTGTTTTTGAAAAATTTAGACTATAACCGGTTTTGGCTCGAAAACGGAGTTTTCAAAAATAAAACACAACGAAATATTTTTAGAAAAGAAAGAAAATTGTACATGGATTGTACAAGGGGAAATTCCGACCGACTAGCCATGTGTGTCAATATATAAAATGTTAGAACATAAGGATATGAATGTTTAAATTGTGTAGAGATCCGACTTTCTAACTAGTGCTAGTTAATGCATATAAGTAGTACAGATAGCTTGCCTGTAAGGATATCGTCTCACACTTCACTTTAGTCCGCACTTTTGCATCGGTTACCGACATCGACAAGCGGGAAGGACAAGCGGTGGTTTACGACGAACTCACCCGCTTACCTGCGGACGGGATGATCGGAAGGGCTAACCTTTATCGTGCTAGTGGACGTTGTCGTGTTGCTGATGTCGTGAAGGCGAAGCTAGGCTAGGTCCTTTATTGTGTGAAATCTTTGTTTTGGATCAGGAAGCTCGGAACTAGCGGGCACCAAAATTACCTGGCAACACCGATTATCATTGCGGGTGCACACGTAATAATAACTTGTGGTGCACGGTAACCTTGGTGGGCGCTAGGGCTGGGGTTGGTGATCACTTCTTGCCTTGTCTATTCTTGTACTGTAGGGTCAGTCTTAGAGTTTGATTGGCCAACGGGCTAAAAGGGAGGTCTTGTTGATATCCCTTGATTTCGATCCTCGCAAACTGAATGAGCTTTCTTCAGCATTACCTCTAAGGTACGAACACGGAAGAGCTCGAACGTCTACTTCATATGAGTAATCTGACGTAAACCCTCGCATCGGATAGGGACAGGAGATGAAAGCTTCCTTGTATAGGAGTTGAATGCCTCCACTCAAAGTTCCTCAAAGGAGCGGACATACGAGGATGCACTGCCTACCGAAGAGATGAATGCTTGGTACGATGCGTGGAATGCTAAACTTGGAACCGAGTGAAGACTTAGGGTGCGTCCCTGCAAAACCAGTGCGTTTTGAGCACGGGACCCTGTGTGGATCAGTATTGAGATTAATTGCCCGTGTGCTGCTATATTATTACTGTGAGTAAGTCATTCTTGATCTAACACATGCCCAAGTTGTCTTCGAGGGTCAGGCGTTCCTTCCCCTATTGGAGGGCAGAATCGTCCTTGCTGAGTTAATAGGCTTGATCATCTTATCTAGAAGGCATGATAGCCCCCGTCTAAATTCAACAATGTCGAATCGGCAAGATCCTAATATATTTATTTAATGGGAAAATAAATATATGGTAAAGTGAGCCGAGTCGGGTGTTGAAAACGAAATATCGATCGGCAAGATCCTAGTATATTTATTTAATGGGAAAATAAATATATGGTAAAGTGAGCCGAATCGGGTGTTGAAAACGAAATATCGATCGGCAAGATCCTAGTATATTTATTTAATGGGAAAATAAATATATGGTAAAGTGAGCCGAATCGGGTGTTGAAAACGAAATGTCGAGTCGACAAGACCCTAGTATAATTATTTAATGGGAAAATAATTATACGGTAAAGTGAGTCGAGTCGATGGTCGTAAAATACAATGTCGAATCGACAAGATCCTAGTATAATTATTTAATGGGAAAATAATTATGCGGTAAAGTGAGTCGAGTCGATGGTTGTAAAATGTAGTGTCGAATCGACAAGATCCTAGTATAATTATTTAATGGGAAAATAATTATATGGTAAAGTGAGTCGAGTCGATGGTGGTAAAACGAAATGTCAAATCGACAAGATCCTAGTATAATTATTTAATGGGAAAATAATTATACGGTAAGGTGAGTCGAGTTGATGGTTGAAAAATGTAATATCGAATCGACAAGATCCTAGTATAATTATTTAATGGGAAAATAATTATGCGGTAAAGTGAGTCGAGTCGATGGTTGTAAAATGTAGTGTCGAATCGACAAGATCCTAGTATAATTATTTAATGGGAAAATAATTATACGGTAAAGTGAGTCGAGTCGATGGTGGTAAAACGAAATGTCAAATCGACAAGATCCTAGTATAATTATTTAATGGGAAAATAATTATACGGTAAGGTGAGTCGAGTTGATGGTTGAAAAATGTAATATCGAATCGACAAGATCATATTATATTTATTTAATGGGAAAATAAATATATGGAAAGGTGAGTCGAGTCGATTACGGGAAAAATGAAATCTCGACTGACAAGATCCTAGTATGACTACTTAATGGGAAAGTAGTTATATGGTAAAGTGAGTCGAGTCGGAGATAATTTTATCCAAGTCAGTTAATATATATGGAGACATACATATATATTGAATATAGGATCACGACGTACGTTTTGCGTCTGAATCCGTCATAATACTCGGGGAGTGAAACCACATTTCGGGAGCCGAGATCGTAAAGCGTGTGACTCGTAATTGTCAAGTGTCACGGAACGCTCTGGCTGACATTGAAATTCCCCTCGAAAAATCAAATAACGGACTACTGGAAGTGGTCATGTTATTCTGTCAACTAAACTTACCCATGGGACGGCAATTCCATTGCTCATCTTGCAATGTTGAACGTCCGCTACCCTCGTCAGGACGACGAGACTGGTTGTTTATTTGGGGTGGCAATTGATGCGAAGTGTTTTCCATCAATCCCCATAGATATTGAGACGTTGCGTCCCTTTTGTCACGGTGTTTTATAAACTAAGGATGCGAGATCCATTCGTTATGGACAAAGTGACTTGTCTAATCTCTTGTCGTATTCCGATACTCTCACTGCGTGGCCTACCAGGAAGAAAGTTCACTGGCCTCGCTTAAGTGTCGGAGAGGCATTTCAGTTGATGACCATTGGTGCTAGGGCCAAATAACATGCAAGAGGACCCTAATGAGAAGGATGACTCGGCTGAATTGCCAGAGTCTGTATCGTTTTATTTTATCGTGGTGTCTCGATAAATCATGATCCTTCTACCTCTACTATCCTTGTTGTGACCAATGTTTTGATACTGGAAAAGATGTTGGTTGGTTTCTAGGTCCTATGGATACTAATTACCACACATCTAATAGCTACGACGGGTCTAAGGTTTCTGTTGAGCCTGCTGTTGTTGCTGCCATCATCGTCCTACGGCTCAAGCGAATCCTGTTGTCATTACTAAGTGTGGAACTCTTGTCGAGTTGTTATTGTTGTTCCCTAAATCTCCGCTAGATTTGTCACAATCGTTTCTGTAACTTGTGTCAGGCTTCTTTTCGTTGTTCTATGGCCCAAGCGAATTATGTCGTCGTTGCTGAGAGTGTAGCTCATACTGAGCGTGTTGAGGATGTTTCTATGGCTGTTGTCAAGTTTGATGTTGATGTTGTTTCGAAGGCTCCTGCCAAGACTAATGTCGGCAATGGTTCTCAGGCATGGTTGAGCCTGTCAAAGCTGCAGTCGCCATTATTCGAGTGACTTATATCGAACATAGAGTCATTCTCCCTAAGAACGATATCGGCTTGATAAGTCTGCTAAATTATGTGGAACCCATCGTTCCCATTTCTTTTATGATGACGAATGCCCTTAATAACCCAATTGTTCCCACCGATGAGCCTATGGAGTATAGGTTGCTGCTGGGGTTACGAATAAGGATTCTGTCGCCATAAGTGAGCTGAAGCGCACCGGGATGCGTGCTCACCGTAATGGAGCTTCTTGTAGTTATGTATAGTGGACTCGCTAGGTTATGTGTCGTCCTGCTGTCGTGAATTTATGTTGTGGTGTTACCCCTAACGATTGTGCATTCTGTAATTGCACAGTTTTGCCGACTGCATATCCATGCGGTTGCGTTTCGCTGTCGACGGTGCATTCCTGTTGTGGTGCTGCTCCTGCAGTGGCGTAGCCTTGTTGTCGTATTTCTCTGTGTCATGCGGTCCATGTTGCGGTGTTGCCTTGTTGTCATGCTTCTTTGTCGTCGTGTTGTTCCTGTGCGGTGTTCCCTTGTTGATGCGTTCGTGGATGTGTTGTTGTCATGTCATGTTATTTCTACTATCGTATTGCACCGTGAACGTATTGCTACAATTGTTGGATTGACTTGATGATGTGATAACTTGTCGTTTGTTTCACTCTTGGTTCCCTCGGAATAAAGACACTACCCCAAACCCACGTAACCGTTGTTATGTTGCTGAATGGTGGTGTAGTGATGCCATCGATAATGTGGGAATTCGGGTGTCTAACGGACTTCCCAGTAGTCATACTAAGACACTCTAGTCCTAGTGTTAGCACATGTATCTCCCCAAAGTTCGAATCTCGTAGTTTGGGTAATTGACCGAATCATGTGTCGACCTCTTTATATGCTCGCGCGTCTTGTGAGCATTACCTCTTCAAAATCTAAGGCATCGGTGACGCCATGTCCAGCCTTAACCTTTTACGCGCATTTTGGTCGACTAACCACTCTTGAATCAAGTCGGAAGGAAATCCCATGATCCACACATGACGGGGTGAGGCTCGTCTTTACGATAAAGGGATTTCGAATACATCTCGAACTTGAAGGTGTCGAGTAAATGAGAGCGATATTATGACCCATACCTTTGGGACTAGTAAGAGTTGAAAGACTCAATTTATTATTGCTCATCCCAGTGGATTGTTTAACATCATACCTGCCAACGTGTCATGCCGATGACTACGGGAATAACAGTGTGGACCCACCCACAGCGTGTGCATTGGTGGAGTCCCCGGTACATGATTCGGAGGTCTTATGAAACCCTGAATCTAGCAGGACATGTAGCATTGTCTACTCTATGAGAGTGCTACCCTACCGTGATGAGATCTCCGATCAACTCAGCCCTTCGAATAATGTTGATTATTCCCTAAGGGTAGGTTTATCTTGTCTTGGTGTCGTTACGTAGACTCTTGGAATAGTGGAACCCCTTTCGACCTTGGGTCAACGCAGGTGTCCCCAGGTATTTTTCAGTAGCATTGTTCGCGCTAGAGCAAAATTCCCTGTCATTGACAGGCACTGTTAGAGACACCAAAGTAATGTGAGCTGCCTGGTTAGTGCGTTTAGTCCATGACTAACCAAGATGAGCTCGAAAGCTTGCATGTTGCACCCATGCGTGTGACTACCTGAGTCGTTGAATGGGATGCCTTATTGGAAGGCTCAAGACCACCTCTTGTAGGGCGATCTCGGTCGTTTGTTGTTTTAAGTAACGATTTTGGCGCATGAAGCCGTCAAGCCCAAGCGTGAGATCTATGCCAGATGCATTCATTATGACTCGATGTCACCTCTTAACTTGAAAGATCCCGAAAGATGGAATATTCGGCGAGTGAGGATTCCGGGTCAGGACCCCTTTCACTCAGATCTCTGCATAGGACCTGAAAGTCAATTTAAGGGCGTGTGTGGCCTGTATTGTCCAGAATTGACTTACTAGGTTGCTAATGACGATAGGACACCAGTGCTCGTGAGGCACATATAGCAGGACAAGCACTGGGTACCCTTGTTTTGGGTAGCTACCAATGCTCTGCTTACCGTTTCGGTGGACACCAGCGTGCCGAGATGTTGTCGAGACCCTATCCTCTGTTTGTTACGGCAATCATATTATGATGATTCATATACATCATTCCTATGTTGACCAACGTGATGAGTTGATGTGAGCCTCTAGACATTTGTGGTTAAGTCGGCTTAAATCCTCACGTATTGTGGAATTGTACGGCTGTATGTTGAGTATACACTGTCTACTGCCTGGGGAACTGAGGGGTGAAAGTGACGCAAAAACTTTCGACCTCCATCAGTCCATATTAGACGTCCAAGTACCACTAACCATAATCGCTCATACGAAAAGGTTGAAACTGGATGCATAGTGGATTTCGGTCCATGTGAGGACACAGGATTACCATCCGCTACTATAAACAACCTGGAGCGTCCTCGAGGATGTCGACCGCTTTGTGATCTGGTAAGATCACCCGATTAGTGAAATTCGAACGAGCAAATCTAATGGTCATGCCGCCTGAGGTGGCTAGTGACTATGATGAGACACAGGCAATAATCGATCGCCGATTGGAACCTTCTCATCCCCTACTCATTTGCAGTTATAATATGAGGCATACGGATAGCCACCTATACTCTTGGAGGGTCGTGGCTAGACACTAGATGCCAACGTTCACAATATCGGATTTTAGTAGTTATCCTGCCCCAGGGTGTGCCAAACCTTGAACGCAAGTCTGGGATACTCAATTTGAGATGAGTATGGATTACCATTCTCGAACGAGTGAATCATTGTCCTAGACGGAAGTGTCCTGTGTGATACGATTAGTGTCGGTGGCAAATCAAATTCGTGTACTTCATCGCCAGAAATTCCTATGTGATAGGAATTATCACCCTAGTGTTCGGGGTGTACTGCTCGAAGTCCTCTGGAGTGCATACGTGTACGTCTCTAGTACATTGAATGACAGATAGAGATATACACATGATCTGGCGTGAGTTCAAGAGGTGACCAACGAATCCGGTAGATTCAAATCTTCTTGAATAAGTGGCCAAACCGATCGGGAAGTTGTGCTAACAAGGAGTTAGCCTTAGGAACTTCAAATCGGTATAGGACTTTGCTGAGTGTTATACACTGAAAGGGGTGTTGTTAAGCACGAAAACGGTAATGGAGTGACTTCGCTTAGTACTCCAGTGACTCGGATATGTCAGTTAAAAATTGGCCTTGCAACGAACAAGCTCGAACTATCGCAAGAGCTTAGTGGGACTCTTGACGAATCCCGCAGGTCTGGCTTGAGGAAGCATTGTCAATTCCTCAACCGACAGGATTCAGGTTGACGCAAAGCTCTACTATTTCGGGAAAACCGATATTTGTGCCGGATTGCGATACCCAAGAGCTCGGCCGTAGCCGACTCATGACATTGTGTTCGTTAGGACGCTAAGCGTGAACTGGAGTTCACGAAGAAAAGGGGTAATCGTGTGAGTTGCAAACATCCCGCCCTGTTCAAGGATACTAATGTATCGGATGACTTGAACTGAATTCCGGGACGGAATTCTCTTAACGGGGGGAGAATGTGACAACCGGCAAATTTCGTACAACGATTAACGTGATTCTAATCATGTTTTAGAAATAATTAACATGGTTTAAGGTTAATTATGGTTAGTTGAGCTAATATGAGTCCTACGATGTCCTTTGAAAGTTCGTTGAAGCCTTGATGCCTTTAAAGAAAGACTTCGCGTGTTTAACGTAACGAACTGACATCAGCAAAAATTTGTCAAACTGGAATAACATAAGCTTATTCTATGAAAATACGACACGTATTTACTATCGATGCGAACGGATGTGAAATCGGCGTGGTAAACGGCAAAAAACGCAGCGTTTTGGAGAACGCGGAGAGGAACTGACGTGGGATTCGAACGTCGAAACGCGTGGCTTTAACCGCTACCGAACTTCCGGAATAATTATTTATTATAAATAATGCTATCGGTTGAATTTCGAAAGTTATCGGATCATTTAAATGAAGGATAACACAACCGAACCGATTAACGCGATTTTAACGCGTGTGCCGTCTTCACGCATCGGGTGACGAAAATAATTATTGAATTGCTCGGTCTGGTGTTATTTATGACTACGAACAAAAACCGAGTCCAGAAGCGATAACGGGCTAAAACGGAGCAGTTGGTACGCGACGTTGGGCTTGAAGCCCAATCCAAAAGCCCACCTATATAAGCTTATAACACTTCCAATTCTTCTCATTTCTCACATCCCTTCCTCTCTCTAAAAACCAAACTCTCTCAACTCTCTCTCTCTCTAGAAATTCCGGCGGCCAGCCGGCAGCATTCCAGCGGCGTTCCGGCGGCTGTCCGGCGGAGTTCCGGCGGCCGTCCGGCGGCGTCCGGCGAGTTTCCGGCGACCTTCCGGCGACTTTTTCCGGCGCGTGACACCCCCACCCCCACTAATTTCGACGCCCCGAACGCGATGGTGAAGGCCGTTTTCCCTAAAACGAAGCGGTTTGAACGTTGGTACCATTCCGGCGACTTTTCCGGTAAGCTCGTTTTCGAGTTTTCTTTGTACAAACGTTTAGATCGGGTCTTTGGGGGACTCCTCACAAGTTTTCACGAAATTTCGTTCTCCGGCCATATTCCGGCGATCAATTTCCGGTTGGTTGCGAGTTCCGGAGGGGCCGGAGTGGGTTTTGGTTGGGTTCCGGTGGCGCGCAGGTGGTCAGAACGGGAGTCTTGGTGGCGTGGGATGGTGGTGGTGACCGGCGGTCGCAGTTCCGGCCACGGCGGTGGCGTCCGGCGGCCGCAGGTCCGGTCAGTTTTGGGTTCAGGACTCGGGGCTCGGGTCAAGGTTGTGTTTTCGGGTCAGATCTGGTGCGGGTTCGCGTTAATGGTCCGGGTTTTGTTCGGGTCTCGTCAGATCTAGTCAACCCCCGGTCAAACGGGTCAGATCTGGGAAATTCGCTTACGGATCAGATTTCGAGCTCGGTCAAACACGAGTCAACTCCGGTCAAACTTTGACTCGGTCAACGCGTCGTTCGAGACGTGTCAAGTCACGCACGCGCATATCGGTATAATTTAATCGTGTTTATTTTCGTTACATTTATAAAGCGTATTATAAATATAAAACGACTAACTCGCGAACGAACCGATAAAAGTATTAACGAAAAGTAATATGAGATAATATTGGTATATTAGTCATGACTTGCGTTGTTGTTGGACTAAATTGATGGACTATACGTATATATATATTTATATAAATAGTATGATTTATGTAATAGTCACAACGTATAAGTCTCGTGGATTAGAAATGCGGATAAATATAATGTCGTCTTTGGTTAGGTGTTGATTTTGGGAAATTGTAGACAACTTGTGTTGTCTGGTTTATACAAAAACAGAGGAAACTCTGCCGAAATTTTTATAAAATCCGAAGCGCGACAAGTGTGACATTATTGTGCGTTCTTATAAATAACTTTCCAAGCGCTTGACAAATGTAGTCATGTACAATCACGACGTTTTGACAAATATTATTTGTAACAATAATAGTCCATTCCGAGAAATATTTCAAACAAATATATAGTCTTTTGCTTCCAAGCGTCAAGGATTGACGAGTTTTTAAAGGTTACTTGGTAACTAAAATATGTTTGTTGTTCGGATTAAAAGATGTATAAACGTTCGGATTTATTTGGAAAACCTTTTTATAAAAAGCAAAGTCTTGAGATTTGTAAGATACTCGGATTCGGGAAAAGAAATAACAAATGTTATTAAAAAAGGATTTTAATAACTATATTATATTTCAGCAAGGTATATTTTCCGAAAATAACTATACAAGACGATTACATTTATCCGATTTACGAGACAAGCTATGGCTCGGGATGAGTTATACGATTCGTGATACTAGTCCGACATAGTTTGCACGCGAATAGTAACAAGTGCGCGACTTGGGTACTATTTCGTATGTGAACACAGGAGCTATGATAAGTCACGATCGGTTCGTCGAGTTAAAACACTTAAAGACTCGGGTTACTACACACGAGTCAGGATAGTTGAATAAACTATCTTTTAACCGGAAATTAAGCTAGGTTTATATATGATAGACCTTAAGGTGTCCTTTATTGGTAATTAGGGCACGAGGAAGTCGGTCAAAGCTTTGGGCTTTATTTGCTAGCTAAGCATGGAAATTAAGGTGAGTTTCACGGCCCCATTTTACTGTTTTAACTGGGGGAAAGATATGTTTGTCAAAAGTTATCACATATTGAAATGTTTTCAAAGGTTAAAATGTGGTGAGTGGCATGATGAGTACTTGAGTTTTTGGTCGCCACTCGGGTTGGGTCCTCGCTACTGTAACCATTAATTCAGGTAAATGAAACTGAAGGAATATTTGGATAGTACTATTGGTGCCTGACAAGGCCCACCCCTAATCGATAGCGTCGATTATGCATCGGCGTATGCCTGGGGTGCACGTATTCTGAACTTAAGTCGTTGGGTTCCGAGAAACGACTTGGAGCGGGGCATATTTATTAGTCTTGGTTTGGTTATGGGACTCAGGGGATTGCTCATCATCATAATTTGTAGGAGCTAGCTACTCCATACAAAGGCCACAAATGTGCTGGATTTGCACAGGATATAAAAATGTGCTGAATTTGCACAGGATATAAAAATGTGCTGGATTTGCACAGGATATAAAAATGTGCTGGATTTGCACAGGATGTAAAAATGTGCTGCATTTGCACAGGATGTAAAAATGTCGTATTTACGAAACTAAAACCTGTGAACTCACCAATATTTTATATATTGACGTCTTTTTAAACATATCTTTCAGGTAACTAAGTGCTGAACAGGTATGCGGCTAGTACGGTGGAATTTGGGATGTCGGACAATGGTTGGGGGTTTCATCTATTGTTACCTTCGGGTTGGGACATAAACGGAAACACCCCACTTTAAAACTTAATGTTTGTGGTTTTAAGTAATGTTTGAAACCAGGTACTCCTTCCCGACATCTTAATATAATGATCTTTTCTAATTAAATATAGTTTGTGTTAATCTTGACTTTGATATGCTTTCGAGCGTCGCGCCACGTGTTTCCGCCATTGGCGTGGTGTGACAGTGACAAACTACTGATGAGTAGTTTGTCTTCAGTAGTTCTTAAGTGAAATGTCTGGTTAGACTTCAGAACTTCTGATGCTTTAACTCTTCAGCACTTTGCTTTTTCTTCTCCAGTACTTGTCTCTTTACTCTTCAGCAGTTCCATACTTATAATATAATAGCAGAAATATGATTTGAACTTTGGTAACAAAAGTGGTTTCTTCAATCCTTTTTGTCCTTACAATCTCCCCCTGGATTGATGAAGCCAAAACCAAATCCAAATCTTTATTTATCTTCATTTTTCCTCGCTTCCAGTATTCTCCAGATTTCTGCAGTCATTTTGATACTAAGCGAGTTTTGTTGTTGCTCTGTGAGAGATCCTTGTTCAGGCTCTAGATGTTGTATGGTGAGTAGGTCTTTTGTTGACAGTATGCTCAACTCCTTTGAATTTCATAGACCTTGCTTGAACGATCTCTTCTGGTCACCTTCATTGAGTTAGAATCAGTGAATGACCACTTTACTATGTTTACCTTAGACCTGTCAAAGTCTGAGGCATAGGGGACCAAGCTAGTCTCCTGGGTTTGTCCTGATTGAGGAATTTCTTCAATTTTAGTGACCTTCAGGTGGAAGTTCTGCTCTCTTCTGTGTTCACAGCACTTGGAATTGCAAATCTAGGTAAGTGATGTGTTGTAACAACTTTAGTGTGAGATTTTTCTTTGAAGGAATGTTGTATCTGGTAAGCATATGTAGCAGGATCCCTGAATTGTGTTAGCAGGGGTTTCTCTTCAATATCAAAGTCTCCATGTACTAACTGACTTCCTTCCAATAGTACCATCTTGAAGTCAGTCTTTACAGTTTCCTCTTGCTTCTTCTTTCTGGTAGCAGGCTTTTATAATGCACCAGAAGATCTCTTAACTACTAAAGTTTGTGAGGCTTCAGGAGTTTTGTACTTCTCTTGATGTGCAGCTTTGCTAGCCTTGAATTTTTTGTATGTGTCATAAAGAGTGTATTCTCTCCATTTTGACACTGAAGTTTTTGGACCAAATCCATTTGCTACCAACTCATAATGTATCTCAGCTCTCTTTGCTTTTCTTTCTTTCTCTATTGCCAACCTGTCAGCTACAAGTTGAGCTCTTCTTGTCAGTTCTTCTGTAGAGAGTCTGTTCAGAGAAGCCTTTTCAGCCTTTGTATTCTTTGTGATCATTTGCATAAGCTGTGCTCTTTTATCTTCTTCAGCAGCAGCTTCTTTGGCTTTGTCTTCAGCTTCTAACTCATCAAGTTTTTCTTGATACTTGACAAGCTTTTCATCAAAACTTAGATCATCCCTTTCTTCCAGGCTATTCCATACTTTGTCTTCCTTAGCCTTCTTGATTGCCTCTTTTAAACTCTTCTCTAGTAATTCTTTTGACATTGAGATTGGAGTAGGGTTTAAAATGGTTGTAGTAGTTACAGGTGCAGGCTTTGGGATTGGTATTGGTGTTGGACTTTGTTCAGGTGCCTTGGAAGACTGTACTTGATCAGTCTTGAAAGATATAACTTCTGAAGGGTTGATTGGTTTGATGGAAGTCACAACTACTGAAGGATTGTCTTCAGCAGTTTGAATAATGTCATCAGAAGTTTCTTTTTCTTCTATGTGCCCTTGGGATGGATCAGAAGTTTGAAGTATCTCTTTCCCTGGTCTGTGTGTAATCTTTTCAGCTTCCAGAGACACTTCCTTTGGTTCCTTAATCTTTTCCCCCTTTTTGGCTTCATCCACTTCTGGAAGCCTTAAAGAATGAGAAGTTGAAGCAGATAATGATGCAAGTTGTCTTGTGTTTTTATCCATCTTCTTGTTCAGCTCTGCAAGTTGTTTGTTCAGCAACTCAATTGTGCATTGGCTTTTAACTCCTAAGCAATTGTGAAGGTCTTGAGTTGCTCAGTGATAAGATTGTTCATCATCTAGTACAGAGGATCATCTGGATTGCATAGGTGGTTCCAGTCTATGCTAGACATCCCAGAGAATTGGGTAGGCTATTGAACTGAAGGGGGGTGTTTTTGGGTGATCTTCAGAATGTACTGAAGATGCCACTTTAGGGGAATCAGGGTTTAAGTGGTCTTTAACCTGATCTTTTGTGACTAGCTCTTTGAGCTTACAGACATTAGATTCAGGACCGTCAATACGAGCCATCAATTCATGTTGTGGAGTTTGTGAATCATCATCCAAACTAATGGAATCATCTGAATCCCTGATAGTGTCCCCAATGAGGGTAGGATCAGTTGAATCATGAGCTAGACCCAAACTAGTAGTCTCATTAACCTCTTTGTCTTGGTACTGAGGTTTTCCTACCTCAGGCATAAAGCCTTCATCAGTAGTTGCCACATTTGAGGTCTTAGGGATGTTTCTTCTGTCCTCAGGTCCACCACTGAGTGATAAATGAGTAGATGCAGCCTCAAATGTACCTAAGTTATCTAAGTTTGGGCTAAGAAACCTTGGTTCATCCTCATCTCCCTGGTTAGGACTAATGATGTCCACATCCATGTCAACTTCTGAAGGCATCTCCCCTGTTTGATGTGTTTATTGGGGAGTGACATGTATGGATGGGACTTTCTCTTTTAGTCCTGAGAGAAGTTGGGCAATTTCAATGGTTGTGTGGGAGGGTTTAGGTTCAGTAGTTGTAGGTAAGGGATCAGTAGTTATGGTTAATGGGTCAGCAGTTTCAAAAGAAGGATCAGTAGTTACAGTTTTTCTAAGTCTTTTTCTATGAAAGGTAACTGTAACTGGTTTTCTTTTGGGTGGTTGAGATGGAGTGGACTGAGAGGATGTTTCAGCCACTACCTTTTGAAGTGCAGATTGCACATCAGTAGTTTCAGGCATCTCAACTTCCTGAACTACCTTTTTCTTTGGGTTGGTGGATGTTTGTTTTTGCTGTTTAGGTTTCTTGGCTTTCTTTGGCTTGGGTTTTGAAGATGTGGGTTCCTTGGGGACTGTTTCTTGTTCCCCTTGGTCATCTTCTGGCAAAAGTGCCAGTCTGTTATGCCTTGAGAATACTTGTGAAGTCAATGGATTTAAAGTTTTTGACTCCCCCACAAGTACTCCCTCACCGAGTTCTTTTATTATTATGCATTGCATAATAAATCTTGGGTACAGTAAAAACTTTTTTTTTTTTGGAGTTTTGGTGATGCACCACCAACTCATTGAAAAATAATGATGATGCCTTAAAAGTTGTTTCATTTATGATAGAATGAAAAATAGGTTGAAAAGTTGAAGGCATCTGATCATATGATCCAGTTTTGGGACTTAGACACATAATAATATAATGAAATAACAGTTTATATTTTGGATCAAAATATTTTTTGTAAACTGTTGCATGTGACAAAGTACCTTGATAACCACACTCAGTCATGGTTAGATGAATGTCAGAAGTGGGAATATGCTCAGGAGCATCAGCATCATTAAGACCAAGCCTTATTCCCAGTGACTCATGTGTGATTGCCATGTGTTTCCCTTGGATTGTTGATTTGAGGGAAATCACCTTATTGTTCACAGTCACCGACTCTGCATTTGCCCAGAAATCATTGAGAGTTTCTATATGAATAGGAGGATCAATGGTGAAAGTTGTGTGATATTGGGATTTTATGACCAAATCAATGATTTCGTCGTATTGGGACCAAGCGTCATCTTTATCAAAGTACCCTCAAAGATTATGTCCCTGTTTCAGTACAAGAGCCATGGTTTCTTTTGATCGAACGGTAATTTTTGGGTTTGAGAAGGGGTTTTGTCTTTGTTTTGATAGAGAAAGAGGGAATTTTTCTTTTTGAATGGATAAGTGTTTGAAAAAGGTATTATCAGAAGTTTTTAACCGACTAGGTCAAACTTCTTATAAGTAAAATGTCAGTTTTACCTTTTTTTAATGAAACTACTGATGAATCAGTGGTTTTTGTCATCTCTTCAGTAGTTTGCAATAGCTGATGAGTATGACTTCAAAAACACTTGAATAACTTCTAATAATTATCAGTAGTTATTTCTTTTCTGAAATTTTCCATTTTTGATGTTTTTCAAAACATCAGTAGTTTCTCTCTCATTTATTCATCAGAGGTTTTGTGACAGATAAGTATGTAAGTGAAAGTAAAATATGTGCAGAAGAAAAAAAAAAGTGAAAACACTTACAGACTTCATTCAAAATTTAGCATCCCAAGCATGGATACTAACCTCTGAAATGTTGTTGAATCAAGGGGTTTGGTGAATACATCAGCTATTTGATTAGCAGTTGTGACATGTTTCACCTCAATCTTGCATTTTTCATAGCAATCTCTTATGAAATGATACCTGATTTCAATATGTTTAGTCTTTGAGAACTGAACATGATTTTGAATGATGCTAATGGCAGATTTACTGTCTACTAAGAGTGGAATCTTGGTCTCTTTGATTCCATAATCAAGCAGTTGATATTGGAGCCATTGGATCTACCATAACTATTTAGATTGAAATAATACAGGGACATGTTTTCAACGTAAACCGTACGCCTAGCTATCCTTATACAAATACCAATCACCCTTCTAGTGATACTAGTCACGTCAACAGAACAAGTAATATCAAATATGAGCACACGTTTATTCAATCCAACACAAGTAGTAAAAATACTAGTTCATACATAATCAAAACGAGTTCACAATACAAAATCAATACAAAGATTCACCCAGGGGAAATCACGGATAACTTAACCGCTCATGATTATGGTAGAAGCCTCCATCTTCTTTCTCCTTCTTTCTCTTTCTGCTCTGTTCGAGCTTCTCTCGACAGCCAAAAGGCTGCCGTCAATTCACAAATATCCCGCTCGGACTTGCGAACCCCCCAAATAATATTCCACAGTAATCCACTCATGGGCCTTTTTCTTTTTAATTATTTGTTTTAATTCTTTAGCCCGTTGGAAGTTGGCGCAGGCCCATCTTTAGTATATAATTTACTGACCCAATTGAATGCGGTCCAGCTATAAAGCTCACATGCTTGATTAACCTGGTGAGTAGTCAGTAGTGACACATTAATTTGGACTCACATATAGTCCATAATCCTTCTTTTCTTCCTGTACGAACAAGCAAATTAAACAAATGAATTAATTAACCTATTAATTGCATTAGTAATTCATCTCATAGTGCCAAGGTTATTTGCTATTTGATGTGGTCCCTTGGTGCCATTTCAAAACCATTTAAGCGTTAATTGCATTTGACTGTAATGATAAGCATGGCCACATCTAGTACGAAACATATTTTGCATTATTATTAGTGTTTTTATATTATAATTATTATAAAATAATGTATACTTAAAATATACCGATCAAACACTAAAATATATACAAAACGAGCATATTACATGACGCGTTCAACCGCACATCAATACCGTGATTTTGCTATCTAAAATTACAATGCCGCCTTTACTATTCATCAAAGTTGAAATATCAATATATAGGATAATGTAGATATGTATTTAAATTTGCTTAAAAATATACACGCTACGGTTCAAAGTCACTTCTAGTGCTTGGCTGCTTGTTATTTATTTTTTATTTTTTTGGTTCCATCAGTGCTAACGATCTTTTTTTCTTACTTGTAATAGACACTTGAATTCTTAAGATCGACTCTGATTTTAAACATGTGCATAAGTAGGCATTATAGTCTAATTTGTCAGCATTCTTCAATTCTTTACAGTATTATAGTCCAATATTATGAGATAATCCATTTTTGTAGATTGTGAATCCAAAAATGAGTCAAAGATTTAGGAGCAGGGCTTTGAGAAGTATTGAGTAGTCGATTAATTGTCATATAACACTTCTTTAGTCCAAAAATCAAGAAAAAAATTAGAAAAGATAAAAATTTAGAAAATAAAGTATCATGGTATCAAAGCCAGGAAATTAGCTTAAATCTTTGGGAGTCCAAGAAGCACTTAAAAGATGTACAGTGTATCAAAGTTCCAAAGAGATAGTTAAAATGAATAGGACAGAAGAGAAAGACACTGAAGGAAGTAAAAAGATAGAATTTTCTAAGAAGCAATGGACTAATGGTCTCTTTCCATTTAACCTAATCTATATGATTCATTGTACAGAATTAGTTAATGCAGATAACTCAATATTGGTCACCAAGTTTTTACTACATGATCTTGCACAACTTCGGTTCCTTTTCCTTTAGTTGATTCGGTTACGCTACAAACCAAAATCAACCAAACCATGATTTTCAGTTACTCGATTATGCTTAACTGAACCATCGGTTAACTTTTTGGTTCAGTTCCGTTAAGTCAATTAATTAGGTTAAGGTTCGGTTAATTTGGCTATTTGCTCATCTCTAGGTTTATAGAGTAATAACTTGAGATCGTTAACTTTTTTTACATAGTTACGCTTATTTACTTTTTTTATCGACATTCCAAATATAATTTTACTGAAAAAGGAGGTGTATTCGAAATAAAGTATTTGTATCATAACTATACCGAATAACTTTATCGTGTGTAATAAAACCAATACTATCGAATGACATAAGTACAAGTATCGGTATTCACTTTAATAATTTTTGGTTTCGAATTCTTTGTTGTCAAAAGCGCAATGTGCACTCAAGCTGTTGAAATAATATGTTCTTTGGGCTAATTCAATTACTTTGTATTTGGGCTGATAATAATAAGCCCAACAATGAGCCCGTCTGATAATAAAGTAGCCCATTGGCCTTTGGCCTGGGTCAGAGTTATTTGGTCTGGTTCAAATGAACTGGGTTCTTTATATTATTGGTGTTGTGTTTGTTTCACACAGATCGTTGAGCTGGCTTATTTGTAGTCGTTGGATTGCTTCTATTATAACCGTTGGATCAAGTGGAAGCTTCGAGGTTAGAGTATAAAAGGGACAGATGTGTACGAGTCTCAGTTTAGTCGTTTTTATTCTTCTTCTTTGTATTCTCTTTGGTTCTCAGTCGTTCTAGGGTTTCAGTAGTCTTTGTAAGTCTGTTGGTTTATTTATTTGTATTTTGTTTAGTTTGTGATCTGCTGATCTTATCAATCAGCAGATCTATCAGTATTGTACTTCTCTATTTGATCTCAGTGATTTACTGAGATCTATTTGGGTATTGGGGGGTACTGTTTTGGTTTGGGTTAACAAGAGCTTTGTCACCTTGTTTTGTCGCCTACATCTGTTGTTTGTGCTTGTGAGTTTATGTTGGCTCCGGTATTGTTGTTTGTCTTGTTAAGTTTGTGTTTGACACCCTAAAACTTTACATGGTATTAGAGCCTCAGGCTCTTGATCTTGGTTCTTCAGTTTTCCGCTGTCCTTTTCTTTTTCTGCTGGTGCTTTGGATTGGAGATTATAGCTTCAATTGCACCCATAACTCAGCACCCTAAGTGAAGGAGCTGGTTGTGGGTTTGGCGAAACCCTAACTTGTAACAACCCGAGGTTGTTTCGGGTCTAGTAAACGGGTCGGGTCGTACCCGACCACTCGATTATCTAATAATTATTTAAGTTCGAATCTCGCGACCAACCGTTTTAACCAATTATATAGATAATAATTATTGGACTTTTATTATCTCGGTTAAACGCTCCTTATCTTATATTTAAACGTTGCCAAACGTTTCTTATTTTAGTATTATACCCTTTACAAAACACCCGAGTTCCAGTTATTATCCCCGTTGCCAAACACCCCTTGTTATATTTATCCTATAAACTCTCATCTCTCTCTCTGCATCATACGACACACACACTTGTGTGTGTAAAAGAGAGCAGCCACAACCACCTCCCTCTCCGGCCGCCGGTCACCGCCGCCGCCTTCCTTTCCGATAAGCCTCCTCCCCAACGAACACCTTACTCCTCCTCCTCTTATCCGATAAACCAACCATAAACCCATAACCTTTATCTTGTTCTGTTGTGACTCCCGAGCCTTGTTCTGCTTCAGTCAAACAAACAGGACAGTCACCGGTTATGGTGACTGTCAACCATCTTCCGGTTATCAAGCCCGAACCTTTACCCTGCTTCCGATAAACGAAACCGGACAGTCACCGGAGTTATGGTGACTGTCGTGAGGCTTCATAACCTCCCAATAAGAAACCCAACTCGTAAACCCCTTGTTTATTGTGATATAGATCCGGAGAAGGTGTCCTTTTGGTTCCCGATTGATACTCGTGAACCGACTAATCAATTCATCCGACCAAGACTCGATGGCCGTGTGATTAGTGGTCTTGAATCGGTTAGTTTTGTGCTTGATTGGGTTTCCCCTCGTGTTATGACTGAGGTCCGATCACTTGCCGGTCAGTTTCCAGTCGGGTTCCGAACAGGTTTCCGGTCAGCTCCGGTGCCTGTGGGCCGGTGAACAGGTTCACACACATATCGACTGATGTGTGTGTTTGTATGCTAAGTATCACTCTTCTGTTTGGGTTTGTACTCGTGAGCCTTCACTTGTAGTCCGATCATGGTCCGGTTAATCTCCGATCTATTCGGTTATGATTCAGAACACGAACCCCGAAAGGTATAAATCCCTAACAGTTATTATATATATGTTGGTATTACCTATCGATACCCGATTATAATACTGTTCTTATGTTTATTGCGAGGTACCGTTAATCGAATCGGAGAGTTAAACCGATACCGAGTCGACTCGGTGACTCGGTCAACACCCGGAATAGAACCCGGTCCAATAGCTAGACGAGGATTATTAGAATTATACGAATATATATATAATACGGATAACGTACGGACTTGATATAATAATAAGAGAATAATAATCGTATATAAAATATATATATGTTTGTATATATAAGATTCGATATATAAAACGATATACTAGACTCGGGTTAATAATAATATGTTCAGCCGATCCAGCATCCGGGTAAGTCCTTATCCACAACTCTGTAGCTACGAGTGCCAAGCTGTAATGGCCAGCTATGAGGCTAAGCTGTAATAGCCAGCTAGATTTAGGATGTCCGTGTCGTGTCAATAATAAACCCCGAGTTTAGGACTATCTAATATATACCGAATTCTATATATATAAATTGTATATATATGATATATATCCTAAGTATTACAATCTAACAAGTCCCACGCGTAAAACGTATCGATATATATATGACATATAATTGTAATAAAAGAGACTATAGAAGATTAAACGCAAACCTGTGAGTATCGTGAACTCCCCACTTTTACTGTTTTATTAAACGTTTTAGGGGAAATACATGTCACTTAGAAAACCTAGAAATGCTTTACATAATAGAAATGTTATAAAGAATAATAGAATGAATATGGGGATAATAGAAACAACGAGGCCAGTACTGGACGGTATATCGCCATTTCCTTTCTTGTCCGACTAGAGGACAAGAACCAGTCTTACCCGAGTAGAGGGTAGGCATAATTATATTTACCACAAACAGAGTGGTATAATCGATAGGAATGGCAACTAATAGAATATAATAGAAGGACCTATAATCGGTATACTTTAATCGAATTGGTATAATAGAATATATCTTCCCCAATAGAATTGTAAAGCATGTTTATATAAAAGAATTATTTAAAAGAAATATAAATACAGAACTGGCCATTCTATTTATAAAATACACGACCTCACCAACTTTATGTTGACAGAAACTATTTTTGGCATGTGTTCAGGTAACCAATCAGATAGCGATGACGTGGATCCTGGAAAAGTCAAGACTATCACAATCCGAATCCGCTGTGCAACTCTGATACCCGACCCGACGACCCGTCACCGACTGACTGGGTCGTTACAGTTGGTATCAGAGCAGCGCGTATTGATAGTCTCGAAATCTTTTAATGATAGTCTTGAAGTATTTACCAATCCAGGATCTACGACAATGTCTTTTAAAAAGAATTTTTGTTTAGAAAGATATAGGATATATCAGGAATATTAGAAAAGAATATTAGATAGAAAAATTTTTGGTTACCTAAAATACCGAACCATTATAAAGTTGGTGAGAACCATAACGATAATAGAAAATCAGAACGAATCCACTAAGAGAAATTACTAGAATGATTTTGTGAGATAAATTGACAATTCTGTACAAAATTGTGAATTTATAAACACGATTAATTTCTGGGAAATCTTACAGGATATTAAGGCCATAAGAAATAAGAAAACAATATGAGAAAAAGAATACAGAATAGAAAGAAATCAAGGAAAGAGAAAATAGATGTATTAAAAGGAATCAGAAAATGAATTCCGATATAAATAAAAGAAATAACAGAAATTATAAGAAGCATATATATATATGAATATGTATTAAAGTCACAAAAATTATTCTTCGATATTCAATCGACTTGTACGAGAGTATAGAAATCGTATTTCACTCTCCAAATAAATTCGTTGATTATAATCATCTGTTGTGTATTCCAGAAATTCCGTACAAATTCTTGAATTATTCCAGTCTCCGCAGTTATTCAGATCGTTAAACTTTCAGGTTATTCCAATATTTATAAATAGAAATACAAATATTATGCTCCAACTTGAACATTCCTGTGATCAAGTTACCAGAAATATTACTTTATCCGATAAATCTTGCAATTCTTATAAATTCCGATATACTAGAAATATATAAGTATTATGTCTCTAAAGAATTTTCTTCGAGTGTTTTGATCAGAACTCGGATATATTCCTCGATAATTTCAGACGTTTTAAAAATTCTTCAGTATGACTTTGTGATTTATTAAACTTACTTCCCATTTATTTATATTGTCTATTGAATTAAGAATTCAAATTTTGAGTAAAAATATATAAGTACCCCTCCGTTTTCAGTCTTAAATAAACGATTTATATAAAATTTATAAAGATTGAGAAAATTTATTAATATTCATTTTTATTGAATTAAGTAGTGATATTCTTCGTATTATCGAAAAACTTTAAATTTGTCTCAAGTTTTATTCGAAAACTACTTTATATAACATTAAAAAAAAAAATTGATCTTACTATTTTGAGACGATCTATTCTATTTTATAAATCCATAATAAGAAATCCGTTATTTGAGAATTCAAGTATTTTGATATCAATATTAACCGGTATTACTATTATTCTCCCTAGAATATTTTGTCCCAAAATACGAAAACCTTATAGAACTATGGTTATGTTATTTTATCGAAATATATTTAACTTCAAATTTAATATTATTTTTCGTAAAGATTCTAATCGAATTTGTATCTATGTCAAGAATTTTTCTTTTCGGTATAATTCTATCGTACAACTCCCTTGAGATTTTATTTTAATATAAACGATAAGTAATACGTATTCCGTTTTATAATCTAAATCCATCTTCGTGCGTACGATGAAATCTCAGTTGTATGTTTTCCTCGATCCTTCTCAGAATTTAAAGAGTATTCTGAACGGAAATATTACCATCTCGAATTCTCGTGACAGAAATAATTTGGATCTATCGAAACCAAACTCTTATTCGCTCGATTATGCGACAATATAAGTACCATCTTAATCTTATGACTCGAACAAGTCAGAAAGATTAAAAAGATTGGATTATTATATTGAATATCCTCTGACACGATCCAAAATTCTAGATTGATTGACAGTCTATTTCGTTAGACTCAGATCAACATGTTTTATTCCAGAATATATAATTTCGAATCTAAGAGAAAATAAAGAACAGAATATCAGAATAATGTGTGAAGGACACATACCAATTGTGATTAAAATAAACAAATACTGGAATGTTAGGTGAGGTGAAATAGTAATTATGATCGCGACATAATTATGAATGTCACAGGCACAGGAACATTCGAGTAGGAATTTATCAAGATCACAGTTTGTTTGTGTCATGAACATATTAAAAGAAATAATAAGAAATAATAATAAGAAGAAATATATATATATATATATTCGAACCATCAGCATATTATATGTGGAGAATACAACCACAGAACTGGCAATCTAGTTGAAATTTCTTAATGAAATACGACTAAAAATATGTTCGCAGAATAAAAACCATCGATTGGTTAATTTCTACGAATCATAGAAATCAGTATATTGATTCTGATTGCCAACCAAAGATAGTTGTATGTCCACTGTGCAATCTTCGGGGCAAATGATATCTGGACCCTTACAGAAGGTATATCCGGACATTTGCCACCAAGTCACAGGATTCTTTATAAGGATATATGATGCTATGAACAAATCCATGTAGTCACTTCGTATAAAGACTCGTGCGAGTCATAATACAATCAAATTGGTAAAACGGTCAAGTGTTACCAAGTTGAAATTCATGAATAAGGAGTGATGAAAGAATTGTTAAATCCTTAAGATATAATAGATATAAATTTATATGGATTCAGAAACCAGAAATGGTAGAATCCAACGAATTATCAAAAGAAATAATTTAATGAATATATCGAAATATAATTGATACTAAGCGAAATCACGTAGAGACTCGCAAGATATAATCGAAGCAAAAATGAAAAATGAATAGAATTATGCTCATTTTTCCAGTGAAACTCTCTGGCCAAGGAATGACGGAATTTCTGTTCCGAGTTGAAGGCTGTGAGAGTTATTATAAGAAATCACTGTTCTGGCAAGAACTATCTATACAATTATCCCGACGAGATAAGCTTCGCTTATAATAAGTTGGATTAAGAAAGTATGATAGATTGCCTATATATATAAGTTTATCAGAAAGTACTTTCAGACGCTGAAAATATAGACTTTAATCGAATACATAAATAAGAGAGAATTATTCCAAGCAAAAATATATTATAGAAGTGATGGAATTTATAGTGTGTGCTATAAATATTATCAGTATTTGCTTGGATATAAAAGAATATAAATAGATAAATAAAAGAATATAAATCGACAAATAAAAAGAATTATAATTTAAAAGGGCATAGGAAATGCCAGATATCAAGAAAAGGCATCTGAAGTGCCAAATATTGTTAGAAGGCATCCGATATGCCAAGAAATATAATTACCAGATAATAATACAAGTCGTAAGAAGAACGACGAGAATTTTATAAAGAATATTTTGTAAAAAGAGAAATTATATATTTTATCGAGAGCGTTAACGAATTCCGAAATAATGATATCAAGAAGAAATATTTGCAAGAATACTTAACGCAATAAGCACTCATGCATTAAGCCTGAATAATAATCATGATTTTGAGAAAGAATAATTGATGCATTATTCGTAGAATTCTAAAGTCAAGGAATCATAACGACGACTGTTATCAGTAGATTCCGAGCTTTAAAGAGAAAATTACATATATTGACTGTAGAATTGTGAAAGACCTCATTCACAATAATACCATAAGAAAAGTCAAATAATATGTAATAAGATACAATGCAGTCAATCATCAATGAAATAGTCAGTAAGACTATTATCAATGATTTAAGAGAAATCTCAATGACCGATTTCAGTAGGTCAAGATAATGAAAAAGGAAAAGTGATAAGAATTCAATGTCAGTTGAATCATTATCAAAGAAAGAGTTATTAGAAAATAATTCGAAGATCTTTCCTAAAAGACTCATCAATGATGATGCCTTTCATCTCTCCAGAGATAAAAAGGAATTGTTGAAACCGTGTAATTCAACAAGTTCAATTAGTCTTTTCCGGCACCTTTTGATTCCGGATAAGATACGTCTAATGATCTGAGAAATCATTTATACTCTTTAAGAAACGGAATTACAATGACGGCAAATTCTAAAGTTCGAATAAAAGAGATAGTAGCTCGGATCCCATTTGAGTCAAGATGACAATGAATGGATGGGACTTCCGTATCTATCTCTCTAGAACCATATAGAATCCGTCATTGTAGTTAAATCCGAATATCCAACGATGAGTATATCGTATCAATTGAGACTCTAGTGATGTTTGCTGAAGGTTTGTAAATCTTTCAGAAGAGAAACAATTAGAATCTCAAGTATGGTTGGATTGTCTTTATATAAGAATAATATTCAGTCTATTTCTCACTCTAACGAGGAACAAGACTAGAAGAATATTCACAGTATAAAGAAAGATATCAATCTATACGGAAAAAAAAACCTTTAATAGTCATACCTGAAAATACAGATAGTCAGTATATCTGTATTAACATGACTATAGCAAGAAAGGTTAAAACGTAGATTTGAATTGATATAAGATCAAGTTCCTTGTAAACCACAAAAACCGATCGTGTCTCACTGATAAATGTTCGGTTTAGATTGTGACATCCTTATAGATTAAGGGTGTAAAGGACAAGATTACTCCAATTTCGGGGACGAAATTTCCTAAGGGGGGGAGAATGTAACAACCCGAGGTTGTTTCGGGTCTAGTAAACGGGTCGGGTCGTACCCGACCACTCGATTATCTAATAATTATTTAAGTTCGAATCTCGCGACCAACCGTTTTAACCAATTATATAGATAATAATTATTGGACTTTTATTATCTCGGTTAAACGCTCCTTATCTTATATTTAAACGTTGCCAAACGTTTCTTATTTTAGTATTATACCCTTTACAAAACACCCGAGTTCCAGTTATTATCCCCGTTGCCAAACACCCCTTGTTATATTTATCCTATAAACTCTCATCTCTATCTCTGCATCATACGACACACACACTTGTGTGTGTAAAAGAGAGCAGCCACAACCACCTCCCTCTCCGGCCGCCGGTCACCGCCGCCGCCTTCCTTTCCGATAAGCCTCCTCCCCAACGAACACCTTACTCCTCCTCCTCTTATCCGATAAACCAACCATAAACCCATAACCTTTATCTTGTTCTGTTGTGACTCCCGAGCCTTGTTCTGCTTCAGTCAAACAAACAGGACAGTCACCGGTTATGGTGACTGTCAACCATCTTCCGGTTATCAAGCCCGAACCTTTACCCTGCTTCCGATAAACGAAACCGGACAGTCACCGGAGTTATGGTGACTGTCGTGAGGCTTCATAACCTCCCAATAAGAAACCCAACTCGTAAACCCCTTGTTTATTGTGATATAGATCCGGAGAAGGTGTCCTTTTGGTTCCCGATTGATACTCGTGAACCGACTAATCAATTCATCCGACCAAGACTCGATGGCCGTGTGATTAGTGGTCTTGAATCGGTTAGTTTTGTGCTTGATTGGGTTTCCCCTCGTGTTATGACTGAGGTCCGATCACTTGCCGGTCAGTTTCCAGTCGGGTTCCGAACAGGTTTCCGGTCAGCTCCGGTGCCTGTGGGCCGGTGAACAGGTTCACACACATATCGACTGATGTGTGTGTTTGTATGCTAAGTATCACTCTTCTGTTTGGGTTTGTACTCGTGAGCCTTCACTTGTAGTCCGATCATGGTCCGGTTAATCTCCGATCTATTCGGTTATGATTCAGAACACGAACCCCGAAAGGTATAAATCCCTAACAGTTATTATATATATGTTGGTATTACCTATCGATACCCGATTATAATACTGTTCTTATGTTTATTGCGAGGTACCGTTAATCGAATCGGAGAGTTAAACCGATACCGAGTCGACTCGGTGACTCGGTCAACACCCGGAATAGAACCCGGTCCAATAGCTAGACGAGGATTATTAGAATTATACGAATATATATATAATACGGATAACGTACGGACTTGATATAATAATAAGAGAATAATAATCGTATATAAAATATATATATGTTTGTATATATAAGATTCGATATATAAAACGATATACTAGACTCGGGTTAATAATAATATGTTCAGCCGATCCAGCATCCGGGTAAGTCCTTATCCACAACTCTGTAGCTACGAGTGCCAAGCTGTAATGGCCAGCTATGAGGCTAAGCTGTAATAGCCAGCTAGATTTAGGATGTCCGTGTCGTGTCAATAATAAACCCCGAGTTTAGGACTATCTAATATATACCGAATTCTATATATATAAATTGTATATATATGATATATATCCTAAGTATTACAATCTAACAAGTCCCACGCGTAAAACGTATCGATATATATATGACATATAATTGTAATAAAAGAGACTATAGAAGATTAAACGCAAACCTGTGAGTATCGTGAACTCCCCACTTTTACTGTTTTATTAAACGTTTTAGGGGAAATACATGTCACTTAGAAAACCTAGAAATGCTTTACATAATAGAAATGTTATAAAGAATAATAGAATGAATATGGGGATAATAGAAACAACGAGGCCAGTACTGGACGGTATATCGCCATTTCCTTTCTTGTCCGACTAGAGGACAAGAACCAGTCTTACCCGAGTAGAGGGTAGGCATAATTATATTTACCACAAACAGAGTGGTATAATCGATAGGAATGGCAACTAATAGAATATAATAGAAGGACCTATAATCGGTATACTTTAATCGAATTGGTATAATAGAATATATTTTCCCCAATAGAATTGTAAAGCATGTTTATATAAAAGAATTATTTAAAAGAAATATAAATACAGAACTGGCCATTCTATTTATAAAATACACGACCTCACCAACTTTATGTTGACAGAAACTATTTTTGGCATGTGTTCAGGTAACCAATCAGATAGCGATGACGTGGATCCTGGAAAAGTCAAGACTATCACAATCCGAATCCGCTGTGCAACTCTGATACCCGACCCGACGACCCGTCACCGACTGACTGGGTCGTTACATAACTTGGGTTCCCCTCTCTGTGAGATCGTTCCCTTTCTTTTTTGTTTGTTGTGTCTAGAGGCAGCTGACTGGGTTAGGGTGGACCGGTATTGAGCCGACTATTTGGTGTCTTGTTTGGCTATCTATGTTTTTGTTCTTGTTCTTCATTTGTCTGCTTGATATAAGTATTATATATATAGATAATAAGGGGCTCCTGTGTTAAGATCTGGGTGGACACCAATGAGTGATGACTCCACTATCTGACCCCTTACACAGCTAACAGCTTCGTCCTATTAGGGTTTTATTGGTGTTTGTCTGTGTTAGTTCTTGCTAACTATCTAGTTATTTGTTTGTTTGTTCTGTGTGATTGTTTGATTGTTTTATCATGGGTGATGTTGTGAACCCAGCAGGAGGTGGGGGTCCCAATCCTGGTAGTGGGGGCCCCAACCCTGGTGCTAGTGATGGAACTCTTGTTAGTAAGTTGGATATTAGTGATCCTTTGTTCTTGCATCCCAGTGACACCACTAGTCTGTCTATAATTAGCATAAAATTGAAAAGCACAGATGACTATTCTGTGTGGTCTAAATCTATGAAACTAGCTTTACAAGGTATAAATAAGCTAGGATTCATTGATGGTACTTGTGTTAAACCAACTGATAATGATGTTCTAGCTAATCAATGGGATAGGCGCAACTCTGTGGTTATTTCTTGGTTGATCAATTCTGTGTGTGAAGAGTTATACCTAGGACAAGTCTTCTTTGAAAATGCTAGGGATGTTTGGTTAGATCTTAGGGAAACCTATGATAGAATTGATGGCTGTGTCATGTTTAATCTGCATCAGAAAATAAATGGTATAACTCAAAATGGTAGTTCTGTTGCTAAGTATTATAATAAGTTTAACACTATGTGGAAACAATTTGATTCTATGGTTTAGTTACCTACTTGTACATGTCAGGCCTCTAAGGAATTCAATGATTTTAATAGCCTTATTAAACTCATGCAATTCTTGATGGGGCTTGATGAGGTGTATCAACCTGTTAGGACTACGTTGTTGACTAGTGATCCACTACCCTCAGTAAAATATGCTTTTGCTGTTGTCTCTAGAGAGGAATCTCATAGAGGATCTAGTAGTGGATCAAAAGAAACTAATGTGTCATTTGTTGCCAAGACTAGTCAAGGTTTTCGATAATAGGTGAGGGTTCAATAGGGGACTTAATCCTAATATGAAATGCACACATTGTAATAGAATTGGTCACACCAAAGAAAGATGTTTTGAGATTGTTGGTTATCCAAATGGGGTTCAAAAGAGGACTGGTAATACTGGTAATTGGTCAAACAATAATAATAACTCTAATAGAACTCAGGGTAACTGGAAAAGTGGTATGACCAATACTAGTAACAATGTGTGCAGCAATGTTACTGCTGGCTCACCTTTTACTCCTAAGCAGATTTCTAGGTTAATGAATTTGATAAATGACAAGTCTAGTGGAGATCCTCAGAACTCCAATGTTGGAGGTGAGTCAGTTGTTGTGAGTGGTTTCTCTAGCATGCCTGTTCTATCTAAGTTGTCTAAGTTGTTTGAAAATTTTTCTAGTTGTTCCAACTTAGTTAAATATGCCTTGTTTTATGGTTGGATCATGGATTCTGGTGCCAACCAGCATATGGTTGGCAGTGATAAATATATGGTTAAATGTGTTGATGTTTGTAAATATAATATGGAAGTTACACACCCTAATGGCACAAATGCCCAAGTTACAAAAATAGGCTATATAAAACTTGCTGATGGGGTTGTTTTAACTGATGTTTTTTTAATACCTGGTTATTGTGTTAATTTGGTGTCTATACACAAAGTTGCCAAGGACAATAAGTTAGATGTCCTCTTTAATGAACATGAGTGCTTTGTCCAGGATTCCAAGTCAAGGAAAGTACTGGTGACTGGTAGACAGCGGGATGGTTTGTATTTTGTTGGAAAAGATGTGAGTTTTAGTAATGTTTGTTTTAATAGCATTACTGAACATAGTCTTTGGCATAGTAGGCTAGGACACCCTTCTAGTCAGGTTCTAGCTGTTTTGAAAGATAGGAATGAGCTATTTTATTTGACTGATGGGGCCAACAAACAATTAATTATAACAAATCAAAAAAGATCTAAAAAAATCTAAATCTATATCATAACTAAAATAAAGAAAATGATCTTCTATTTGAAACGTCTAGTGATCTTCAACCAATTATGAGCTTCACTATAACTATCAGGAGTAAGTGTTATAGCCTGTTTCCAATACTCAGCGGCTTGGTCGAACCAAGCCTCCGCAATTTCAGAATCCCCCTGGCGAATGGCCTGTTCTCCCCGGTCAGAATAGGTGGGTTAATTCCTTCCCTTAGAACCGTTTGAATGTTGGAGAACCTGATTCTTTGCCTTGTGAGATTTGTCACAAGGCAAAACAGGTCAGGGTTCCTTTCCCTCTTAGTGATCACAAGTCAAAAGCTGTGGGGGACCTTATACATCTTGATATATGGGGACCCTATAGGATTACTAGTAGAGAAGGTTTTAGGTATTTTCTCACTTTTGTTGATGATTACTCTAGATCTGTCTGGGTTTACTTGTTAAAATCCAAAGTTGAAGTGTTGAAAATCTTGTAAACTTTTATGAGTTAGTTAAAACTCAGTTTTCTGAAAACATTAAAATGTTTAGAAGTGACAATGGAACTGAGTTTATCAATAAACAAATGGTTGATTTTTGTAATAAAAGAGGGATTCTTCATCAACTTCTTGTGCTTACACTCCACAACAGAATGGTGTTGTGGAGAGAAAGCATATGCATCTTTTAAATACAACTAGAGCACTTTTGTTTCAAAGTAGTGTTCCTTTAAGTTTTTAGTCTGATTGTGTCGTACTACTGCTTATTTAATTAACAGGATACCCTCGTCTGTTCTGAATGGTAAGAGTCCCTATGAATTAGTTTATGGGTCCCCCCCCCGAACTTAGTCACTTAAGAAATTTTTGGTGTTTATGTTTTAAAACGGTTTTAGATGGCCCTGATAAACTTTGTAGCAAGGCTGATAAAAGTATCTTGATTGGTTACTTTTTTGTTAAAAAAGGTTATAAACTGTATGATTTAACAACAAAAAAGGTTGAGTTTTCTAGGGATGTAAAATTTTATGAAAACATTTATCCCTTTAAAACTGAACATAAGCAACTTATTTTTTAAAAGATTAAGCATTTAAAATTTTTTGATGTTTTTGAAAATGAAATTTCTAAAAATGACAAAATAAATCAAAATTTTTCAAACCTTTCCAATGATGAAGGGGAACCTGATAGTTCTCATGATCACTCACCTATGGAACAGTTAGATGACTCACCTAGGCAATCTAGTGATGTAGATCATGGTCCAGATCATGATCAGCAACCTAGTAGTTCCATAGGTAGAGGGAATGACTGTTCAGGGTTAGAGGGATCAAATGATGAGACTAGGACTCCTGAGGGAAGTAGGCCAGTAGGCAGTCCAGTAGAGAGTCTGTGTTGCCTAAGAAGTTTAGTGATTATGTGTTAGAGGGTAAGGTAAAATATCATGTTGAAAAAGTTGTTAATTACTCAAATTTGTCTGTTGAGAATATGTGCTTTGTGTCTAATGTGAATAAAGTTCTTAAACATGCATCTTATTCACAGGCCTCAAAAGATCCTCATTGGATAGAGGCCATGAATGATGAGAGGGAGGCACTTTATAGAAACAATACATGGGATGTCAATGATTTACCTCCTGGTAGAAAGGCAATTGGATGTAAATGGGTCTATAAAGTGAAATATAAGTCTAATGGTGAAGTTGATAGATAAAAGCCAGATTAGTGGCTAAAGGTTGTAATCAGAGAGAAGGGTTGGATTTTGGAGAAACCTTTTCTCTTGTTGTCAAAATGGTGACTGTTAGGAGTGTTATTAATTTAGCTGTCCAGAATAACTGGACTTTGTTTCAGCTTGATATCAATAATGCTTTTCTATATGGTTCTATTACTGAGGATGTTTATATGCATTTACCATAAGGATATTCTTCTGGAAATGAGTCCAAAGTATGAAAATTAGTTAAGTCTTTATATGGTTTGAAACAGGCTCCTAGAAAGTGGAATGAAAAACTAGTTGATGTTTTGAAAAATATAGGATTTGTTCAAAGTGTTTGTGAGCATTCCATGTTTGTTAAATCTGTTGGTGAGTTCTTTGTGGTTTTACTTGTGTATGTTGATGATATTGTTATCACTGAAAATAGTGAACTTGAGATTAATAATGTTAAAACATTATTAAAAGAAAGTTTTCAAATCAAAGACCTAGGAAAATTAAAATACTTTCTTGGCATTGAAGTTTTATACTCTAGTGAAGGTATTTGTCTCAATCAAAGAAAGTACTGTCTTGATCTTTTAAGTGAATATGGGTATCTTGGGTGTAAACCTGTTAGTGTTCCAATTGAACAAAATTATAATATCACAGTTAAAAATAACAAAGATAAAAAGTTTTTGGAAGATATAACAGGTTACCAGAAACTCAAAGGAAAATTAATCTATCTTTCTTTGACTCGTCCTGATATAAGCTATGCTGTACAGTTCTTGAGTCAGTTTATGCATAAACCAACTCAAAATGTGCAGTATATAGCTTTAAGGTTGCTTAGATATCTAAAGCAATCTCCAGGAAAGGTTATTATGTTTAAAAAGGGAAAAGACTTAACCTTGTCAGCTTATTCAGATGCTGACTGGGCTAAGTGTTTGATAACACGAAAATATGTAACTGGTTTTTGTGTTTTCGTTGGTGATTGTCTTGTTTCTTGGAAGAGCAAGAAACAAAGTATAGTTGCTCGTTCCTCAGCATAAGCTGAGTATAGAGCAATGTGCTCTACAACTTGTGAGCTGATTTGGATATCTAACTTGTTAAAAGAGTTAGGTGTTGATAGTAAGTTACCCATAAGTTTATTCTGTGATAGTAAATCTGCTATTTCTATAGCAGAAAATCCTGATTTTCATGACAAGACCAAACATTTTGAACTTGATCAAAGCTGTTAAAGTGAAATCAGATCAACAAGTTGCTGATATTTTCACTAAGGGATTGTTTAGTGGTCAGCATGAAGTTTTGTGTGAAAAACTTGGGCTGACTAATATGTTTGGTAATTGAATTAAGAGGGCATGTTGAAATAATATGTTCTTTGGGCTAATTCAATTACTTTGTATTTGGGCCGATAATAATAAGCCCAACAATGAGCCCATCTGATAATAAAGTAGCCCATTGGCCTTTGGCCTGGGTCAGAGTTATTTGGCCTAGTTCAAATGAACTGGGTTCTTTATATTATTGGTGTTGTGTTTGTTTCACACAGATCGTTGAGCTGGCTTATTTGTAGTCGTTGGATTGCTTCTATTATAATCGTTGGATCAAGTGGAAGCTTCGAGGTTGGAGTATAAAAGGGGCAGATGTGTACGAGTCTCAGTTTAGTCGTTTTTATTCTTCTTCTTTGTATTCTCTCTGGTTCTCAGTCGTTCTAGGGTTTCAGTAGTCTTTGTAAGTCTGTTGGTTTATTTCTTTGTATTTTGTTTAGCTTGTGATCTTCTGATCATATCAATCAGCAGATCTATCAGTATTGTACTTCTCTATTTGATCTCAATGATTTACTGAGATCTATTTGGGTATTAGGGGGTACTGTTTTGGTTTGGGTTAATAAGAGCTTTGTCACCTTGTTTTGTCGCCTACATCTATTGTTTGTAGTTGTGAGTTTATGTTGGCTCTAGTATTGTTGTTTGTCTTGTTGAGTTTGTGTTTGAAACCCTAAACCTTTACACAAGCACATAAGCCGCGCCGGAATCCTAGGCACAATATAAAAACAATAGTTTATTTTAAGTGAGACGCATAATATAAAAATACCATTTTTAGGGGTTTTAAACATGTGTAGACCTAATTAAAAAGGCAGCTTCCTGCCATTTTGTGATGTTTCAAACTAGTTTGCTTAGAATTTTATTGAACTTTGCATGAAAATTTCAAAATTTGCCATAATCTTGCCGAATTGACCAGAATCCGGCTTTAATCTCTGCCCTTAACCTAAAAGTAGATACAGTATTTTAGTTTATTAGGAGGGGGTGCTCCACTAATAAAAAATTCACTCTACTGATTCACTTCACTAAAACAGTTTTTTAGAGGCAATACTTCACTTATTCTTTACCCAATAATTAATTGTTTTCACACATAATAATAATAATAATAATAATAATAATAAAATAATGATATACACTTCACTACCACCCCCTTGCACCTTCTCCACCACTAGTATATATATATATATATATATATATATATATATATATATATATATATATATATATATATATATATAGGCTAAGTATAGAGAGAAAACCCTCCAAAACGAAGAAACCCGGTAAACTCTGACTTCCCGAACTTTTTATCATCTGAAAAAATTAGGGTATGTAATATACATGATTTTAAGAGTTTTGAGCTAAAAAAAATCAAAAAAGCGCCGAGTGGATATTTCTAAAAAAAATAAATAAGTTTTTTGTGTGTTACGTATGTTACACAAAAACAGACATGTAACATATGTAACACAAAAAGCTTATTTATTTTTTTTTAAAATATCCACTCGGCGCTTTTTTTTATTTTTTTGGCTCAAAACTCTTAAAATCATGTACATTACATAACCTAATTTTTTCAGATGATAGAAAGTTCGGGAAGTCAGAGTTTACCGGGTTTCTTCGTTTTGAGTGGGTTTTTATTTAAACCTTCCCCTATATATATATATATATATATATATATATATATATATATATATATAGTATAAGTATCTATAGAAAACCTAAGTTATATGGTAAACTATGAAAACCCAACTTGTGGCTAGAATTAAGCCACATCATCATGTTCCAAAATCAATTTATTAATAAGAAAAGGGTAAGGAGGTCATTTCACATATGGCATCTTTTGACAATCTCTAGGAAATCTCCATCAAGTACAAAAGAAGGTTTGTATCTATCCTTTTTTTTTATTTTTAAACCACTCACTCTCTCTCTATCCCTTTCTCTCTCAAAAATCAAAAAGTAGATCTGGATCTACAAGTCGACATCTACCACCACCACCATCATCATCATCATCAACATCGACCATCACCACCATCATCAAGATCCACCACGGTCACCATCATCATCGACCATTACCACTTGTTGTTGATAGGTCTCCACATGTTGAAATTGAAGGTAAGTTTTTTTTTTCGTTTATGTAGTGTTTTTTTAAGATTTTTCTTTGTTTTTCTGTTTATGGTCGTTGCTAAAGCTTTTTGGTCGATTAACATAAGATTGTTTTAACTTTTTTTCACTCAAATCATAGATTTTTTTGTTTGCATACCAAGTGTTTGATCAAATGCTTGAATGAAAAAAAAAACTTATTTTAACCTTTTTGATTTTTTTTTATTATTTTGTTTATGTTAGATTGTTATTGGATTGGGGACATGAGGTTGTAGATCTGGTTTCTGTTCTACAGTTTGATGTTAAAGATGGTTATTGATGCATGTTATATGTATATATAGTAGGTTTATCATTTATGTGAAGGTCAAGAGTTCGTTTGAGTTTCGGATTCGTATTTTTTAGATTTTGTTAGTTTTGGAGCCCTAGGTTTTGAACTTGGGCCGATTTTAGTTTAGTGAGGATTGAAGGTTAATTGATGTTAGAATGATGTGTTTATTAGTTGAAAGCGATGAGGTAGAAATATTGATTTAATATTAACAGTTGGAATTTGGAAATTTAGATTTTGTGACTTTAAGTAGTTATTTGGGCCCCGACTAACACATGTTACTCCTGTTTTAGTATGTTAAATGATGAGTTGGTCACACCGGTTAATATCTCATCTATTGTTTTGCAGTTGATAACGAAGACCCCACTGGTTAACATATGTTAACAAACGAAGTCGATGGAAGCCGAGAAAAATATGTAGAAAAACTTTTTTATAACGTTTTCTTTTTTGTACTCAATGTATAAAGTTACTAGATTTATTTTGTTAAAGTGGTTAATTGTTTGTGATGATACTTTGTAATAAAGTGGTTATGGTATACGTTTCCCATGAAAGTCACTAGATTTTATTATGTTTCTTTGCAAAAAGACATAGCCACATTTTACAAGAATCGGTTTTTTTTTACGTTTTTTAATCAATTACGTTTTTTAGCATAAAAGTCAGTAGATTGTATTATCAATTATGTTTTGTTTATGTTATTATTACAGAATGATATTTCTTGTGTTGATATTACATGTTAATAGTTAGGTTCTTTTTGTTATTAACAAGTGTTAACAAAGTTCTTATACGTCAACTTATTAACAAGTGTTAACAAAGTTGTATAGGACAGATTCACTACAACTGTTAACATGTATTAACAGGTTTAGTAAATCTAATAAGGTTTTCCTTTTTTTTCCAATAAGGCTGGTAAGATATGTTAACACATGTTAACACTTTTAATATCTCATGTTAACACTTTTAATATCTCAATTATGATTTCTTGTTTTTAGCACCAACTATCTACAAAGTTTTTATACGTCAACTTATTAACAAGTGTTAACAAAGTTTTATAGGACAGATTTACTAAAACTGTTAACATGTCATAACAAAGTGTTAACAAAGTTTTTATACATCAACTTATTAACAAGTGTTAACAAAGTGTTAACAAAGTTTTATAGGACAGATTTCCTAAAACTGTTAACATGTCATAACAAAGTGTTAACAAAGTTTTATGGGACAGATTTACTAAAACTTTTAACATGTGTTAAGATGTTAACACATGTTAACAGTGTTAATATCTCTACTAAGGTTTTTCCTTTTTTCCAATAAGGCTGGTAAGATATGTTAACACATGTTAACAGTTTTAATATATCAAAATTTGGTATCTATGTCGCCATGTTTTTTGCGTCTAGCGGTTACTTAGTGCATATGATCTTTTTAAAACCTTTGATATGTATAAGTTAAACTATGCGACGCCCATGGTGTCCCTTTTAGAATCTAGGCTGTATGTGGTTGCGTAAATTGCTGCTTTGTGTTATCTTGTTAACAGTTGTTAGTCATTGCCAAAACTGACAAGAACTTATTCCTCGACTGCCAACTTTGTCAACTTATGCCTCAACCAGGGTTTTATATATAACACATGTTATTCATAAGTTAACAGGTTTAATATCACATGTTATTCATAAGTAGGAGAGAGGAGAGAGATAACAATGTGTTAACATGTCAACACATGTTAACAGGTTTAATATCTCTACTATGTGTTAACAAAGGTTGTTTTTAGGCGTTTATTAAGGTTTTGAAAAGGCTGGTAAATTAGGTTAACACATGTTAACAGGTTTAATATCACTACCAAGGTTTTTTTTTCAATAAGGCTGGTAAGATATGTTAACACATGTTAACACACGTACTTGCCCCATTATAATAATATTTCTTAAACAAAAAGTAGGAGAGAGAGTGTGACATGACTCATTATAATAATATTTTCTTAAACAAAAAGTAGGAAAGAGGAGAGAGATGATGTGACATGACCTATTATAATAATATTTTCTTAAAGAAAAAGTAGGAGAGAGGAGAGAGAATGGTGATGTTGACTTTGAAAAAGTAGGAGAGAGGGTGTGACATGACCCATTATTATAATATTTTTTTAAAGAAAAAGTATGAGAGAGGGTGTGATATGACCCTAGTACTTGATAGAGAGATGAATTACTTGTGTCCCCAAAATACCCCTGAAGCTTCTTTTGTCAATTAAAATATTAATATAGCTAGTGGGAAGTACAATGGTTTAATCTCAACCATTGATAGTATGAGATGGATGGCTATGATAGAGTTTTCATAGTTTACCAAATAACTTGGGTTTCCTTTATATCCATTCCCTATATATATATATATATATATATATATATATATATATATATATAGGGAAGAGTTATCTTGAGAACATAGAATTTTGTGAGAACACTGAGAACCATTTTAATCCGTTGATCATCCTCAATCAAGTGCTAAAATTAGAGTTGATTTAAATGAGAATGGAGAATAAAATAAAGGATTGAAAAGGGCAAAATTGTAAAATATAATTTCAAAAAACCCAGACAATCTCTTCCAGATTCAACTTCTTCATCAGGAGTCCAAATCGTATCTTCAAAAATCCAAATCCAAATCCACTCCCTTCCCCACGAAATCAACCTGTAAATCAAGTGTTTCTAAGGTTTTTTATGACGAAAAAGATAGAATGATTGGCAATACGAATGACAATGAATGTGAAGAGGTCGTTGAGCCTAATGTTCGTGATCTGGTATTCGTTTGCTGATTTTAGTTAATCTTGGGCTTTCTAGTTCTGATTTTATTGTTAATTAGTTACAAGAAAATTGATTTTGAGGGGTAGCTATTTAGTTTTGTGGAAAGTTAAAATATGATACGGAACTAGGGTTTGTGTTAGGTGGTTGTTGAGATTTGTGTTTACTGAATAATTAGGATTACCTGGAGTGTTATTATGTTGATTATTCGTTTATGTTTTAGACTAATGGAGAAGATAATAATTTAGGTGTTGTTTTTATAGCCACAGAGAAGGCTGGTAGTGAGAACATATGATGGATAATCTCATAACAATGTCTTGTGAGATTAAAATTAGTCAATATTTTTCTTATTGGTGAAATGGGTTGGATGATAGTATATATACAGAGGAGAATACCCTATAAACACTTATATAAAATGTTGTTCTTTTTTAATACTAATTTTGATGGGTGAATTATGCACGCTCTGCAAGCCACTTAACCATTGGACTTCAATGATTAATTAGGTCCAATTGTATTTCATGAAAACTAGTTGTGATACTATTACTCTGCAACATGTATTTTCTAACTTTCATGCCCATAGGTATTTGCTTATACATAGCGATTGTTATAGTTAACTAAAGTTGTATTCTTTTTTTTTTTAATTTCCTTTTACAACTTTAGATTGTTAACAAGGGAAGCTAGTTCCTGATCATTTAATAATTGATTTATTGTGTAAACACCTTGAAGCTTGGGATGCTAAAGGCGAATTGGGTTTCATTTTGAGTAGTAGCATATGAGGTGTTTGATGAAATGTCATAGTGTAGATTAGGTTGGTTTTGTTTGAGTAGTAAGCATCTTAAACCTTAATTTGGGATTTATCCAGATATATTGAAAGATATATATTGTAAGCTTAATATATCTTATATTGAAACACTACATTTGTTTGTCTTAAACCATCTTAGTTAATATTGCATTTGTGTAATTAAGCAATTACACATGTGTAAGTAAGTTTTCATGTAAATTGCTACTTACACATATTGAAAATGTTCTTTGATTATATTCTATTGTTTTTAACAAAAACATCAATGAATAGTAAAAAAACATATTTTTGTAAGTTTATACATGTGGACATCATCATGTATAAGGTTAACAAATCTTTACACATGTGTAAATCATCTTAGTTAATATTGTATTTGTGTAACTAAGTAATTTACCCATGTGTAAATAAGCTGTTTACACATGTGTAAATAACCCTTTGTGTAAATTGCTACTTACATGTTGTTTAATTACAATATTCTCTTACTTTAACAGAGGTAAACAATATTGATTGTGGAGTGTGATAAGACACATGCAAATGTTTAAGGAAAGCTTGTGAAGAATTAGGAATGCGACATCAAACTGAGAAAAGCAAGAGATTGAAAGCAAAAATAAATTTGCTTAGAAAGAAATATGTTGTGAAGATTATACTCTCAAATGTGAATATTCACCAAGAAGAAGTAATCAAGAAAGCATTGGAGTTTGAGAGAGACCAAAAGAGAAGATGATATTATGGATTATGACTTGTTTCTATGCTACCTTGGTTAGCATATATAAAGGATTATAACATTCTTTTTGATGTTACGATGGTTACCGTATGTCAGTGATTATGACTTGTTGGGCAATTTAATGTATTTGATATTTAGATGATGCTATATTGGTTTAAATCCTACATGTTGATCAATATAATACTTACGATTTTTAGCATAACATTGTCTTGGTTATATTCACAGTTTACACATGTGTAATTCAACACCAACTGTGTAAAACATGAACAATCAAATGGCAGTGAACAAAACTTACACATGCGTAATACAAATCCACATATGTAAAATGGAAGCAAATAAATGATAGTGAACAATTTACACGTGTGTACTTCATATGCAAATACATCAAACAGAAACAAATAAGTGATAGTGAACAATTTACACATGTGACACCCGGCAAATTCCGGTAACTAACTTTTTGAAAACTTAGTAAGTCTACCTTAGCGAGTCGCGCATACGTTACACATAACAGGGTCAGTCGAGTCGAGTCGCACACCATTGGGGTTTTAACACACGCAAGTCTCGAGTCCCGGGAATTGGTGAACGTGTTTATTTTCATGTATTATGTGTTTATAATCATTATGTGACTTGTCGGTATGTGAAAACATGTTAACGTATGTTAAAACGGAGTTTAACGCGCAAAATACCATGCACCAGGCCCTGAGGGCGATTAGGGGGCCCTAATCGCCTTCATGAGGGCGATTAGCTTGATGATATAGGCGTTTGGGCATGTTTGTAGGCGATTATGGGGCTAATCGCCTATAGTGAAGGCGATTAGCAGCCCTAATCGCCTGATAAAGCTGCATAATCGCCTATAAGGTACCTGACGACTAGAAACGCCTATAAATACCACCCTTGACCTCCAAAACACCATTTATGCAACCCTAGCCGTCCCATAACCCATACCAACACACAAACACCCTCTGGAACTCGTTTTTACATCAAAACAACCATTTCCAAGCTTATTCCATCAATTTCTCTTAAATCCAAGGTGTGTTCTTCAAACCCAAACCTTTAAATGATTATATTTTACTCCCTAAACGTCCAGACCTGACTTATAAATGTTTTTGTCTTTGAAAATCCATTTAAAACCGTTTTTAAACAAACCCTCACCTTTATATGTGTTATATGTGTTACATGTGTTATATGTGATTAAAGGTAGGATTTTTAGGATTGAAACATGATTGTTTTTGTGTTGTTATGATGTTTATGGCTGATACAAGTTAGTATGATGATGTTCTAGGAGTTTGAATGGTTTTGGTTGTGTATTGTTGATACTTGATGTTTTGACCCATTTGAAGGATTTTGAATGATTAAGGGTGATATGAGGTGTGTTGTTGATTGTTTGATGTTAGGGTTTGCTCTAGGATGATGCTAGAACAGTAGGATGCTATCGGACAACGTGGTTATGTGATTAAATCTGGATATTTGCTATTTAGGGCAAGTTCTTGCATGTTGATGTGATGTTTACATGATAAGTTGCTATTTTGGGAAAACGCTTGCATTCGGGACTGTTAGAACGATGAAAACTTAGGGGTTTTGCTTGAAATATGTTTGTTAATGTGTTAGGATTGTTATTTGGTGTTTTCACACGTTTCGGATCTGCTTTGGAGGGTTTAACGCGCGAAAAACTGGAACAGCTGTGCTATAGGCGATTGGGGATCCTAATCGCCTATGCTATAGGCGATTGGGAGCCCAATCGCCTGATATGAAGGCCTAATCGTGTATAGATAGGCGATTGGGGGCATAATTGCCTTCATTTCATGCAATTATGATCCTAATTGCCTTCATTTCATGCAATTGTGATCCTAATCACTAGTTAAGCCCTGAATTGCATGTCTTATGACCATAATCGCCTGAAATGCACATGGATAGCCCTAATCGCCTATAATAAGGGGCGATTAGCCTCTGTAATTGCCTGTTGACCATCCTAATCACATGTTGACTTTTCCTAATTGCATGCTAAGTTCCTAATCGCGTGTACTGCTGTTATAAGTGTATTTTGACATTCCGAAACCCGATTTGACACCTAGGAACATGATAGGAACCCCGTGACATGCCTAGTAACATAGTGATACGTGTTTGGACTTGTTTGTACGTTATTTGACCTATGTGTTAGAATCGTTGAACTTTAACGCATGTTAAGTACTAAGTTGCATGATTTGTGTATGTTTGAGTATGAGATGAACACGTGGAGTCTCGGGTCACCAATGGGATGTCGAGTCTTGTACATTTGGTCAGTTTAACAGTCAACGCATTTTCAAACGAACCTGGTTATGGTCTGGGCATCTAGGGACTAACTAACCTACGGGTTATTAGTCTAAGTACTTGTAACTGTCATATGTTAGGTCGCCGCTTTACGGGGCTAGCATAGCTTGTTGATTTTAATCATTATCGAAGTAACGCAACCTAAGGTGAGTTCACGACCCCTCTTTTATATGTTTTCTTTCGGGGGAGAAACATGCCACGCAATTTAACAAATTCAACGCTTTTGTATAAACATGTAACTCTTTTGGAAACGCTTCACTCGTTTTGAACACGCAACTCTTTTGGAAAGTAAATTGTTGTAAACATGCAACGCTTTTGAAACACTTTTGGAATGCAACACTTTTGGAATGCAACGCTTTTGAAACACAACTCTTTGATTTACAAACACTTTTGATGACTACACGACGAAACAAGGAAGTCCCTGGGGGAAACCATGAATGTGCCGGGCACAACGGGGAAATGTGGATAGATCTATTGGGCCTGACAAACCCCACCCGTCGGCTAGGAGCCGGGCGGGTGCATATTGTCTCTATTTTAGCAACACAAGCAACTCAAACACGGGCAGCAACACAAGCAACGCTGTCAGTAGTGGTTTCAGCATCACAGTCGTGGTAGTAGTAGGAAACGCTTGTTTGTTTGTTTAACGCATCTCATGACATGGTATTTTGTGATTGACGCTCAACGCATGGAAACTATTTGTAAACTTAAAACCTGTGAACTCACCAGCATTATATGTTGACCCGTTTTTGGCATGATTTCTCAGGTCGCTAAGGTAGCAGCATCTCAGGGCTTAGGCGCACGCGTCTGCACGGCGTCTAGTTTAGGATTCATGTTTTCGTTGTTGAACAATTTGGATTACTTTTGGATTTTGGGTTGTAAACAAAGCTTCCGCTACTGTTTAACGGTTTTAAACTTATGTTTTTAAATATGCATGTGTTCGTATAGTGTTGTTTATTGTGACCGTTGACTTGGATCCTGGTGTGTCACACACCTCGCGGTAGAACTCCGCAGGTGGAAATTTGAGGGTGTGACAACACATGTGTAAAGCAGTTGAATATATGTAAAGACACATAGATATATGATAGTGAACAATTTACACATGTGTAAATCAACTACATATATGTAAAATAGACACAAATTTGTGGCAGTGAACACTTTACACATGTGTAAGTCAACTGCACCATGTAAAAGAGATACAAATATGTGAAAGGTAACGGTTTACACATGTGTAATTCAGCTATATAAACATGTGACAAGGAACAATTTAGACATGTGTAATTCAACTAGGAACAATTTGCACGTGTGTAATTCAACTGCACATATGTAGAACATAAATATATATATGATAGTTAACAGTTTACACATGTGTAAATCACTGCACATTTGTAAATATAAGTTGACACAATAGAAAACATACATGTATGTATAATGGTGTCGAACCGTGACATGATAAAATGAAAAATACACCAACACAATATGAATAAAACATAAGTGGTAGTTACATTGACTTAACAATGTGTACAAATAATTTTTCTCCTATATTCATAGGACTACCAAGATTCAAATTGATTATATAATGTTATGTTCAATTTCTTGATTGTAGTATTGCTGGCTTCAAATCGACCCACTAAAGTCAACATGTGAAACTTGTTGCTATGACATGATAAATGATAAAAATGTAAAATCCATCAACGGAACAAGCATAAAACGTAAGAAATAATTCCATTGAATTAATAAAGCATACAAATGGTCATTTTCCTATTTACAAAAGGCCACCTAGACTCATATCGACTTCTATTTCATTATGATCAGTTGCTTGTATGGTGGTAGTTCTAGGCTTCATCTTCCTCCTTGTCGCCATCAGATAGGTAACATTCATTTGGCAATGGTGCTACCAACAAAGACGATGACCTGCGATGTAAATCTGAAAGCTTTGCCCCTGACCAAAACCCGTGGAATTTCAATGGAGATTCAAAAACCTTTAAAAGGTCTGGATAACAATATGCACTATTAGAAACAAAAGGCGAATTAATTAACTACAAAAGTGAAGCATACTGAAGCAACATACAATAAGAGCGAACTAATAAGAAAAGCTCCAACACCTGCTTCATTATGAAACTAAACAATTAAACAAAATTTTTTTATTCTTAACATACTAAAATAAAAGAAACTGATATTTCAATCTTCTACTTGTTTACCCCTACAAACTAATCAGCATTAACCTCTATGTAGTATATGTGACACACCAATCAAAACCAACAGAATTCAAATTCAATTAGCACAAATTATAAACAAAATACTCTCCGGATAGAGTTACAACCATATGTTTGAAGCAATCAAATATGCACTATCATCAACATTAAATAACTCTTAACAATTACACTATGTAAAAGTCAAGCAAATAGAACCTCAGACAACATTTATAGTTGATTTTGATATTAGTCATGGAACCTTCCTTAATCAATAATGCAACTCAACATTCCTCACATATGATTTTAGATAAACTATAGCTCAAACCCATAGAAAAATTAATTAGGGCAAATTATGAACGGAATAAAAAAAGAAGTTAATTAGTAAATCCAAAATCAATTGAACAATTAATCCATGAATCCGAACTTGATTTGAGCAAAAAATCCCTGCATATGAAAATTGTCTCAAGCAATTAAGGATTGAAGAACGTACCTTCAGATTAGGAATGAAATAGTCAAAACCAATTAATCTAAACCGTAAGCGATTGAGTAAGATTACTGATTTAAGATCTGTGTGTGATTAAAGAATATACATGCAGCAGTGAATGAAATTGGGTGATAATGGAAACATGAGAATTTGTAGGGTATTGTTCAATTACTAAAATAACCTTTTCAGTTGATGCACAAGGGAAATAGATGGGTGGCTGAGATTTGTTCTCATGGTTCTCACAAAAGATGGGTGTTCTCATTTAAACCTTCCCCTATATATATATATATATATATATATATATTGGAGAGAAAAACTCACGGGAAAGATCCCGTTAGATAGAACCAGAATTTGGTTCACGGATCTACTACTAGCATCGGTTTCGACGATGTTGTCGTGCTGGTAGTGGGGTACCCATGACCAATTCTGATGGTGCCCCGTTCCCCCTTAGTTTGAGTTTTCGGTTTCTCATCTTTAAAGGCCGAGTAAAATATGATAAGAAATAAAACACCCATGGTGATAGAATTCGAAAGATAATTGAAACAATATTAGTGAATGATAATTTTTTGTATTGATTTCTAAGAATCTATTCGAATATAGAGATTACCATCATATAATTATGAAATTAAGTAAATATAATAATACCATCCTAATTAAATACATCTCTAAGACATACATGGAATGGAAGTACATGCATGCAAAGGCGTATGTTTTACAAAGGTATGTGTTTTAACAGTTTGATGCATTCTAGGGCGGTACTCTTCGTAACATTGTGTTTATGTAGGGGTGTAAATGACACATAGCGGCTCGAGAGCTACTCGAGATCGGCTCGGTAAAAAGCTCGAACTAGCTGAGCCTTAACGAGCCCGAGCCCGAGCTCGAGCCTGAAATATGGCTCGTTTAGTTATCGAGCTTGAGCCCTATATACAAAGCTTGATTGGGCTCGCGAGCCTAAACGAGCCCAAACATAATTATCAGTTATTTATATATCTCTTATAATAACACTAGCGAGCCGAGCTTTTGCGATCTCGAGCCGAGCTTTGAGCTCGTTTGAGATTGTGCTCAAATCACCTCGAGCCGAGCCGAGCTCGAGCCCGAGCTTCATAAAACCATAACAAGCCGAGCTCAAGCCCAGTCAGGCTCGGGCTCGGCTCGGCTCGTTTACACCCCTATGTTTATGTATGTCTAATGTGCAATGTCCCTTAACTAACCCTCCCATTTTTATTCACACCTCGTGATTCCCCCATAATAGTCCCTACACGCTATTCTTATCCCTATACACAAAGAATGTTTGTGTGTATATATATAATAATAAGATTGGCACCTGGTTTTTGTATGTTTCAATTTGATTTGTTGAAAGTCTATGATGTGCATGTGTCGTTTTTCAAATAAATTGAAATGCATGATTAGAACCATTAGGATTTGCTGAGATAATCATTATAATAAGACCATGTTTAATGGGATGTCCATATTTAACATGTTCATAGAATTGAGTTGACAGAACGTGCTAGTAAGCAGGCTCGAGTTGTTTCAATGAAAGAGGAGGAGAGAGGGAGTGTCATTTGGAAAGAAAGGGAGAGAAAAGCAGCTAACATAAAAGGACGGTTACAACACTCGTTCTCCCTTTACATAGGGGTTTTCAAATTCATATAAAGTACACATGTATATAGGAACTTTTCTTAAAATTGGGAATAATCGTTGCAATTAGGTGTTAGTGTGATGTTGTTCCCTTAAGGTTAAAAGTTCGAGCTCCATTAAAGTAAATTTAAAATTGGGAATAATCGTTGCAATTAGGCGTTTGTATTAGACTAACCGTAAAGATAAAAGATATGCTTAGGAGTGAAGTTAAACATGAAAAGAAGTGTCTTAATCTAGAAAGTGCTAGAAATGTTGGTTCTTTCTCCATCACCCTATCAACTTGGACAAATGCACCCATCTTTATTTGGCTTTTCACTATAATTATATTATTATATTATTATCTATTACTTATCTTGATAAATATTTTATGCAACAAACCCAATAAAAAAATAGGAAAGAGACCCGTCATGAGTTAACATATAGTGGGAGCTGGGATGTCTCGTTGTCATTTTTTTTTTTTTTTTTTTTTTTTGAAAATTAAACTTCATTCAAAAAACGGGAAAGCGAGGGCCGCCAAAAAGGACCACCCGCCCCACTATCTACAACATATACAACGGGTTTTTAACCCAAACATTCCACTCAATCCTATTGTACAAAGACCTATACTTTAGCCAAATATAGGTCATAGACTTGATCACCGAAACCACGTCCGCCACTTTAGGATTAGCTTTTTGAAAAACAACCTTGTTCCTTTCTTTCCATATGGCCCAACAAGTGACCCAAAAGATCCCACCTATAATCTTCCTTTCCTTCTTCTGCCTAGAGCTCACGTTGAACCAGTAAAGAACAGCCTCGAGATCAGGAAAACCTCCCACACCCTCTTTGCACCAACTCCAAACGGTAGACCATACACCAGTAGCAAAGAAGCACTCGAAAAACACATGACTAACCGTTTCATCCGCAGCCTGACACAACGGACAGCTAGCACTAGGAATCCCAACGTTCCTCTTTAAGAGCTCCACACAAGTAGGCACTCTGCCTTTTTCAATACGCCAGACCAGCAGATTCACTTTGATAGGCACCCAGTTGAACCAGCGAAACGTCTTACTGCAACAAACCTCAGGACCCTGCCGCAAAGCTTTTTTGACCGTAGACACCGAAAACTCCACAGCCGGATTATTATCCCACACCCACCTATCTTCATTGGCGCCCAAACTGACCTGAGATAGCATATACGTCACGTCTTGTCTTTCGGAAATACCTTCAACCGTATAAGCACTAACAGACCACAAATCTGACAACTGACAATTCAGACCATCAGAAACCACCCTATCGCTGACTGCACACTCCTTATCTTTGTCCAACGCAAACAACACAGGCCATCTGGTGAGGAGAGGGGTATCACCGAACCAAACATCCTTCCAGAAACTGATTCGATCCCCTTTTCCCAGAATGCACGTCATAAGACCAGAAACCGGTTTCCCATTAATTCGGATCCTTTCTAATAAATTAACTATAGCTTTCCAGGTACCCGGTGTAGTTCTCCTGATCGGCAAAAACGACCACTTTCCGCTACCACCATGGATACTAAGGACCACCTTTCTCCACAACCCACCATAAATAGTTTTGAATCTCCAAGCCCACTTAACCAATAACGCCACATTGACATCGTACAACTTGGAAATACCCAACCCACCAAATCTCTTTGGTCTCGTGACCACGTCCCAAGAAACCCAATGGATGCCTTTTGTATCTTTATTTCCAACCCATAAGAATTTTTTCATAAGCCTCTCGATCTCTTCCATAACCTCCTTTGGAGCTTTGAATAAGGAGAAATAGTAGACCGGAAGGCTAGCGAGAACCGATTTAATCAATGTGAGGCGACCACCCATTGAGAGAGTTTTAGCCTTCCAAGATAAAAGTCTACCCTTCACCGTTTCTACGACCGCTCCCCAGTGAACCGCTCTATTCATATTTGCACCAATTTTTATTCCAAGATAGACGAATGGTAATTCGCCAACTTTGCAACCCAAAATTTCTGCCATATCCTCTACCTCCTTGACAGCCACCCCTAACCCGAATAAATGAGACTTCTTGACATTAATCTTCAATCCAGAAACCATGTAGAACAAGCGCAACAATCTATTCACCATAGTGATGTTAGAAGGCGACCACAAACCCATTAAAAGAGCGTCATCAGCGTACAACATATGAGAAATACACGGACCCCCCGTATTCAAATTAATCCCCTCAATGTCACCCATATAACAAGCCTTATTGACCATATTCGCCAAACCCTCCATCACAATAAGAAAAAGAAAGGGAGAGAGAGGGTCGCCCTGCCTGAGCCCTTTCTGACACTGGAACTCAAACGTGGGTGACCCGTTAACCAGAACAGCAGAACGAGCCGAGTGAACGATACCACGAATCCACAAGCGCCATTTGATTGGAAACCCCATCTGCCCCAAAATGGAATCTAAAAAGTCCCAGTTCACGTTGTCATACGCCTTTTCGAAAAATTCAAAAGAGTATAAAAGAAAAGAAAAGAAAAGAAAAGTTGTATTGGGATTTTTTTTAGAAAGTTTCATAGGGTGAATTTTAGATGAAAACTCGTTAACTTGCGAGAATCATAAGAGTTCAATAAAAAACTAAACAAAATCAATTTTTATTACACTATCATTATTAATACTAATTAGATACAATATTAATAAAAAAAATTATTCTCCTTTTAATTCATCTATCCTCAAACTACTCTTAACAATTTTTTCATACATGGGTAAAACAAAATTATTTTCGAATATATGTAAATTTAAACAAGCAATTTATTTATGCTTCATTTTAATAATTAATAATGATGGTGGTATCAAAAAATTGACTTTATTGGTTTATAGTAAATTCTCATAGTTTCATAAAATTTATAAGTTCTCAATTGATCATTCACTTACTATTACATGCTACCAAAAAAATTAAAATCTAACAAATATTATCAAATCAGAAATTAATAACATACTACAAAGTCTTCAAGGGGATATTGTGGTCGTAGATAGTGTACTTCAGAGCCAAAAAAAATTAGAAGTTCAAACTCTACAGAGTGAAAATAAGATGTATCTATCCTATAAAAATTAGGAATTAATGTTAATAATAAAAATAAAATAACATGCTACATACAGTACATTTATATTTATATAACGCAATATATAAAAGCATCCAACGAAAAATTCACTCTTATAATAGAAAGGGTACGAATAATTGTCAATTGAAGACTCAATTGTTGAAGAACATCCATCACTCATGGAACAAGTGGTAAATAAGTATAGCTTACAATTGATAATTTTTTTTCAAATTTTACCCTTTTTTTAAACGTCCATATTTTTTTATACTACATTGTTTTTAAAAAGATTGCACTATAGAAACAAGCATTTCTTTAATACAGTACCTCATTGTTAAAAATTGTTAAAAAAAAACAATAAAATAAAACTAAACAAGGAAAGACCTGATTAAAGTAAAATAAATTACTTTTTTTTACTATAAACCCTAGTGATTAGTAATATTACGGACAGAACCGCTAAAACACATAACAGCTTCTCAAAACAAACTGCAATCTAGTAGACAACAAACTTACATATAAGTGTTTAAGTGTTTGTAGCCTAACGGTATTAAGGTGCATGTAGTCTGAGTGTAGATTTAGAAGTATGTTTTGTGTGACAAACTTACTGAAATATAGTAGTGCAGCAACCGTGCCGAATCGGAAACCTTGCTTAGCTCCTTCTTTTCTGATACAATTGCAGCAGAGATAACAATGAATCTGTAAACCTAATTTGAAGACATCTTAACACTTCTGTAAGTAAAAAATGAAATATAATTTGTTGGCTTAATTCTAATAGGCTATTTGCAAAGGTTTAAAGTTACTGAAAATATCAACAATTATATTTAAAAGATGAATTAATGTTAAAGCAATATGAAGCGTTTCATGATTCACAAATTCAATTCTAATCTGATATCTAAGAGAAGATAAAGTTGGAGATTGAAGATCTAACAATTATATAAATAACAAGATCAAAAGGTTGTGAGTTCAAACCGTGCAAGGTACAGTTGTGATATATTTATCCTAGAGAATCTAGGAATCGTTGTTCCAAAAACAATGTAAATTAACATAAAAATTTGAAGAATTAAGTCCAAAACCGTCATGTCCTCCCACAACTTTCTTGAGCTTTTTATCACAATATTCCCAATAAATTCAAGGCATGTGAAACCAAAAAGTTCAAGAAAGCTGTGGAAAAACATGAAGAGGACTTGTATATAACTGCATATGCATCTTCTACCTCATCAATGTATGTGTGTGTGTTTGTGTGTGTGTGTGTGTGAGAGAGAGAGAGAGAGAGAGAGAGAGAGAGAGAGAGGAAGGAGCAGTTGAGTTTCTAGAGTAGAAACTAGAAAGAGAAGTTACTTATAACACAATTTTAGGGTATGTTGTATGTGAGAGATGGTGATATCATGTTACTTTGACAGGTGGTGATGATGTAACAAATACTGGGTTATTCGTATGGGTGAACCGAATAAAATAAAAACTTATTGACCGTTCTTTAAATATTTTATAAAAAACGACTACTCGTTAGTCTAACCATCATTTACACCAACCAAACATCAAGAAACCTAAACAACTCAAATAGGAAACTAAATAAAGGCTCAATCTTGACCAAAAATTTCACAAAATAAATATAAACTTCTTAAATAGCTAACCCAATAAAAAGAAACTTATACCGTTGACCAATTCTATTATGGGTAGAGATAACGTATAAACTAACCTTAACGTGAAAAGCGTATGAAGCAATCTCAGCTATTAGATTAACAAGATGGTTGGATGATGATTAAAAACCCTAATCATACTTGGGTCAAACTAACCAATGGTATATTAGGAAAAAAAACGTCTAGATTTTTTTCAAATCGTAAAAAGAGAATCAAAATAACGAAAATCAAAACACAATTTTTCATTGATTGAGATCGATTAAACCAATCTGAATGATTACACAATCAAAATACAGAAAACAAACATCGAATACATTCATTATCAGTAATTGAAAAATAAAAAATAAGAAAAACATAATATTATAATTATACAATAAATCAGTCGAAAATCATATGAATCAACATTAAAAACGAACGTATTATTTGTCAGAAGCACTCGATTTTGATTCTAGAAGAAGAATTAAAGATGAAAATGGGTTATAAAAAAGTTGCAGGCGAAGAAGAAGATGACTATGATAACAGGGAACTTTAAACGCACTCATTATATAATAATCTATTTTTGGACGCACTCATTTGAAAATTTGAACGCACTCATTGAAAATTTGGACGCACTCATTGTACAAACAAGCACACGTTACAATTTTAAACTTCTTTTGTATGTTTCTTTAAACGCACCTTTCATTCTTTAAACGCACTCGTTCTTCACCAATGCCTTGTTTTAGGTTTGCAAGATAACCCTCTGTTTCAGACTTTTTAAAACCAATCCCTTGACCCTCTGTTTCAATCTTTTTAAACCCAATCCCTTCCCAACCAAAACCACCAATGAATAGTGGATAAAACAAACCCAAAGGATCAATCATCTCTCCAATCCCTTTTAACTCACCATGTCTATCAGCCATTTTCATAGTTTACTATAAATATTTTTACTTTCACCACAGTCCACAACTCGTGTGCAATCTCGTAGCTTCTCGTCTCACAATATGATTCCGTGACGTCCTCCCTAATCAGGTCACTATTTTCGTAATAATCTTCAAAACTCGCTCAAGTAACGTTCCTCTTAATTACATCGTGTTGCAATTTAATCATTTCAAATTGGTCTTCTCAGTCAACCAAAAAAAACTATCGACGTATAACTGACGTCTAATCACTTTAAACGCACGTTTTTGATTGGGGTGAACGCACACTTGATTGAGTGCGTTTTGTTTAAACGCACGTTCGATTGAGTGGTGAAGGATCGCTAGTTTCAAAAAGAGGAGGAAAGGATGGTTGATGGTTGTTTATAATCGGAACAGGGGGATAAGTAGTCACCGGTGCTAGATTCCGGTTATCGGACCAACAAGAAGAAGAGATTACCGGTGATGTTTATAATCTGAACAAGGGGAAAAGGGTTCACTGGAGCCGGTCATCAGACCGGTGACCTCTGGTCTGATGCTTCTCGACAATTTGGAGAATAAATATATTTCAGAAGAAGATAATTTGGGTAGTATTCAACAAAACAATAAACAGAGGCAAAAAAGTCAAGATCCTGCTCATGATATTTCAATTCAGGTTTTAGAGAAATTCTCTCTTGTGACAAGGTTTGCTTGAGAGACAACCTCACAGCTTTTTCGTGAGAGCCTTGTGGGTAGTCGAGTAGTGTTGGACATGGTTGGTTGTTGGTGTGGATCGGAGAAAGGAGATCGTGACTAGGTTGTTGACGGATTGTGAGTGGCGGTGACTGTGGCGGATTGTGAGTGACAGATCAGATCTGAAACAACGAAAGGTAGGGAAGAAGGGTGGTTAGTTCAGATCTACAACAAAAGGAAGGGTGGTTTGAGTTAGGTATAGTTAACCATGGTTTACACGTGTCAATCTCTTATGGCTTCCTACACTTCTCACGTTAAGGAACTTTATATCGTACATTTTCTCTTCTGTTATAAGTGAACAATACGATTTAAGAAGTTCTAATGGAGATGCTCTTATAGAATAGTAATTAGCGTAAACAAGTAAAAACAATTGAAGTAGATAATAAGTTATATCCAAAAAAAATAGAATAAATAACGTGAAAATTAATATAGGGTTGTAGAAATCATAAGCAATTTTTAACGGCGAATTTCTTGTTTTTCATTAGACTTGAACTTTTATTAGACTTGAACTCAGGATCTCACTTAAATGTGTTTTAAAAAAATGTATTTGCATACTAAGAAAAAATAGAATTTTTATTGGTCGTAATAGGCGGGACGGGCCCAAAGCGTGGGCGGCGGCTTGAAGCCCGGTCTCTGATGGGCCTGAAACTTGTTAAAAAAATTTATATGTATTTGTTTATTATAATACTAACCTTGTTAGTGTGATTTGAAAAACCATCTTAATATAATCGTAATATAATGTAAATGTCTTTAGTTTAAGATCTGGCTTTAGCACCAAGATTTGACTTTTATTAATTTATTCAACATCTGCCAAAATTTCGGCCCAATCTTTTATGTCCCCTAGGGCCTAAATTTTTTGTAATGTTATCGCGGGTAACATATCGTCCTTCAAGGTTTGAGCAGTATATGGTGTGTGCAATAGAAGTAATGCAGACGATTCTACCCGTGAGTATAGGTAGGACATGGATACGGTGAAGGACCACACTAAAGATAGTACGTGAAGCTAGGTAACATGGAAAGCCATAATTTGCACAGAAAGATATAGATTAGAATATTAGATCAAACGTACAACCCAACATGGTACGTGGTGGTTACCAAAATTATTCATACTTGTAATAATTTGGTGATTACTGTGCTAGATGAATTTAATAAATGTATTTTAAATATTTACCAATAAAAAAGGTTATTTATTTAAAAACTCGTGTATACAATAGGCTAAATAAAATATAACGTAATCTTTTAACACGTACAATCATCAAGTTATATTTTGGAAAAAAAAAATTGATGTGACAATTGTGAATTTTATTAAATTAATTTTAACGAACATAATTTTGAAGTTAATGATATTTTGAGACTCAAATAGAATTTTTTTAAGTACAAAAAATAAGTTTGTTTGGAAATTTCTATTTTCAATTTTATATTAAATTTATTTGCCAATGACCTCCAGCCCAGCTGGGGAGAGGTGGGGGGTTTACCTCTTCGGAGGGTTGCTGTCCGGGCTTGGTCTTGAGTTCGAATTCTGCACACCACGAAAAAATTCCCTGTAACGGTTTGAGATAACTTCAAAGTGGACACCGGTGCGTGGGTAGTGATTCAAACTCGGGTCGAGGGGTTGTCTGTCGATTGGTTTCACCGCTGAAGCATACCTTCCAAAAAAATAGTATCCATAATAAAAATATGAGAGATATAGATTTGCCTATTTATCTTTTGGTTTGTGGGTTACCTACTTACCCTAATACCATGAGGCTAAAGAATTGATGGTGAGTTTATTATACGAAGAATCAAACCATAAAACTCGATTATTACCGATACTTAAAATGCTCTTATAAAGAGTAAATGACGTGTCAAACTTGAAAAAGACAATCAAGTATCAACTCATGTCTTAACCTTATGTAAGATGGTTAACACATGAATTATTTAAAATAAGAAATACATAATGGTAATCTTATATATGTAGGAGTGTTCATCAAATTAGTAACTCGAATTCAAATTCAATAATAATACTCAACTGTTAAGTATCTATTAGACTGATGTTATAAGGATGATCTAGGGATATTGCATTTGGCAATTAAAAATGTGTAAGATTAAATATTTTTTGATGCTACACGTTATATTATTACATATGCAAGATAGGTATTTGGTGATAATAATAGAGTACAAATGGAGATATGGTATGGGTGAATAGAATTACCATACCTTCCAGATCAATGGTCAGAATTTTAAAAAAGGACAGCAGGCAGAAAGCAAAAGGACCAAAGAGACAGTTGGATGCGTGTGTAATGGAGCCAATCAAGCGTGCGCTTGCAGAGGATTAATTTAGTTCCTTTGTATTAATCTTTAACCTTGTAAAAGAAATGGAATTCTAAAATATGATTTTGTTCTAGCTATAATTTTATTAATGTTTCCTTACTTGTACAATCATAAACATTTTATTAATTTTTTTAAGGACAATAACATTTCTTTAATGATTAATTATGATAAATATATTGTGTTATAATGTGAGGGGCACCTTTAGGTAATACAATCAAGTTCTTTGAGATGCTCGGGTACACTGTCGCAATTATTTCGGGTTGCGAATCGGAATCAAATTGGGTTTGAATTCTTTGGGTAAATTAGAAACAGCAACCCAAGCAAAATGGGTTCATTGAGTACTTTTGAGTTGCAATGGGGCGTCACTCGATAGTTGATTGGTTAGTTTGGGACATTGGGTAGTTTTGGAGGTGACCCACCTTAGTTGAATTGTTAGATGCTTGGGTTTCTCTTCAACCTCTTAAAGACTTGTTCCCGAATTTGTTTCACATTGCTACAAGCAAAAAGGGGCTGATGGTCGACTGTTTTAACCAAAATGATGATTCTTGGAAATGGTGATGGAAATCTAATTCATTTAATCAGATCCATGATTCGGAAATTTCGACTATTTTGTCTACTATTCACTTAGCCACGGTTTCTAATGAGAAGGTCGAATGGGTTTGGTCCGAGGAAAAAGATGAAAGGTTTACGGTAGCCTTGCTCGGAAAGGTATTATTTAAAGCTCGACAAATGAGTTCAAATAATCTGTAGCAACTGCAAAAAAATTCTTTCTTTTCGTCTCTTTCCTTTTCGGCTTCGGGCAATTTTCGGGGCGGAAATTCTTTCAACAGGGGGATAATGTGACACCCGGCAAATTCGGGATAATACTTTTACAAACATATAAGTCTACCTTAGCGAGTCATGCATACGTTACGCTTAATTGGGTCAGTTGAGTCGAGTTGATGGTTCGGGGAATCATCGGGAGTTGAGTTATACTTTCAGATTGTCCAAGGTTCAATGATTCGGGGAATCATTGGGGGAAACATACACACATGAGTCTTTAATTCCGTTGTTGGTGAATTACATCAATGAAACTAGGTGATAAACATAAATTGATCCATATATAATAATGTGCAATGTGCAAATACGTGTTTAAATGGTGTTTATATGACTATACATGCTTAACATATGTTAGGATTGCATGTTCATGTGCTAGGATGTGTTAACATGTGTTAAAACGTGTTTAAACGACAAAACCATAAAGAATGGAATTCCAGGTTTTTGGTTCGACCTCATGGGGGTTCGAACCAGGAAATTGGAAGTCCATTCGACCCCTAAAACAACCCATTCGACCCCTGTAGGGTGCGAACGAACACTGACTATAAATACCACACTTTGCAACTTGTTCATCATTTTACAAACCCTAAATGCCCCCAAGTGCTCTCTCTCAACCTCAAGCCTGTAGAAAGGAATTTTGACCTCGTATTTCAGATCCTAACCTGCAAACACGTTCTATAACATAAACAAGAGAAGATTCAAGGTGTGTTCTTGATCTAAAACCTTTTAAATCAATTTTCATTCGTTTTTCTCAAACCCCAAAGGTCTAGATCTGATTCAAACATGTTTTCATGGATAAAAACCTTTCTAACATCTTTCTAAACAAAACCCTTCCATTAATAATGAGTTTTTATGCAAAAAAAAAATACATGTGTTAATGATGGTAAATGATGTGTTATGAACTTTTATGAATCATTTGTTGTATTAATGATGTGTAGATGATATATTAATGATCTAGGATTGTTATAGATGTTGGTTTATGATTATTATAGGTTACAATTGATGATTGATGATGTTTTACCCATTTTAGGGGTTTATGTGTTAGATTCTAGGGTTAGTTCTTGATAATATTGTTGATGAAATTATTAGGGGTTTTCATATACATGATAATCGGAGCATATTGATCTGATTATAAAGTGATTTTGATAATGTTTCCATTTTGGGTAAAGTTTACATGCATTGATGTGACATCTCCATAATTTGCCATTTTGGGAAAGTTGTGAAACGGACTGATTTCGGGATAAAATTGGTAGGGTTTTGTGAGGATAGATTAAACATAGTTGACTGTTGTGATTCGTGATGTTTCGTGACGTTTTCGGACTGTTTAGATGCGATTTGGTGCATTTCGGACAAAATCTCAGACCCAGGGTCGAACCAGAAACTGGTTCGACCTGTCGTGGGGTCGAACCAACAACCTTGAGGTCGAATGAACAACTTATGGGCCGAATGAAAACCATATAGGTCGAATGAACATGATTTAGGTCGAATTAACATGTGTTAGGGTTGAATTAACATGTCTTAGGTCGAATGAACTTGTGTATAGGTCGAGTAAACATTATATAGGTCGAACCAGAGTCCACATGGGTCGAACAAGACAATAAAACTTACTGATTTGACCCCCCGACTTCATACGTGCGATGTTTGATGTAAATTAAGTATGTTATGCATGATTATTGTGTGTTAACTATATATGTTTGATTAATTTGTGTAATGGGTCACCAACGGGATGTCGGGTCTGTCCGGTGTGTCCGATTAACGTTCAAACACATTTTTAAACACACGTAATCAAGATCTGGACAATCGGGGACTAGTTAACCTTCGTGTTAGTAGTCAAAACGCTTATGCAAACTTATTGATAGGTCGCCACTAGTTGGGACTATCAACAAGTGTCTGATTACTCTTTTAGTTGAAGACGCAACCTAAGGTGAGTTCACAGCCCCACTTTTACTAGTTTTGTTTTCGGGGGAGAAACATGCTACACATTTTGGAAACACAAAGATTTTGTTAAACGTGCTACACATTTTGGAAACACAAAGATTTTGTTAAATGTGCTACACATTTTGGAAACACAAAGGTTATGTTAAACATGCTACACATTTTAGAAACACAAGGCTTATGTTATACTATGTTGATTTCTTGTTACTATACGATGCCAACACGTAAGTCCCAGGGGAAACCATGAATATGTGGGTATACATAACGGGGAAATGTGGATAGATTTATTGGGCTTGACAAACCCCGCTCATCGGCTGGGAGTCGGGCGGGTGCATATTGTCTCTAACTCTTAGCAACATAAACTTGGGCAGCAACGCAGGCAACGCTTGTCAGTAAAGGTTTCTAGCAACACAATCGTAGGAGTAACAAACACTTAACGTCTAGCTAACGTTCGCATAACATAATAGTAACAGAAATGGATTTCTCAAACTTATGGAAACGCTTTTATAAAACCTATGAACTCACCAGCATTATATGTTGACATTTTTAGCAGGTTTTCTCAGGTCGCTAAGGTAGCAGCATCGGATTTAGGTGCACAGAGTCTCGCACGACGTTTAGGGTCTTAGTCTCATGTTTTTAAATAATTTCAGACTTCATTTACTTTTGATGGGTTGTAAACAAGGTTTTAAAGCTTCCGATGTTGGTTTAATGTTATTAACTTGTGGTTTTGGTTTACGTATCTCTTACATATAGTTGTCGTTTATTGTGACCGTTGACTTGGATCCTGGTATATCACGCGCCCCGCGGTAAAACTCCGCAAGTGGAATTTGGGGGTGTGACATAATCCGTATTCCAAGTTTTGGAATAACTGGATGCCAAAAATAGTATGTAGTTGGAGTCGAACTTGTGATGTCTATTCCAGGTGGTTCCTGAATCAACCTTTCATCTTCTTACCGCATGCTATTTTGCCTCCCGAATTTGGCAAGCTATCTTTTTTTGGTGTCGTTTTTCGCATATTTTTGCTTTTACGGTCAGAGATTTAGTGTGGTCTTCACAAAATGGGTGATATGGGTAAGAAAACAAGGTAAGGTTTTCCAAGGTATCATTATGATCTTCTCCAACAATTCGGCTACGGTTGTCAAGGTGGTGGAGCAAATAAAGTCGCTTAGCTTCTTATGGATTAAAAATAGGTCATCGATTAAGTCTCTAACTTGGACACAATGGTGTTTTTTTTCCTTTTTAGTACTTTGTACTTTGATTGGCTACTAGTTCCTTGCTAGTTAGTCTTAATAAAAGTCGGCCTTCGAAAAAAATTGGTACTGTGTTTCAAAACCAATAGAGTAAAAGATTAAACCAAATCTAGGGGGAGTATGTAACGAAATGTGTATTTGTTTTCCAATTCGTGTTTTCATTTCCCTTTGACCCGGTATCTCCTGCTCAACTCATCTTGGCTTCTCTTTGTAAGTTTGGTTGAAAGAATGCAAGTTGCAATTCAGAGCTCATTAAAAACTGAATCTAAAACTAATTGTGAAACTTAATCATTTAAGTCGAAGCAGATGTCTCATCCCTTGAGGTGTGGTGATAACTAATTTGGTATGACCATAGGTTCAATACCCACTAATAATAACATTAACACTGTGTTCCCGAGTTTCATTAAAGGATGGAAGAGAAAGGATCTCCATCCTCTTCCATTCTCTCCAATTCCTTCCAAATTGGAAAGATTGAAAATCACAGTAAAATCCTCTTTATTATCCCTCTCATTCCCTCCCTTTTCCTCCTATAAAAAACTCTGGAACACATTTTTTCCCCACTTCCTTCCCAATCCTTTCTCTTCAATCCTTTAATGAAACTCTGGAACATAGTGTAAAGAAATTTAGCCGTTAAAAAAAAGTGGAAGCAAATCAGAAGACTCGTATGATATTTATATGATTTGTAAAAATATTTACAAATAAGTGTGATTATTAAAATGAAAATCAAAAACCTACTTTTTAATTTTTCTAAACCAATCATATGGAGTTGATATTTTATCTTTTGAAAAAATGAAGTATGAAGGGTTTAGAAATGAATAAAGTTTGTGATAATGGAGTGGGCCTGAAATTTAGACAAGACATAAAAAAATCCCAGGCTGTTGTCCCAACAAAATGACAATTTTATTCATTTATTTCTATTTTATTTTATTATATTTTTTTAATATTTTTGGGATTATATTCATACGATGATGATTTGATATGATGCATCACACCCACACGTTTTCTATTCATTCTCTAGGCCCATTGTACTACTTCATGTCTTGCATTACGTTCACAAAACAACAAATATAAGAGCAACAGAAAAATACGACGGTATCTTTTATCAAGTTTGAAAAAAAAAATGTAAATTTTCATTTCAAAAAGTGATTTAGATGTATTATATTTTAATGATAATGTGTTGTATTTTTTTCTTTAATTTTGATGCCATCATGACAATAAAGATGTAACATGTTTTTGACTGATTAGACAACCCGTAGTGGAGGGTTATGTGGCGTTTTCTTGCTCCATAGCGCCGGGGAACACCGTCCCCCCGAGCACTATAGGGCGTTTTTATGGTTGGGCGCCATAAATACAACGGGCGTTTTCTTTATGATTTTGGTGGGATTTGTGTTGTTGACCGTTGTGCAACGGTTGTTGTGTTTAATTTTTTTTTTTTTACAAACTCTTATATATATATACACATACAACATACATAAACAACACAAACACATACACTTTAAACAAAAACATACCCAAATACAAACCTAAAAACAAACCAATGGCAGGGTGGACTAATCAAGATCAACTCGAGTTGGTGAGAGCGTGGATCAACACTAAGTAGAACCCGCCAAACAATAGGGAGCATTTTTAGCACAATGTATTGGAGGAGTTCAACCGAATTACCGAAACGAACAACCGTAGCGTCGATCAGATCGCCAGTAAGTGGTCTGCCATGCAAAATAACTGTAGGAGATGGCACACAGTCTATGAAGGGACGATGCAGGCGCACCCTGGCGTTAGCGAACAGATGGCAATTCAACTCACACACGACGCTTATCGTCAACGCTACGACAGCGACTTCCACATCACCAATCTTTTGTCCTGGTCTATGATGCGTTTTTATTTTGTTTAATGTTTAAGGTTTTAGTGTTTTAATAATGTGTAATGTTTAATATTATGTTTTATGTTTAGTGTTTTATTTGTAATGTTTAAGGTTTTAGTGTTTAATGTTTTATTTGTTTTTGTGTTTAATGTTAGTTTATGTAAACAGATTACATAATATTTTAAATTTAAACCATTACATTAACACATAATACATAAACACATAAAAATACAATCCTAAATTACTTATTACAAACAGAGTTCCTAATCCTAAACTACTTATTAAAACGTTACATAAACACATAATATAATCCTAAATTACTTATTAAAACCTAAACCTCCCACTACGGGGAGTAATTGTCCCAGTCTTCGAGTGTGTACTGGGGCGGGAACACAGAACGATCGTTATCGCGACCATCGGATCTCGTATCGTCGCGGATCCAGCAGTACTCACGAGGAGGGGAATAATTGTAGAAGCGTTCCTCTTCCATCGCTTCCCTAAGTGCTTCCAAGTCCTCCTCGGTTGGCTCCCCTCGGTGGCGGGGGTGGGTGTACTCTCCCTACACCGAGGGGTGAGTGCCGACAACCTTAGTCGGTCCATTTCCCTCAGAGCCATGGTATAATCCACGGCCTAGACCAACTCCTCATCCGTGAAATCATCATCTGCTTGAGTAGCAGGAGGATGAGGAGAGAAGGTTGGTTGTGCAGTAGGAAGAGAAGGAGGAAAGAAGGTTGGTTGTGCAGCAGGAGGAGGAGGAGGAGGAGGAGAGAGGTTAGTTGTGCAGGAGGAGGAGGAGGAGGAGAGAAGGTTGGTTGTGTAGGAGGAGGGGGAGGAGGAGGAGAGAAGGTTGGTTGTGCAGCAGGAGGAGGAGGAGGAAAGAAGGTTGCTTGTGCAGCAGGAGGAGGAGGAGGAGGAGGAGGAAAGAAGGTTGCTTGTGCAGCAGTAGGAGGAGGAGGAGGAGGAGGAGGAGGAGGAGGAGAGGGTGAGAATGGTAGTCGCCGGGGCCGGCCCCGGCGAGAGTATTGCCAGAGATTAGACGGTCCAGCAGCTTCTGGTGCATAACCGCCACCCATATTTTTCATTGGTTTGAGGAGGAGAAGTTGTGACTGAGAATGAGTATTGGTCTTGTATTTATAGGGTTAGAAATATGACCGTTTGGGGGGGTATACGTTTGAAATTTAAACGTTTGGGGGGAAATTTTGAAATTTAAACGTTTGGGGGGAAACCGTTTGAAATTCAAATGTTTGAATATATATATTTTTTTATTATTTTTTATTTTAATAAATATTATTTTTTAATATTAAATATTTTTTTATTATTATTTTATTAATTTAATAAACTTTCGGTTTAAATTTTTATTATTATTATTTTTTTACTATTATTAATATTATTATTTAAATAAGAAATATTATTATTTAAATAAGAAAAGTATAATTAACCAATGATTACCCAATCATTTATAAAGCCTCATAACGCCCCCTTCCCACTACACCCTATTTTTCCATAACGCCTCATAACCCCCCTTCTATTACTTTATAATATTTTAATCCCCATAACGCCTTATAACCCCCTTCACTACACATGAACTTAGGTTTATACTTTTCTCTTTTCACATGAGGTGGTTGTTTTTTTATTGAGAGAACTTGATACCGGAATTCTCATAGGACTCTAGTAATATCATGTTAACTAATGAGATTAAGTAAAAGTGATCTAGATATTATTTTTTCACAAAGTGACTAGTTTTATATCTTTTTTTCCTTTTTCATATAAGGTAGTTTTTTTATAATCAAGAGAATCTATCTATATAATAATTGAATACATCTCGGTCGAATGGAGACCTTAGAGAGGGCCTTTAGGATCCAAATTGGTATATGGAGCTCCAACTTTTTTAATATAAATAACGTTTTGTATTTTTTTTATTTTCTCCATTCTTCCATCACTCTTCAATCTTCCTTAACAATTCTTCCAATCTACATTCCTCATTCTTCTTCTTCATTTTCTTCGAAGTAATCTTTCATCCTATTTTTCAGTTTGATTTCTTATTTATACATTTTCAATTTATAAAGTTTGATTTCTGATTTTTTTTACTTTATTTCTTATTTATACGATTTCAATGTTGTTACTATATACGTTTTTTCAATGGTGTTTGTAATAAAATCATGTTCTCCGAATCGTGTGTTTCTTGAAATGCATTTGTTTGATTCTTTGGATCGGATTTTAGTGTTTGTTATTGTTTGAATCGGATTTTACATTGTTTAAAGAAGTGTCTGATTTATACGATTACATTGTTTTTTGAAATGTATTCGTTTGTTTCGTGTGTTTTTTGAAATATCGATTGGATTTTGTTATTGTTTGTTAGTGTTTGGATCGGATTTTACATTGTATTTTATAAAAACTGTTTATATTTTATTTTTTCTTCATTCTTCCTTCAATCCTCAATCTTCCTTAACAATTCTTCCAATCTACATTCTTCATTCTTCTTCTTCATTTTCTTCGAGGTAATCTTTCATCCTATTTTTCAGTTTGATTTCTTATTTATACATTTTCAATTTATAAAGTTTAATTTCTGATTTTTTTTACTTTATTTCTGATTTATACGATTTCAATGTTGTTAATATATACGTTTTTTCAATGGTGTTTGTAATAAAATCATGTTCTCCGAATCGTGTGTTTCTTGAAATGTATTCGTTTGATTCTTTGGATCGGATTTGAGTGTTTGTTAGTGTTTGAATCGGAGTTTACATTGTTTAAAGAAGTGTATGATTTATACGATAACATTGTTTTTTGAAATGTATTCGTTTCATTCGTGTGTTTTTTGAAACATCGATTGGATTTTGTTATTGTTTGTTAATGTTTGAATCGGATTTTACATTGTTTAAAGAAGTGTATTTAACAATCTATAAGTACCAAACGATCATATGAAATTGATACATATCAAAAGCAATGTTATTTTTTGTATTAATGATTGATTATCAATCAATAAAAACAGTAATTTAAGATAACCATAATTGAAGTAAATAATTATATTCGGACTAATTTAACGCCAATATTCAAATTTCAAATACAAAATCTCCTAATTTAAAGCCATATTATACGAATTTAACGCCTTACCATAGTATCAATTAATCTTCACCCCAGAATTTAGGCTTGACCATAATAAATCTCCTAATCAATCTTTTATTATGTATATTTATTGTCATTAAATTTAGGTGACCGAAATTTAACATATTTAGTTCGATTTTATTAACTCATTAAATTTGCTTTATTATAATAACTCTCATTAAATTTATTACCATTTTTTGTCTCATATTATTTTACGAAATTATGTCTCATTAAATTGATTATGAATCAATTTAACCCTAATTTCAGCTTACCATAATTTAATGAGATGAAATTAAGTTTAATACGAAATTATTGTTGGTAATTATGAGTCAATTTAATTCGTAATTATGAATCAATTTAATCAATCTTTTATTATGTGTGATTGATTATAAATCAGTTCATAATCAATAAGTTAGACTTAGCATAACTTAATGAGACGAATTTAATTTTAATACGAAATTATTTTTGGTAATTAGTAATCAATTTAATCCGTAAGATGGCACATCAATTTAATCTGTAATTATATATAAATTTAATCAATTTTTTTATTATGTATGATTGATTATGAATCAATTAAATCCGTAATTTCGACTTACCATAATTTATTTATCGAATTTATGTATGATTGATTATGAATCAATTTTACCATGTTTTTGTATTAATGATTCGTTATGAATCAATTTAATCCATAATTTAAATACAATAAAGCATTCAATTGTATATTATTCAAAATATAGAATCGATTAGGAGTAGAAATGGTAACTCAATGAATATTGTAAACATCCATTTTAAACATCTATTTATGTATACAAATTTTAAGAATCGATTAACAACTAAAGTTTTTTTTTTAATTTTAACACTTATTATACAAATATTTTATTCTAAATTGTTATGAATTGGTACTTAACTAAGTATAGAGTGTAACTTGCGAAAGAAGGTTTTGTGTTTTGAAATTAGATTTCTAAAATCGAATGAATTTTACACAATTATGGCATGATTGGTCATCAATTTATCGAGTAAATTAGATTTCTAAATGTAGCGAAGATTGATTGATTGATAAACCAATCTTTCCCCAAATTTTCGCAACCCTTAACTTCAATAGGTATTTAAAAGAACCATCAAGTGTAATACATCCAAGATTATTACTCTCTCGGATATAGTCAATCGATTTGATCAAGGTAAAGCCGATCCCTATTCTTCTACACATTGCTTGATAGTATTATGTTATACTTTATTTAGATTACTAGTCATATTTTGTTGACAATTTACGATTCATATACTTATCAATTGTTGGGTTAGTTTGATCGTGCCAATATAAAAATGTTAATCATACTGTTTTTTAACAAAATTCATAATATACATAAAATGGTTCATGTGACTTTCATTCTTTGTTTTTAATAAAAAATTGCTCCTTTACTTAAAAAAGATTAATTAAACAACTCTGTATACCTTTAAACTTTTGTTTTTCAGAACATTCATCATTCCTGTTGTTGATGAATGATGCTTATTTATGTTGGACCGACATAATCAAAGATACATTCATTTAGTAAAGATAATCAATTATTATTAAAAGATAATCATCAAAATCATTTCAATAGTAATATGCTAATTTTAAGATGTCTATAATAATTTGTCGATAATTGGTAAGTCAATTTGAAACGCAGATGTTTTTATGTAATTGATTTGAATTATTGATTACGATTTTAAAGTTATTTATTAATATTTTTAAACTCATTTATTTATATTACTATTTTTACGAATTCAGATTGGTCTTGATTGCAGTTAAAAAGATTTATTCATTTTTAATGTTATTTATTAAGAGTTTTAATGTTATTTATTGACATTAATAATAATTGCAAGAATTTAGTGTTATTTAGTAAAAAAATTTAATCTCATTTATGTATA